>OZ010613.1:12286787-12336787 GCA_963932145.1 Acanthosepion lycidas | reverse complement strand
ATGCGGATAGAGAATGGGTTCTATAAATACAGCAAAATAAAAAGAGGTTATAGACAAAGCTGCGTTTTCTCAAAGGATTTATCTAACCCTACGGGCCCTATTACAAAGAGTTTCCATTTCTGTACCTACTGGATTTTCACGTGCTGCCCAGCTTCAGTTGAATCTTTTGCTGATGACAATCATGTATTCTGTCTTCTTAAAGTTTTTTAAAATCATTTCACCCCACACAAGACAATAAAGCCACTGAGTGTTAGACAATATAAAAACAACCATAAAAGAGAAAAGACAACAAAAGAACAAGAAATGAGAAGACAGAAGATAACGATTGACATTGCAATTTATGTTTTTTTCTCAAATAACAAAGAAGCAGTCATTTTTCTTTCCTTATAAATTGCTTACTTGAAAAACTAAAGACAAAATAAATTCAACAGTTTGAAAAAGAAAACGATTCGGAATAGTCTGGTCTCAATTTAAAAATTACAGGTGTCTACTATATTTTGATTTTACACCTGAAGAAGTTTACAAAATGGCGATAACAAGCAAAGACATCACAAACAATGACTTCAGTATTCCAAACAGAGTTTTGAATAAAAAATTGAACTTGTTTTCAAATTAAAGTCAAAGTTGATATGTCTAATAATTTATGTAAAAAAATTCTATAAAGCAGAATTTAATTTTTAAAAAAAATAATTAAAAATAGATATTGGCTTATTTTCAAATTTTATTCACAGAACAAATCATACAGAGCGTTAAAATTTCCATGATTATTATGATTATAAAAATCTAATTTCTTTTCATCTTATTGGAATTCTAAGTAAGATATTTACCCCGTCTCCCCAATGAGACATGATGTGGTAGAAGGTCAGGTTTACTGTGGGTAAGCCGAGCAGGTACACCTGGGCGAAATATTACCCAGCCCGCTGTAATCGTCGGTTGCTTTGGCCTTGGTATAACTACCTATCCTCAACACTTTAATGCGGGCGACTTTTTATCTGGAGCAGGCACCTCACAGTATTTGTTTTCATCAGCTTCCTGGGGCCAGAGGTAGAACTGAGTCGCACTTTGCCCGAAGACGGAGACGCAAGTGAGAGACCATAAACCTTACCCGGCATGTGCCAGGTAAGCATGTAGTTCATAAATAAGAGTGATATAGAAATTTAAACTTAAATACCATTTATATATTTGACTCAAAACAACAGATGCACAGAGAGTGTTTGATAATGAAATTCTTTCAAATTAATAAGGAAGAATAATAAATGTGTACACCGAAAGAAGATATTTCATTTCCAAACAGGAAAATCAAATGCATTTCTAGTAACGACATATATATATATATATATATATATGTGTGTGTGTGTGTGTGTGTGTGTGTGAAATGTGTATGTATATAAATATATATATATATATTGTTCATATATATATATATATATATATATATATATATATATGATTTTTTTATATATATTATTTATATATTATATATGCACGGTACTTATTGGGAAGGGCTCAATATCAGTGATAAAGCTAACATCTATCTGACGATCGCAAATAGCGTGAAACCCAGGGTCGTCACAAACTCATATCAATCCAACTATATATATATATATATATATATATATATATATATATATATATATATATATATATATATATATATATAAGCAAATATATGGATATAGATCCGACAGTATGAAGAAAAATATACAGAAAAAAACAATCAAAAATCTTAATATGTAATTATCCTGTATTAATGTTAATATAAAGTTAACGTCAGACGTTTCGGTCTATTTTAGACCATCTTCAGGACATATTCATAAAACATAATTAACATTAGAACATATAAAATTCAACATGAAAAAGAAATTATATATATATATTCATGAAACAAATATATGTTTTTTGTATGAATGATTGATGAATTTATAAATTATAATTGCACATTTTAATTGAAATATATATATATATATATATATATATATATATATATATATATATATATATATATATATATATATAATAAGACATTTGTATGTTTATACATTCTTTTTATAGATGGTATTTATCAATCCACCCACGAGGATTGAATGTGGCACAAGGCCTTTTTAATGTGGGTATCTCCGAGCCCGTAGGCCCAGCCAAAAATAAATAACCATCCAACCCCCCCGAGGGGGGCCAGTTCCGTCAACCTACCCCAACGAAACCCTACCCTTCGGCGGAGCTTCGTCAGGGTTCCTCCCTGCAAGCAGAGAGTTCGACAGACACCCGACCCGGCAGCTCACAAAGCACAGATACTACACTTTGATCCTAGCCACCGGGCCGGGCGGGATTTCTTTTTATAGATGGTATTTATCAATCCACCCACGAGGATTGAATGTGGCACAAGGCCTTTTTAATGTGGGTATCTCCGAACCCGTAGGCCCAGCCAAAAATAAATAACCATCAAACCCCCCGCGGGGGGCCAGTTCCGTCAACCTCCCCCAACGTAACCCTACCCTTCGGCGGAGCTTCGTCAGAGTTCCTCCCTGCAAGCAGAGAGTTCGACAGACACCCGACCCGGTAGCTCACAAAGCACAGATACTACACTTTGATCCTAGCCACCGGGCCGAGCGGGTATTCTTTTTATAGATGGTATTTATCAATCCACCCACGAGGACTGAATGTGGCACAAGGCCTTTTTAATGTGGGTATCTCCGAGCCCGTAGGCCCAGCCAAAAATAAATAACCATCCAAGCCCCCCGAGGGGGGCCAGTTCCGTCAACCTCCCCCAACGAAACCCTACCCTTCGGCGGAGCTTCGTCAGAGTTCCTCCCTGCAAGCAGAGAGTTCGACAGACACCCGACCCGGCAGCTCACAAAGCACAGATACTACACTTTGATCCTAGCCACCGGGCCGAGCGGGTATTCTTTTTATAGATAGTATTTATCAATCCACCCACGAGAATTGAATGTGGCACAAGGCCTTTTTAATGTGGGTATCTCCGAGCCCGTAGGCCCAGCCAAAAATAAATAACCATCAAACCCCCCGAGGGGGGCCAGTTCCGTCAACCTCCCCCAACGAAACCCTACCCTTCGGCGGAGCTTCGTCAGAGTTCCTCCCTGCAAGCAGAGAGTTCGACAGACACCCGACCCGGCAGCTCACAAAGCACAGATACTACACTTTGATCCTAGCCACCGGGCCGAGCGGGTATTCTTTTTATAGATGGTATTTATCAATCCACCCACGAGGATTGAATGTGGCACAAGGCCTTTTTAATGTGGGTATCTCCGAGCCCGTAGGCCCAGCCAAAAATAAATAACCATCAAACCCCCCGAGGGGGGCCAGTTCCGTCAACCTCCCCCAACGAAACCCTACCCTTCGGCGGAGCTTCGTCAGAGTTCCTCCCTGCAAGCAGAGAGTTCGACAGACACCCGACCCGGCAGCTCACAAAGCACAGATACTACACTTTGATCCTAGCCACCGGGCCGAGCGGGTATTCTTTTTATAGATGGTATTTATCAATCCACCCACGAGGATCGAATGTGGCACAAGGCCTTTTTAATGTGGGTATCTCCGAGCCCGTAGGCCCAGCCAAAAATAAATAACCATCAAACCCCCCGAGGGGGGCCAGTTCCGTCAACCTCCCCCAACGCAACACTACCTTTCGGCGGAGCTACGTCAGGGTTCCTCTCTGCAAGCAGAGAGTTCGACAGACACCCGACCCGGTAGCTCACAAAGCACAGATACTACACTTTGATCCTAGCCACCGGGCCGAGCGGGTATTCTTTTTATAGATGGTATTTATCAATCCACCCACGAGGACTGAATGTGGCACAAGGCCTTTTTAATGTGGGTATCTCCGAGCCCGTAGGCCCAGCCAAAAATAAATAACCATCAAACCCCCCGAGGGGGGCCAGTTCCGTCAACCTCCCCCAACGCAACACTACCCTTCGGCGGAGCTACGTCAGGGTTCCTCTCTGCAAGCAGAGAGTTCGACAGACACCCGACCCGGCAGCTCACAAAGCACAGATACTACACTTTGATCCTAGCCACCGGGCCGAGCGGGTATTCTTTTTATAGATGGTATTTATCAATCCACCCACGAGGACTGAATGTGGCACAAGGCCTTTTTAATGTGGGTATCTCCGAGCCCGTAGGCCCAGCCAAAAATAAATAACCATCAAACCCCCCCGAGGGGGGCCAGTTCCGTCAACCTCCCCCAACGCAACACTACCCTTCGGCGGAGCTACGTCAGGGTTCCTCTCTGCAAGCAGAGAGTTCGACAGACACCCGACCCGGCAGCTCACAAAGCACAGATACTACACTTTGATCCTAGCCACCGGGCCGAGCGGGTATTCTTTTTATAGATACAAATATTTAAGTAAATGCTCTGTTTATAATAAACAGTATTAAACAACATTTACCGGACTGAATGTCCGAGAAACTTTCACAGAAAATATTCGTCCTCCGACAGGATTCGAACCTGTCTCCTATACGGAACCGTCATTTAGCTCCTCTGTGGCCAAATCAGTAAAGGCATGTCAAGCTTAACGCCTTCTTCAGGAGATTGGAATTTTTGGAAAATCTAAACCGGTAGGCGAAATAAAGCGTTCGGTTCGAAATTTCAATCAACTGAAGGAAGCCAGAGCGTACAACGACTGAAAAGTCGGGAATATGAAAACAAAGATGAGGACAACTGTCCGAACAATGTAAATAGTGTAAATATATAATTATAGTTTGTTTATACCTTAAAAAAAGCTAAACTACGATTGTCTTTTTGTCACTGTTATAATCATGGTCGTTTCATGTCTCCATTATATGAGTTGCCATCCAAGTGATTGTCAGTAAGCGTCGAAGGCAGTGTTTTTAATCTTATAATTCAATTCATCGTTTTTTCTAATCAATTTTTGGGTTCTGTTTTTATAATCGGTTTTGCTGCTTCTCCTCTTTCCTTTTTACTTTCACTTTCTCTTCTATGACTCCCCTTTTTATTTTCCCTTTCTCTTCTATGACTCCCCTTTTTACTTTCACTTTCTCTTTTATGACTCCCTATTTACTTTCACTTTCTCTTCTATGGCTCCCCTTTTTACTTTCGCTCTCTCTTCTATGACTCACCTTTGTACTTTCACTCTCTCTTCTATGACTCCCCTTTTTACTTTCGCTCTCTCTTCTATGACTCCCCTTTTTACTTTCGCTCTTTCTTCTATGCTTCCCCTTTAGCTCCTCGTTGTTTACTCATCCCCATTGCTTTTTTTCTTTTGATTTTTTTCATTATCAACCTTCTCATCCCTCATTATTTTAATTCTATATCTTTTTGTCAATTAGATGAAGTTTTCTTTCTTTCTTTGACAGAAGTTAAATTATTTCTTTATTAATTGATTGGGTTTTTCTTTCTTTCTTTTTTCTTTCTATTCTGGTTGATTGATCTTTCTTTCTTTCTTTCTTTCTTTCGTTTTTTCTTTGTTCCTTTCTTTGTCAAGAGATTCATTTTTTGCAAATTGATTGAGTTTTCCTTTTTCTTTGTTTCTTTGTTTCTTTCTTTCAGTTTGATTCTTTCTTTTTTCTTTCTTTGCCATAGTTTCATTCTCTTTCTTTTATTTTCGAAGCCTCTTCTCCTTCATCATCATCATCATCATCATCATCATCATCATCATCATCATCATCATCATCATCATCATCTTCTTTTACACAGTTTTTACCCTTTGACCCTCACAAGAAACTTTACTTGATTATTTTCTATTCATTTTGCATTTGATCGGAACGAATCTGATTGAACCAAGAAAAAGCAATGAGAGAACAGAATGGTAAAAAGAAAAACCAAAACACACACAAAAACTTTCCGCATACCTTGATTTCTTTAATTTTAAAATCATTCTTTGTCTTCTTTTCTTTTCCAGATAATTCAAATGTGGAACTAAGCTTCGATCGGCAAAAAATTATAAAATAGAAGAAAAAGAAAATGAAATCATTTAATTTAAAAGCGGAGCGGGCGTTTCTATTTAATGATGTGGTAGTAATGGGTAATTTGGTTTTAGTCAGGCAATGTTCATTGATTTTGTACTTCCCGCCAACACAGGGCCAGCGGATATGAAGAAAAACTTGGCTATAATAAAATAATAATACTGTTCATTAATACCTGAGATGTAATGACGTTGCCCTTTTAAAAAAAAGATTTTACTTAAAGTATTTTGTTTCTCAGGTTATACAGTTGGTGAGGATTGCGTAATAATTCTGAACTCGTGTCACGTGGTTTATGTGCGCATCTATCTATCTATCTATCTATCTATCTATCTATCTATCTATCTATCTATCTCAGTCTGTTCGTATCTATCTATCTATCTATCTATCTATCTATCTATTTATCTATCTCAGTCTGTTCGTATCTATCTATCTATCTATCTATCTATCTATTTATCTATCTCAGTCTGTTCGTATCTATCTATCTATCTATCTATCTATCTATCTATCTATTTATCTATCTCAGTCTGTTCGTATCTATCTATCTATCTATCTATCTATCTATCTATCTATCTATCTATCTATCTATCTATCTATCTATCCCAGTCTGTTCATTATCTATCTATCTATCTATCTATCTATCTATCTATCTATCTATCTATCTATCTATCTATCTATCTATCTATCTATCTATCTATCTCAGTATGTTCATTATCTATCTATCTATCTATCTATCTATCTATCTATCTATCTATCTATCTATCCCAGTCTGTTCATTATCTATCTATCTATCTATCTATCTATCTATCTATCTATCTATCTCAGTCTGTTCATTATCTATCTATCTATCTATCTATCTATCTATCTATCTATCTATCTATCTATCTATCTATCTATCTATCCCAGTCTGTTCATTATCTATCTATCTATCTATCTATCTATCTATCTATCTATCTATCTATCTATCTATCTATCTATCTATCTATCTATCTATCTCAGTCTGTTCATTATCTATCTATCTATCTATCTATCTATCTATCTATCTATCTATCTATCTATCTATCTATCTATCTATCCCAGTCTGTTCATTATCTATCTATCTATCTATCTATCTATCTATCTATCTATCTATCTATCTATCTATCTATCTATCTATCTATCCCAGTCTGTTCATTATCTATCTATCTATCTATCTATCTATCTATCTATCTATCTATCTATCTATCTATCTATCTATCTATCTATCCCAGTCTGTTCATTATCTATCTATCTATCTATCTATCTATCTATCTATCTATCTATCTATCTATCTATCTATCTATCTATCTATCCCAGTCTGTTCATTATCTATCTATCTATCTATCTATCTATCTATCTATCTATCTATCTATCTATCTATCTATCTATCTATCTATCTACCCCAGTCTGTTCATTATCTATCTATCTATCTATCTATCTATCTATCTATCTATCTATCTATCTATTTACCAATTAATTATTGCATGATCTCGTAATGACACATTTTATTTTAAAGGAATATACATGTTTGAATATCGCTGAAAAAATATAATTATATATTTACTTTATTCAGTAGAAATTTCTTAATTTTGAAGAAGCAATTTATAACAATGCCGAAGACATACGTCAGATGTACAAGACAGTATCAATGATGGTAATGGTAAGCCGTTTCCTTCTGAAGAAAGATTTGTCGTTCACTACTGCTGTCGGCTGAAATTTGTAAAATCTTTCTCTTAAAATAATTTTTGAAGAAAATAGGTTTCTCAAATTCCCTAAATGTTATCGTCTCTTTCCATTGATAAGCAATTCCTTCTTAACTTTCGTTTTTAAGTTGTATAGAATGTCAACATTATGTCAATGTTTTCTTATCGATTTCCATATGCCATCCATTTTAGTTGGTGCTAAGAAAATTGAAAGTTTCGAAGAAAAAATGGGGGTAACATCAAGACAAATGGTAGATTATTAGTTCACATTAAAGGTATTTAACTATGAATTTTTTTTTGCAATATTTACCTGTTTAGACATCTTTCAAGGGTCATCCGAAATGCAAATCCTGCTCTCCGAACATTTTCCATTAACCCCAAATGAATCAATGAAAAACTACTCCACTATCTTTCCCAAGAATGCATGGCAATTCATAAATAATACAGGGAATTTGGAAAGAGCCACGATCACCAACAGACGAATGCAACACTTAATCTTTTTACCCTTGTGGAACTTTTAAAATAGTTATTATATGCCTGCATAAAAATTATTATATGCAACGAACACAAATCATAACAAAAAAAAAACAAGTTAAATCAACATTTAAAGAAAGAAATTTAAGAGCAAAACAATTTTCTCCTGTTTTGATGCAAGTGTAATTCTCAATAGAAAAAGTTGCCAGCCAAAATTCACAGCTGAGAGTTAAACAGTCAAACATCCAACAACAATAAATTTCACTCATCCATATAAATCAACATGATCATCTTCAAATAACAGTCTTCAAATTATAAGATCAATACAATGTCACATTGGTATGTCATGGCCTTATTAACTGTTAGAAAGTGATTTCTAGGATAGCTTGGGAATTTCATAAAGATTTATTAAATAAAATATAAACTTTAATAATTCGTTTGATAGTAATAGTATATTTTGAGAAATATTACATGTTAAACTGACAAGTCAAAATTGATATTCTGTAACGACGTTCTACAACGTTGGAAGAAGGATAATGTTTGCCAAGACCATCAGCCTTCACTCACTCAAAGGCATTTTTATCCATTGATCCGAGGAAGCAGTTGTATAAAACTGACAATTTAGATATTTCTGAACGGGTTTAGTTCCACCTATGAAAATCTCGATCTGTCTACGCTATTTAACATGACTCGGGTTTTCAGTCATTTGCGGTGTTGAGCGAAACTGCCTCTGGCGCAGCCTATTTCAGGCTCAGTTTCCTTATCATCTAGACTAAATTTGTTATATATAACCAGCAGTGTCATCAGTTGTGTTATGGTTTCTTAGCCACATTTGAACTGAATTGTTGCAGTCCCAAAAATCTAATGGAATACTTATCAAATTTATGACTAAAATATTTGTCACATTTTTAACGTTTTGAGGTGGGGGGACATGTGTCTATTAGAGTTTCACTAGGTCCGCGCACGAGCAATAACTTAACTAATATTTCACCTAGACTATCGGCTATTAATATATAAGATTATTTTCGGATAATCCAACAACGGGTTCGTTAAGCTTTTATAACCAGTTCGCGTGAACCGGTAGGATGCCATCTCTGTGTATGACTAACCCATATAATGATGGATTTGAAGTGTTTAGTATTTATTAAACATTTTGAATTTTTCTGATGGATTCAATGTAGGTGCCATCACTGCTTTCATTTTAATTCCGAGCTTCTGTTTTGGAAATGTCTTCATTTATGTGTCGTGTCCATTCTGTACGTTGACAACAACAAAGGCTTTCTTTAATCGCTATCTTTTCGGTGAATTGCGTTCTGACATGACCTTTCTTCTCTCCACGGAGCTTGGTTTTCAGTGGCTGTTTTTAACGCTCTTATATCAAGATCGTTGTATTCATGAACATTGTCACATTATAGTTTTTGTTGTTTACATCTATTTCTTTTGCTTATTATGGGTAAGATGAACAAAAGAAAACAACGCATAATCTGCCCGATGAGCTTGAGTAACTGGATGGCGGAGCAAGGTTTAGAAGAGATAACAAAAAGACAAAATTATTAAGAGCTACAAGAACAAGAACTGAGCCATAATCAACAAATTGCTTTAAGTACTGGAAAAAATAGATTCTAGTTTAGTTATTGCAATAAATTCTTCAAATTTAATCGAGATTCACAATCTAAAGTTAGTTATGAATCTCTAAATATGATCTTGAAAGGTCTCAGTTTTTTTTGGCCTAAAGTTAAAATCCACTTGACACCCGATTCGATAAAGAACAACAGACTTTATTCATTTTACGACCCGTCGACCATTCCTCTGTTTAATCTTCAGAATACTTTATTATTGTAATATTTTAATTATTGTAATTATTCTTCATTTATGTTCTGATGGTGATGCTGGTGGGGGGTCATTATTCACTCATTATACATTCTACACCAATAGCAAATTTTAGTTAACGCTCGACATCAAGTAGTCTCTTCTGTCCTCCAGCACTCTCCTCAGTATTCTCTTTTCATTTCTGTCATTGTCTCGTTGTTCTAAATTCATCCAGGATTTCCAATTCCTTCAGGTTTTCCTCAAGTTACTAATTCCAAGTACTCCGACAACGACTGGAACTACTATCAGCTTAATATTCCATAATTTGTTAATTTCTCTGGCAGATATCCGATACTTATCAAGCTAGTGTCGGATTTAGGCCAAGGCTAAGCATGCTACAGTTGCCTCAAAATCTTTACAGACCTTTAGATTGTTAGGTGTTGGGGTGAGGCTTTTAAAATTCTGTAGTGATTTTTGAACGAGGAACCTTTAAATTTTTAATAGCCTTTGGTTCCCCTAAATCTAAGTTTGGCAGTGTCTAGCTTTTAATCTCATTTTGAATAGTTTTTCAATTTTTCTCTCGTTAAGAACATTCTTGTAGTTATTATGTTAGTGCTATTGGAAGAAGAAATCGGCAATGTTATCTGATGTGACAGCATTTCCTCAATTAAATGAGGTCGAAAAATATGTTCAGATAATTAAAATTTCGGAGAATTCATTACCTAAATTATCGAAAAAGAATTTTAAAAAGTATTGTTTCTGAAAGTAATTAAAAAATTTGTATCATCAAATAACAATTTCAAAAGCTCTGTTCTAGAGTTAGTCCGGTGTTTTTCTGCTGCTAACTCCCGAAGATGGATTAAAATAGATATACTTATGTGGGTAGCTTCTTATAGATTGTATTATAGAAGGAAAACACGATTAAGAAGAGAGAAAAAATAAAGAGCAGTAATTAAGGAGATAGATACCGATTGACACTGCATTTAGATTGTTGAAGATCAAAGTTGTCGGGAAAGCAAGAAGCCGAAAATGGGCCCCATAGGCGGGAAGTGTGAGTGAAGAAACTGTTAGCATAGATCTTACGGTAACATTTAGGCATTTCAACGGTAATGATATCTATCAGGTCATCCCATAAGTTCTGTCCGAACTTTGAATAAAGAAAACAAGTGACGAAATGTTACATTTGATTACAGATTCAATCAGCACTGTATTTTCCCTGATTATCTATGACTTCCATCTATTAACAAGCTTACTAATTCCACTACTGTAAAATTCTTTTGGCTTTGATTCGAAGTTTTAACCTCTTCCGGTGTTACAAAAGCTGTTTCTTCCAAATGATTCTGTAAGCTAGGAAACAAATGGTAGTCTGAAGTAGCAAGGTCGGGAGAATAAGGTGGATGAGGAATTTTCTCCCAACCAAGTTCTTCGATCTTTTGTGACTTGATTCTTGCTGTGTGGGGTCGCGCATTGTCCTGATGAAACATCACCCCTTTTCGATTCACTAGAGCAGGTCTTTTTTCCTCAAAGCTTGGGTCAAACGTTCTAATTGCTGACAGTATATTTGAGCATTAATTGTTGCATTAGGTGGTAAGAATTCAAAGTGGATTATTTCTTGGCGACCCCACCAGGTTGAAAGAAGAACTTTTTCCCATGAAGTTCTCTTCTCGGCTGTGGCTTGGGTCCTTCCCCTTTAGCAAGCCACTGTCTACGACACTTAACAGTTCGATAAAAGTTCCATTTTTCATCGCCAGTCACAAGTCTATCAAAAAAAGGTGAAACAAGTTGGCGAGAATGGAGAGAAGAGAAGATGTCAACTCGGGATTTGAGGTTGTTGTCAGATAATTCATTAGGCATTCATTTTCCAAGTTTAGGAACTTTTCCAAGTTGTTGAAGATGACGATGAACAGTTGAATGGTTTGAACTGAGAACCACTTCCAATTCCTCAACTGATAAAGCAGGATTTTCTTCAACGTCTGCTTCAAGAAGTTTTTCATCAAACTCAACTGGACGTCCGATTCGATCTTCATCTTCAAGGGTGAAATCTCCACCTCTGAATTTTGCAAACCATCTTCTGCAAGTTCTTTCATTCACACATTCCTCTCCATAAACTGAGTGAATGTTCCTAGCTGCTTCGGCTGCTGAGTTTCCTTTCTTGAACTCATTAAGCATTATGTGCCGCAAATGATTCTTGGATGCTTCCATGTTAACAGGGATTTAATCAAACAAAATTTAATTTTATTATTCTCTGAAATAAAATTTGATCAGTTCAAATGCATCTCAACATAAAAATAATGTTCAGCTCCATTAGACATTATAAAATACTCTTAAATTTCGTTCATTTTAACAAAAAGTTAAAATTCATCTCTGAATAATTAACAAAAACGATTTTTCGATTCACTTACAGTAAGAAGTTTTGAAAGAAAAATAAACGCAAAAATGTACCCAGTTTATAAATCATTTTTTAACTATTGTAAGTTATGCCATGTAACGTTCGGTCATCTTTTATCTGCCGTGTCTCTTTAACGATCATGGCCCTCCACATGTTCCTGTCTCTTGTCGCTCTTAATAAGTTTTGCCATTTTATCGTTTCTTCCTAACCCTGCTGTGCCAACAATTTGCTCAAGTAAGTTACGCGATGCTTTCTTCTGTCCCATGTGTATCAGGTTTTCCAAGCCCCCTCCCTCAATACGTGCCTTAGAGACCTCAACTGTCTCTTCCTAATGTTAAGTATAAGTTTCCTTTTCGTTTCCATTTAATCAAACAAAATTTAATTTTATTGTTCTCTGAAATAAAATTTGATCAGTTTAAATGCATCTCAACATAAAAATAATGTTCAGCTCCATTAGACATTATAAAATACTCTTTAAATTTCGTTCATTTTAACAAAAAATTAAAATTCGGACAGAACTTATGATGTTGACCTGATAACCTACAATCTGGTAATCCGCTAAAATTCATAAAGTCTAGGTAATAAAGAGGAAAGTTCATCAGAACATCTATCGAGATGTCAGGTCAGGACCGATAATATTGCATCCTTCTGCAGAACTACATTTCAATTCTTTAAGTCTTTTTAATTAACCATTAATCAGAATTCAGTGAAATGTAGGAGAGCTGATATTACATCGTACATTTTTCTTTGTTTCTAATGACATTTTTCTGTTTTTTAATACTGTTTAGCTTTTTGAAAGCATCTGTCGCTATCCCTGTACGCGTTCGGATTTCGGTGTTACTCTTCACGTCCTCTCTTATAGATATCTTTAGATTTGCTGCGTAGGTTAATTTCAAAAGATTTATGTTTCTTGTTGAGTTTTTGGCACCGAGGTTTGGCACGGTAAAAAGAGCTTTAGTGAAATCAATAAAGAATATGTACTCTGGGTTTTCGAAAATTTATACTGATAAAACTAACATGTCAAAGCGAACATTTCCGAAATAGAGAAGTAGTCACCTCCTGATTTTCGTTATATAATCATGTGATCGGATCAGTCATGATTTAAGTGGCATTTATAATGGACGTATCTATTTACACATCATATTTTCGTCTTAGTCACTATTTTCTCTTAATCACCAAACATCGATGAATGAAACTGTCTATTTGTAGTTTTTGTGGTTTTGTGTCGATTGCCAATCATCCATTGTAAATCTTTAGAACAGTCGACCAGTGCGTTTAGAACGTCGACCTTTACGAGTATCTCCTCGCTTGTAGGACTTCCTCTTGCTTTCCGGTGAAATTTGATCTTCAAAAATTAAAATGCAATGTCAGTCGTTATATTATGTCTTCTTAATAAATGTTCTTTTATTTTCCTCTCCCTTTAATAATGAGTAAAAATAATTATTTTCCTCTAAAAATGCTTAATTTTAGAATAAGCCCATTCTTTGTCAATGTACTTAATTCAATGACGGATATGTATGTGGTGGAGCGGTTATTGACATGAATGGTTATTAAATATTGTTGGATAATCTGCTATGTTATTGATATTGACCTTACATCTCTGCTTCACTCATTTTCCCACCGCTGTAACGTGTCTTCCTTGTGCCTTTCTATAAATACTTCAATGGCAATCTTTCTGCCGAACTTTTCTCTATGGTGCCTAGATTGTGTGAAGTGCAGTACTAGATTGGCGGTAAGGTCTCATTATTCTATTGCTGAAATGGCTAGATTTAATCATCAGTTCTATGTTAAAAGTTTCTTCTTTTACACTTCTTGCTTGTGAAACTCTCTTCCGACTTCTTGTTTTCTAGTTAAGTTTCAGCTTCAAAACTTTAACTGCAATCAAGTATTTTCTTCGGTTTTCTTAATTCCTATTCTTTTATTGTTCTCTCTCTTTAGGAATTCATATTATTTCACACCCAGTAACTCTTTGCTTCTTAGTGGCTTTATTGCCTTGCTTGGAGTGAAACGATTAAAAACACGAAAATTCATTATTTGAAACAGTAGCCATAATATTTCTATGGCAAATAAAGATTATTAATCAATGTTTAACCTTTAAGCCTGCTAGAAAACGGTGTGTTAAAAGGATTGTGATATGGAATAGTTTATCTATCTATCTATCTATCTATCTATCTATCTATCTATCTCAGTCTGTTCATTATCTATCTATCTATCTATCTATCTATCTATCTATCTATCTATCTATCTATCTATCTATCTCAGTATGTTCATTATCTATCTATCTATCTCAGTCTGTTCATTATCTATCTATCTATCTATCTATCTATCTATCTATCTATCTATCTCAGTATGTTCATTATCTATCTATCTATCTATCTCAGTCTGTTCATTATCTATCTATCTATCTATCTATCTATCTATCTATCTATCTATCTATCTATCTATCTATCTATCTATCTATCTCAGTCTGTTCATTATCTATCTATCTATCTATCTATCTATCTATCTATCTATCTATCTATCTATCTATCTTAGTCTGTTCATTATCTATCTATCTATCTATCTATCTATCTATCTCAGTCTGTTCATTATCTATCTATCTATCTATCTATCTATCTATCTATCTATCTATCTATCTATCTATCTATCTATCTCTGTTCATTATCTATCTATCAATCTATCTATCTATCTATCTATCTCAGTCTGTTCATTATCTATCTATCTATCTATCTATCTATCTATCTATCTATCTATCTATCTATCTCAGTCTGTTCATTATCTATCTATCTATCTATCTATCTATCTATCTATCTATCTATCTATCTCAGTCTGTTCATTATCTATCTATCTATCTATCTATCTATCTATCTATCTATCTATCTATCTATCTATCTATCTCAGTCTGTTCATTATCTATCTATCTATCTATCTATCTATCTATCTATCTATCTATCTCAGTCCGTTCATTATTTATCTATCTATCTATCTATCTATCTATCTATCTATCTATCTATCTATCTATCTATCTATCTATCTATCTCAGTCTGTTCATTATCTATCTATCTATCTATCTATCTATCTATCTATCTATCTATCTATCTATCTATCTATGTTCATTATCCATCTATCTATCTATCTATCTATCTATCTATCTATCTATCTCAGTCTGTTCATTATCTATCTATCTATCTATCTATCTATCTATCTATCTATCTATCTATCTATCTATCTATCTCAGTCTGTTCATTATCTATCTATCTATCTATCTATCTATCTATCTATCTATCTATCTATATATCTAATTCTCTTGACATCACAATTAATTTTGACTCCCTCGAGAATATTTATTTACAAAATTATAAAAAATATGTGAACAAAGTACAATGTGATAGTTATTATTTACCATTTTATAAAGACATAAATTTGAAAATAAATCTTTCATTCAAAAAATTATAAAAAATCACAAAATTATCAAAATATGTAAGAGGCCCAGATGCCCTAAACTTATTTTAGCGAATTTATGTGGAGAGATCAAATGAAAGAATTTAATTATTACAAATTTAGAGTTACAGTTAATCGTCGTTATGAGTTTATTTAAATGTTTTGTTCACTGGCATTTTTATGAATGAAAAAAATTATTTTCATATTTATTTATTTCTAAAATGGTAAATAATAAATATGAAATTATGGGGGTTTCACATATTTTATAATCTTATGGATATTAAATTATTCTTGTAAATAAGTAAGCTAATAAATAAATAGTGTTTAATGTCTTGTCAATTCTCACGAATAAAGAAAATGTATAATGGTTTCATATGTTTGGATTTAAACAAAATTTAATCATCGCTTTTTAAAAAACAATTGTTGGAAGAGTCACCGCTTTTGTTGCCAGGTGTGGGCGCTTTAAATTAAATATTTAATTTAATTGGTAGATTTGTCTCACAAACAATATTTGGCGGACTCATGTGAGTTCAGGAAAAAAACAAAACAACAGATGGATTTCAAAACAAACGACAATTGATACATGTATTAAACAAAAGAAAAACATTATATTGAATGGAAAGGCAAAGAGATTAAACATATATCTATTAACAACGTTCTTGTTTGTTTGTGTGATACATGCGCGTGTGTGTGTATCAAATCGCCTGGAGAAATGAATCTGCCCCACAGAGGTCTTCCTCATCCACGTGTTGCTGCATCTTGGAGCAAGAAGAAAAAAGAATACAAAGACGGAAATGTTTGTCATTTTTATATAACGTTCTTGTTTTTGTGTGTGATACACGCACTTGTGTATGCGTCAGTCGACCTGGGAAACGAATGTGGCCCAACAAGGACGTCTTCAACCGCGTTCTGCTATCTCTTGGAGCAAGAGGAAGAAAGAAAAGGAAGAAAATGTTTGTCTTTTTATAGACTTCAACAGCGCCACCTAATGAGCGTTTGGTAAAGTCAAGTGGGGTAACACATGTAATAAACATTTTCGTGGGAGTCAAAACTGTATACAGTAAGAGCGATATCAAAGTAACAACTGTCGTCTTGGCACATTGTTTTTTTTTTTACAAACACGTAGATTAACACATTGCTAATATACATTTTAACGACATTATTTCTAATATGAATATTCTTACTTAGAATGTAAAAGTAATTTTGATCAGCGTGATAAATTGTATGAGAAAATATTCTTAAAAGAAAATCTATAACTATTAAAATTATTCAATTCAACAAATACAAAATTAAAGATTCCTAAAATTATGTAACATTATGGCTGAAATTTATAAAAAGGGTTATGACTCTTATGTTGAAGTTAATATATTTCTATTTGTGTCCGGATAGTATAAATCGTAATCTTTTCTGTGCAACGTTCAGTTTTATAGAGAAGTACGCAACAAAACATAAGTACGTATTTAAACGTAACCTGCGTTCTTTGTATAGCAATAAGCTTTTTTAACTGTTACGATTCCTTTAAGAAACGATATCTTATAGTGACCACTGTTTTCAGACTGGAGAAACCATTAAAATATACATTCTGTTTTATGAAATATATATTTTGTCTTACGCTTGAGAAACTGAATTTAACTTTTCAACTTTATAAATATAAAAGAACCAAAACGAAAATGGCTGATTTCGACTGATATAAAAGCTAATTCACTTTCGCATTCACGTATCATCTTTTTTCCATCACAAAGATTATGCCGATCTCAACAATCCGTTATGGATAATTTCCAAACGATACTTAATTAAGACATTTATAAATAAGTACATGTTATTCGAACAAATCAGGAAAAATGAGTCATTTTGGCAGCAAATTAAATAACACTTGAGTTTCAAATGGGCGAGTTGGCTTGGATAAAGAATGTAGCTGGAATAAATAAAGTGCTTGAAGTATTTTTATATTTTACGTAACGCTTTATTATTTTTCAGCAATGAAACGGTTTGTTATAGAATACTCAAACATAAATTAAGAGACGTGAAGTAATTACTTGAATATTAAATTACATAAGCGATTGAAATAAGGGAATTCTTTTTTATCAAAATAGAATAATCATCCTGGACTGTCTATTACCTGTTGTAAGGTATATTTATTAGAATAAAGTTACGTCATCTTTTCTCTTTGGTGCCCGACTTTACGAATTTAAGCGCAGTACTTAATTGGCAGCTAGGTCTCAGTTATTTACAGTTGAAATTGCTAGAAGTTTTATGCTAACAGTTTCTTCTCTCGCACTTTTCGCTTGTGGAACTCACTTTCGGCCTCTTGCATTGAAATCAATTTTGATCTTCAAAATTTGAATACAATGACACTCATTATTTTCTGTCTGATGTTTTTAGTGTCCTCTTTTCTTAATATTTTTTCTTATATTCTTTCACACTTAGTAACCATTTGCGTCATAGTACGAGATAAGAAACTATTATCGCTCAAATTTATAACGAAAAAGAGGCACCATTTTTTTTCGTATCACAATTTAGGCAAGTTGTTCTTAATTTCACTGTATAAGAAAATAAAAAATATATCAGGGATAGCAATTCAAACACATGTACCCAATAAACATAACGTTTATCGTACGAAGATATATATATGTATGTATATATATGTTTTAAGACATTTTTATGCTTATACATTCTTTTTATACATACAAATATTTAAGTAAATCTATAAAAAGAATGTATAAACATAAAAATGTCTTAAAATAATTATCGGACTTTGTCCATTTCATAATGTGTGACCTCATATATATATATATATATATATATATATATATATATATATATATATATATATATATATATATATATAACATCGTCCACAGACAGACTGTTTCGCAGCTCATCAGTGTGGCTAGACATCCGGTTGCCTCTATCTCGGATCGGAACCCGACTGAATTGGTATCAGCCGGAGATTCTACCAGTAAGCCGTCGGCGCCCGGCAGGGAAGCAGGTGGATTTTTAGCGTATTTATTTTTAGAAACACGCCCAGTGACTCGATTCGCTATGCGAAGAGTCTCGCTATATATAAGCTATATATATATATTAATCATTTCACATTTTATATTAATCATTTCCCAACGATTAACAATGCATTTAAATTTTTGAAGATCAAAATTGACTGGGAGCAAGAAACCGGAAGAGAGTTGCACAATCGTCAAGTGGGACAGAAGAAATTGTTAGCATAGAACTTACGGTTACATCTATCCATTTCAATTGTAAAATGATGAGACTTTGCTACCAAATCTAATACTGTCGGTAAATTCATGCAGTCGAGGCGCCATGAAGGAAAGTTAATCAGAACAACTATCATGAAAGTATTTATAGAAAACTTATAGAAATGGCACAGAGAAGTAACATTACAGCGGTAGGAAATGTGTCTGAAGCCGGGATGCCAGGTCAGGATCAATAACATTGCAGATTCTTAATTGGATTTTATCAAGAACCTTTAAATTTGTAGCAGAAGCAATGGACCAGATCTGCCTCCAATATTCAAAGCATCATTTCAATACATCTAAAGAATTCTGGTGATTTACTGAATAATAATATATGGATACATTTGTGTGTATCTGTGTAAATATACATTTGTATAGTATGTGTATAAACGTGTGTGAGTTTGTCTGTGATAAATTCCCGTTTTATTTAATCATAAGAATCTGCATGTATATGTGTGTGTGTGTGTATATATATATATATATATACACACACACACATATATATATATATATATATATATTTTTTTTCTTCATTCTGTCGGATTTATATCCATTTATATTTGCTTACATATATATATATATAGTCTCTCTACATAGATATAATGAGAGAGAGACATATATATATATATCTGTCTCTTTACATATATATATATATATATATATATATATATATAATGTATGTATATATGTATGTATGTATGTATACAAAATCGAATATAATTGCTATTTTAAGAAATAATATCTTGAATAATTTATCTTGATTCACGTCATTATTTTGAGTATTTATTGTTCAGTATTGCAATGTTCAAGATGATAAGTTTAGGATTAATTTTAAATTTATAAGCAATGATTAGAGCAGCAATATTAATGGATGTGATTTAGAATTTTCTTTGTGGCCCACTAGAAACGATTTCTTATATTTTTCCCTTCATAAAAATAAAATCTGTTATTAATTTCTGAATCAAAATGGCAGCATAAAACCAATCTGTTTTTTCTTTTCAACTCCGGATCATTTCCTGCACGCTGTTATTTTGCCTGTGAAATGCGAACCCCGTGAAAAATCACATAAAGACAGCGATTTGATGTCTTCCGAAAGAAGTTGGAACCGACGAAAATAAATGTTACCTTGAAAGAATTAATGTACGATAAACAGAGCAGAAAAATAGATTATCATTTTGAGTGTCGACATAAAAGAGAACAGACCATATCACGATTTTATTTTGCTGATATTCAATTTTGTTGCGAGAGAACAAAATATTCAATATTTCTTAATAAAAATGAATTTTGTTGGTTCACAAATTGTCGGGCCCTTTTCCTTCTTTGATATTAATCTACCGTAAAATTGTCAATTATTCAGGTTTGATAATTACTGTGAAATTGGCTTTTTTCACTAAGACAACTTGTTATTGGTAATAATCCTTCTCAGAAAAATATAATCATTACATTCTATCGGGGATGATCCAAATATATATTCCATTCCTTCATGCTTTGAATATTGTTGCTATGTCTGATCTGGTGCTTCTGTTATGTATTTAGAGATTCTTCATAAAATCCAAAGAAGAATCTTCTTTTCTATAAATACTTTGATACTAATTGATCTGATGAACTTTCCTTTATAGGTTTTCTTTTTTAAAGGTTGTTATTTTATTCCCCATCGCCGAAACATAAATTGTACATCTGGGAACAAGTTAGGACTTCATAGACACTTTTTAGGTATTATGGTGGCTGTAGTAAGAATGGTATATAAGAATGTGTTGTTTTGGTGTAAGGAATATTGTGGTACCTTTGGGTCAGTAATCATGGTTAGTCAAGTTTAAGATAAGACAGATCGAAGGCCAATCCGCCCCTCCCCTATTCCATCTTCTGGCCTTGTGTAATATTTTTGCGTTTTCAAAATAAATATTTTCCTCTATGGAACTTAGATTGAATTAATTTAAGCGTACCACGATTATAAATTTTATGATCGCTGTCGTAATTTTTCGGATGACGTAACAAATTTCATGGTCTCTTGTTTCTATTGGGATATTATTTTTATGAGTTTTTGCTAGGTCGTGCAATTTGGGCTATAGTGGCGGTTGAAATGCTTTATTTTAAAATACACAAAAGTTAAGGGATGGCAATTTAGGTAGTGGAATAAAATGGTTCATTGGAATAAGGAATATCTATCAATTCTTTATAAATGGATATAATTTTAAATGTTATTAACTAGCATTTTTTTTTGAAATGATCACATTCTTAAAAAACACGGTTGACATGATCATGATTTAGCTTACATTTTTTCAAGTATATTTCGATGATGCTCGAGCGTCAATAAGGAAATAAAAATATCGAAATCCACCAGATGTTGACGTATTCTCCATGTTTTAATATAAATTAACCAAAATGAAGTTATTACTAAGTTGTGAGATTGTGAATTTGTCTACTGATTTTTATCAATAACCAACATCATATCGCTCTAATTTGGTTTTGACGGATAGGCTTGCTACACTCTGATCGGGTTGTCATGTAGAGTACTTTAGGCGTCGTCTCTCTTATAGCCCAAGAAGATTTTGTGAGCATACTGATCTCTCACTCAATAATGAAAATCCTGGTCGATTTGAAAAGAAATTACGTTAAACTTCGGAAAAATTAAATGATTTTATGAAATATAAATAGCAAAATAAATCAATCAATCAATCAATCAATCTATCTATCTATCTATCTATCTATCTATCTATCTATCTATCTATCTATCTAAATCTGTTTAACATCTATCTATCTATCTCATTCTGATTCTATCTATCTATCTATCTATCTATCTATCTATCTATCTATCTATCTATCTATCTATCTCATTTTGTCCATAATTATCTATCTATCTATCTATCTATCTATCTATCTATCTATCTATCTATCTATCTATCTAAATCTGTTTAACATCTATCTATCTATTTATCTATCTTAGTCTGTTCAACATCTATCTATCTCATTCTGATTCTATCTATCTATCTATCTATCTATCTATCTATCTAAATATGTTTAACATCTATCTATCTATTTATCTATCTTAGTCTGTTCAACATCTATCTATCTATCTCATTCTGATTCTATCTATCTATCTATCTATCTATCTATCTATCTATCTATCTAAATCTGTTTAACATCTATCTATCTATTTATCTATCTTAGTCTGTTCAACATCTATCTATCTATCTCATTCTGATTCTATCTATCTATCTATCTATCTATCTATCTATCTATCTATCAAAATCTGTTTAACATCTATCTATCTATTTATCTATCTTAGTCTGTTCAACATCTATCTATCTCATTCTGATTCTATCTATCTATCTATCTATCTATCTATCTATCTATCTATCTCATTTTGTCCATAATTATCTATCTATCTATCTATCTATCTATCTATCTATCTATCTATCTATCTATCTAAATCTGTTTAACATCTATCTATCTATTTATCTATCTTAGTCTGTTCAACATCTATCTATCTCATTCTGATTCTATCTATCTATCTATCTATCTATCTATCTATCTATCTATCTATCTATCTATCTATCTATCTATCTATCTCATTTTGTCCATAATTATCTATCTATCTATCTATCTATCTATCTATCTATCTATCTATCTATCTAAATCTGTTTAACATCTATCTATCTATCTATCTATCTATCTATCTATCTATCTATCTATCTATCTCATTCTGATTCTATCTATCTATCTATCTATCTATCTCATTTTGTCCATAATTATCTATCTATCTATCTATCTATCTATCTATCTATCTATCTATCTATCTATCTATCTAAATCTGTCTAACATCTATCTATCTATTTATCTATCTTAGTCTGTTCAACATCTATCTATCTCATTCTGATTCTATCTATCTATCTATCTATCTATCTATCTATCTATCAATCTATCTATCTATCTATCTATCTATCTATCTATCTATCTAAATCTGTTTAACATCTATCTATCTATTTATCTATCATAGTCTGTTCAACATCTATCTATCTATCTCATTCTGATTCTATCTATCTATCTATCTATCTATCTATCTATCTATCTATCTCATTTTGTCCATAATTATCTATCTATCTATCTATCTATCTATCTATCTATCTATCTATCTATCTATCTATGTATCTATCTATCTATCTATCTAAATCTGTTTAACATCTATCTATCTATTTATCTATCTTAGTCTGTTCAACATCTATCTATCTATCACATTCTGATTCTATCTATCTATCTATCTATCTATCTATCTATCTATCTCATTTTGTCCATAATTATCTATCTATCTATCTATCTATCTAAATCTGTTTAACATCTATCTATCTATTTATCTATCTTAGTCTGTTCAACATCTATCTATCTATCTCATTCTGATTCTATCTATCTATCTATCTATCTATCTATCTATCTCATTTTGTCCATAATTATCTATCTATCTATCTATCTATCTATCTATCTATCTATCTATCTATCTATCTAAATCTGTTTAACATCTATCTATCTATTTATCTATCTTAGTCTGTTCAACATCTATCTATCTATCTCATTCTGATTCTATCTATCTATCTATCTATCTATCTATCTATCTATCTATCTATCTATCTATTTATCTCATTTTGTCCATAATTATCTATCTATCTATCTATCTATCTATCTATCTAAATCCGTTTAACATCTATCTATCTATTTATCTATCTTAGTCTGTTCAACATCTATCTCATTCTGATTCTATCTATCTATCTATCTATCTATCTATCTATCTATCTATCTATCTAAATCTGTTTAACATCTATCTATCTATTTATCTATCTTAGTCTGTTCAACATCTATCTATCTATCTCATTCTGATTCTATCTATCTATCTATCTATCTATCTATCTATCTAAATCTGTTTAACATCTATCTATCTATTTATCTATCTTAGTCTGTTCAACATCTATCTCATTCTGATTCTATCTATCTATCTATCTATCTATCTATCTATCTATCTAAATCTGTTTAACATCTATCTATCTATTTATCTATCTTAGTCTGTTCAACATCTATCTATCTCATTCTGATTCTATCTATCTATCTATCTATCTATCTATCTATCTATCTATCTATCTCATTTTGTCCATAATTATCTATCTATCTATCTATCTATCTATCTATCTATCTATCTATCTAAATCTGTTTAACATCTATCTATCTATTTATCTATCTTAGTCTGTTCAACATGTATCTATCTATCTCATTCTGATTCTATCTATCTATCTATCTATCTATCTATCTATCTATCTATCTCATTTTGTCCATAATTATCTATCTATCTATCTATCTATCTATCTATCTATCTAAATCTGTTTAACATCTATCTATCTATTTATCTATCTTAGTCTGTTCAACATCTATCTCATTCTGATTCTATCTATCTATCTATCTATCTATCTATCTATCTATCTAAATCTGTTTAACATCTATCTATCTATTTATCTATCTTAGTCTGTTCAACATCTATCTATCTATCTCATTCTGATTCTATCTATCTATCTATCTATCTATCTATCTATCTATCTATCTATCTATCTATCTATTTATCTAAATCTGTTTAACATCTATCTATCTATTTATCTATTTTAGTCTGTTCAACATCTATCTATCTATCTCATTCTGATTCTATCTATCTATCTATCTATCTATCTATCTATCTATCTATCTATCTATCTATCTATCTCATTTTGCCCATAATTATCTATCTATCTATCTATCTATCTATCTATCTATCTATCTATCTATCTATCTATCTATCTAAATCTGTTTAACATCTATCTATCTATTTATCTATCTTAGTCTGTTCAACATCTATCTATCTCATTCTGATTCTATCTATCTATCTATCTATCTATCTATCTATCTATCTATCTATCTATCTCATTTTGTCCATAATTATCTATCTATCTATCTATCTATCTATCTATCTATCTATCTAAATCTGTTTAACATCTATCTATCTATTTATCTATCATAGTCTGTTCAACATCTATCTATCTATCTCATTCTGATTCTATCTATCTATCTATCTATCTATCTATCTATCTATCTCATTTTGTCCATAATTATCTATCTATCTATCTATCTATCTATCTATCTATCTATCTAAATCTGTTTAACATCTATCTATCTATTTATCTATCTTAGTCTGTTCAACATCTATCTATCTCATTCTGATTCTATCTATCTATCTATCTATCTATCTATCTATCTATCTATCTATCTATCTATCTATCTATCTATCTAAATCTGTTTAACATCTATCTATCTATTTATCTATCTTAGTCTGTTCAACATCTATCTATCTATCACATTCTGATTCTATCTATCTATCTATCTATCTATCTATCTATCTATCTATCTATCTATCTCATTTTGTCCATAATTATCTATCTATCTATCTATCTATCTAAATCTGTTTAACATCTATCTATCTATTTATCTATCTTAGTCTGTTCAACATCTATCTCATTCTGATTCTATCTATCTATCTATCTATCTATCTATCTATCTATCTAAATCTGTTTAACATCTATCTATCTATTTATCTATTTTAGTCTGTTCAACATCTATCTATCTATCTCATTCTGATTCTATCTATCTATCTATCTATCTATCTATCTATCTATCTATCTATCTATCTATCTCATTTTGTCCATAATTATCTATCTATCTATCTATCTATCTATCTATCTATCTATCTATCTAAATCTGTTTAACATCTATCTATCTATTTATCTATCTTAGTCTGTTCAACATCTATCTATCTATCTCATTCTGATTCTATCTATCTATCTATCTATCTATCTATCTATCTATCTCATTTTGTCCATAATTATCTATCTATCTATCTATCTATCTAAATCTGTTTAACATCTATCTATCTATTTATCTATCTTAGTCTGTTCAACATCTATCTCATTCTGATTCTATCTATCTATCTATCTATCTATCTATCTATCTATCTATCTATCTATCTAAATCTGTTTAACATCTATCTATCTATTTATCTATTTTAGTCTGTTCAACATCTATCTATCTATCTCATTCTGATTCTATCTATCTATCTATCTATCTATCTATCTATCTCATTTTGCCCATAATTATCTATCTATCTATCTATCTATCTATCTATCTATCTATCTATCTAAATCTGTTTAACATCTATCTATCTATTTATCTATCTTAGTCTGTTCAACATCTATCTATCTATCTCATTCTGATTCTATCTATCTATCTATCTATCTATCTATCTATCTATCTATCTATCTATCTATCTCATTTTGTCCATAATTATCTATCTATCTATCTATCTATCTATCTATCTATCTAAATCTGTTTAACATCTATCTATCTATTTATCTATCTTAGTCTGTTCAACATCTATCTATCTCATTCTGATTCTATCTATCTATCTATCTATCTATCTATCTATCTATCTATCTATCTATCTATCTATCTATCTAAATATGTTTAACATCTATCTATCTATTTATCTATCTTAGTCTGTTCAACATCTATCTATCTATCTCATTCTGATTCTATCTATCTATCTATCTATCTATCTATCTATCTATCTCATTTTGTCCATAATTATCTATCTATCTATCTATCTATCAATCTATCTATCTATCTATCTATCTAAATCTGTTTAACATCTATCTATCTATTTATCTATCTTAGTCTGTTCAACATCTATCTATCTCATTCTGATTCTATCTATATATCTATCTATCTATCTATCTATCTAAATCTGTTTAACATCTATCTATCTATTTATCTATCTTAGTCTGTTCAACATCTATCTATCTATCTCATTCTTATTCTATCTATCTATCTATCTATCTCATTTTGTCCATAATTATCTATCTATCTATCTATCTATCTATCTAAATCTGTTTAACATCTATCTATCTATTTATCTATCTTAGTCTGTTCAACATCTATCTCATTCTGATTCTATCTATCTATCTATCTATCTATCTATCTATCTATCTAAATCTGTTTAACATCTATCTATCTATTTATCTATCTTAGTCTGTTCAACATCTATCTATCTATCTCATTCTGATTCTATCTATCTATCTATCTATCTATCTCATTTTGTCCATAATTATCTATCTATCTATCTATCTATCTATCTAAATCTGTTTAACATCTATCTATCTATTTATCTATCTTAGTCTGTTCAACATCTATCTCATTCTGATTCTATCTATCTATCTATCTATCTATCTATCTATCTATCTATCTATCTATCTATCTATCTATCTATCTAAATCTGTTTAACATCTATCTATCTATTTATCTATCTTAGTCTGTTCAACATCTATCTATCTATCTCATTCTGATTCTATCTATCTATCTATCTATCTCATTTTGTCCATAATTATCTATCTATCTATCTATCTATCTATCTATCTAAATCTGTTTAACATCTATCTATCTATTTATCTATCTTAGTCTGTTCAACATCTATCTCATTCTGATTCTATCTATCTATCTATCTATCTATCTATCTATCTATCTAAATCTGTTTAACATCTATCTATCTATTTATCTATCTTAGTCTGTTCAACATCTATCTATCTATCTCATTCTGATTCTATCTATCTATCTATCTATCTATCTATCTATCTATATATCTATCTATTTATCTAAATCTGTTTAACATCTATCTATCTATTTATCTATTTTAGTCTGTTCAACATCTATCTATCTATCTCATTCTGATTCTATCTATCTATCTATCTATCTATCTATCTATCTATCTATCTATCTATCTATCTCATTTTGCCCATAATTATCTATCTATCTATCTATCTATCTATCTATCTATCTATCTATCTATCTAAATCTGTTTAACATCTATCTATCTATTTATCTATCTTAGTCTGTTCAACATCTATCTCATTCTGATTCTATCTATCTATCTATCTATCTATCTATCTATCTATCTATCTAAATCTGTTTAACATCTATCTATCTATTTATCTATCTTAGTCTGTTCAACATCTATCTATCTATCTCATTCTGATTCTATCTATCTATCTATCTATCTATCTATCTATCTATCTATCTATTTATCTAAATCTGTTTAACATCTATCTATCTATTTATCTATTTTAGTCTGTTCAACATCTATCTATCTATCTCATTCTGATTCTATCTATCTATCTATCTATCTATCTATCTATCTATCTATCTATCTATCTATCTATCTATCTCATTTTGCCCATAATTATCTATCTATCTATCTATCTATCTATCTATCTATCTATCTAAATCTGTTTAACATCTATCTATCTATTTATCTATCTTAGTCTGTTCAACATCTATCTATCTCATTCTGATTCTATCTATCTATCTATCTATCTATCTATCTATCTATCTATCTAAATCTGTTTAACATCTATCTATCTATTTATCTATCTTAGTCTGTTCAACATCTATCTATCTATCTCATTCTGATTCTATCTATCTATCTATCTATCTATCTATCTATCTATCTATCTCATTTTGTCCATAATTATCTATCTATCTATCTATCTATCTATCTATCTATCTATCTAAATCTGTTTAACATCTATCTATCTATTTATCTATCTTAGTCTGTTCAACATCTATCTATCTCATTCTGATTCTATCTATCTATCTATCTATCAATCTATCTATCTATCTATCTATCTATCTAAATCTGTTTAACATCTATCTATCTATTTATCTATCATAGTCTGTTCAACATCTATCTATCTATCTCATTCTGATTCTATCTATCTATCTATCTATCTATCTATCTATCTCATTTTGTCCATAATTATCTATCTATCTATCTATCTATCTATCTAAATCTGTTTAACATCTATCTATCTATTTATCTATCTTAGTCTGTTCAACATCTATCTATCTCATTCTGATTCTATCTATCTATCTATCTATCTATCTATCTATCTATCTATCTATCTATCTAAATCTGTTTAACATCTATCTATCTATTTATCTATCTTAGTCTGTTCAACATCTATCTATCTATCACATTCTGATTCTATCTATCTATCTATCTATCTATCTATCTATCTCATTTTGTCCATAATTATCTATCTATCTATCTATCTATCTATCTATCTATCTATCTATCTAAATCTGTTTAACATCTATCTATCTATTTATCTATCTTAGTCTGTTCAACATCTATCTATCTATCTCATTCTTATTCTATCTATCTATCTATCTATCTATCTATCTATCTATCTATCTCATTTTGTCCATAATTATCTATCTATCTATCTATCTATCTATCTAAATCTGTTTAACATCTATCTATCTATTTATCTATCTTAGTCTGTTCAACATCTATCTCATTCTGATTCTATCTATCTATCTATCTATCTATCTATCTATCTATCTATCTATCTATCTATCTATCTAAATCTGTTTAACATCTATCTATCTATTTATCTATTTTAGTCTGTTCAACATCTATCTATCTCATTCTGATTCTATCTATCTATCTATCTATCTATCTATCTATCTATCTATGTATCTCATTTTGCCCATAATTATCTATCTATCTATCTATCTATCTATCTATCTATCTATCTATCTATCTATCTATCTATCTATCTATCTATCTATCTATCTATCTATCTAAATCTGTTTAACATCTATCTATCTATTTATCTATCTTAGTCTGTTCAACATCTATCTATCTCATTCTGATTCTATCTATCTATCTATCTATCTATCTAAATCTGTTTAACATCTATCTATCTATTTATCTATCTTAGTCTGTTCAACATCTATCTATCTATCTCATTCTGATTCTATCTATCTATCTATCTATCTATCTATCTCATTTTGTCCATAATTATCTATCTATCTATCTATCTATCTATCTATCTATCTATCTATCTAAATCTGTTTAACATCTATCTATCTATTTATCTATCTTAGTCTGTTCAACATCTATCTATCTCATTCTGATTCTATCTATATATCTATCTATCTATCTATCTATCTAAATCTGTTTAACATCTATCTATCTATTTATCTATCTTAGTCTGTTCAACATCTATCTATCTATCTCATTCTGATTCTATCTATCTATCTATCTATCTATCTATCTATCTATCTATCTATCTATCTATCTATCTATCTAAATCTGTTTAACATCTATCTATCTATTTATCTATCTTAGTCTGTTCAACATCTATCTATCTATCTCATTCTGATTCTATCTATCTATCTATCTATCTCATTTTGTCCATAATTATCTATCTATCTATCTATCTATCTAAATCTGTTTAACATCTATCTATCTATTTATCTATCTTAGTCTGTTCAACATCTATCTATCTATCTCATTCTGATTCTATCTATCTATCTATCTATCTATCTATCTATCTATCTATCTATCTAAATCTGTTTAACATCTATCTATCTATTTATCTATCTTAGTCTGTTCAACATCTATCTATCTATCTCATTCTGATTCTATCTATCTATCTATCTATCTATCTATCTCATTTTGTCCATAATTATCTATCTATCTATCTATCTATCTATCTATCTATCTATCTATCTAAATCTGTTTAACATCTATCTATCTATTTATCTATCTTAGTCTGTTCAACATCTATCTATCTCATTCTGATTCTATCTATCTATCTATCTATCTATCTATCTATCTATCTATCTATCTCATTTTGTCCATAATTATCTATCTATCTATCTATCTATCTATCTATCTATCTATCTATCTAAATCTGTTTAACATCTATCTATCTATTTATCTATCTTAGTCTGTTCAACATCTATCTATCTATCTCATTCTGATTCTATCTATCTATCTATCTATCTATCTCTCTATCTATCTATCTATCTATCTATCTATCTATCTATCTCAGCCTCCGTTCATATCTATCTATCTATCTATCTATCTATCTATCTATCTATCTATCTATCTATCTATCTATCTTTTGGCATCCACTATTATTGTAAACAAGTCTTTTGAAAATGAATATATATTTTACGTTTATTAAATGTATTAATCTTTTTTCTCAGGTATCGAAAACCTTTCGCAAAAAAATAGCTGAAATTTTCGTTAGGTCTAAGGTTTCGACCACATTCGCCATCGTCAGGATTGAGAGAAAGTAATAGAAGGAAAGAAAATCAAATATATATTGAGCAGACAATTGTTTTTAAAAGTGTTTTTATTTTTTCTCTGAAATTTAAATCAAATGCAGTCGAACACTGTATCACATGTAACAACAACGTGCAGTCAGGTGTTTATATATATATTTTCTGAAGAATTAATGGAATCATGATTTTCATACAGCATTTTTATTACTTCAGACGTTACTCTATTCGATTTTCATATTTCCAATACATGTCCTATTTTTGTTTACGTTTCCCAAACGAAACTGATTGAGAAAAAAATCTAAATAAGGAGGGCCTAATTTCCTTATAAGGGAAAAAAATAGAACCGCGCTGAACTGTGACAATTTAAGTGGCACGCCAGATCAAACAATGTGGTTTCTCCAAAATTCCTTTAATAGGCCTCTTATATTTACATATTATAATTTGTGTATTTAGGTAGCAAATCCTCTTTTACGTATGTCTTATTAAGTAAATTACAGACATTATGTCTAATAATTTTTTAAAAAATCTGTTCATACTCACAAATAACCTTCCGTGTATTGATATTAAAGTTTGTGCTACAGCTGTTTAAATTTCTTTTATTTTATTTTCCCCGGTACTTTCGATCTCCTTCCAAGATCATCTTCAGTTGTTCATTAGTATAATTATTTATATAAAGTTGGGCGTTGTTTTCCATTACCGTAATTTTTTTTATTATGCTTTTAAATGATGATCCCTCTTCCTGTTGTGACCTCCTGATCCAGTTTTCGCTTCTACTGTTCCCACTTTTTAAAACTTATTCAGCATTTTCTTGATGCTTCTTGAATGGACTTTGAAGATGGAAGCCAGAGTATGAATGTTGGTACCATTACTGAAGACCTGAATGATTTTTTCCTCTCACCATTGCCCATTAGGGAAGTCAGTGGGGCTGACACAAAACGATTTTAACCTGTTCTCTTTATCAAAGGCTTTTTCAGTGATTCTTGACAAATGGTTTCAAGGTGGCTAAACGTCGTATCAGAAAACCTGGAAAAAGAAACTGAATTAGTTTAGTTGTTTTTTTAGATATTAAACATTTTGTGGGATGGACAATTATGCTGTTATATGATTTGGACAATTTTGCTGTTACACTCGGTAATTAAAACTTGATCAAATAATTTTAATTTTACTCATGAAGAAACATTTAATTCATATGTAATTAGATTTTATTGTTTACCTAACGGTTCACTTTTATTTATTTAAAAAAAAAACCTTAATTATTTTAGGAGCATCTAATACACGTAATGTATATAATGTTTATATAAGTATTTATATATGTTCCAAAGGTTGTCATAGAGAGGATGATAGTGTGAACAAACTGCCACTGTCTATAAAATGCTTCTGTCATATTTGTCTCCAACAACCTCTAACAACTCAGCCCAGCTCCAAGCCTGATTATGGCTTAAGATGGACACCTGGCGCCTCATAACCAGCTGATTTAGGTAAATGGAGCTTGACAACACAAGAAAGGAGTTTATCTAGGGGAAAGAAAATGCTGATTTTAAACCTCCGCTGCTTTTCGGTCATATCCAAATATGGAAAACCCCGTGGAAATCAATCTAGACATAAAACCCAGAGTAGAGTCCCGAAGTCGGTTGGCTGTCAACAATGACAACATTTAAGCATTTCATGCAACCCAACCCGTCACTAATGTTCTGCCCTTTATGCCTTTGGATCTTGTCGCTACGTTCGAGAGTAGGGCCATGTGGTCTAGGCAGTTCCTTCACATACCATCGCTTAAACCTGCACCCTGTAGAGATCATTACAGTCTCAACACGAAAGGACTGAATTTGGACCAAATCGGACGTTATGTTTTTTATCCCGCGAGATAAATGGATGCGATCAGATATTTTAAGTGTAAATTTAAAATGTGTTATGGGACTTTACCTATAATGACCTAATGGACTATTCCACACGTAATAAATACTGCGCATCAAGAGGATGCAGAGAGTTCCGTCTGAAGTCTGGAGTGAAGTCCGTCAGGAGTCTGTCAGAGCGAGCGAGTCAGTCAGTCGAGTCAGAGGCAGTCCGAAACAGAGTCGCGTTCAGACAATTACTACTAAACCTGATTGTTCCTACTAACCCTTTCTACTTCTCTGTATATATTCCTGTTTGTAATATATCTGTGTTATTCCATATCCGCCTTCGAGTTCTTCTTTATTGGTTCTACCTTGGACTATTACCGTGGTACAAGGAACCGGACCATAACAAAATGTAAATTTTAAATATGTTATTCCTAATTAAGTGAAACTATTTTAAGTTATACGCATTAGCATTATGAGTTATTTAATTATATTTTGATGTCTATAGCATTGATGATAAGTGGTATTAAAAAAAAGTTCAGTGAAACTAACAAAGTAGATGATGTCAATAAAAACAAAATGGAAACATTAGAATTATTAATGGGACAAATGAAAACATTATGCGGCGTCGAGCATTTCGTGATTAACAAAGGATCGCGAGCTGAAGTGTAAAACCTATTTGCCATTGGGAAATATAATATTGTTCCTCCAAGCAATGAAAATGGACACACCCAGTGGACAATTGTAAATAATGGCCCAACTCAAAGAATAACTAGCAATAACGAAAGCAGAGATAAAAAGAACTGAATTAGACAGGATTATAAGAAAACTAGCAGCATGGCCCGGCGTTGCCCGTGCTTGATTCAAAAATTGTACGACACATACAGCAATCGCTATCACTTGACTTGAAATATTTTTGCCCTTCCTTGCATTTAAAGGAGAGCCCTTTGCCGTGCTGATGTTGCTACATGCCTTACTTCTTGCCTATCTCACACTGAGAATTTTTTCTAAGCTCTATACTAAACATTAAATCTGTTACGAAAAAAGAACTAAACAAAATGAACACAAAACGATCAGCTTTACAAAAAGGACTCGTAACTGGAAAAACCGAATGAAAAAAGAATGTTAACAACAAATCCTTTTTCACACTCAACCCAGTTCTGCAGAATCAGAATCAACGTTGAGTTTAAGCAAGCGAATGAGCCAATTGGAGTAAAGTGCCATGCAGATTTAAATTTTTCCCACTTGTGACGAATGCAGCTATCGATTTTTTTTTGCATGCTAGTTAATATTCGTCAGCCAGCTATAGGCTCTCACTCTGGCCAGTAGAAAATGGCCGCAAACTACATGAAAACTGTCGTAGAAGCATGAAAAAATGGATTATTTCCACTATCAATAGGAGTTGGATAATCCTGATTTTTATATTTAATGGGTCTGATGCCATTTCTTGACCTTCTCGCTAATTTGGAACATGGAAAATTGCGGCCGTGCATTCGTCACACACACACACACACACACACACACACACACACACACACACACACACACACACACACACACAATATCCTGCCTTTTATAGACAGAGATTATACGTAACACTTCGATATAATGTAATGCTTAACAAGCTTCTCTGATTGTTTAGCGGCATATCAATACTTTATTAGTCATTTAGGGTCGAAATTTAATTTTCTTGAGACTAATAGTAATTTCTTTTAAAAATGTATTGCTGGTAATGTTTTATTTTTATTTTTATTTTTTACAAAAATATAGTTGTGGTCATTTTTTTACTATTAAAAATGTATCGCTGGTATTTTTACTATGACTTTTATTTAAATACTTTTACAGTGTTTTGACTTCAGTTTGGGTGTTAACTATTTTTCCCTAGCTGGGACCCCTAACAGGTGCATAGTTCTCACTTTCCAGTCTCGATAAAGTTCAGAAGTGTCTCCGAGTCCCTGTGGAATAAGAATTCTTTTCCACCCTCAAAGCTCTCTCTCTCTCTCACAGGCGGAATGTAGCGAGAGTCTCACGTCTGTATCGCTACTACCATAAGATGTTCTCGGATGCACTACATTCTAACCAGGTCTAACCTTCAAGGCTAGGGAACGCCATGCCACTTATATTGTAGCAAAAAACCCATATTCCACCTTTATTCCATCTGTAAGAAGTCGATACCACTCGAAGGGCTTCTTCCCGCAAGCCACTGCACTGTGAAACCGACTCCCGATGGGATGTTTCCTTAATCACTACAATCTTAACCTTTTCTAGTCTAGGATCTCCACTCCTATCCATACAAACTGCCTCTTAACATAATCTTTTGCCACAGAGTTTTGCGAACTGTGGGTCCCGACACATTAATGGGTCGTGAAATAAAAAAAAAATGTGTCGCAACAGAAAAGAAAGAAAAAATACACAAGTGAGATTAAAGTGCAGAATCTAAACAACGCTGAAGTTTGTACAGCACTCATATAAATAATCGCTAGTTTTTCACTAAGCACGCATTACATTTTATTATATATATATATATATATATATATATATATATATATATATATATATATCTACATATATATATATATATATACATACATAATTTATGAGATGATAACATAAACATGTTATAAAATCACTGCAAAAATAGCCATTATATTTGGTCTACTTTGTATTGAATACTGTTTTAAGAACTGTATTTTTGGTTATTGGAATATATATACTCTGTTCTCATTGGGTTCGTCAAAGACGTTGCGTACAGAGTGTCTCACAAAGAAACATCACGTCATGCTATAAAGGTGTGCTGTGAATTCGTCTTCGTGGCCGGCGAAAGGCATTAAGATTAATGAACAATTCAGCTACATCTGAAGTCAGGGCTAAAAGTGAATTTCTCGACTCAATGTCGAAGACGACTATCGGTACAGTGAGAAGACGAGTACCGGTACAGTGATAGTAAGTTGATGTGTTCATTTGAAGTCTTGGAATTTTCGGTGAAGCGGCTGTTGTTTCGGCTGTTGTTTCGAACCGAACTCTTTATTTCGTCCACCTGAGTAGATTGTTCTCGTTCCACGTGCCTTGCCTCTTCCAGATGCCTCAGTTATTCCCCTTTAGCTCAACTCACCAAGGTTTTTGGTTCACAACTGCTGTGGCCTGGTATTGAACTCACAACTAATCACTGGATCTAACCAACGTCGTTATCCACTGGGCCATGTGTCAATGGCAATGAAGATGAGGATAACAGTCCAAATAATATAAATAATGGAAATAATCATAACACCTCATCTCAGAGGTATACACAAATATAAAAGATGATGACACCAACCGCAGTCGAGGTCACAGAGTTCACAACCCAGAGCTGTCGTTGACAGGGAACACCCTAATCGTTTGCATGGATGCATGGTTTGTGTGTAGCGAGTAATGTATACAGTTTTGGTTTCAGAGTTGCGTTCCCCTAAAGCGGTTGCTAATCAATTATAAAACGCTTATTTTTTATACTATTTAACCCATAACGACAGTTTGGGGAACACCAACTTCTTACAAGTCGAATTATGTTTCGGCTTTAAATAACCCAGAAAGGCTTGATAAACCGTAAAAAAAGCATCAATCGATAAAGCTAGGGAGATCAGAAATGGATTCATACGTTTTCCAAGTGTATATGTCTGTAAATGAATGTAATGAACTCGATAGGAATTTGAAACCGGTTTGTTATCGTTTGCTTCCGAGTCGCTAACATTTGCACTACGTAAGCAACCACTTGAAACATGATATAGGTGCCCCTAAAAGGGTTCCTAAAGCAACGTAACCAATTAAATGCAAAGAGAAGAGGTGATAAAATAAATTTAATAAACAAAACATGACTTTCAAAACTAACAGCTACAATTTCTACAGGTAAATCAATGAAGTATATAAAATCACATGAAGACGTGAGGCCTTTCTACAATAAGGTATGCTAAAATGTAAAGAATTATACGTGCAGCTGAGAATGAATTAAGGACACCGAACAGATTATACGGGAAGAGATAAACATGAATAGAACAAAAAATAAAAAAAATAAAAATGAAAACGTAAGAAAATTTGCAAGAATAGATAAGGTACCTAAATCCTGGTTAAACGCTATTTCAGCTCGGCACCAACCATTAGCAAATCTGTTTTCTGATGCTATCAATAACCCGGATGAAAATCCAGAATGGATAACCCAAGGCATTTAATCCCCAAAAACTGACAACACAGCTAACCTCCAAAATTAGTAACCAATCACATCTTCTTGTACAGAACTCACATGGAATGATTATCTGTGTTCCGTGAAACTAATGACATTATCTATGAAGAGGAATTATGGATATTTTTATGTTTATGAAAACAAAGATTAGTTTTTTGATCAAGCAAGGCAATAAAGCCACTAAGATGGAATGGATTACCCAGTGTGAGAGAATATAAGAAAAATAAATCATTATTAAAGAGAGAGAAAAATAATAAGAATAATAAAACAGAAGATAAATATTGATATTGTATTTTTGAAGATCAAACTTGAAAGCAAGAAACCGGAAAAAGAGTTCTACAAGCGAGAAGTGCGAGAGAAAAAACTGTTAGAGTCTGTCTATATTTCTGAGATGAGGTATTATGTACAGTATTTACATTATGCGGACCATTGTCCTCATCTTTGTCGCCATATTTGTCACAACGTTTCGGCCGTTGTACGCTCAAGGACACATGGCACAGTGGATAAAGGCGTTGGTTAGATCCAGTGACAAACCCAAAGAGTGTGAGTTCAATACCCGGTTAAGGCAGTGGAGAACTTTCAGAGGGAAAATTAGCAGGAGATAACTGATAACTGACATCCATTAAACATGGCACGTGGAACTAGAACAGTCTACCCCAGGGATCGTAATAAAGAGTTCAGTTCGAAATTCCAACCACCTGAAGAAGGCCGGAGCGTACAACGGCCGAAACGTTGTGACAAATATGGCGAAAAAGATGAGGACAAGAAACTGTTAGCATAGAACTTACAGTTAAACCTAGCCATTTTAAACTTGGCACCAATCTGGTACTGCGTTTAAATTCATGAAGTCTACATACCATAGATGAGAATACATCAGGGCAATTACCATTGAAATTATTTATAGAAAAGGCACAGGGAAGCTAGGTTATGGCAGTGAGAAAGGGATTGAAACGCGATGCCAGGTCAATATTAATAACATGGCAAATTCTTTCGATTATATCAAGAATCTCTAAATACATAGCAGAAGCACCAGACCAAATGTGACAATAATATTCAATGCATGGATGAATGGTAGACTTGTCGAAGATAGAATCTAGTGTGTTGTTGATTCATACGATATTGCTGGAAAACCGTCATTAAAAAAAAATTGTGTAAAAAGTTCTTTTAGAATTAATGGAAGTTTTTCCTACTTTTATTATTTTTCTAAAGTCAGTATGAAAAAAAAAATGAATTTTTAAAAACTTTTAATGTTAATCTCTATCTATAAAAGCAGGATGTGTGTGTGTAACGAATACATGGCCGCAATTTTCGACGGATTTGCACTAAAATTTACATGCACATGCTCCAAGTTATCGGAAAGGCCAAGACCGACTTTGCATTTCCCAACTCTCATCGATAGTGGAAAAATCGCCTTTTTCATGCTTCTACGTCAGTTTTCATGTAGTTTGCGGCCATTTTCTACTGACCAGAGTGAGAGCCTATAGCTGGCTGCCACGAATAGGTAGGAAGATTCTATTGGCCAGCTTAAGAGCCAACAGCTGACTGACACGAATGTTTGCTAGCATGCAAAAAAAAATCGATAGCTGCATTCGTCACAAGCGGGGAAAATTTAAATCTGCACGGCACTTTACTCCAATTGGCTCATTCGCTTGCTTAAACTCAACGTTGATTCTGATTCCGCAGAATTGGGTTGGGTGTGAAAAAGTATTTTTTGTTAACATTCTTTTTTCATTCGGTTTTTCCAGTTACGAGTTTTTTTTTTTAAAGCTGATCATTTTGTGTTTAGTTCTTTTTTCGTAACAGATTTAATGTTTAGTATAGAGCTTAGAAAAAATTCTAAGTGTGAGATAGGCAAGAAGTAAGGCATGTAGCAACATCAGCACGGCAAGGGCACTTCTTTAAAGGCAAGGAAGGGCAAAAATATTTTAAGTCAAGTGATAGCAATTGCTGTATGAGTCGTACGATTTTTTAATCAAGCACGGGCAACGCCCGGTCATGCTGCTAGTATCTGAAAAGATTAACAATAGGAAAGAATATTTCAACCCTAAGAGTATAATCCGAATGTAGAAGTAAGTAATTCTGACTTTTATCCAGTATTGCATCCGGGAGATCGAGAATGTTGCACAGATAGATAATTTACAACAGGCCCAGACAACATTTGAGTAGTTTCTTATATATTGCGATTTTCGTATCGGATGCGAGGTGTCCGGGATCGCGCACATGGCACAAACTGGTAGCTTACAAAATATTGGTGTCAATGAAATGTTAAGTAATGTGGAATCAAAAGCTGGGCTTTAGTACCTCGTCTGCCGAGTAATTTCGACATGACACAATGTCATCATCAGGGTGTTCATTTCGAGAGAAATATTGTAGCGTTTAACTCTTCAATGTCAGTAACCATTCGACCACCTGCATATCCATCACTGAATTAAGTGCATTGACAAAGAAGGGGATTATTCTATAATTAAGTATTTTTCGAGGAAAATAACTGATTTTTAATCAATAGACTATATATATATTGATGCATTTGAGCGTTTATGTCGCCATTGTTGCTGGTAAATACCTTTATGGGATTTTTATATTTAATGGGTCTGATGCCATTTTTTTATAGTAGAAGATTTTTTGCCTGCTCTATTATTTCCTGCAATACCAACATGGTTTGGTATCCACTAAAAGACAATGTCTTATATTTAAGCTATTGATCCTGTTGAGTAGTTTAATGATGATTGGATTTGACATTTAAAAAATTTTTTTTTAGTGTTGTAATCACTGACATTTTTATGCTTACTTGAATTTACGATGTCGAGGGCCAAGTCGATAGCTGTCACCTCGGCACTAAATATGGAAACTTTGTCTGGAACTGGTTTCATTAATTTTCATTTGTGGCAGACGGCTGCATATTCAAATTTATCATTATCTTTAGATCCGTTGGTTATAAATGGACAGGTCATCTACGTCGGCATCTTTGATGGAATGTGATAGGATTGGTTTTAGATTTTGAGAACTCACTGAGTTTTTATACGACTTTTGGTTGTTTTATCATCCAGCAGGGCGCTGTTTTAGAGTTGATGGACTTGTGGATTAGTGCTTGACTTTTTTCAATGACATTTTTCATACAGATACCAAATGGTTTAATGAGCATCGTCTTTTCTGTTAAAGAGCTCAGTATATTGTGGCGGAAATGTGCATTTCCATGGAGGATTTGATGGGCAGGTTGAGAGTTTAATATAATATTGAAGAAACAGTTTTTTCCCTGTATTTCTAATGGAGGATCATGTACTTCTGTGTATGAACTTTCCACTTGGGGTGTAGTGAATTCTGTCCACTTAGCTTTTCAGAGATTCTAGCGGGAGTGTTTTACCATTTACTCTAGCGATTGGATGTTCTAGTATAACTAGGAAGCAATTGCTCTACCTGTATCATGATAAGTTGATCAAATATATTCCTTGATCAAGTGTATTCCATGTATATACTAACTTCGCAGATTGTTAAGTCTATGACAGTAAGTTCCTGTTGATCGATGTAGGTATATATTTGTTTTGTTATTTAGGAGCCAGATAATTCTTTGATTTAATAATGTTTGTATGATTTTGCCTTTGTTATTTGTTTCTTTACACCCACATATCAAGTTATGACCGTTAAAGTCACACAATAATATAAAGGGTATTTCTAGATGTTTTATACATAATTCTGTTTCATTAGGGATTTTTTCGGGAGTTATGTATATAGACCATACGATTATTGTTTTGTGAAGGGGTGCTGTTATTGCCACTGCCTGTAAGTTTGTATTCAGGATTATTTCACTATTTCAGTATGGTATTGTTGATGAGTATTGATGGGCTTCCTGAGGCTCTGTCAGCTCGTTTGATGAAAATTATAGAATACGAAATATTTTATGTTGAGAAAGTTCTTTTCTTTCAGGAGACTTTCCTGTAAATATATAATTGCTGGGTTGAATGCCGAAGTAAGGATAATTAATTCGTTAATATTAGATTTGAGGCCTTTGTTCGTTTGTATTATTTTATTTGTCATTGTTTTTGGTTTTCTCAGTCGTATATAAATATGTTTATGTTGCGTAAATTGAATAGTTTATGCATTTGGTTTTGGCGGTTGATTTTTAGAAATGATTAAAAGGTCTATGTCTATTTTTTTTCTAAAGTTTCAGCTTTATATTTTGTTTCAAGGGTTTTTTTTTATTTGTTTTTTTTTTTGTATTCCTTGGGAAATTCTCTCTCTCAAGTTTATTGATGGGGAGTTTTCTTAGATGGGAGTTGGGGTGCAGATTAGAGATCTTTATGATCTTTGTTTCATTAAATTCTTTTTGATTGATGACTTTTGGATAACCTCCGCCGAGGTGAGTGGTCCAGGTTGGCATTGTCAATTTGACATTGGCTTCATTATATATCATTCCATTATTCCTATTCAGACTTAACATGATTTAATTTATAAATTTTGGCCAGTCATTTGGCCCTAATTAAATTAATTTTTTCATTAAATTATCGCATTTCTCATGATTTTCTTGAGTACTACTTTTTGTTATTTCAGCCTAAATCTTTATTTTCATTTCCTTTCCCTCGAAAATCTTACATTCTTCGGGGAAAGAAATGCTTTTGGTACCTTTCCCAACCATTATTTTTATCTCTTTATTTTCCAAATCTTGCATACTCTAGCATATCCCGGATGTTCTTCTCCACAATTTGCACATTTACACCGATTTCTGCATTCATTTGTGTTGTGATCTGGGGTCCTTTTGCCAATATCAACCACATAATGCATTACCATAGAATCCTTTCTCGTGATGTCCAAACCTCTGGCAGTCGTAATAAGCGAGAGGATTTGGGATGAAGGCTTTTGTCTTTTCTACTTTATATCCTATTTTTATCTCTTTGGAAATGGTTGTTACAATGAATGTCAGGATGTAATTGTCGGTCTGAATGTTTTCATTATTCTTTTTAATTGTTACTCTTCTGACATCCGTGACTCCGGCTTTTTCAGTTTCTTCTTTATCCCCACTTCGTACCACCCCCACCTTGAGGTGTTCAGTTTTTTTCTTTTTTTTTCTTTTTGTGAGTGTATGTTTTTATTTTTTATTATTATAAAATTTCTGGCAGTAATAACTCTGCTTGTCTTTCCTCATCTGTCTCAACCAAAATTAGGCCATTTCTTAGATTTGTCACATTTTCGCTTTACTTAAGAGGTTATGATTTTTTTTTTATAAGGAAGGGAGATAATTTTGTAAGTGAGGTTTCATCTTATGATTCCAAGATGAGAAATCTAGGTAATTATCCCCTCTCTCAGAGTCCGTTTTCATGTGAGGTGAGTTTGTTTTTATCCATAGAAAAAGTTATTCTTTACCCACCTACCATGGAGTCTAATTTGATGGGAAATACCAAAGAGGAAACTCATTTGCCTTGATAATACAGGGCTATAGCAATGGTATAATCATATTTGCAGGAATGCCAGGAGTCTTTGATTTTCCATTGGTTTTGCTAACCAAGAACTAGTGAAAAGTCTAGAGTATCTAAGATGCACCAGAGTTCTTTCTTTCCAAAATGATTAACCCTAAAGCCGCCGTCTTCTAATTCCATTTTGTTTTTACATATTTATTGCTGAGGTACATAAGTGATAGCCCTCCACTTAAGTTACTTTAAATTAGGGCTTCACGCGACCAGCCGATTGAACGTAGCGGGTCTCTCCGAGCACCCGTCTACTTCAAGCAGGGTCCAATTTAGCCTTTTTTAAATTAGAAAATATCTAAATCCGACTACTGAAACCCTCGACTACCAGGAACCCGACCTGGACATTACGGGTCACCATTCATGTGAAACAGGTGGATTTATTCGGGGTGGGGAGCTGCTGTAATTATATTCTGGATCCCCAGCCGACAGGGCGTTGAATGAATTAGACTGAAAATGTTGGACAAGTGGGAATTAATTAGTGCAAAAAAATATTTGTTACTGTGCGAAATCGTATTTCATGTGGATTATCATACGTAAATCCTTTCTCCGGTGTCTTAGGATTTGGAGCCCCAAAAATCTTGAACAGGACAGGGATTAAGACCGAATTTCACTGGTTTCGTTGAAATCAGAGCCCGTGAATTCGGATTAACTTTTAAAGGTTTCAAACGATAGAAACCTAAAATCTGACATCAATTCTCCCCAGTATTCTTTTCTTTCGTTAATAACTGTCCTTGAGGACACACCTGAAGAAGGCCGGAGCGTACAACGGCCGAAACGTTGTGATAAATATGGCGACAAAGATGAGGACAATAGTCCGAATAATGTACATAATACCTCATCTAAGAAAGATAGACAGACTTGAAAGAAAAAATTGTTAAGGAGAAAAGGAACAATAAAAGAAGAATTAAAAAAACAAACAAACCAGTAAACAACGATTGACATTGCATTTCAATTCTTCAAGATCAAATTTAATTGGAAAGCAAGAAGCCGGGAGAGATTTCTATCAGCGAGAAATGCAACAGAAGAAACTGTTAGCGCAGAACTTATGTTTACATCTAACCATTTTAACTGTGAAGTGATGAGACCTAGCTTTCAATCTAGTATTGCGTTTAAATTCATAAACTCGAGGTATCAAAGAGGAAAGTTCATGAAAACAATTACCATGGAAATATTTATAGAAAAGGCAAAGGGAAGCTACATTACATCAGTGGGAATAGGACTGAAGCCGAGATGTTAGGATATATAACATTACAGATTAATCTTTAAAACCAGAGATCTCGAAATATATAGCAAAAGTACCTGGCTAGGTGTGCCAACAATCCTCAAAGCATGAACGAATAGTAGATTTATAATTGGTGAGAAAAATTGTCTATCAGTGGCCCAAGTAGCAGCAGAACTAGAAATTGATTGAAGATCCACTTCATGTCAGCGGAAAACGATTTTCCGAGAAAGGCTGAATGAGTCACTCTTCTGGAGGTTTTCATCCGCCATGATGATTGAAAGTAGAAAAGTCTCCCGCAGACGATTGAAAGAGAGGTGTTTCGTTTTAGTATATTTAACAAAGAAATGCATTACAATGCTATCGTTTCAAGGAGACAAACTCCTTACTAGTCCTACTAATTAACCCATAGTGAAAATGTGGATACGTACCCCCTTTTCTCAAGGTTATTTGTAAATATAAAGAACCTAGTTGGAATTTATACATCATCCACGGGATCCAAGCTTTACAGTATTTACCGTATTCTCAAGTAGCACCCTTGGTAATGACCAGGATCGACATTCCTTAATCTAGATCTCTGGTTGCTGACAAACTTTCCGCAGAACCATATTCGATGAACAGACTCTGCTGTGTGAAATACAGGCATGCAGCCTGTAAATTTGAAAGAGGAAGTTGGTAAAGGCATTTAGCTCTGCTACAAGGCTAATTAACTCTCTTAGGTAATTTTTCTGATCAAAACCCAGAACTTTTACCAATTGCAATGAATAGATGTTCTCTTGGGGAGGCCCCGTGCCTTGATCGTCTATTGGGAAGTAAAAACTAAATTTGCTGGGTAAAATCGGTTCCCTGCATCGCTCCAGTAAGTACCGGACTCCTCCTGATACCCTATATCTTTACAAGAGCTAGACCGGACCGAAAATGTCCATATAGGAATAGGAGTTGCTCAGGCTTACCATTCCAGTCTCGATAGAGTCTAAAAGCGTTTCTGTGTTTTTTGTGGGTAACGAATTATTTCCCACCCTGCAATCCCTTTCTCACAGACGAAACGCCTCATGCCTTTCGCTGCTCTATCGTTGTTTTCTACATTCCCCCTTTCCACCAGTTCACAACTTCACAGCTAAGACCCCACCATGTCACTTTCAGTACAGCGTTCCACCCTCATTCCGTTTACATTTCAATGGTGAGAATGAATTTCACTCAAACAGCCTCTTCCGCTGGTCCCCACCTTTTTTTTTCGAATGAGAAACTGTCTAGGCGTATTCAATTGTCCGGTGTCCGAACTGTTTTTGTTAAGTACCATATTTGATTCTGTTGCGCGCTCTATTCAACAGAATTCAGGCGATAAGTTTTATTATATGGCTCATTAGACTGATCGTCCAAAGGAATTCGCATTCATTTACACGTATCTTCTCAAGCGGTTCGATGAAGATGGATCGTAAGTTTTAGACACGTCAGTGTAATTAACAAAATCGAGCTAAATACGCAAAATATGTTTGAAGCTATTAATGTTTGTCATACTCTAACTTCTTTTTTAATAAATTCGAATCGTGTACTTTGTGCAAAGATCAGATTGAAAACATCTGTGAATGGTTAACCATATATCCAACGCGCTCTCCAAAAACAGACAGGTCGTCTTTACCTAACCTTTACCTAACAGCTCTACTAGAGAACTTTACAAGAAAACACTAAAAACTATATCCATAGAGCTTGCAATAAAACCAATAAATGATTGGATGTTAAAGCTTGTTTACTAGCAAGAGCCAACTAAAATATTGTATTCTATAAAAGAAGCCAAAACATTAAACAAGAACTACAACTGAAAGATCAAGATCTGTTCTGTTATCACAGTATAGGATCTGTATTGTTTTTCTTTCTGCTAGTTCCTTCCTTTTGAAATTTAGGTACTTCCTGTTTAGCTTGTAGCAATTACCGGAAGAGGAACGATAAACGGTGCGTCAAAAGCACACACCTATTTTCTTTTCTTTTTAATCTACCCCCATCTATAGCATCACTCGTACGTAATTTTCTAAAAATTTTCTCTCTGTGTTGGTCTTTTTTAAATATCGTATTATTATTTAAAAGGTACTTTCTACTTTCCTTTCTTTTTTGGCTTTTTATTTAATTTGTTATTCTGACTGAACTCGTCTCGAGTTTTACTTATTTATTTTTCTAGTCTCATCCTTTAGACTTTCACTAAACCTACTGAGGAAAAAGGACTTTTACTTCAGTTTTTTCCTTCAGTTAATACATTTATCTGGCTGTCTCAGATACGCACGGGCGCGAGACGGACGTATATCGGGAAGATGATATGTCAAAAAATGAGGCAAAAGATTCCACAAAACTTGAACGGTTAAGAATTAGTAACGTGAAAGTCAAAGGATAAGGGCATATATAATATGAAAACCCATAACGTAAGTGACTTAACAACCTGAAAAGCAAGTGAGACGAAAAACAAAATGTTGATACCCATTTAGAGCAAAGCAACCTGACCTTTCAATGGTTTCAGGTCTAGAACTCACCAAAAACACAAGAATCTGTCAGAACAGCTCAAGGTCAATATATCCAGGTACAGAAGAAATGTAGTAAATCAAGAATATTGTAGCTGTCTATATTTCTGAGATGAGGTATTATGTACACTATTTACATTATTCAGACTATTGTCCTCATCTTTGTCGCCATATTTATCACAACGTTTCGGCCTTTCAGTATCTGTCTATATTTCTGAGATGAGGTATTATGTACACTATTTACATTATTCGGATTACTGTCCTCATCTTTATAGCCATATTTATTACAACGTTTCGGCCTTTCAGTATCTGTCTATATTTCTGAGATGAGGTGTTATGTACACTATTTACATTATTCGGACTATTGTCCTCATCTTTGTCGCCATATTTATCACAACCTTTCGGCTGTTGTACGCCTCGGTCTTTTTCAGGTGGTTGGAATGTCAAACTGAACCCATTATTTCGCTCACTGGGGTAGACTGTTCTAGTTCCACGTGCCATGCTTAATGGATGTCAATTATCAGTTATCTCCTGTTAATTCCCCTCTCCAAGTTCTCCACTGCCTTGATCAGGCATTGAACTCACACTCTTTGTGTCCTGTCACTAGATCTAACCAACACCTGTATCTACTGTGCCATGTGTCCTTAAGGAAACGTTGTGATAAATATGACAACAAAGATGAGGACAATAGTCCGAATAATGTAAATAGTGTGCAAGAATATTGTATTTGAATGCCTGCCGATGAAACTATTGATCATCTATACCTGGTCCCGCTTCCCTAACGGTAAGTGGATTTCTAAATAGGCATGGTCGGATAGATAAATACTTTCACTGCAGAAAAGCCAACTGATAGCTCTAGAAGTTGAGGTTCTGTTTTCTTCTATGATTTCCGCATACATAGAACTAGCTGTCTACAAGATGATAGACCGGGTATTATCATAAATATCAATTGTCTTATGATCATACCAGCAAAAGAGATAGTGTCACACTGACATTTAAGTCGATTACCAAAGTAATATGGTGGTCAGGCAGAGCATCATAATTCTTCGGTAGGTATCTCATACTAAACTCTATATCAGGATTGGAGCAATATTTAAATTTTTAAAACGTATTGTTCTTGTCTGCTGACAGTCATAAGAGCGATAATACTCACCCAAGCACGCACACACGAAGAAGTGTTCACACACATATATATATATATAATGTCATCCACAGACAGACTATTTCGCTGTATCACAGCTCTTCAGCGTGCCTAGACGTTCGTTTGCCTCTAGCTAGGATCGAAACCCGACTGAATCGGCGTTAGTCGTAGATTCTACCACTAAGGGATGAAGGTGAATTTAAGTATATTTATTTTTTAGATAAACACACACAGTAAGCGACAGGACTCGATTCGCTTTACCCACACTTCCTTCTCCATATATATATATATATATATATATATATATATATATATATATATATATATATATATATATATATATATATATATATATATTAGGTTGGTGCAAAAATAATGTCGTTTTCTCATATATGTTGCTATGTGAGAAAACGACATTATTTTTGCACCAACCTAATATATTTATATATATATATATATATATATATATATATATATATATATATATATACCGTAATTGCTCATGTATAATAGGCCGTTATCTATAATACGCAACCCCTGAAAGTGTTGGAAAATGCTCCTACTTACGCATAATACGCACCTCTTGGTGATTTTTTAAAGAAATGATTTGTAATAATATTATTTGAATAAGTTAGGAACTTGAAACAATTCGAGGAAAACATGTATACTAAGAGTAGTTTTATTTGGCATCAGATAAAATTACAAAAAAAAAAAACAAAAAAAACTGTTACGTCAATTTTTCTGTCGTTATTATAAAAGAAATATTTTCATCTGATCTTGAATAGTAACCATTTCCAATGATGGGAAAGTCGCAACACTCACAGAAAGTAAACATGTATACATATTCCGCAAATCTTGCATTCTCCTCGAACCATAGAAAGGAAGCTTTCAGTAAGGAGAAACACATTTCTGAGATAAAGGGTCTCTACAATCGATTGATATAATTTTGCACGCCTTACCTTTCCTTTGTGGGTTGAATAAAACCGAAATATATGTTGGATTGTAAGAATAATTCTTGTTCTTTTTGCCACTGAATATTTTCTATAGAATAACCATGATATTTCCAGATAAAATTCTAATAGGAAAAGGTTAATCCACCCCCAACTATGGGGGTGGATTATACCTCTTTCTTACAAGTATTTGAGCTTAAAAGAATGTAATGAACTTGGCATAAAAATTCTAATGCTAAGCCTCTTTACTCGCACATCCTATGACAATTATACAAATGCCAACTGTAATAATCAAATTATATTAACGATGTTTATAGTTAAACTAGTGATATTACTACCAAAAATATAATGTAATCGGTTAATTTTAGTTATAACAATTTTACTTGAATGCATGTTGCAGAAACGAAATAAATAATTAGAATAATTTTAGTAAATTGAAAATAATTGCTACTGCTACAATACGTCTTACTAATACTAAAACGGACGAATGTTAAATGATAAATGATTCTGGTCCAGTCTGGAATATAAAATTAAAATCTTCAGTGAATTGTGACTAATAATTCCTGATAATTACGATCTTAAAATGAATAATGATATAATTCCAAGTTAATAATATATGCACCAATGCAGAAACGAACATGGCGTCCTGTTTTTGCAGTTTTGTTCATTTTATTGTCGACCTGATCTTTCAATAATTACGTTCATTTTGACTTTTCGAAAAATAAACATCTTTTCCAACAAGAAAAAAACAAAAACAAAAAAAACAAAAAAACGTGGAATTAAATTACTTGTAATTTATAGCATACGAAAGGCAATTCGGTTGTGTTTAATTTAGGGGAGGGAATTTTTTTCCTTTGTTTGTAGTGATCCTGAAGTTCACATACATTATTATATAAAACAAACATTCAAACGAAGAGGCAAAGAAATCCTAGAAAATAAAGGACATCCATTAAAAAATGCAAATTATTCTTTTTATTTTAACTTAAAAAAATAGTTTAAAAACCTCTGATATTAAAACTGAAAGTAGAATTCGACACTATCAGAAAAAATACAAATACTTTTTATATCGTCTTCCACTTGAGGTCCATTAAAGCGACTACATTTTCTTCGAAGGTAGAAAAATATGAGAGAAGATTGGTTGTTGTTTTAAAAGAAACACATTGACAAAGACGTCGAGAGAAATGTATGCAATGCAAGTAGGCATCACGACGGGGAATTAAAAGCTGTTGCTCTATTGAATTATTACAAGTATTTCAGTGGCTTTTACTTCGAAATTCTGTTTTCTGGTTTCTTTACAAGAATTTTATTAATTTTTGCGACACTCCTTCTTTCTAAATGTTGTCAATTCAAGATACTTTGTTTTTCTCTTACCAATGACGTCATCATAATCGATTACTTAGTGTTCTTGTTATATATATATATATATATATATATATATATACATATATATATATATATATAT
>OZ010613.1:12244287-12284287 GCA_963932145.1 Acanthosepion lycidas | reverse complement strand
GTCAAAGGAAATATGTAAATTTGCTTTCTTTGGAAAAAGAGATGCTGTAATCTTGCGAAAGTATAACATGTTATTGTCAAATAAGTTATCTTGCTCGTGGCTTTAAACTGCTGACTTGCTGAGATGAACTATCTTGTCTATTGGTTAGAAAAAGGTTAATTTGTGTGGGACTTCCTGTTGTCACTCGGCATCAAACAAAACGAATCAGCTAAACATTTGACGACTACAATAATTATGATATTAGTAAAAAAGAGGGGAAGTAGTATGAGGTCAGATTAATAGAACATGAAGAGGAAGTGGGAGTCAGACAAAATGGCCGAGTTGGCTATTATGCCGGAGGGGGAATCAGGAGAAACCAGTATATAAATGACGACCGTTTTATTAAAGGACATTTTGATTGAGCCATTGAATATGGCCAGAAGCATTAAAGAAGACATTCTATTATATGTCAAAGACAATGGTCTGCAGAACAGAGGATAAATCTATCCGAGCTGAGCAGATTAGATGCCAGCAGTGTGATATAAATGTCATATGGAGTGGATATTGTAGGAAAAGAATGATTGATTTCTCACGCCTCACAGACAATGTATCTAACCCAACTTCAAATAAACAAGGTTCATATGCATCTATGTTTCACTGTTCGAAAAAGGGTAATATCCGTCGCGTTTCTAGTTTAAAGCAAATAAAAAAGATAATGTTTTCTTCCTATTATTTACAGTCAGTTTAAACGGAAAATTCAATGTGTCAAAGCGGCTTTAATTTTTCACTTTTGAAATTCTGATTAATATCTGTCTGAACAATGAAGGTCTTAGTGTTGTATTACAGCCAATAAGTTAATCTCAAAGACTACGAGGAACAACCAATAAGATTTCAGCTCGAAACGTGATCCTTTACGTAACCATTATTCGAGGTTGCATAGATATCATCCATAGGGTCCATCTCATCCAGAAACGATGTAAAGGTTTTAACAGATCTAAGATTAAAAATAGTTTTAAGTAAATGAATTCTTTAGACCTTACCTTTATCAAACTATATAGACTGGCGCTAAAAAAAAGACCGTTTAAAGGCTTCCAGAAGCAACAATAACTGAAATGGCTAACAATGTAAATAGAAGAAAAGTAATAAAACAATAAAAATATTGACTTTTCAAACTATATTAAAACAAAAGGTTAAGAAGGAAACCCCGATTAATACTAGAGAGCTAGTATATTTTAGAAGTCTATTTTTCTAAAAGACTCTTTTAAGAGTTAACTATTATAAACTAGCAGCATGGCCCAGCGTTGCCCGTGCTTGATTCAAAAATCGTACGACTCATACAGCAATCGCTATCACTTGACTTAAAATATTTTTGCCCTTCCTTGCCTTTAAAGGAGTGCCCTTTGCCGTGCAGATGGTGCTACATGCATTACTTCTTGCCTATCTCACACTGAGAATTTTTTCTAAGCTCTATACTAAACATTAAATCTGTCACGAAAAAAGAACAAAATGAACACAAAACGATCAGCTTTAAAAAAGGACTCGTAACTGGAAAAACCGAATGAAAAAAGAATGTTAACAACAAATACTTTTTCACACCCAACCCAATTCTGCGGAATCAGAATCAACGTTGAGTTTAAGCAAGCGAATGAGCCAATTGGAGTAAAGTGCCATGCAGAATTAAATTTTTCCCACTTGTGACGAATGCAGATATCGATTTTTTTTTGCATGCTAGCATGCTAGTTAACATTCGTGTCTGTCAGCTGTTAGCTCTCACGCTGGCTAATAGGATATTCCTGCCTATTCGTGGCAGCTAGCTATAGGCTCTCATTGTGGCCATTAGAAAATGGCCGCAAACTACATGAAAACTGCCGTAGAAGCATGAAAAAATCGATTATTTCCACTATCGATAGGAGTTGGGAAATGCAAAGTCGGTCTTAGCACATGGAGCATGTGCATGTAAATTTTGGTGCAAATCCGTCGAAAATTGCGACCGTGTATTCGTTGCACACACACACACACACACACACACACACACACACACACACACACACACACATCCTGCCTTTTATAGATAGAGATGTCAACCGATGGTACTGCTAACTGTGCAGTCAATGAATGTGGTTTGTTTTTAGTATAGTAAAGGTCAATTTCACAATTATGATTCCCATGCGCTCTAAAATTTTCGCTTATCTTGGATTCATTTCTGCTTTCAGTTTCAAAAATTGTTTCTCTTTAAGGAGATGCTGCTTTATTAATTTCATTGTCAGTAAATTTATTGTATTATTGAATATCTAAGCGCATTATAACAGACAGGCGATCGAAACATCGTTAATCGATTAAAAAAAATTGCTACGGTATAGGACAACATAGCAAGAGGGTAAATGGCAATTTTTATTTGAAAACATTGACGGATACGAAATACCACAACGGGAAATTAAGAATTTATTATTCAGTGAGAGTTACAAGATATGCATACAAACAATGAGAGTTACAATATATACATACAAACAATGAGAGTTACAAGATATGCATACAAACAATGAGAGTTACAAAATATACATACAAACAATGAGAGTTACAAGATATGCATACAAACAATGAGAGTTACAATATATACATACAAACAATGAGAGTTACAAGATATGCATACAAACAATGAGAGTTACAATATATACATACAAACAATGAGAATTACAAGATATGCATACAAACAATGAGAGTTACAATATATACATACAAACAATGAGAGTTACAAGATATGCATACAAACAATGAGAGTTACAATATATACATACAAACAATGAGAGTTACAAGATATGCATACAAACAATGAGAATTACAATATATACATACAAACAATGAGAGTTAAAAGATATGCATACAAACAATGAGAGTTACAATATATGCATACAAACAATGAGAATTACAAGATATGCATACAAACAATGAGAGTTACAAGATATGCATACAAACAATGAGAATTACAAGATATGCATACAAACAATGAGAGTTACAAGATATGCATACAAACAATGAGAGTTACAATATATACATACAAACAATGAGAGTTACAAGATATGCATACAAACAATGAGAGTTACAATATATACATACAAACAATGAGAGTTACAAGATATGCATACAAACAATGAGAGTTACAATATATACATACAAACAATGAGAGTTACAAGATATGCATACAAACAATGAGAGTTACAAGATATGCATACAAACAATGAGAATTACAATATATACATACAAACAATGAGAGTTACAAGATATGCATACAAACAATGAGAGTTACAAGATATGCATACAAACAATGAGAATTACAATATATACATACAAACAATGAGAGTTACAAGATATGCATACAAACAATGAGAGTTACAAGATATGCATAGAAACAATGAGAATTACAATATATACATACAAACAATGAGAGTTACAAGATATGCATACAAACAATGAGAGTTACAAGATATGCATACAAACAATGAGAATTACAAGATATGCATACAAACAATGAGAGTTACAAGATATGCATACAAACAATGAGAATTACAAGATATGCATACAAACAATGAGAGTTACAAGATATGCATACAAACAATGAGAGTTACAAGATATGCATACAAACAATGAGAATTACAAGATATGCATACAAACAATGAGAGTTACAAGATATGCATACAAACAATGAGAGTTACAAGATATGCATACAAACAATGAGAATTACAATATATACATACAAACAATGAGAGTTACAAGATATGCATACAAACAATGAGAGTTACAAGATATGCATACAAACAATGAGAATTACAATATATACATACAAACAATGAGAGTTACAAGATATGCATACAAACAATGAGAGTTACAAGATATGCATACAAACAATGAGAATTACAAGATATGCATACAAACAATGAGAGTTACAAGATATGCATACAAACAATGAGAGTTACAAGATATGCATACAAACAATGAGAATTACAAGATATGCATACAAACAATGAGAGTTACAAGATATGCATACAAACAATGAGAGTTACAAGATATGCATACAAACAATGAGAATTACAATATATACATACAAACAATGAGAGTTACAAGATATGCATACAAACAATGAGAGTTACAAGATATGCATACAAACAATGAGAATTACAAGATATGCATACAAACAATGAGAGTTACAAGATATGCATACAAACAATGAGAATTACAAGATATGCATACAAACAATGAGAGTTACAAGATATGCATACAAACAATGAGAGTTACAAGATATGCATACAAACAATGAGAATTACAAGATATGCATACAAACAATGAGAGTTACAAGATATGCATACAAACAATGAGAGTTACAAGATATGCATACAAACAATGAGAGTTACAAGATATGCATACAAACAATGAGAATTACAAGATATGCATACAAACAATGAGAGTTACAAGATATGCATACAAACAATGAGAGTTACAAGATATGCATACAAACAATGAGAGTTACAAGATATGCATACAAACAATGAGAATTACAATATATACATACAAACAATGAGAGTTACAAGATATGCATACAAACAATGAGAGTTACAAGATATGCATACAAACAATGAGAATTACAATATATACATACAAACAATGAGAGTTACAAGATATGCATACAAACAATGAGAGTTACAAGATATGCATACAAACAATGAGAATTACAAGATATGCATACAAACAATGAGAGTTACAAGATATGCATACAAACAATGAGAATTACAAGATATGCATACAAACAATGAGAGTTACAAGATATGCATACAAACAATGAGAGTTACAAGATATGCATACAAACAATGAGAATTACAATATATACATACAAACAATGAGAGTTACAAGATATGCATACAAACAATGAGAGTTACAAGATATGCATACAAACAATGAGAATTACAAGATATGCATACAAACAATGAGAGTTACAAGATATGGATACAAACAATGAGAATTACAATATATACATACAAACAATGAGAGTTACAAGATATGCATACAAACAATGAGAGTTACAAGATATGCATACAAACAATGAGAATTACAAGATATGCATACAAACAATGAGAGTTACAAGATATGCATACAAACAATGAGAGTTACAAGATATGCATACAAACAATGAGAGTTACAAGATATGCATACAAACAATGAGAGTTACAATATATACATACAAACAATGAGAGTTACAAGATATGCATACAAACAATGAGAGTTACAAGATATGCATACAAACAATGAGAGTTACAAGATATGCATACAAACAATGAGAATTACAAGATATGCATACAAACAATGAGAGTTACAAGATATGCATACAAACAATGAGAGTTACAAGATATACATACAAACAATGAGAGTTACAATATATACATACAAACAATGAGAATTACAAGATATGCATACAAACAATGAGAGTTACAAGATATGCATACAAACAATGAGAGTTACAAGATATGCATACAAACAATGAGAATTACAAGATATGCATACAAACAATGAGAGTTACAAGATATGCATAGAAACAATGAGAGTTACAAGATATGCATACAAACAATGAGAGTTACAAGATATACATACAAACAATGAGAGTTACAATATATACATACAAACAATGAGTGTTACAAGATATGCATACAAACAATGAGAGTTACAATATATACATACAAACAATGAGAGTTACAAGATATGCATACAAACAATGAGAGTTACAAGATATGCATACAAACAATGAGAGTTACAATATATACATACAAACAATGAGAGTTACAAGATATGCATACAAACAATGAGAGTTACAAGATATGCATACAAACAATGAGAGTTACAATATATACATACAAACAATGAGAGTTACAAGATATGCATACAAACAATGAGAGTTACAATATATACATACAAACAATGAGAGTTACAAGATATGCATACAAACAATGAGAGTTACAAGATATACATATAAACAATGAGAGTTACAAGATATGCATACAAACAATGAGAGTTACAAGATATGCATACAAACAATGAGAGTTACAAGATATGCATGCAAACAATGAGAGTTACAATATATACATACAAACAATGAGAGTTACAAGATATACATACAAACAATGAGAGTTACAAGATATGCATACAAACAATGAGAGTTACAATATATACATACAAACAATGAGAGTTACAAGATATGCATACAAACAATGAGAGTTACAAGATATACATACAAACAATGAGAGTTACAAGATATGCATACAAACAATGAGAGTTACAAGATATGCATACAAACAATGAGAGTTACAAGATATGCATACAAACAATGAGAGTTACAAGATATGCATACAAACAATGAGAGTTACAATATATACATACAAACAATGAGAGTTACAAGATATGCATACAAACAATGAGAGTTACAATATATACATACAAACAATGAGAGTTACAAGATATGCATACAAACAATGAGAGTTACAAGATATACATACAAACAATGAGAGTTACAAGATATGCATACAAACAATGAGAGTTACAAGATATGCATACAAACAATGAGAGTTACAATATATACATACAAACAATGAGAGTTACAAGATATGCATACAAACAATGAGAGTTACAATATATACATACAAACAATGAGAGTTACAAGATATGCATACAAACAATGAGAGTTACAAGATATGCATACAAACAATGAGAATTACAAGATATGCATACAAACAATGAGAGTTACAAGATATGCATACAAAGAATGAGAGTTACAAGATATGCATACAAACAATGAGAATTACAATATATACATACAAACAATGAGAGTTACAAGATATGCATACAAACAATGAGAGTTACAAGATATGCATACAAACAATGAGAATTACAAGATATGCATACAAACAATGAGAGTTACAAGATATGCATACAAACAATGAGAATTACAAGATATGCATACAAACAATGAGAGTTACAAGATATGCATACAAACAATGAGAGTTACAAGATATGCATACAAACAATGAGAATTGCAAGATATGCATACAAACAATGAGAGTTACAAGATATGCATACAAACAATGAGAGTTACAAGATATGCATACAAACAATGAGAATTACATGATATGCATACAAACAATGAGAGTTACAAGATATGCATACAAACAATGAGAATTACAAGATATGCATACAAACAATGAGAGTTACAAGATATGCATACAAACAATGAGAATTACAAGATATGCATACAAACAATGAGAGTTACAAGATATGCATACAAACAATGAGAATTACAATATATACATACAAACAATGAGAGTTACAAGATATGCATACAAACAATGAGAGTTACAAGATATGCATACAAACAATGAGAATTACAAGATATGCATACAAACAATGAGAGTTACAAGATATGCATACAAACAATGAGAATTACAATATATACATACAAACAATGAGAGTTACAAGATATGCATACAAACAATGAGAGTTACAAGATATGCATACAAACAATGAGAATTACAAGATATGCATACAAACAATGAGAGTTACAAGATATGCATACAAACAATGAGAGTTACAAGATATGCATACAAACAATGAGAATTACAAGATATGCATACAAACAATGAGAGTTACAAGATATGCATACAAACAATGAGAGTTACAATATATACATACAAACAATGAGAGTTACAAGATATGCATACAAACAATGAGAGTTACAATATATACATACAAACAATGAGAGTTACAAGATATGCATACAAACAATGAGAGTTACAAGATATGCATACAAACAATGAGAATTACAAGATATGCATACAAACAATGAGAGTTACAAGATATGCATACAAACAATGAGAGTTACAAGATATACATACAAACAATGAGAGTTACAACATATACATACAAACAATGAGAGTTACAAGATATGCATACAAACAATGAGAATTACAAGATATGCATACAAACAATGAGAGTTACAAGATATGCATACAAAGAAGGAGAGTTACAATATATACATACAAACAATGAGAGTTACAAGATATGCATACAAACAATGAGAGTTACAATATATACATACAAACAATGAGAGTTACAAGATATGCATACAAACAATGAGAGTTACAAGATATGCATACAAACAATGAGAGTTACAAGATATGCATACAAACAATGAGAATTACAAGATATGCATACAAACAATGAGAGTTACAAGATATGCATACAAACAATGAGAGTTACAAGATATACATACAAACAATGAGAGTTACAACATATACATACAAACAATGAGAGTTACAAGATATGCATACAAACAATGAGAATTACAAGATATGCATACAAACAATGAGAGTTACAAGATATGCATACAAACAATGAGAGTTACAATATATACATACAAACAATGAGAGTTACAAGATATGCATACAAACAATGAGAGTTACAAGATATGCATACAAACAATGAGAGTTACAAGATATGCATACAAACAATGAGAATTACAAGATATGCATACAAACAATGAGAGTTACAAGATATGCATACAAACAATGAGAGTTACAAGATATGCATACAAACAATGAGAATTACAAGATATGCATACAAACAATGAGAGTTACAAGATATGCATACAAACAATGAGAGTTACAAGATATGCATACAAACAATGAGAATTACAAGATATGCATACAAACAATGAGAGTTACAAGATATGCATACAAACAATGAGAATTACAAGATATGCATACAAACAATGAGAGTTACAAGATATGCATACAAACAATGAGAATTACAAGATATGCATACAAACAATGAGAGTTACAAGATCTGCATACAAACAATGAGAATTACAATATATACATACAAACAATGAGAGTTACAAGATATGCATACAAACAATGAGAGTTACAAGATATGCATACAAACAATGAGAATTACAAGATATGCATACAAACAATGAGAGTTACAAGATATGCATACAAACAATGAGAATTACAATATATACATACAAACAATGAGAGTTACAAGATATGCATACAAACAATGAGAGTTACAAGATATGCATACAAACAATGAGAATTACAAGATATGCATACAAACAATGAGAGTTACAAGATATGCATACAAACAATGAGAGTTACAAGATATGCATACAAACAATGAGAATTACAAGATATGCATACAAACAATGAGAGTTACAAGATATGCATACAAACAATGAGAGTTACAAGATATGCATACAAACAATGAGAATTACAATATATACATACAAACAATGAGAGTTACAAGATATGCATACAAACAATGAGAGTTACAAGATATGCATACAAACAATGAGAATTACAATATATACATACAAACAATGAGAGTTACAAGATATGCATACAAACAATGAGAGTTACAAGATATGCATACAAACAATGAGAATTACAAGATATGCATACAAACAATGAGAGTTACAAGATATGCATACAAACAATGAGAGTTACAAGATATGCATACAAACAATGAGAATTACAAGATATGCATACAAACAATGAGAGTTACAAGATATGCATACAAACAATGAGAGTTACAAGATATGCATACAAACAATGAGAATTACAATATATACATACAAACAATGAGAGTTACAAGATATGCATACAAACAATGAGAGTTACAAGATATGCATACAAACAATGAGAATTACAAGATATGCATACAAACAATGAGAGTTACAAGATATGCATACAAACAATGAGAATTACAAGATATGCATACAAACAATGAGAGTTACAAGATATGCATACAAACAATGAGAGTTACAAGATATGCATACAAACAATGAGAATTACAAGATATGCATACAAACAATGAGAGTTACAAGATATGCATACAAACAATGAGAATTACAAGATATGCATACAAACAATGAGAGTTACAAGATATGCATACAAACAATGAGAATTACAAGATATGCATACAAACAATGAGAGTTACAAGATATGCATACAAACAATGAGAATTACAAGATATGCATACAAACAATGAGAGTTACAAGATCTGCATACAAACAATGAGAATTACAATATATACATACAAACAATGAGAGTTACAAGATATGCATACAAACAATGAGAGTTACAAGATATGCATACAAACAATGAGAATTACAAGATATGCATACAAACAATGAGAGTTACAAGATATGGATACAAACAATGAGAATTACAATATATACATACAAACAATGAGAGTTACAAGATATGCATACAAACAATGAGAGTTACAAGATATGCATACAAACAATGAGAGTTACAAGATATGCATACAAACAATGAGAATTACAAGATATGCATACAAACAATGAGAGTTACAAGATATGCATACAAACAATGAGAGTTACAATATATACATACAAACAATGAGAGTTACAAGATATGCATACAAACAATGAGAGTTACAATATATACATACAAACAATGAGAGTTACAAGATATGCATACAAACAATGAGAGTTACAAGATATGCATACAAACAATGAGAGTTACAAGATATGAATACAAACAATGAGAATTACAAGATATGCATACAAACAATGAGAGTTACAAGATATGCATACAAACAATGAGAGTTACAAGATATACATACAAACAATGAGAGTTACAATATATACATACAAACAATGAGAATTACAAGATATGCATACAAACAATGAGAGTTACAAGATATGCATACAAACAATGAGAGTTACAAGATATGCATACAAACAATGAGAATTACAAGATATGCATACAAACAATGAGAGTTACAAGATATGCATAGAAACAATGAGAGTTACAAGATATGCATACAAACAATGAGAGTTACAAGATATACATACAAACAATGAGAGTTACAATATATACATACAAACAATGAGTGTTACAAGATATGCATACAAACAATGAGAGTTACAATATATACATACAAACAATGAGAGTTACAAGATATGCATACAAACAATGAGAGTTACAAGATATGCATACAAACAATGAGAGTTACAAGATATGCATACAAACAATGAGAGTTACAATATATACATACAAACAATGAGAGTTACAAGATATGCATACAAACAATGAGAGTTACAATATATACATACAAACAATGAGAGTTACAAGATATGCATACAAACAATGAGAGTTACAAGATATACATATAAACAATGAGAGTTACAAGATATGCATACAAACAATGAGAGTTACAAGATATGCATACAAACAATGAGAGTTACAAGATATGCATACAAACAATGAGAGTTACAATATATACATACAAACAATGAGAGTTACAAGATATACATACAAACAATGAGAGTTACAAGATATGCATACAAACAATGAGAGTTACAATATATACATACAAACAATGAGAGTTACAAGATATGCATACAAACAATGAGAGTTACAAGATATACATACAAACAATGAGAGTTACAATATATACATACAAACAATGAGAGTTACAAGATATGCATACAAACAATGAGAGTTACAAGATATACATACAAACAATGAGAGTTACAAGATATGCATACAAACAATGAGAGTTACAAGATATGCATACAAACAATGAGAGTTACAAGATATGCATACAAACAATGAGAGTTACAATATATACATACAAACAATGAGAGTTACAAGATATGCATACAAACAATGAGAGTTACAATATATACATACAAACAATGAGAGTTACAAGATATGCATACAAACAATGAGAGTTACAAGATATACATACAAACAATGAGAGTTACAAGATATGCATACAAACAATGAGAGTTACAAGATATGCATACAAACAATGAGAATTACAAGATATGCATACAAACAATGAGAGTTACAAGATATGCATACAAACAATGAGAATTACAATATATGCATACAAACAATGAGAGTTACAAGATATGCATACAAACAATGAGAGTTACAAGATATGCATACAAACAATGAGAATTACAAGATATGCATACAAACAATGAGAGTTACAAGATATGCATACAAACAATGAGAATTACAAGATATGCATACAAACAATGAGAATTACAATATATACATACAAACAATGAGAGTTACAAGATATGCATACAAACAATGAGAGTTACAAGATATGCATACAAACAATGAGAATTACAAGATATGCATACAAACAATGAGAGTTACAAGATATGCATACAAACAATGAGAGTTACAAGATATGCATACAAACAATGAGAATTACAAGATATGCATACAAACAATGAGAGTTACAAGATATGCATACAAACAATGAGAGTTACAATATATACATACAAACAATGAGAGTTACAAGATATGCATACAAACAATGAGAGTTACAATATATACATACAAACAATGAGAGTTACAAGATATGCATACAAACAATGAGAGTTACAAGATATGCATACAAACAATGAGAGTTACAAGATATGCATACAAACAATGAGAATTACAAGATATGCATACAAACAATGAGAGTTACAAGATATGCATACAAACAATGAGAGTTACAAGATATACATACAAACAATGAGAGTTACAACATATACATACAAACAATGAGAGTTACAAGATATGCATACAAACAATGAGAATTACAAGATATGCATACAAACAATGAGAGTTACAAGATATGCATACAAACAATGAGAGTTACAATATATACATACAAACAATGAGAGTTACAAGATATGCATACAAACAATGAGAGTTACAATATATACATACAAACAATGAGAGTTACAAGATATGCATACAAACAATGAGAGTTACAAGATATGCATACAAACAATGAGAGTTACAAGATATGCATACAAACAATGAGAATTACAAGATATGCATACAAACAATGAGAGTTACAAGATATGCATACAAACAATGAGAGTTACAAGATATACATACAAACAATGAGAGTTACAACATATACATACAAACAATGAGAGTTACAAGATATGCATACAAACAATGAGAATTACAAGATATGCATACAAACAATGAGAGTTACAAGATATGCATACAAACAATGAGAGTTACAAGATATGCATACAAACAATGAGAATTACAAGATATGCATACAAACAATGAGAGTTACAAGATATGCATACAAACAATGAGAGTTACAAGATATGCATACAAACAATGAGAGTTACAATATATACATACAAACAATGAGAGTTACAAGATATGCATACAAACAATGAGAGTTACAATATATACATACAAACAATGAGAGTTACAAGATATGCATACAAACAATGAGAGTTACAAGATATGCATACAAACAATGAGAGTTACAATATATACATACAAACAATGAGAGTTACAAGATATGCATACAAACAATGAGAGTTACAAGATATGCATACAAACAATGAGAGTTACAATATATACATACAAACAATGAGAGTTACAAGATATGCATACAAACAATGAGAGTTAAAATATATACATACAAACAATGAGAGTTACAAGATATGCATACAAACAATGAGAGTTACAAGATATACATACAAACAATGAGAGTTACAAGATATGCATACAAACAATGAGAGTTACAAGATATGCATACAAACAATGAGAGTTACAAGATATGCATACAAACAATGAGAGTTACAATATATACATACAAACAATGAGAGTTACAAGATATACATACAAACAATGAGAGTTACAAGATATGCATACAAACAATGAGAGTTACAATATATACATACAAACAATGAGAGTTACAAGATATGCATACAAACAATGAGAGTTACAAGATATACATACAAACAATGAGAGTTACAAGATATGCATACAAACAATGTGAGTTACAAGATATACATACAAACAATGAGAGTTACAAGATATGCATACAAACAATGAGAGTTACAAGATATGCATACAAACAATGAGAGTTACAATATATACATACAAACAATGAGAGTTACAAGATATGCATACAAACAATGAGAGTTACAATATATACATACAAACAATGAGAGTTACAAGATATGCATACAAACAATGAGAGTTACAAGATATACATACAAACAATGAGAGTTACAAGATATGCATACAAACAATGAGAGTTACAAGATATGCATACAAACAATGAGAGTTACAATATATACATACAAACAACGAGAGTTACAAGATATGCATACAAACAATGAGAGTTACAAGATATGCATACAAACAATGAGAGTTACAATATATACATACAAACAATGAGAGTTACAAGATATGCATACAAACAATGAGAGTTACAATATATACATACAAACAATGAGAGTTACAAGATATGCATACAAACAATGAGAGTTACAAGATATGCATACAAACAATGAGAGTTACAAGATATGCATACAAACAATGAGAGTTACAAGATATGCATACAAACAATGAGAGTTACAAGATATACATACAAACAATGAGAGTTACAAGATATGCATACAAACAATGAGAGTTACAAGATATACATACAAACAATGAGAATTACGAGATATGCATACAAACAATGAGAGTTACAAGATATACATACAAACAATGAGAGTTACAAGATATGCATACAAACAATGAGAGTTACAAGATATGCATACAAACAATGAGAGTTACAAGATATACATACAAACAATGAGAGTTACAAGATATGCATACAAACAATGAGAGTTACAAGATATGCATACAAACAATGAGAGTTACAAGATATGCATACAAACAATGAGAGTTACAAGATATGCATACAGACAATGAGAGTTACAAGATATACATACAAACAATGAGAGTTACAAGATATACATACAAACAATGAGAATTACAAGATATGCATACAAACAATGAGAGTTACAAGATATGCATACAAAAAATGAGAGTTACAAGATATACATACAAACAATGAGAGTTACAAGATATACATACAAACAATGAGAATTACGAGATATGCATACAAACAATGAGAGTTACAAGATATACATACAAACAATGAGAGTTACAAGATATACATACAGATAATGAGAGTTACACGATATGCATACAAACAATGAGAGTTACAAGTTATGCATACAAACAATGAGAGTTACAAGATATGCATACAAACAATGAGAGTTACAAGAAATACATACAAACAATGAGAGTTACAAGATATGCATACAATCAATGAGAGTTACAAGATATACATACAAACAATGAGAGTTACACGATATATATACAAACAATAACCCTTTGGGCTCTGGGTTCCTGAAGAATTTTAACCTTTCTGTCTGAGCTAGAGTCAAAATTCGCATATAATTGGTATGCAATGTTTCACTGTAGATATAAAAATAGTTACAAACCCACCGTTCAACCAGTGGCTGAGCATTACGTCATTTTTCTCTACCATTGGCAAAGGGGTGATCAAGCCTCAAAGGTCTAATGGCATGCAATTTTTGTTGCATACTTTTTGTACCAAATACTTACAGTTTGTTAGGAATGGCACTCAAAAATGAAGCAAACAGATCACCACTTTAATTTTGATTCTCTTCTAACGATGAAATATTTTGAATGTTGTTATATAGTAAAAACTCTATTTAGAAGCGTTATTTGACCGAATCTACTTTAGTGCTGGAAAACATTTATTTTATGGTAATGAATCGTTACAAATGAGGGCGGAGATGGGATGTGTTTATTTTATTACCACAGAAATAAGAAAAGGGGTTGCTGGTTATCATGCAAAGAAAATCTTTGACCCGAAAAAGACTGATTGCTAACATGGCAGGGGCACATAATGACAGCGTTGGCCTAACGCATCTATACAAGATCAGTAAACAGGCTAGAAAAGCGAGAAGCAGGCAATATACATGAAGCAATGTAGAAATGGTTGCTGGAACGTTGGCATTCTGTTGGAAATCCAGCAATCTTTGCAAATGTTCAGTAAATTCATTATCATTAGAAGTTCGCGAAAATTTGTATTGGCCTCTTTTTGAAAACTTGCGACTTAAGCATTTTTAAAACAAAATAAGTATTAGAAACATTTCTGTATAACTAACAAAAAGTTCTGAAAACAGGAATAAACATAAAGATTCTATGTCTCTCTCTCTCTCTATCTATCTATCTATCTATCTATCTATATATATATATATATATATATATATATATATATATATATATATACTGAAACGGCTAAATATATAGTTGAGCGTGTAAGTATATAATGATGTTCATAAATATGTATAATACTATACACCAACTGTCGGTGTAGAGTATTATATATATATATATATATATATATATATATATATATATATATAAGTGAACATTGCAGTCAACACTCTTAGGCGGCAGGCTATTTCAAGCTAGACGCAATTGTCAGGCCTGACGACTGCGCCTAGCATGAAACAGCCTGTTCCCTCTGAGTGTTCACTTCAATGTTCACTTTTATATTATATTTACATATGCTCTATCTCTGATATTGAGCACTTTATCCCATAAATATAGCATACCTTAAAACTATATTTCTTTACACACATATACACATACACAGATATATATATATATCTTTTATAAATATATATATATATATATATATATATATATATAGCAATTCATATATATATATATATATATATATATATATATATATATATATATATATATATATCATTTATAGAAATTCATCGAGTCTAGAAGAATCCTCAACAGAATGCAGAAAGCCTTCGATGAATTACTATAAACGATTATTCAACTCCCCCAAAATCTCTATCACTTATATACATACTCATATATATATATATATATATATATATATATATATATATATATATATATATATATATATATATATGAAATTGCATGTAGTCTATATGTATGCATGTATATATATAGAGATGGAAATATTTGAAAGTTAATATTTGTAGTATGTGTGAATATATGTAAAATATAGTAATATAAATACATATGCATGTGTGAATGCTTATGGGTATAGATCTTTTTTATATGCTTATATATATATATATATATATATATATATATATATATATATATATATATATATATATATATATATAGAATGTATTCCAATGGAAGGATATAAAGTCATTCTATTGGAGTTTTAAAATTACTTTTATTAATATTTAATCTCGCTTTCTCTTTTAATATTTTATAACTAGAATTGTGAGATTAAATATTTATCATCTGGAGGTAATTTCATTTTAAATTGATAATTTAATTTAAATTTAAATATATCAATATTTAACTATTAATATTCATAGTAAAATATTAAATTAGAAATATTTGTTTGGATATTTAAACACTTAAGTCGTCACCTAACGTAAAACATTAACTGTGAAATTAAACAAAAAATATAAATAAATTGAAATATAAAAATATATGTAATTATTTGTAAATGCATGTGTATGTAATTTATGCATGAATATGTATAGGTACCTGTGTATATCGCTATGTGTATCTATGTGTGTAATTGCGCATGTAAATGAACCTATGTATATATAGGATTTGCATAAGTATGTATGTGATATATATAAGAAGAAAACAAAATCTTTAATATTACCTTCAAATATTACTCCATCTTAATTCGAAACCTAAACTTTAAGCAAGAAATTTTACCCATCTTTTCGTTTCGTAAATACGCTTTTAAGTAGGCGCACAAGGGGGTCGTCAGTGATGTTTTGACTTGGCTCATCAGGGAGTTTCGGGTCTTTCAACATCATACTCCCCATCACCAAGTCGACCCAATCAGGGGAGATCAACCCCTGATTCCCCCTTTTGATTGAACACTAACAGCTACTCTGGCCTTTTTTAAAAATAATTACAAATTACATTTATAAATTAGACTCAAAATGATAAAGATATTACCGTAACTGTCTTTTACAATATTAAAAAAGTACTATTGGTCGGGTAAACAAACTGTTATAGTTTAAATTTTTTTTTAATATGTTCTCTATGAATGTGTTAATAAATATAGTTTTTAACTTATATTAAATACCTAAACTATTTGTAAAAAAATTAAATATTTAAATTGCTAGCAAGCATCAAATTAATTTCTTCCCGTTTTTTTAGACATCTAAATTACTATCTATTCTTTAAAATCTATTCTTTACATAAATTGCCAAAACCCAATTACATCCTCTTTCTCTTTACTTCCTTCTCCCTCTTCTTTCTTTTTCCTTTTTCTTTTCTCCCTTCTCCCCTCACATTTCAATATATCACTCCCGTTAAGTTAACCGTCTAAATAGGTCATGGTCTAGTCATTCCTCCCCCCCCCCAATACAAAGTATGCGTGAGAGAGATATGAAATTAATCCCTCCCTATACTCTACCATGTCTCTTTAACTACCCCTTTTATACTCTCTGTTAAATTACAAAAACTTACACTACCGATCAATTTTAATTTCATTTTTCGTTTCATTTTTGGAAGTGCTATCTGATGATCTGGCGTCCTTTAAAAGGGCTCTGGTGAAATAAATTATTATAATGGTACCTTAAAGTGGTCGGTTTTTATTTAATATATATATATATATATATATATATATATATATATATATATATATATATGCAGCATATCTTCATTCAAACATGTTTCATTGAATAATATAGACATACCATATTCAAATCCATTGACCTCAACATTATCAAGACGTCTTACACTCCATTTGTCGAAAATAAACTATTTAGAACCCCATTCTTGTCCACTTTATTAATTCAGGAAAATACAAGTTGAAAACACCAATATACTACACCAGGAATATAATAAACAAAAACCTCAAATTCTCGAGGCTTTCAATATAAACCAACACTGAACAAAATTTATTACAAGTATAGCAGCCACGTATTGAAATGCATCTAATGCCATTTGCATTTTTATCATCCATCTATATATATATATATATATATATATATATATATAATCGACTCTCCCGTCGAGATTCGACGTATGAGGGTCAAGCAGATCAGTTTCCAGGAAACCGACAGCCCGACACCGGGACATGAGATTTGATTATAGTGGTGAAGGCCTCGTGCAGGACCATCCACACTTTTTGGAGGGACGAATACAGAGACCTGGTGCACCGAATGCCACAAGGTTCCCAAACGACCCTCCGCAGGTTTTGAATTCAAAGTTGTCCTTCTCCTAGACCAGTTGCCATCCAAGGCTATAGAACCCAGTCTGTCCTGCTCTTTTACCCATAGCTTGAGGGAGAAGAAGAGGATTCATACCTTTCCCAAGGGTATTAGCACGTAAGTGAATGTAATGGATTCAACTGGAATTCGAACTTGACTCTCCGATTCCTCAATCCAAGCCGATATCCATTACTCCACCGTGCCTCCTATATATATATATATTTCTAGTTAGCACGCTTATATTGGGAGGTGTGATTTTTTTTCATATCTACAACTGCAAAAGTCAAATTAGATAATAATTATAACAGAGTGATTTCACCCGTGTTTTTTTTTTAAATCACCATCCCATCTATAATAATTATAACAATTTTGTCTTTGTAATTCACCTCTGAAGATGACCTCGGAGGATATCGAAAGTGAAAACTACGGTGCCTTCCTTGATGAATTTCATCTTAACATGAAGAAATTGTTTAGAGAACTAGAAAGGATTATTATAAATATAAGAATAAATAGACATAATATGTCTATAATATTCAATGAAACATGTTTGAATATAAATATATATATATATATATATATATATATATATATATATATATACATATATAGATATGTGTATGTGTGTGTGTCTGTGTGTGTACTGCGAAAGACAAAAACAACTACGTTGTTGTGACCAATGGACAACTTGCTAGATGACGTAACACTTTAGACAATAAATAAATAATAATCTCGATTAAAGAAAGAAAAAAAACAAGACCAAAAGGCAAGCACCTACGTACAAGGTAAATCAAAGTGTTCATCGCCAAGATTATCTAGATAGAGCAACAAACGTTTCCCAACGTCAACACGTCAAAAGATAGCACGGAGTTTCATGATATCTCTCTCTCTCTCTCTCTCTCTATATATATATATATATATATATATATATATATATGTGTGTGTGTGTGTGTGTGTGTGTGTGTGTGTGTGTGTGTGTGTGTGAAAATATTGTAGAAAATAGGAAAGAAACTGGTTTGGTAAATAATCCAAAGTTCCTTAGTATTTTTGTTATTATTTTAAAAAAATAGTGCTCGATACGAAAGTAGAGCATAAATATAATTATTTATTTAAAAATATGATTCCAACTCGCTACATAAGAGGTCTCATGTTTCAAAACAAGAGCCGAAAACTTCAAAATAATATTTGAATTAACTTGAGTTTCAGAAATAAGTCATTCCCCAAAAAATTTCGCTTGAAGATGGAACAGAGACTACTTTAACTCAAGTTAATTCAAATATTATTTTGAAGTTTTCGGCTCTTGTTTTGAAACATGAGACCTCTTATGTAGCGAGTTGGAATCATATTTTTAAATAAAAAATTATATATATATAATATATATTATCAAATGGACAATGTCCGACAATTATTTTTAAGACATTTTTATGTCTATACATTCTTTTTATAGATACAAATATTTAAGTAAATGCTCTGTCTATAATAAACAGTATTAAACAACATTTACCGGTCTGAATATCCCAGAAATTTTCACAGAAAATATTCGTCCTCCGACAGGATTCGAGCCTGTATCCTATACAGAACCGTCATTATTTTTAAAATCTCTCGGACATTCAGGCCGGTAAATGTTGTTTAATACTGTTTATTATAAACAGAGCATTTACTTAAATATTTGTATCTATAAAAAGAATGTATAAGCATAAAAATGTCTTTAAAATAATTGTCGGACTTTGTCCATTTCATAATGTGTGACGTCATTTGTTTACATTTGATACGCCATGAGTAGATATGAATGTATGTGATAGATTTATGAAAAATTGAAGCTTAATACAGTAAATTCGACCTTGCTTGCCGAAAGCTCTTTCGTGGCAAATCGGTAAAGGCACGTCAAGCTAAATGACGGTTCCGTATAGGATTACAGGTTCGAATTCTGTCGGAGGACGAATATTTTCTGTGAAAATCTTTCGGACATTCAGGCCGGTAAATGTTGTTTAATACCGTTTATTATAAACAGCGCATTTACTTAAATATTTGTATCTATAAAAAGAATGTATAAACATAATAACGTCTTAAATATATATATGTAAAATAATTCACAGAATTAATCTGTAGAAAAAGAAAATATGTATAAAGAAAAAAAAAGATAATTGTAGTTTTAGCCGACGCATTTCGTCCAATGTGGACTTTTTCAAGACAAAAATCGAAATGAATTTATTGAAACAAAGTATCTGTAAAAAATATCGTTAGCAACTAGAAGAATTTTGAAACGCTATTGTGCATTCATACGATCAACTGAAAAATTACATCAATTGATTTATGCTTGAAGATAATATTTTCACACGTAGAAATATTGTTAGTAATATTGTATGAACTATAATGACCCATAAGGAATTGATATGCTATTAAACAGACAAACCAAACCGAATTATGGTTGGCCTACAAGTATTACTTAGAAGCTGGGGTTGTATTATACGAAATAGTTTTTTCACAAAAAAAATCAGTGATCACAATTCAGCTTATACATTAGTATATACAGAAAAAACAAAGAAGAGACAATGTAATTATTTTACTGCTCTGAGGGTCACCAGGTCAAAATAATTCCGTGTTTAGGGTCATGGACAAGAAAATGGGTTCAATGAAATTTTAGCTATATTCACTGAATTACTTTGTTGATAAATAAATTTTGTGGTTTCAATGCTCTTTGAAGGACATTGTTTCTTTGACAAAAGCTAAACCTCGTAGTAATTAATACATAAATGATTGAAAAGAGAAATATATAACAATTTTACAAGTACATAACTATACTGAAGAGAACATTTAAAATTTACTCAAGATGTAATTTGAGATTATCATAAAAAATTAATCTGCTGATCTTCAAGAGAGTGACTTATTGCGATTAAAGTTTTCCTTTTGCATGAAGTGGAAAAATTATATTGGATTAATTGCTTGGTCTGCTGCTAGGAATGTTGGTTCTCTGTGTCGTGTTAGACAATTTTTCTCGCTAGAAACTATCTCATTTCTTTACAAGTCTACCATTAGTCTACGCTTAGAATATTACTGCCACATATGGTGTGGTGTTACTGCTATATATTTAGAGATTCTTGATAAAACCCAAAGAAGATTCGTCTATGTTATTGGTCCTAATCTGACATCTTGATTTCAGTCACTTTCCTACCGCCGTAACATAGCTTCTCTCTACTTTTTCTATAAATACTTTTATGGTAATTGGTCTCATAGGTTTTACTCTTGAATGTTATTATTTTCATTCACTAGCGCCCGCAGATAAATTGTACATATGGGAACAAATTCAGACTACATCCAGACATGAGTTATTATTGTGGCTGTAGTAAGAATGGTAAGTAAAAATGTGTTGTTTTGGTGTCAGGGAGAAACTGGTATGTTTGGGTCAGTAATCGTCGCTTGTTAGGTTGAAGACCAGCCATCTCTTGCCCTCATGCTTGGCCTTGTGCCATGTTTTTGTATTATTTAAAATAAACATTACTTTCCTTTTGGGTACCTAGACTTTATGAATTTAGACACAGTACTTGATTGGGACAAAGAAATCATCATTTTACAGTTAAAATGGTTATATGTACCCGTCAGTTCTAAGCTTACGACTTTAAGCTGGAAAGTTTATTGGTACCCAGTCAACTTTGATCTTCAAAAATTGAAATGCAATCTTAGTTGTTATCTTCTGTCTTATTAATTATTGTTCTTTTATTGTTATCTTTTCTAAGGGTGTTTCTTTTTCATACTCTCTAATACTCAATGACCCCTTGCATCTTAGTGGCTTTATTACTTTGCTTGGAGTAAAATGATTAATGAAAGAAATTATACTGATAAAATATTTTTGAAGGCATGGGTAAGTTATATATATATATATATATATATATATATATATATATATATATATATATATATATATATATGCGAATTAGAATCATCGTAATACAATGTAAACGAATTGATTTACCATTTTATCATGACACAATATGCATAAAGATATTTTCTCTATCACTTCTGGGTAAAATATTTTCCCATTAACGCTAAATATACTAAAAATATATATGAAATGAATCAATGCACAAAATATATTTTGGCTTGTACAGCAAATTATGGTCACAAGGGAGAAAACTCTTGATTGGTATTTTCAAATAGGATTTTTGTTATTGCCTGCTTCCATACATGCGATGTGACCGCTCTTGTGATCGGCAACGAGCGTATTATGTAATTATCTAACCGAGTTGAACTCATTTGAATTTACGTCATATACATCCAGAAACACGCATGCGCACTAATTAGAGTAGCAAAACCAAGTCGAATGTCCGTTACAAAAAAAAAAAAAAAGGCTGACATTTATTTTAATATTTCTCTTTTCTTCCAAAGTCTTTCTTTCTTTCTTTCTTTCTTTCTTTCTTTAGCGTTATTTTTTCCGTCTCTTTATAACTTCATTCGTTTTTTTTTCCATCTACTAATTTCTACCGATTCTTCATTATTGTATTGATTTCCTTCCTTCCTTCAATCCTTTCACAGGTCTTTTTCTATCTATCTATCTATCTATCTATCTATCTATCTATCTATCTATAAAGTTCCTGCTTATTTTTATTTTACGTTGTTCATTCTTTCGTACCTTTCCTTCCTTCCTTCCTTCCTTCCTTACATGCATCTTTTTATTTGTTTCTTTTTTAAAAGCACAACTTATTCTTTCTTTCTTTCTTTCTTTCTTTGGATTATTTTCATTTTCATTCCTTCCTTCTTTTAACTTTACTTTCTCATACCTTCACTTTTTTTTATTCAGATTTCGGCTTATTTTATATATTATTTGTTTTTTACTGATTGTATAATTTCATTCTTTTTTTTTTTTTTTTTTTTTACCCCTAACTCTATCCTGTCTATCCGTAATTTCTTTCTTTATTCTTTTCTTACCCAATTCTTTCTCTCTTACATTATTTCCTTTTTCATTTCTATTCAAAAGATCATTTTTTTTTTTATCCTCTGGTCTTCTTTCCTTCGTCTCTCATGTCTTCATTGTAATTTTCTCCCCATTTTCCACAATATATTTCCATCGTCTGCTTCATGCATCAATTGTTCTTCCATCATTTCTATTTTAATTCATTTGAATTATTCATCTTCCATTTGTAATCATTCTGCAAGTTCACTTAATAATCATCACCGGATATTCTCGGATTTGCTTTGTTTTTTTTCTCATTACTTTTCCTTTTTCTTTTTTTGTTCATAATTAGTTGCCTCTTTACTATTCTTTCGCAAATTCGACTTGGATAAAACTAATCCGGGGGTGAATATATATGTAAGCAATAAGATAAAGAGATAAAAACAGGATTTACATCCTTTTTTTCTTTGTAGTTTTCATTTTGATCTTTCTAATCTTTTTTTTCTGCTTCGAAATTTCGTTTTTCTTTTTATACTCGTTGTTTTTTTTCCTCGGTAACTAATATCTTTCAAAAAGAAAGATTTTATTCTTACTTTTTCTTTTTCATTTTTCAAAGATTTTTCCTTTTTGTTTCGTTTTAAGTTGTTTTTTTTAAATTTTTTATCTCAGTTTTTCTAAAGACATGAAGCGCCATCTTGTCGGTTTTTATTACATATTCTTCAAGTCAATAAGTAAAGAATAAAAAAATTACTGAACTGAATATACTTATAAAAATGAGAAGTAAAACATTTTAAACATTTGTACTTGCCTTTCTTTCAGAACAAAGTAAATACGTAAAAAGAATGAAAAAAGAATGATTTATTGTTAGTCGGACTTATGTTCGATAAACTCATTGTTTAATGCCGGCATTCAATCTATCCTCGTAAAACCACTTTTAAGCTACAAGTACTCATAAATGAGAGACATTGCAGCGAACAAACCTCAGTTACAAAATGCACATTTATGGTTTGGACATTTCGAAACCTATATCAAAAATGTGTGCTCCCTAAATATATTATACATTATAAGCCGGGCCGAGGAAGGTTTTAAAAATTCTTGCTTGGGGTGAAGCCATTTAATAAATGATGTGGGCAGACATATCTCTACGTGTAGTAAATAGTAACTTCGGTTTTGACACCCCACCAACTCACGTCACTTACCTGCCATGACATGACTCTTAGTCTTGTGATTTCATCTTAATCAAATGGATAATAGTTGTTTCATTTTAGAGTAGATTAAGAAAATTAAATATATTATGAATACGATTTGATATCAGGAGATTTATGGAATCTGATCTCGCAGATTAACTGATTTCAGAGATACGAAAGAACTGAAGATTTGTTTGGGCCGCAAAGATTAGGTTTGCGAGTTGAGCGGAATGCTTATCATATTTAACCGAAACTTGACCGATCTTGAAAAATGTGTTCCATTTAAAAATCGGTGTTTGACTTGTAGTTCGCTAAAAATCCCGGCGAAGCAATTTGAATGATTCGTTATCAAAATCTAAGAGAGGTAACTGTTAGAAATTTTCAACAGTTCACAGAACCATTCCAAAACAAAGCTACAAAAAGGAATACTTAAATAATATTAGATGATAGCTGATAGCCCCACTAGTAGATTGACGCATTAGATTAACAACAAATGGATGTTAGCAGCGTGTATGTTTCCGTTGAACGGGGCGATCATTGCATGTATTCTCTGGGGACATTTGAAACTAATTCGGATAATAACAAAACGTCTTTCCTTGCTTTAATTTTTTTTCATTTTCTCTTTTTTTATTGCTTTTTCATGTATTTCTTTTCTTTATCTTTACATTTCTTTCTTTTCTCATCGGTTTCTTTCTTTTTTTTATTTCTTTCTTTCTTTCGGTGCTTCCTTTCTTTCTTTCTTTCTTTTTTCGTTTGGCTACTTTGTTTGTTTGTTTGTTTGTTTCTTTCTTTCTTTCTTTCTTTGTCTCTTTCTTTCGTTTGGGTGCTTTCTTTCTTTTTTTCTTTCGTTTGAGTGCTTTCTTTCTTTCTTTCTTTCTTTTTTTCTTTCTTTCTTTCTTTCTTTGGGTGCTTCCTTTCTTTCTTTCTTTCTTTGAGTGCTTCCTTTCTTCTTTCTTTCTTTCTTTCTTTCTTTCGTTGGGCGCTTCCTTTCTTCTTTCTTTCCTTCTTTCTTTCTTTCTTTCGTTGGGTGCTTCCTTTTTTCTTTCTTACTTTCTTTCTTTTTTCCTTTCGTTGGGTGCTTTCTTTATTCTTTCTTTCTTTCATTCTTTCTTTCGTTGTGTGCTTCCTTTATTATTTCTCTTTTCTTTTGTTGTGTGCTTCCTTTCTTTCTTTCGCCTGGTTCTTTCTTTTTTTCTTTCTTTTTTTCTTTCGTTGGGTGTTTTCTTCTTTCTTTCTTTCTTTCTTTCTTTCTTTCTTTCTTTCTTTCTTTCTTTCTTTCTTTCGCCTGGTTCTTTCTTTCTTTCTTTTTTTCTTTCGTTGGGTGTTTTCTTCTTTCTTTCTTTCTTTCTTTCTTTCTTTCTTTCTTTCTTTCGTCTGGTTCTTTCTTTCTTTCTTTCTTTTTTTCTTTCGTTGGGTGTTTTCTTCTTTCTTTCTTTCTTTCTTTCTTTCTTTCTTTCTTTCGTCTGGTTCTTTCTTTTTTTCTTTTTTTCTTTCTTTCTTTCTTTTTCCGTTCATCTTATTTTCTTTTATTACATTTTCTGTTTTTCTTTCTCTTTCTTATTTTATTCTTTTGTTTCTGTTCTGAGCTTCCTTTCTTTCTTCCTCTAAATTCCTTTTTCTCTCTTTTATATTTCTTCCGTTCTTATTTTTTCTTCCTTTTTTTCTTTCTTTCTTTCTTTTATTACTGGTCTTTCCTTTTTCTTTTTATTTATTTCTTTATTCCCGATCTTTCTGTTTTTTCTGTTTTTTCTTTGAATTTTATTTCTCTCTTTATTTAAACTTTCTTTATGACATTAAGTTTTCTTTCTTTCTCTCATTTTTTCTTTTTTTTTTTTTTGTTTTTCACCTTGCAAAACTACAAAATACGGCATAAAAAATAGCATCTTAATTATGGCTAAAAATTCAATTTAAAAAGTACAAAAATCTCCGAAGCTTAATAGAGGATTTTCCGCCCGCCTCTTCCCTTTCAGATCTTGTGTTTGAAGTATCTCTAGAACTTTACAAACGGCCATTTAACGAACAATTCCCGTGGCTGCTTCTTCTTCAACGACCCCCTTTATCTGTTGACTTTTGTTTAAAATCATGCTCTTTCCAAATATCCCGAACTTTGAATTTATTCTCAGTGATTAGACTTTCATTTCCTTTTTGTTGTTGTTGATATTTTGTTGTTCAGACAAGAGGCTTCCGGCCTTTTTCAAGAACCACGCGCTCATTTCAGCAACATCAGACATAACTTACAGTTATTGCCACGAGGGGGTGCTGGAAATTGTGTTCGCACTAAGCTTATACTGGAAATATTTAGAATAGTTTTATTTGTTTAATTTTAATCAATTTATCCCAATGAAGGTAACAATGCCATTATAAGGCTACCAGGAGGGAAAGAGTAGGCAGGGACGTTAGAATGCCCCGGAAACCCATTGATAAACAGGAAACAAGGAATAATCGTCTAATGTTCAAAAAATCGAAGAGGAGGGTGAACCGGGCGATAAACGAACCTAACTGTTAGGTTGGTGCAAAAATAATGTCGGTTTTTGACGTATTTTTTTAACGTCAAAAACCGACATTATTTCTGCACCAACCAATACTTCTCCCGAGGAAAAATAAATAAATGAATAAATAACATTTCAGAGTACAGGTGGATGTATTAGAAATATAGAGACAAGACATTCAAAGGGGTACCGTAAACCCAATCCAAAATAACATATAGGATACTGGGAGTGAAAGAGAATGAAAAGTATTTAGATGAAATCGAAAACCTAATTCTAAACAGAAAACAATGGATAAACCTTCACTCCTGATTAGAAGACCGGGGAATTATTTAAACCGGACGATAGGCGAATATATCTAATTTATATTGAGAAAAAAAAAAAGAAAAAGAAAGGTAACTGTTTAGGCTGATAAACCTCTACAAACAGCTGAAGTAGACTTTAGAAGGAACCGGAAACCCAATATTAAACAGGAAACCAAGGATAAACCTCAACTCCTGTTCAAAATAATGGTGTGGATTGGGAACTGGACGATAGGCAAATCTATCTCCTCTTATTGAGGAAAAATAAACAAACAAATAGTAATAAGAAATAAAATTTCAGAGTTCGGGTGGAGATGTTAGAAGTATAAAGCTGAAGAAGACTTTAGAAGGAACCAGAAACCTAATCCTGTTCAAAAGACAAGGGAGAAATAGGGACCGGGCGACAGACGAACCTATCTAATCGTGGTGACAGGTATTACTATACAAACCGACGGTTTTGCATAACATTTCCCTGCTTCGTGATATTAGATTGGTGCAAAAATAATGACGTAATAATGTCGTTTTTTGACGTTACGTCAAAAAACGACATTATTACGTCATTATTTTTGCACCAACCTAATATTTCATATCAATGGAACTTGATACAGTGCTGATAGCAGACCACATAAAGGAAACTAGAAGACCTCCTACAGAAGTTAATGAAGGAGAGCGAGAAGAAGGGACTAAGCATAAAATACAAGAAGACAGAATGCATGGCCATCTGCAAAAAGATGAAACGGAAATGCGATTTATAGGACCGGGCCACTAGAATCAAGCAATGTCTGGGAATTGTTCTAATAGAGGACGGAAAGGGCAAGGCTGAGACTCGAAGACGTATTTGGATGGCCAAAGACGCATTCCAAAAGCTAGTCAGAGACAGGAGGGGTCTCATTTGTAACAATGAAAAGAGTACTGAACAGCTATGTGATATATATCCTTCTTTACGGCAGAGAATGTCCCCTGGGAAGAATAAGATATTCCGAGTAACAGAGGTGTAGTTCTACAAAAGGATGCTAATGATTCCATGGACCGAACATGTGAGCAAAGATGAGATTTTGGAGAAGATGCAAACAAAGAGGAAACTTATAATTAACATCAGGAAGAAGCATTTGAAATTTCTAGAACACTTACTGAGAAAAGAGGGCTTGAAAAATCTGATAGTCACAAGGCAGATAGAGAAAAGAGGGATAAGGGAAGGCGACGCGTGACATACGTAACGGGCTTAAGCAAGTGGATAGCAGAACTGGGTTTGGGAGAAATAACAAAAAGATAAAACATATTGAGAGCTACAAGGGACAGGAGAAGGTGGAGAGCCATGATCGCCTACGTCCTAAAAGAATACGGCACATAAAAGAAGAAGAAACTCTATCACCCCACTTTCTGCCAACTGAAGTAGATTTATACAATTTATCAGCACCATCCACCCCAGGGACTGAACTCACGACTGATAGGCCAACTAGATATATTTATAAGCAATGCTTTTATCCACTAGTCCATGGGACAAGGAATGAAGATAATCGACTATACGGCTCGGTTTGAAATTCAAAGAAGGTTAAAGAATATGACTGATACATCTCTCTTTATAATCGGTCATCTTATCGGAATTTCGAATCGACCCCTACATTGGCTCCACCGGTGGGGGCAGATCGATCTCATTCTATTAGGTTGGTGCAAAAATAATGACGTAATAATGTCGTTTTTTGACGTATAACGTCAAAAAACGACATTATTACGTCATTATTTTTGCACCAACCTAATACTTTCCTTCTTTAGGGGATATTTCCTATGTTAATAAATAAATGTTTTATTCTTGACCTTTGTTACGCTTGCACATTTTTTTTTCTACCTAACCAGAGAATGCAACATTTCAATATTATTACTTCCAATGATTGAACTCTTAACTGCAGGAGAAAACAATATGCTCTAACCAATATTTTGAGCCACCATATTATGTGTCTCTCGGATAATGTATTATAGCAAAAGTAGACCCTTATAACTATCACTCAGCTGGTGCGATTGTCTGGCCTAGATGGTTCAATCCCTGGGTTTGGTAGAGCTAAAAAGTCACATGATTTAGTTCAGTGAAAGAGACGGGAAAGCAACATAAAAGTAACTAATTCGGGCGAGTCTTACGAAAATGTCATCAAGCATAGAAAGCATAATGAGAAGTGTATTCTCACTTGTATTGAATAAAGGGTTTGGGTCAAGAAAGTTGACGTGTACGAATACAGTAGCCTGAAGAAGACCGAAAATATAATACTCAAGATGATTATGCTTGTGCAAGTTATTAGGTTGGTGCAAAAATAATGATGTAATAATGTCGTTTTTTGACGTTAAAAAATACGTCAAAAACGACATTATTACGTCATTATTTTTGCACCGACTTAATAATTGACACAACCGCATTAGTTTTCTTTCTTTCACCATACAGTCAGTTTTAGACCCACCCGAGTGTCAGGGTGTAATGGATTTCTGTTTTTTCCTAAGATTACGCCATTTGCAATGTGTGTAGGAATCTGAATCTATTTTCGGGGTGTATTACGAAATTTGTTGGGTCGTGATTGTATAGATTTTTATCACGCTCATACACTGTTGTCTCGACTGTCGATTTTAGTTGTCATACGGTCATTGTCTACAAGGGACGTTACTCCAAGGAAGCGTAAGAAAAATTGTAGCGCTGCACGAACACACTGCTAATATTACCAGTGAGTAAATCAAAGTAATATAGACTTGCTCGATAACTCTTCTGATTTAAATCCAATCGAGAATCAGTGGTGAATCTGCAAGGAACGATTTATGGACATATGAAGTACTAACATGTTCACTGTGTCAGGTTTCACTGGAAAAATACGAAAAAAAAAGTAAATATTAACGGACTTATTTGTTTTGTTTCAATTAATTTGTACAAGAAAATCTAAATTGAAGACCGTCCAAGGTATGACGATAAACTGCATTCGTGCTCTGAGTAAGACGATAAGCTACGCCCAACAGAAAGTCCTCTGACCAGGTTTTGAAGAGCGTGGGACCACCTTGCTGATATTCCCAGGTCCACCATGACACGGGGTGGTAGCATTTGTTAGGGTCCCAACTATGGGTAAATACTCCACAAACTGGTGTCAGAACATTATGTAAGTGTAAAAAATGGTTTTAATACCAGAAATACTTTGTAAAAAATTCATTACCAGCTATATAATTTTGAAGAAAAAGAATTACCAGAAATAAAAATTTTGTTGGCATTAAATGACCTATTGAGGTTGATATACCGTAAAACGAACCAAATCAAACAATCTAACTTTACAAATGTCGTAAAAAGTATTGGAGGATGGCGGTTATTAAATTTATAATAAAAAAAAATTGAATTTAGCAAGCAAAACGTAATTATTTTAAGAATCTGTTGTTTCAATATGAATAGAAAAGAAAGATAGAGAATACTAAAAAAACAAAACAAAACATGAAAAGACAACATTAATGCAAGACCATAACGCAACCGACTTACGATTTTTAATTAAAGATATGAAAGTGAAAATACTTACATCAGATGAAGAATTTCATGAAAATCTGTTTCCCCAAGAATCTCCTCGCAGAAGTCTTGAGGAAATATGGTTCTACAGAAGGATGCTGAAATACAATGGACAGAGCATGTAATCAATGAGGAAGTTTTAAGAAAAAAGGGAAACAAAAAGGACGTTAGAATTAGAAAGAAGTAGTTGAAATATCTAGTATACATAATGAGAATAGAGGGTTTAAAAAATTTGTCACTCATAGGATATAATGAAATCCCTTATGAAAAGTTACTTATATTAGCCTAAGATGAACCAGGATATTCCAAATTTAAGTCATGCAGAGTTTGTGCTTGAGCGACAAAATTACCAACTGTGAATTATCAACCTTGTCTGATACTGATAAACCTTCATCTAGGTTGCATGTTGATTACGCGGTAACTTCGAATGATGTGCATTACTTGCTTGTTGTCGACATTTCTTAAAAATGGCCTGGAATAGTCAAGTGTAGAAAACCTACTTCCACTGCAACTGAAAATTTTCTTCATGAACTATTTTCAAGATTTGATGTTCAACATAATATAATATCTGATAATAGCCTGCAATTTCCTTCGAGTGACTTTCAAACCTTTTTCAAATACTATACAATTGAACATATAACGACCTAACATCAAATAGTCAGGGTGAACGTTTTGTTTATACGTTAAAAAGGGAGTTAAATAAATCAAACGGGGAGGAGACGGAAGAAATAATGCTTTAACAGTTTTCAAGGATTTATATATTAGCACAAATATTGCATCGGGGAGGTCACCAGCAGAATTAACGTTTGCTAGAAAAATTAAATCGGTGTTTAACTAATCAATACCTGCGAGAAAAATAAAAAGTTGTTTTAGTAAGAAATCAATTATAAATCTTTCAAAGCTGGAAATAAAACTTTCTTCCGGACTTATAAGGTCGCTTTAACATAATGATGTCTGTGGTACTAGGTCGAAATTGTCGTTATAAAAAGGCATTTAAACCAATTAAAACCAAGATATACCAAGGAAATAAAAACCCTAGCAAGAGATTTGGTTATGGAAGTACTGTACGATACTTTTGACTTTACTACTCCAATAATGGAGGCACAATGGAATACTAGATAGCAGCTTGGAGAGCCGAGTTCGAATTTCACTCGAATCCATTACATTCTAATAACATTGGCAAAGTTATGAATCTTATTCTTCTCCTACCATTTACGGGTAAATAGCAGGACAGACGGGGTTTATAGCCTTGGATGGCAACTGGTTTACCACAGAAAAGAAATGGCAAACTACTGCGGGAAACAATCTCCCTCGTCAGTCATGTATCGAAAGATACATGATCGCCTGAGCGTGTATCACGCATGGCACATAACTGACTTCAATTATGACTACTCGAGAACACAGTGTTAGTAAAAGAAAAATAAATCCCATGGACGTGCTGGAAGTAAACCCCAAAAGAAAGAAATATGTATTTCAAAGAGAATGTTTCTCTTAAAAAGAGAGGAGTTGTGTAGAAAGATAAGCGACCTCCGATGCACTCAAGTGTTGAACATAGATTCTTCGATTGAAAGTAATTCCAAGCGAGACACAAGAAGTTGCAAAGTGTGTCGCACGAATTATGATATTCATTAATGTTGTAATATTAAACACATTGATTAAAGAGTTCTTTCATCAATCTTGTGTTCCAATGTGTTTACTTTTAGAATATTATTAACCAAACTCCAAGTTGGTACATGCATTATAACATAATATAAAGAATTTTCCTAACGTAGCTTGATAACTACAGAAAATACGAAATATAAACCTGGTAACCATACTCATAATAATTGATTCACTGCATATCACCGCCCCCATGACATGCAATTTAGAAAAAGAAAATAATTGATGAATAGATGTGGCTATATATATTATGGTTATGATAATATACAGGCCACACACACACACATATATATATATAGTGAGGTAATATATGGTTTGGTAATACGTATGGATAGTTCCCAAGAGGATGTAGTCCAGAGAGTACAATTTAACAACAGAGCAAATATTACTTAATCAAAATAAAATATATTTTTTGGTGAAACAAATTATAGTCATGAAAACTTAAGGTTGTCTGTTTTTATATATATATATATATATATATATATATATATATATATATATATATATATATATATATATATATATATATATATATTATAACACTTTTATGTTTATACATTATTTTTATAGATACATAAACTGGTATGAGGTCCACCCATTTTCACATAAGTGGACTCGCCCAGTGTGTGCTTGTACAGTTGCCGGTGAATACCCGGGTGAAATAAAGATACAGTGATACAGTGAGAGTGTGAGGTAACCGCTTTGTAGGAGTCACAGTTGCGAGCACGTAGACTCAAAAGGAAGTCCAACTTCGATACTGAATTTCCCAGACTGTATATATATTATTATTGCTACTAACCGCATTTCTGGATCTACTAACCGTATTACCAATTGTATTATTACGTCAATACATTTATTTGCTATATATCATTCCTGCGTTTGTCATTCATTTGAGACCGGATTTCATCCCGGAATCAACAACATAAACATATAAAGATGTATAAACATAAAAATGTCTTAAATAATTGTCGGACTTTGTTCATTTCATAATGTGTGACGTCATATATATATATATATATATATATATATATATATATATAATTAATAAATTTTAAAATCCATAGCCCATATACATAGTTTTAATAACCTACAAAAATTGATAACCCTTTATGAAGTCGTCAAATAACAAACGTTACGGCTTTTTCATATACACAAATCCCTTTCATAAAGAGATATAATAAAAGAATAGAATAAAAATAAATTAATAAATCTCCGTAGACGCTCAAGCCAGACTATGCGAAAACTTCCTCCGTCGTAAATTTAGCCACCCCCACCTTACCGCGACCCGGCATCTATGAAAGTAACTCTATACTGATACAAATTATTAACACCCCACCCCTGCCGATTTTAAACAATCCGCCCTTGATGTTACCATGGAAATTTTTGATTTCAATTCTGACCATACTATTAAAACTCGTAAATTTCAGAAATAAGTCATTCCCAAAAAAATTTCGCTTGAAGATGGAACAGAGCCTACATTAACTCAAGTTAATTCAAATATTATTTTGATGCTTTCGGCTCTTGTTTTGAAACATGAGACCTCTTATGTAGCGAGTTGGAATCATATTTTTAAATAAATAATTATATTTATGCTCTACTTTCGTATCGAGAACTATTTTTTAAAAATAATCACAAAAATGGAACTTTGGATTATTTACCAAACCAGTTTCTTTCCTATTTTCTACAATATTTTCACACATATATATATATATATATATATATATATATATATACATACATATATATATATATATATATATATATATATATATATATATATATATATATATATATATATATATATATATATATATGGCATAGTAATGGTAATATACAGGCAATATATATCATCATAATAGTAATGGCAATGTTAGCCACTTCCTTATAAGGAAACATGCGACATTCATTGACCGATCAATTTGTACAGCTGTAATTTCTAAAACCTTTCTCTTACAACAGTTTTTCAGGAAAATACTTTACTCACGTCCAATAGCTATTATCCAATATTGATGGGCGTTTCCTTTCTAATATTTATTTGAAGGAGTATGCAATGTCGACATCTTCATTGTGTTATTGCTTTCTCATCAATTTACATGTGATATCTATTTCAGCTGTTGCCGCAAGTGATGTGTTTCTGTTATTTGGTAAAGTTCCTTGTTTGTGATTTTTCTAGTGTCATCTTCCATAAAAACGGCGGAAGACCTGATGTTGCAAAACAAACTTTGCATAATATGCAAGAATTGAAAAGAGAAAACGTCCAGCCTCCACTGTATTCTTCTTTGCATTGTCAATTGTTCCGGATTCTGCACAACAATTTAAATGAGAAAAAATGGACACAGTATAATCATTTAAAAACTACCTCACAACATTCTTTTACGAAAATGGCGTCATAAGTTTGTAGAATCATGGGAAATAGTTGTTAAAAACAATGAAGACTATCTACTTGACTAATAAAGGTTTTCTGTGTGTATGTAAAATTTTGTCTTTAATCAGGCACGAACATATGCAGAATAATTTCTGATCTAGAATATCTCTAGATTGAGGCTTTCATATGGATGTCAGGTATGGCGAAAACCTCGTTCAGAAATAACTTAATTATTAGCTGTATACAACTACTTCCTCAAATCAATAGTTAAAAATACCTTCGTTTTATGAAGCCTGGAGGTCATGGGAGTGCCACGATTCTTCGAATATTGTAAACTGTCGCTGCAGAATCTGAAGAAAAACTGTCAAATCTTTATCAGAAACTTTATGAAAACTGCATCAGTCGAGAAATTTCTACAGCAGAATCAGCTGAAATGGTTATGACATGTAACTCGAAGAAAAAGCAATGGTATAATCAATACCACTTCAAACCAAATGTTATAAAAGAAACACTTATCAATGGAAAGAGCGATAACAGCTACTGGGCATGAGAAAATTATATTCTTGAAAATTTATTTTAAGATAAAGTTTTTATAAATTTAATCAGAAAGTAGCACATTTATAATATATAAAAACTGAGATAGATAAATAGATATAAACTGAATAAGACACAGACACACAAATATATATATATATATATATATATATATATATATATATATATATATATAAACTAACAGACAGATCGATCAATACATAGATAGATCGATCGATCGATAGATAGAACAAGCATAGATAGATATGAAAAACCATAGATATATAGTGTTATGGAACTTACCCATAATAATAATGGACTATTCCTGACATTATAAATACTGCGGCTCTCAAGAGGTATGATGGATGTTGTAAGACGAGGAGAGATAATTAAGAGGATATTATAAGGACATTAGAATAGTGATACTTGTCGAGACAACATAGTTCACTCTAACCAAATCTGATAATCATTACTAATACTTCTACTTCTTTGTATTATATTTCTGTTGTAATATATCTTTGTATTCTATACCTGTGTTCGTGTTATTCATTCATTGTTTCTAACCTTGGACCATCACCGTGGTACAAGGAGCTTGGACCATAACAGATAGATAGATGTATATATATATAGAGATAGATAGATAGTTAGGTAGAACAAGCATGGATAGATAGTTAGATAGAACAAGCATAGATAGATATGAACAACCATAGATAGATAGATAGATGAAGTATAGATAAACAAGAACAACCATAGATAGATAGATAGATAGATAGATAGGACAAGCATAGATAGATATAAACAGTCATATATATATAGATAGATAGATACATAGATAGGGAGATAGAACAAGCATAAATAGATATGAACAACCATAGATAGATAGATAGATAGATAGATAGATAGATAAAAGAAGCATAGATAGATAGACAAGTGGCGACGAGGAAACCCTAAAAAACAAAACAAAAAAAGAAACAACTCTCTACGCGGAGGACATACCTTTTTTGCTATCCGTCGACGAGAAAACTGAAGAAACAAGTTTTACGTGGAGATTCTAAAAAACAAGTTCTACGTAGAGATTTCTAAAAAAACAAGTTCTACGCGAACACACACACACACACACACACACACACACACATATATATATATATATATATATATATATATATATATATATATATCAGAAGATTTTTGTGGGGGCATCAACTTTACTGTGGTAACAAAGATACAAGTTCTACACAGGGATTTTTTTTTTTTGGCGTACATAGTTTCCAGATTATCAGGCTACACTAAAGGAAAATACTCACGCAAAATTACGTTAACTTAGAAGATTTTAAGTCAACCATTGTGGAACTTATGAAAATCCAATTTGAACAGCAAGAGAAAAATGAACAGAAACATCTTGAATTACAAGAATTATTGCTACGTGTAATATCAAATAAAGGGCAAAATTCCGAAAATGAAGCAGTTCTCTCACAAGACGCTATTTGGAGCACTATCGAAGATTTCACGTATGCACACGACGAAGACAAAACCTTTGCAACTTACTTCCGAAGGTACGAAGATCTATATGAATTTGACTGCAAAAATTAGTCAGACGCAAGAAAAGTACGACTACTACGAAGAAAATAAGGCACATGCAAATATAGCAAATTCGTAGATTATATCCTACCGAGGAAAACAAATGAGTTACCTTTCAAAGAAGCCATAAAACTGTTAACAGAACTTTTCAGCTCTAATACCTCACTATTCCACAAAAGATGGAAATGTCTGAATCTAACAAAAAAGGAGAGCGAAGATTACATAACTTTCGCTTCCATTGTAAACAAATATTGTGATGGTTTCAAGTTATCGGAACTCAGCTCGGACAATTTCAAATGTTTAATATAAGTCGAAGGCCTGGTTTCAACCAAAGACGCGGAAATTAGACACAGAATCCTTACAGAATTGGAGAGTAAACAAGATTTGCCACTTCAAAAACTGGCCGAAGACTGCCAGAGATGCATAAGTATAAAGAAAGACTCAAAGATATAGAAGAAGCTGGCATCGCGCACATACGTAAAGTACGAAGACAAACCAACTTTCCCTCCTCACAAACAAACCAAACCAATTTTCCCTCTTCAAAAACAGGGCAAACAAATTTTTCTACTTCAAAAAGTCAATATCAGAAAAAACTACCACCCAGTCCATGCTATCGCTGTGGGACTTGGCATTGGTATAAAGACTGTCCATACCGTTTTAAAACTTGTCTATCATGCAAAAAAGTAGGTCATAAAAGTTCTCATTGTTGGACTAGAAGAGAAAGCAAAAGCAGAATAAGAATCACGTGGACTGACCAAGCGGATGAGACTAACATAAGAAAATACGTGCAAGTAGAAATGCAAAACAGAAAAGTCAAATTACAGTTGGATTCCGGGTCAGACTTAACTATTGTTAACGTACAAACAGGGAGAAAACTGAACAAACCTACCATGTTAAGAACCGATAAAATTCCTAGATCGGTAACTGGGAGAAAAATAAAATTTGAGGGTGAAGTGATTACAAATGTGACATTCAATGGAATGACGATAAAATTGAAAATGTATGTGCTAAGAAATACAGAAAAATTATTCGGTACGGACTGGATGCAAAAATTCGAACTTTGGGATTTAACCAAGAAGTACGTACTGCTAAAATGTAAAAGGTTTATCGACCGAGTCAGATAAATTAAAAGAGAAACTAAAAGAGAATTTCCCCGAAGTATTTTCAGCAGGTCTCAGAAGATGTAAGAAAATGGCAGCAAATATAGAAATAAAAGAAAACGTTCAACCTATGTTCAAGAAAAAAAAAGAGCGTACCGTTTGCTTCAAGAGAAAAAATAGATCAAGAGTTGGCTAGACTCGAAAACACCGGCATATTGACAAAAGTAGAATACATCAATGGGCCGCACCCACGGTTAACGTCAAAAAAATCAGGGGAGATTCGAGGATGCGCTGATTTCTCAATGGGTTTGAAAACGATAAAAGACTACCACTATCCTCTACTCAGTCCAGAAGAAGTATTCACGGAAATCATCCAGAAAAAAGAAGTTCACAGAACCTTTGGCAATAGATCCAAAGAGAAAAAATATTAAAAACCCCTGCTACGCAAAAGCATCGGAAGGTGGGGTGTTATGGGAACTTACCGATAATAATAAGGAAGTATTCCTGACATTATAAATACTGCGCCTCTCAAGAGGTATGAGGATATTGTAAGACGAGGAGAGATAATTGAGAGCATATTGTAAGGACATTGGAATAGTGACAACATAGTTCACTCTAACCAAATCTGATAGTCATTACTAATACTTTCTACTTCTTTGTATTATATTTCTGTTGTAATATATCTTTGTATTCCATAACTGTGTTCGTGTTATTCTTTCATTGGTTCTAACCTTGGACCATCACCGTGGTACAAGGGACTTGGACCATAACAATAATATATATATATATATAGAACAAGCATATATATATATATATATATATATATATATATATATATATATATATATATAGATAGATAGATAGATAGATAGAACAATCATATATAGATATGAATAACCATAGATAGATAGATACATAAATCGGTAGATAGATAGATAGATAGATAGATAGATAGATATTAAAAATCATAGATAGATACAACAAGCATAGATAGATATGAACAAACATAGATAGATAGATAGATCGATCGATAGATAGAACAAGCATAGATATGAACAACCATAAATAGATAGATAGATAGATAGATAGATAGATTGACATGAACAACCATAGACAGATAGATAGACAACTAGATAGATAGAAGCATAGAAAGATATGGACAACCATAGATAAATATATATATATATATATATATATATATATATATATATATATAGATAGATAGATAGAAAAACAT
>OZ010613.1:12199287-12239287 GCA_963932145.1 Acanthosepion lycidas | reverse complement strand
GATTTGTCGCTGTTCGTTAGATATATTATAGTTCAATCGTTCTCTAATATATAAGATTATTTTGGCATTATTAATATTATACTTGATGTTGTTCGTACGAAAATGTTCTTTATCGTCCTCTTCTCATAAGTAATGATAATCTATTATTATTATGAATATCACTAAAATTTATTTTACTTCCTTATATTCGGAATAAAATATTTTTGTCGACACGTTGACGTTCAAATCCTCAATGTATGTTGAAATTATCGCTACATATTTTGTCGAGATTTAGAAACACAGCGTTCCGTTCTATTTTGCAAATATATCGATGAAATTTGAATAACCTGATTTGTTTGGAAAAAATACTTTGACAAAAAATTTACTCCGCGGTTTACTCCGTGGTTTAGTAATTTCTTGAATGTAATTTTATAGGACTTCATGGTAAACAATAAATTTTAAGAAAATTTATTCTTTAACTTTTTAACAGCGAAGAATAAATTCTGATTTCTTACTCTTGAGCATGCAACATACATCTGAAATGATATTCGAATGGTTTAGGAATAAACATTATTTGTACCTGTTTGCAGGACCGGATTTAGTGGAGATAGGTCCTAATCTATTTTACTTATGAAGCCCTACGTTATTGCACTTGTGAGGCCCCTTCCAATCCCCATTCTCACTAGTAGTGGAAAATAGAAAAGTGTTAAATTAAACAATTTCTGCAAAGCTGAAGATGTGAAGATGACGACGAGTGTTTATAATTATTGAAAGGTTATTTAGAGTCTATAATGCGTTATGACAGCATGTGTAAGAAAGGTCTTTGACAGTGTTAATAATATTATACACCTTGAAGCTGAAGCCTATAGGGATATCCGACACTGCCTGTTTGCATTTCTCTCCAAAACTTGGTTTTGATCGTTGAATATTTTATAAGGTGTGGCGGACAGATGGACTAACGGAAATCACATAATTTTATATATAGATTCACTGCTTTATTATTGCAAATGAATTTAAAAAAATGTGTAAATTTAGTTTCATGTAACGTGCTCGTAACTTAGCGGTTATAGACACGAAAAGTAGAATTAGCAGGTTTAAATCCCCACGCCTGTTGCGTTCGATTTCGTAAACGTACCCTAGGGAAGGTAAGAATCCGTCTATTCTTCCTTAACCCTGTTAGAGTTTAATAACAAAGGTATCCAGTCTGAGAGGAACAACCCTGAATCCAAAGCCCTTTAGGCGTGGGATATAACAAATCCATCCCCTGCAAAAACGGTATGTACAAGAGAAACAATAGGAGTAACGCCTTCTGTTCTTACTCTCCAGCCTTAGTAAAGTCCAAAAGCTTCTCTGAAGCCTTGTGGGTGATGAATTATTCTCTACTCTTCAACCTCTCTACCACAGCTTCTCCCTGCTCTATCGCAAGTTCCACGGAAAGTGTTCGTACAAACTACATTCCCTGGTCCCTCCAAGTCAAACCTTCACGTATAGGAGCCAGCATACCACTTACATAGTAACAAACCAGCTACATTCTCTCCGTATTACATCGATAAGAAGTAAGTTCGACTCAAACAGCTTCTTCTCGCAAACCACTGCTCAGTGGAGCCGATTCCCAAGACGATGTTTCCCCGATCACTTCAATTTTAATCTGTTCAAGGTGAAGTTTAGCCGTTATTTTCCTTTCCTATACGCACAAATGGCATCCTTACGTTGCCCTCTACATCGAGTGGCTCCCAGACCTTTTAAAGGGTGAACCTTACTGTAAAAAAGAATCACATAGTGAGGAGAGCGAGATGTTATTGTCATTTTTTACTTCGAAGCTGTTCCATTGGAGATCGGAAAAATATTCTTGGAAAATCATGGATCCATCAATACTTCCTTTTCCAAGCTAAAGTTTAGGGTAAGCAGCCTAGGACGCCATCACTGAATTCAAAGCTGATTAGGAATGGAGTCGCTATATCTGAGAATGATTTGCAAATATTTGACCAGATTTAATCAGTTTTCAAATGTCACATTATATATTTTCCTCCGGGTTCGTATTTTCTAGTTGTTATTATCTATATATATAAAAGGCAGAATGTGTGTGTGTGTGTGTGTGTGTGTGTGTAACGAATGCACGGCCGCAATTTTCGGCGAATTTGCACCAAAATTTACATGCACATGCTCCTAGTTAGTGAAAAGGCCAAGACCGACATTGCATTTCCCACCTCCCATCGATAGTGGAAATAATCGATTTTTTTGTATGCTTCTATGGCAGTTTTCATGTAATTTGAGGTCATTTTGTACTGGCCAGTGTGAGAGCCAATAGCTGGCTGCCATGAATAGGCAGGAAGATTCTATTGGCCAGCGTGAGAGCCAACAGCTGACTGACACGAATGTTAACTAGCATGCAAAAAAATCGATAGCTGCATTTGTCACAAGTGGGAAAAATTTAAATCTGCATGGCACTTTACTCCAATTGGTTCATTCGCTTGCTTAAACTCAACGTTGAATCTGATTCCGCAGAACTGGGTTGGGTGTGAAAAAGGATTTGTTGTTAACATTCTTTTTTCATTCGGTTTTTCCAGTTACGAGTCCTTTTTATAAGCTGATCATTTTGTGTTCATTTTGTTTGTTTCTTTTTTCGTAACAGATTTAATGTTTAGTATAGAGCTTAGAAAAAATTCGCAAGAAGTAAGGCATGTAGCAACATCAGCACGGCAAAAGGCACTCCTTTAAAGGCAAGTGTTATGGTCCGATTTCTTGTACCACGGTGATAGTCCAAGGTAGAACCAATAAAGAAGAACTCGAACACGTATATGGAATAACACAGATATATTACAAACAGGAATATATACAGAGAAGTAGAAAGTGTTAGTGTTATGGTCCTGTTCCTTGTAGGACGGGTGATAGTCCAAGGTAGAACCAATAAAGAAGAACTCGAACACAGATATGGAATAACACAGATATATTACAAACAGGAATATATACAGAGAGGTAGAAAGTGTTAGTGTTATGGTCCTGTTCCTTGTAGGACGGGTGATAGTCCAAGGTAGAACCAATAAAGAAGAACTCAAACACGTATATGGAATAACACAGATATATTACAAACAGGAATATATACAGAGAGGTAGAAAGTGTTAATACGAACAATCAGGTTTAGTAGTAATTATCTGAACCCGACTCGGTTTCGGACTGCCTCTGACTCGACTGACTGATTCGCTCTGACTGACTGACTGACAGACTATTGACGGATTTCACTCCAGATTTTAGAATGAACTCCCTGCTTCCTCTTGAGGCGCAGTATTTATTACGTATGGAATAGTCCATTATGTTATGGGTAAGGTTCAATAACAGCAAGGAAGGGCAAAAATATTTTAAGTCAAGTGATAGCGATTGTTTTATGAGTCGTACGATTTTTGAATCAAGTACGGGCAACGCCGGGCCATGATGCTAGTCATTAATATTAAATTAACAAGTTGGTTTCTAATCATTATTTCCCGTGTTGTCCCAGGATCCCAACACAATCAATTTTGGTACAAGCCACTTTTTGTTTTAACGTTTTTTCACATATGAGGCAAGGATATTACACGTATTATTTGTTACCCACGACTCACCAGTGTATCTTTCGGTAACTGAGTCAATTTTACAACCCACACGCCCCACCCGTTAGCCGTTGGAAAATTCCTAAATTTAAGTATTGTATTGACACTAAATCTCATTTTCTGTGTTCAAAAATTAAAAAGTTTTTTTGAAAAAAAATGTGATTCTTGTGTATCATAATCTGATAAGCAATCAATCATAGCATCCCACTCCCAATAATCCTCATCGAAAAGAAATTGAAAAAGGATCCATCAGAGGGTTGTGGTGATGTCTGCAAGGTCCACACGATCCTCCAGTGGATCGTGAGTGAGCCAACGTGTTAAAATCCATAAAAAAACCTCTCTGAGGATTACAGCTGTGAATCAGTTGAAAGCAATTTATCCGACAGAGTTTCTGTTTTCCTTCCAGACGCTAGTGCACCCTTACCCATCTGTGGGCGGAGGCTGTGGTGATGACATCTGTGCATAATTAATATAAGAATGATTTGAACAATATATCAACATTATCTCCCAAGTGTTCTAAGAAGTATGACAATCGATAAACCTTTTCAAGACAAAATATAGGATCTATAAATTGGTAGTTAATCTCAAAAATGACCTATAATTTGTTGTTTACTGGGGTAAGGAATGGTTTTTTAATGTCTCCAAAACGAAAATGCTCTCTTTTAATCGTATGAGAGAACTCTTTGACTTCCATCAGTATGGCTGATGCTAACCTTCAGGAGAGAGACTTGCATCTTCTCGGATTAACGTTTTCCGCTGGCATGAAGTAGAAATATATTGAATCAGTTACTAGGTCTTCTGCTAGGAGAGTTGGTCCACTAATGTCTATCTTACATATTTATAAGTCTACCATTCGTTCATGCTTTGAATGCTGCTACCGATATTTGCCCTGACCTCGCATCTTGGCTTTAGTCACTTTCTCACCGTCATAACATATCTTCCTTCTGCTTTTTCTATAAATACTTTCATGGTATTTGTTTTGATGAACTTTCTTCCATAGAATCTTGCCATTACACCCTAGCAGACAGGTATACTCGGATACAACAGCCAGCCATTACTTACCAGACTTTCTTTATGAATTTAAACGTACTACTAGATTGACGGCAAAGCCTGCTCCTTTTGAAGTTGAAATGGCTAGATGCAACCGTAATTTCTATGCTAACAGTTTCTCGTCTCATATTTCTTTGTCAACTTTGATCTTCAAAAATTTAAAATAAGAGAAGCGGGCACATTTTGAAATGTTCCCTTAGTTGATATTATTAGTGCTCACCTCGGTGTCTATGCTGGTGACACTATTTACACCTGTCTTTAGTCTTATTGGTTCGATAAGATCAAATTGGCGGCTGATCTAAAAATGAGTTACAATCTGTTATTAACTGGGGCAACGAATGGCTTGTTAACTTTAACTCTTCCAAAACTAAACTGCTCCAAGAGAACACTTTTTGCGTTCCATGGTTGATGCTAAACTCCAGATGAGTGCCTCATTGCACCATGTCGGGCTAATGTTTTCCTCTGCCATGAAGTGGTAAGATTATATTGAATTAATTCCTAGGTATGTTGCTAGGTAAGTTTGTTCACCCTATCGTGCTAGACAATTTTTCTCACCAGAATCTTACACATTTTTTAAATCTACCATTCCCTCATACATTGAATAATGCATTAAATAATTCTGGCAAAGCTGGTCTAGTACTTCTGATATACACTTAGAGATTCTTAATAAAATCCACAGAAGAATCTGCAATGTTATTGGACCTGACTTTTTGTATTTTGGCGCCAGACCTTTTTCCACGGCCGTAACGTAGCTTCTCTTTGTCTTTTCTATAAATACTTTTAGGATAATTGTTCTGATCAACTTTCCTGTATGGTATCTAAACTTTATGAATTTAAGCGTAGTACTAGATTGGCGATAAGGACTCATTATTTTACATTTGAAATGGATAGATAGAACCGTAAGTTCTATGTTAACAGTTTCTTCTTTCGCACTTATCGCTTTTGGAACTCACTTCCAGCTTTTTGCTTCCAGTTAATTTGATATTCAAAAGATTAAATGCAATGTCAATCGTCATTTTCTGTCTGCTTACGTTATATACTTATATTGTTCTCTCCCCTTAATAATGTTTTATCGTATATTATCTCACGCAGTAATCCATAAGTACAAATTTCGTTTGTTTTGAGAAAAGGGGTTGTATTAAAAAAAACAACACGACAAAACGAATGAAGCGCAGCCAACGTGAATGGAATGCAACTGAAACGAAAACCACATGATAGGGGGGTCACAATCTGAAATGTTCCCTTAGTTGATTAAGAACAAATAGTTTAGTATGAATCTTACTGAATAATCTTTTCATTTTGTTCATTTAACCGGAGTTGGAAATTAGTAATTTGCATATGTAATTATCTTAGGTGTTGAAAGGTTTTTGGATTCTGAATATTTTTTCATGAATTTGTACCTTAAGATTTTCGTTAAAATTACAGTCGTTCCACCAATTCTGTTCATGCCACACTATTGTGCCGGACATAATACCTGTGGGCATTAAATCATTATTATTATTATTATTATTATTATTATTATTATTATTATTATTATTATTATTTCCGTTGATATCCTTTAGCTGTTCTTCTCACCTTACTGTTTTCTCTTTCTAATTACCCACCTGTCACTTACTGCTTGAAGTTTTATGATTATATAATATACATTTATATTATTTAATGATATCTGTTTTTTGGATTTCTTAAAAATTGTTTTTTATTCGTTTAAACTATTTCATAATCTATTTTGCGCTTATTTATTATTATTATTATTATTATTATTATTATTATTATTTGATTGAAGAACTAGAAAGTAAATACGGAAATAAATCAATGAAGGAAAAAAATGCATAAATAAAAGAATTTCAACTCGAGGGCAACGTGAACAGTAATCGACGTTACTTGTGGCTTTTTTAGCTGAATTTTTCTCTTCAATCACAATCTTCTATTTTCTTTGCGTTTTTTGTCTTTTAGATTTTCTTTCCACGTTTTAGAATCAATTGTCATTGGAATTGTCTATTTTTCTCCGAACACGTATTATTTTCCTCTTCTATTTCTTTTTCTTTCTCTTCCCTTTCTTACTTTTTTCCTCTTCTACACTTTCTTTTTTTTTTATATTCTTTTTTTTTCTCTCTATTTCTACTTTACTTCTTTACTTTCACGTCTTTATTCCCCTTTTTTTCTGTCTTTTTTTATTTCATCTTCTATTTTTTCTTCTTTGCAATATTTCTTTAGTTTTTTTCTTTCTCGTAATCGTTTCTTTCTTGCGTCCTCTTCTTTTTCTCATTCTCCACATTTTCGTTTCTTTCTCTCTTTACTATTGTATCCTTTTTTTCTGTTATCTGAATCCTCTACTCTCCTTTTCTTCTCGATTTCTTTTCTTTTAGTCTACTAGTTTACTCCTTATTCTCCTTTTCTTGTTTTCTTTTCTTTTGAACTACTAATTTTATCCTTACTCTCCTTTTCCTCTTGTCTTCTTTCTTTTCTTTTGATCTACTAATTTTATCTTTACTCTCCTTTTCCTCTTGTCTTCTTTCTTTTCTTTTGATCTACTAATTTTATCCTTACTCTCCTTTTCCTCTTGTCTTCTTTCTTTTCTTTTGAACTACTAATTTTATCCTTACTCTCCTTTTCCTCTTGTCTTCTTTCTTTTCTTTTGAACTACTAATTTTATCCTTACTCTCCTTTTCCTCTTGTCTTCTTTCTTTTCTTTTGAACTACTAATTTTATCCTTACTCTCCTTTTCCTCTTGTCTTCTTTCTTTTCTTTTGAACTACTAATTTTATCCTTACTCTCCTTTTCCTCTTGTCTTCTTTCTTTTCTTTTGAACTACTAATTTTATCCTTACTCTCCTTTTCCTCTTGTCTTCTTTCTTTTCTTTTGAACTACTAATTTTATCCTTACTCTCCTTTTCCTCTTGTCTTCTTTCTTTTCTTTTGAACTACTAATTTTATCCTTACTCTCCTTTTCCTCTTGTCTTCTTTCTTTTCTTTTGATCTACTAATTTTATCCTTACTCTCCTTTTCCTCTTGTCTTCTTTCTTTTCTTTTGACCTACTAATTTTATCCTTACTCTCCTTTTCCTCTTGTCTTCTTTCTTTTCTTTTGAACTACTAATTTTATCCTTACTCTCCTTTTCCTCTTGTCTTCTTTCTTTTCTTTTGAACTACTAATTTTATCCTTACTCTCCTTTTCCTCTTGTCTTCTTTCTTTTCTTTTGAACTACTAATTTTATCCTTACTCTCCTTTTCCTCTTGTCTTCTTTCTTTTCTTTTGAACTACTAATTTTATCCTTACTCTCCTTTTCCTCTTGTCTTCTTTCTTTTCTTTTGAACTACTAATTTTATCCTTACTCTCCTTTTCCTCTTGTCTTCTTTCTTTTCTTTTGAACTACTAATTTTATCCTTACTCTCCTTTTCTTCTTGTCTTCTTTCTTTTCTTTTGAACTACTAATTTTATCCTTACTCTCCTTTTCCTCTTGTCTTCTTTCTTTTCTTTTGAACTACTAATTTTATCCTTACTCTCCTTTTCCTCTTGTCTTCTTTCTTTTCTTTTGACCTACTAATTTTATCCTTACTCTCCTTTTCCTCTTGTCTTCTTTCTTTTCTTTTGAACTACTAATTTTATCTTTACTCTCCTTTTCCTCTTATCTTCTTTCTTTTCTTTTGATCTACTAATTTTATCCTTACTCTACTTTTTTACTTGTCTTCTTTTCTTTTGCTTTATTAATTTTCTTTTTTATTCCTTCTTTCTTTTATATTTCTTTGTTATCTTATTTCTCTTTGTTTTCTTCTCCTTTTTCTCATTTCTACTCTCTTTCTAAACCTCTCCTTTTCGCTCTTTCAATAATCTTTTCTTTTGGTTTTATATTTCTATCTTTACAGCGATTATTTTCGTATATTTACCCAATTGCTAATATTCCCTTAGTCTTCGAGAATTTAATTCTCGCTTCGATTGTCTTTATTTACCGACACTTTTCCCTAAACTAATTCATACTTGCACCCCCTCCTCAAATCATTTTTTCTTTTCATATTATACGAAGCATAAACAAAAAAAAATTCTTCCATCATTTTCAACCGTCTCTTTATTTCTTTTATCTCTACTTTCTTTTCTCCATATTCTGTAAATTCCCAGGCGCCACAATGACGTATAATTGTTACCAAGATCATCTCATCGATCAATAGCTATGAGTTCAATCCCCACTGGGCCCTTCATATGAGCATCATTTTGAAAAAAAAAAAAAAACAAAAAAAAAAAACAAAACAAAGAAGAAAAACAAAGAACAGTTACATTCACTAAATAAACTACTTTGTAAATTTATCTTTTCCATGTTCCATTGATTACTGTTTTTTTTTAGCTCGTCAAACCCCCACTCCCCGCCCCGTCCTGTTTTTTTTTTTTTTTCATTCGTTCAGTCATTCATTTCTTTTTGTTTCTCCTTTTTTGCATTTCATTTGGCTTTTGTTTTACATCAGAGGATGTTTTATCGTATCTGACATATAATATGCAAAGTTAGCTTTGTTTGACACAAGGCCACTAGAGATGGAGGATTAAAAAACTAATGTGAGTTATTCTCGTTATGCATCCAACACATATGGCCTTATGAACATCACATTTTTTCTTTCTTCTTCTTCTTCTTCTTCTTCTTCTTCTTCTTCTTCTTCGTTAATCTATTCTTCCTTCATTCTCTTTCATTTCTTCTTCTTCCTTAATTTCTTCTTTTTTCATTCTCTTTCATTTCTTTTTCTTCTTCTTCTTCGTTAATCTATTCTTCCTTCATTCTCTTTCATTTCTTCTTCTTCCTTAATTTCTTCTTTTTTCATTCTCTTTCATTTCTTTTTCTTCTTCTTCTTCGTTAATCTATTCTTCCTTCATTCTCTTTCATTTCTTCTTCTTCCTTAATTTCTTCTTTTTTCATTCTCTTTCATTTCTTTTTCTTCTTCTTCTTCGTTAATCTATTCTTCCTTCATTCTCTTTCATTTCTTCTTCTTCCTTAATTTCTTCTTTTTTCATTCTCTTTCATTTCTTTTTCTTCTTCTTCTTCGTTAATCTATTCTTCCTTCATTCTCTTCCATTTCTTCTTCTTCCTTAATTTCTTCTTTTTTCATTCTCTTTCATTTCTTTTTCTTCTTCTTCTTCGTTAATCTATTCTTCCTTCATTCTCTTTCATTTCTTCTTCTTCCTTAATTTCTTCATTTTTCATTCTCTTTCATTTCTTTTTCTTCTTCTTCTTCGTTAATCTATTCTTCCTTCATTCTCTTTCATTTCTTCTTCTTCCTTAATTTCTTCTTTTTTCATTCTCTTTCATTTCTTCTTCTTCTTCTTCGTTAATCTATTCTTCCTTCATTCTCTTTCATTTCTTCTTCTTCCTTAATTTCTTCTTTTTTCATTCTCTTTCATTTCTTTTTCTTCTTCTTCTTCGTTAATCTATTCTTCCTTCATTCTCTTTCATTTCTTCTTCTTCCTTAATTTCTTCTTTTTTCATTCTCTTTCATTTCTTTTTCTTCTTCTTCTTCGTTAATCTATTCTTCCTTCATTCTCTTTCATTTCTTCTTCTTCCTTAATTTCTTCTTTTTTCATTCTCTTTCATTTCTTCTTCTTCTTCTTCGTTAATCTATTCTTCCTTCATTCTCTTTCATTTCTTCTTCTTCCTTAATTTCTTCTTTTTTCATTCTCTTTCATTTCTTCTTCTTCTTCTTCGTTAATCTATTCTTCCTTCATTCTCTTTCATTTCTTCTTCTTCCTTAATTTCTTCTTTTTTCATTCTCTTTCATTTCTTTTTCTTCTTCTTCTTCGTTAATCTATTCTTCCTTCATTCTCTTTCATTTCTTCTTCTTCCTTAATTTCTTCTTTTTTCATTCTCTTTCATTTCTTTTTATTCTTCTTCTTCGTTAATCTATTCTTCCTTCATTCTCTTTCATTTCTTCTTCTTCCTTAATTTCTTCTTTTTTCATTCTCTTTCATTTCTTCTTCTTCTTCTTCGTTAATCTATTCTTCCTTCATTCTCTTTCATTTCTTCTTCTTCCTTAATTTCTTCTTTTTTCATTCTCTTTCATTTCTTTTTTTTCTTCTTCTTCCTTAATTTATTCTTCGTTCATTTTCCTTAACTTCTACTTCTTCGTTTATTCTTCCTTCATTCTCTTTCATTTCCTCTTCTTTTCGTTAATTTATTATTTTTTCATTCTCCTTCATTAATTCTTTTTCTTCTTCTTCGTTAATCTATTCTTCGTTCATTCTCATTCATTTCTACTTCAATTAATCCTTTTTCCTTCTTTTGTCATTCTTCTTATTTTTATAATTGACACATTTTTTTCTTATTTTACTTTTTCTTTAATTCTTCATTTATTCTTTTCTCAGTTTTCTCTTTCATTTCTTCTTGTGCATCTTTTTTCCTTTTATTTTCTTCGATCATTCTTTTCTGTTATTCTATATCTCCATGCATTTTTCTTCTTCTTCCTTCATTCTTTTTTATTCTTGTTCTTTTTTTTTTTTTCGACCGTTCTCTTTGGATACTTCTCCTTTGTTCTTTATTTTTTCTTCCATCTTTCTTCTTTTGCCATTAGTTTTAATACATCTTCTGAGATTGCAAAAAAAAAAAGAAAAAAAGGTGTTTTCCCTCGTTCTTTTTTTTTTATCTTTATTTGATTAAACGTTTCTCTAATTAAGCTCGTTCCTCTCCTTTTCCTTCTCCTCGTCGTCCTCCTCCTCCTCATCATCATTATCTTTATCTTTTCTTCTTTTTCTTCTTCTTCTTCAATGATTAACGTGAAACCTCATTCTTCATAATTCGCCTTTTTTCTAAACTTGAATGACTTTGCATTCATTAGAATTATCTTTATACTTTTTTTTCGGTCTTATTTCATTTTTCTCATTCAACTCGTCTTTTATGCTATTTTGCATGTCTTTTATATAGTCTATTGTTTATCCCTGCATCGAATATTGGTACATCTGGCCTAGTTTTTCTGATATATATATATCTAGAGATTCATGATAAAATCCAAAGAAGCATCAGCAATGTTATCAGTGTTGTGCCTAGCACATTGGCTTCATTCACTTTCCGAATGCTGTATTCCTGTGACTTTTCTATAAATATTTTCATGGCAATTTTTCTATGAGCAATCCTCTTTGGTACAATAACTAGTAATTTAAGTGCATTACTAGAATGATCTCATAACCTGCTCTTTTATTGTCCCTCTGTTTCTTTCCCTCTGAGTAACCCTTTGCGTCCCTATGTCTTTTATTACTTTTACTTTAGGTGAAGAGATTAAAACCAAAAATTGAATAACCCTCGGAATTCGAAAACTTTCTCCAGAATAAATAATAGTTTTATCTTTGGAATGATATATGTCATTTATGAAATTCATATTTTATGATTCTTTAAAATTCTTTAACTTTTTATGAATGACTAGCAGGAGAGCCCGGCGTTGCCCGGGGATGTAACAGTAAGAGATAGATCAAGTATCGACCATCATAAAGACTGAAAAATAAAATTGACAAAGATTATTGTTTAAGGTTGACGGGCATGCATGTCTTAATTTTTTTTTTTTTTTTTGGTCAATTGGTCAAACCCAAACTCAAACAAAAACATTGTTTTCAATCGTTATGAGTCTACCGATTGAATAGAATTTTATTATAAACAATTGTCTTGTAATCTTTATAGCATTCTGAATGTAAAAATAAAGAAAAAAGTGTGCAAGACAATAAGAAACACTACCTGCCAAAAAAAAAGTTTTGTTGAAATCGTTTGAAAAATGTAGGAAATTCGATCCCATATATAAACGAAAGCACACACACACACACACACACACACACACAAACAACCTGATTTTTATAAGTATAACTCGATATGAGTTGTCCCCCTTTCATTCTCGCAATGCCTCTTAATCGTGTTTTCAAATTGATTTCGTTCAAAAAAATGTGAAGTTTTGTTGAAATCGTTTGAAAAATGTAGGAAATTCGATCCCATATATAAACGAAAACACACACACACAAACAAACAACCTGATTTTTATAATAAGTATAACTCGATATGAGTTGTCCCCCTTTCATTCTCGCAATGCCCCTTAATCGTGTTTTCAAATTGATTTCGTGCAAAAAACAATTGTGTTTTTCCCATTTTTGGCGCTGTTAGAACCACCGCAAGGTAATTTTACGTAGTCCCGTGAAGTTTTGTTGAAATCGGTTGAAAAATGTAGGAAATCCGATCCAATATATAAACGTACAGACACACACACACACACTGGGAATAAAATTGAATGAGAAAACTTTAGTGAGGTGAAAAGACAATAAAAGTTTTCAGGAAGATTCTAACTCAGTGACCCTGTGAAAGTCCAAATCTGAATGTTATAGATTGCTAGATCTAGAGTATACTTTTCTCTTGCAAAACCATCGTCGTGACATCGTTGATATTGATTCATTCAAGTGGAACTTAACTGAAGCTTGGAATAAAATTATTTTTGAAACTATCCACAAAACAACCGCCTCCTGGTTACTTTACTTACAACTTTGTGTTGAATATTCAACCAAATATTTCGGACATCTACGATAATTGTTCAGTTCGGCCATGAATACTGATAGCTAAATAAAATTCTTTTTAAATTTACCCCTATTTTACTGGACAGCATTTTTCATTTTTCATTTCCTTTATGTTTTTCTTTTGCTTATTCGTTTGCTAATTTGTTTCTTCTTCCTCACGTTTCTTTCTTCATCTTCTTTTTTACCCTCTTTCCTTCTTTTCTGCTTTCATATTTCTTACGTATCACATATTGTTCCTTCCTCTTAAGCTTTTTGTTTAGTTCTTCATTTTTTCAATTTTATTCTTTTATATCATCCTTTCATTCAATCTTTTAAAAAATCATTTTAATTCATTTCTTCTTAGTTTGCGCTTGACGTATTATTTCTTCAAATTTCCTCTCTCTGCATTTTTCTTTTTCATTTCATTTTGTCTTTTTGTTTTCTCTTTTTAATTCCTCTCTTTTATTCTCTCTCTCTCTCCCCTCACTCTTTTAATGTTTTTAACAATCAAATAATCCCTTTCTGCAAAATCAGATATTCAGGAAGAGCATCTCGCCATGGAGCCAGTCAACAGTTTTTGCAGCGAAAGCTATTCCAATCATCACTCAGGCATTTCGGTAAATATTTCATGGTCTTGATCACGTCTGTGCGAAATTCTCGTGTTTTCACGTGCCATTGCTCTGCGATTTCAATCGATACCTTGACACACACGCAACTATCGTTGAAAATATTCAACAAAGGGAAGGCTAATTCGAATTCAGAACTAGAAGTGGGCAAATCTCTTCCACTGATTTAATCTCAAACCAAACGATACTGAAAGCAAATGGACGCCTGAGCGCGTTTGGCAAATCTGTTGATTGTGCGAGTTTAATTCACAGCGGATTTTATTTGTTGGAAACGAGATTTCATTCCATGATCTCGTGTCCATTTTTTGTCCATTTTGTCAAGCAGTGAACTGTTTACCTCATTAAATTTCTTCTTCTACCAGGAAGTGGACGATCATGGCTCTCCACAATCTCCAATCACTTGTAGCTAACCGTAGCAACGTTTATTCTTGCTAAGTCTCCAGTTCTGCCATCCATTCACACAAGTTCTTCAAGTAGGTGACCACTGCCGTCATATATCATTCTTGCTCTCTTTAAACCCGGTTAGGTTTAAGTTTTTCGAAACATCTTTCCTCATTATGTGCCCACTAAATTTCTAATTTATCTTTGTTGCTTACTCGTTCCCTCCATGAAATTCTCAGTATCCTTCTGTAGAACTATATTTCCGTTGCCTTCAGTTTTATCTTAATCGGTGGGGAGACTGTCCAGGATTCACTGTCCTAAATTAGCATTGGTTTTCTTGGCTCCCACCGAAAATCGCTTCTTACTATTGTGCTTAACTTTTTGCACACCTTTTTTCGCTAATCCAAGGCTGGGTGGAATATAGGTGCCACATATTCCGTTCTTCGTCAATACCATTCCCAAATATTTAAACTTCTCTTTGATACTGACATCACCAATTCGCAGTTCGAATCTTGGGTTTTTCCTCTTGAACAAGTATTAAAAATAGAGATGTGAGAACACAAACGAGAAAAAAATAAGTCAAATACAAAAAAAAATAAAATTTAAAGATTCTTTATATTTTGTTGTATTTTTCTTTATTTTTTCTCACATTCCCATTTTTTTTATTGTTATTCATCCATTTTTTCTTCTTTTGTTCTTTTTTTACATTCTCTTCGCTTTTATAATTCTTCTAACCAAATTCGCATTCTTTATTTATTTCATTCAACTTATTCATCTTCTTTCTTTTTTTTCTTTCTTCAACGATCATTTGTAAAGTTCCTTTTCTTTTTTCTTTCTAATTCATGTTTTCTTTTTCCTTTCTTCAACGATCATTTGTAACGTTACTTTTCTTTTTTCTTTCTAATTCATGTTTTCTTTTTCCTTTCTTCAACGATCATTTGTAACGTTACTTTTCTTTTTTCTTTCTAATTCATCTTTTCTTTTTCCTTTCTTCAACGATCATTTGTAACGTTACTTTTCTTTTTTCTTTCTTTCTAATTCATCTTTTCTTTTTTTCCTTCAACGATCATTTGTAAAGTTCCTTTTCTTTTTTCTTTCTTTCTAATTCATGTTTTCTTTTTTTCCTTTCTTCAACGATCATTTGTAAAGTTCCTTTTCTTTTTTCTTTCTAATTCATGTTTTCTTTTTCCTTTCTTCAACGATCATTTGTAAAGTTCTTTTTCTTTTTTCTTTCTTTCAAATTCATGTTTTCTTTTTTTCCTTTCTTCAACGATCATTTGTAAAGTTCCTTTTCTTTTTTCTTTCTTTCTAATTCATGTTTTCTTTTTTTCCTTTCTTCAACGATCATTTGCAAAGTTCCTTTTCTTTTTTCTTTCTTTCTAATCCATGTTTTATTTTTTTTCCTTTCTTCAACGATCATTTGTAAAGTTCCTTTTCTTTTTTCTTTCTTTCTAATTCATGTTTTCTTTTTTTCCTTTCTTCAACGATCATTTGTAAAGTTCCTTTTCTTTTTCTTTTTTTCTAATTCATGTTTTCTTTTTTTTTTCTTCAACGATCATTTGTAAAGTTCCTTTTCTTTTTTCTTTCTTTCAAATTCATGTTTTCTTTTTTTCCTTTCTTCAACGATCATTTGTAAAGTTCCTTTTCTTTTTTCTTTCTTTCAAATTCATGTTTTCTTTTTTTTCTTTCTTCAACGATCATTTGTAAAGTTCCTTTTCTTTTTTCTTTCTTTCTAATCCATGTTTTATTTTTTTTCCTTTCTTCAACGATCATTTTTAAAGTTCCTTTTCTTTTTTCTTTCTTTCTAATTCATGTTTTCTTTTTCCCTTTCTTCAACTATCATTTGTAAAGTTTCTATTCTTTTTTCTTTCTTTCTAATTCATGTTTTCTTTTTTCCTTTCTTCAACGCTGATTTGTAAAGTTCTTTTTCTTTTTTCTTTCTTTCTAATTCATGTTTTCTTTTTTCCCTTTCTTCAACGATCATTTTTAAAGTTCCTTTTCTTTTTTCTTTCTTCCTTATTCATCATTTCTTTTTTTTCCTTTCTTCAACTATCATTTGTTAAGTTCCTTTTCTTTTTTCTTTCTTTCTAATTCATGTTTTCTTTTTTTCCTTTCTTCAACGATCATTTGTAAAGTTCCTTTGTTTTCTTTCTTTGTAATTCATGTTCTCTATTTTTCCTTTCTTCAACGATAATTTGTAAAGTTCCTTTTCTTTTTTCTTGCTTCCTTATTCATGTTTTCTTTTTTTCCTTTCTTCAACGATCATTTGTAAAATTCCTTTTCTTTTTTCTTGCTTCCTCATTAATGTTTTCTTTTTTTTCCTTTCTTCAACGATCATTTGTAAAGTTCCTTTTCTTTTTTCTTTCTTTCAAATTCATGTTTTCTTTTTTTTTCCCTTTCTTCAACGATCATTTGTAAAGTTCCTTTCCTTTTTCTTTCTTCCTTATTCATGTTTTCTTTTCTTTTCCTTTTTCAACGATCATTTGTAAAGTTCTTTTTCTTTTTTCTTTCTTTCTAATTCATGTTCTCTTTTTTTCCTTACTTCAACGATCATTTGTAAAGTTTCTTTTCTTTTTTCTTTCTAATTCATGTTTTCTTTTTTTTCCTTTCTTCAACGATCATTTGTAAAATTCCTTTTCTTTTTTCTTGCTTCCTCATTAATGTTTTCTTTTTTTCCTTTCTTCAACGATCATTTGTAAAGTTCCTTTTCTTTTTTCTTTCTTTCAAATTCATGTTTTCTTTTTTTTCCTTTCTTCAACGATCATTTGTAAAGTTCTTTTTCTTTTTTCTTTCTTTCTAATTCATGTTTTCTTTTTTTCCTTTCTTCAACGATCATTTGTAAAGTTCCTTTTCTTTTTTCTTGCTTCCATATTCATGTTTTCTTTTCTTTTCCTTTTTCAACGATCATTTGTAAAGTTCCTTTTCTTTTTTCTTTCTTCCTTATTCATGATTTCATTTTTTTCCTTTCTTCAACGATCATTTGTAAAGTTCCTTTTCTTTTTCTTTCTTCCTTATTCATGTTTTCCTTTTTTTTTCTTCAACGATCATTTGTAAAGTTCCTTTTCTTTTTTCTTTCTTTCAAATTCATGTTTTCTTTTTTTCCTTTCTTCAACGATCATTTGTAAAGTTCCTTTTCTTTTTTCTTTCTTTCAAATTCATGTTTTCTTTTTTTTTCTTTCTTCAACGATCATTTGTAAAGTTCCTTTTCTTTTTTCTTTCTTTCTAATCCATGTTTCATTTTTTTTCCTTTCTTCAACGATCATTTTTAAAGTTCCTTTTCTTTTTTCTTTCTTTCTAATTCATGTTTTCTTTTTTTCCTTTCTTCAACGATCATTTGTAAAGTTCCTTTTTTTTTCTTTCTTTGTAATTCATGTTCTCTATTTTTCCTTTCTTCAACGATAATATGTAAAGTTCCTTTTCTTTTTTCTTGCTTCCTTATTCATGTTTTCTTTTTTTCCTTTCTTCAACGATCATTTGTAAAATTCCTTTTCTTTTTTCTTGCTTCCTCATTAATGTTTTCTTTTTTTTCCTTTCTTCAACGATCATTTGTAAAGTTCCTTTTCTTTTTTCTTTCTTTCAAATTCATGTTTTCTTTTTTTTTCCCTTTCTTCAACGATCATTTGTAAAGTTCCTTTCCTTTTTCTTTCTTCTTTATTCATGTTTTCTTTTCTTTTCCTTTTTCAACGATCATTTGTAAAGTTCTTTTTCTTTTTTCTTTCTTTCTAATTCATGTTCTCTTTTTTTTCCTTACTTCAACGATCATTTGTAAAGTTTCTTTTCTTTTTTCTTTCTAATTCATGTTTTCTTTTTTTTCCTTTCTTCAACGATCATTTGTAAAATTCCTTTTCTTTTTTCTTGCTTCCTCATTAATGTTTTCTTTTTTTTCCTTTCTTCAACGATCATCTGTAAAGTTCCTTTTCTTTTTTCTTTCTTTCAAATTCATGTTTTCTTTTTTTTCCTTTCTTCAACGATCATTTGTAAAGTTCTTTTTCTTTTTTCTTTCTTTCTAATTCATGTTTTCTTTTTTTCCTTTCTTCAACGATTATTTGTAAAGTTCCTTTACTTTTTTCTTTCTTTCTAATTCATGTTTTCTTTTTTTCCTTTCTTCAACGATCATTTGTAAAGTTCCTTTTCTTTTTTCTTTCTTTCTAATTCATGTTTTCTTTTTTTTCTTTCTTCAACGATCATTTGTAAAGTTCCTTTTCTTTTTTCTTTCTTTCTAATTCATGTTTTCTTTTTTTTCTTTCTTCAACGATCATTTGTAAAGTTCCTTTTCTTTTTTCTTTCTTTCTAATTCATGTTTTCTTTTTTTCTTTCTTCAACGATCATTTGTAAAGTTCCTTTTCTTTTTTCTTTCTTTCTAATTCATGTTTTCTTTTTTTTCCTTTCTTCAACGATCATCTGTAAAGTTCCTTTTCTTTTTTCTTTCTTTCAAATTCATGTTTTCTTTTTTTTCCTTTCTTCAACGATCATTTGTAAAGTTCTTTTTCTTTTTTCTTTCTTTCTAATTCATGTTTTCTTTTTTTCCTTTCTTCAACGATCATTTGTAAAGTTCCTTTTCTTTTTTCTTTCTTTCTAATTCATGTTTTCTTTTTTTTCTTTCTTCAACGATCATTTGTAAAGTTCCTTTTCTTTTTTCTTTCTTTCTAATTCATGTTTTCTTTTTTTCATTCTTCAACGATCATTTGTAAAGTTCCTTTTCTTTTTTCTTTCTTTCTAATTCATGTTTTCTTTTTCTTTTTCCCTTTATTATTTATTATTTCTTTTTTTACATTTTCGTCTTTAAAGTTCTTTATTTTTCTTTTCTTTTTGCCTGCCTTAGTTCCTTCTTTCTTTTCTTTCTTTTTTTTTTAGAGCATTTCACCCCAAGCAAGGCGGGAAGCCACTAGGACGCAATGGGTTACAGAAAATTTAGAGCAAGTTCAGATAGGAGTGATAGAAAAATGGATAAGGGTAGTGGATAGATCAAGGCAACTGGAGATGTCGATTGACTACATTTGAATAGCTGGAGATTATAGCTCACAGGGAAACAGGAATAGGGAAGGGAGTTCCACAGGCGAGAGGTGTGAGACATGAAGCTATTGGAGTAGAAGAGACGGCTACATTTAGGAGTTTCGACAGTGAAGGGGTGAGAGCGCGATGCCAGCCTCGTATGGCGCTTGAACCCATGACTTCTGGGAACCAGCGAGTGCAGCTCCTCGGAGCAATTTCCATGGAAGTATTTGTAGAACACACAGAGGGAGGCGACGGCGCGTCTGTGAGAAAGTGACTGTAGACGAGACGCCAGGGCAGGGCCAACTACATTGCATATCCGCCTCTGGAGCCTATCAAGAACCCCGAGGCAAACAGAAGGGGCACCAGACCATATATGGCAGCAATACTCCATGCAAGGGCGAATTGTTGTTTCTTTTGTAAAGTTCTTTGTCTTTCTTTCTTTCTTTCTTTCAATAACAACATCCTTTTCTTTTAATATCGTTTTCTGAAAAGACGTATTTCTTTTTTGATTATAATATCTTCCTTCTCAACTTTTCTCGTATTCCATCTTTATCCATAAGAATATACGTAAGTCTACTGTTAGAAGAAACTACCTGTATTCTGTTAAATAAATATTCATGATAAATCCGCATCTAATAATTATAGAAACCTATAATATCAAATGTTTATAAATCTATGACGAATTGGATTGGATTATATTCCATTGATGTCTAACATCTTAAAAATGTGACGGTGCGTATGAATAAGTTATTAGCAGAAAAATATTAATACCACATATTATTTATTTATAAATAAATCTATAATTATACAATAGGCTATGAAGACCATAGTAGATCTAGACAAAAATAAATACGATATGGGAGAAAGTAAAAAATAAAGAAAGAAGCATATACTACAGCAAGTATTCAAGCAGCTTTAACAAAAGACTGAGTCTATTCAATCATAAGTGCATTCCTCAGTAGGAAGGCAGGTTAGGTTTAAGTCTCCAAGTTCTGTCAAGAGAATTGTCGTAAGTGAAAATAACCTAGTGTACCACAGCGTTGGTTCGAAAATTTGTTGACATAGTAAATGTGAATCCTGTTCCTCGGCTATGTGTTGTGAGCCCCGTGGAAACAGGGCGATCAGTAACTGAACAGCAGTAAAAATAAGTTATAGGCGAGATATCTGTAGACATGAGCAACGGAACGTAGACAAGGAATACCTGTTTATTAAATAAAGGGTTATGTTCGGAATTCCTATTTAGGTTACTCGGACAAATATAGACTTGATGAAGGCCGGAGGTTACATCGGGCGAAACGTTGTGATTTAAACAACAACGATGGGGAAACTAGTCCGAATTTAAATAGTGTAAATAACATATAATTAATTCTGTATTATTTAAAATAAAATTAATACCGCATTTTAATTTTGAATTGAAGCCGAACGTTACGGTATTTTACGAATTATACTTAGTGAAAGATAATAATAATAATAATAATAATAATAATAATAATAATAATAATAATGAAATTTAAAAACAAACATTACGATTTCTACAGAGAGTGGTAATTGTACTGATGTTCATTTAATATTCGCCACCCAATGTACGAAACATGACTTGATTTATGTGGTTTGTACAACGAAAAAATTAAATAAAATATTTAATGGATACAGGTATGATGCCAGACACTACAATGTGACATCAACGGATCTAGCAGAATATTTTATTACAAACGACTGTAATTTTGACGAACATCTTAATGTGCACATTTGAAAAATAATATTCAGAATCAACCGACCTTTCAACCATCAAAACGAATGAAAATAGTAACGTATGGAAATTATTAACTACCGGGTCCGATATGAACAGAATGACAGGAGAGTTCCATAAGATTTATACTAAGTTGTTTGATTAATTCCCTTTTCTAACTAATGAACTAACGGAAAATTCCAAGCTGAACAAGATCACTATTATATTAAGAACATTTCAATTCCATTCCTTCAAACTGGTGGCGTTTCGTTCGTTTTGACGCATTCATTACCAGTATATAGTTTGTTTCATTACAGGACAAGCGACATTTGTAGAAAATATTTTTTGCAGATTGATATATTTTTGAAAAAATCTTTAAAATGCACCTTAAAGACATACATTCTCTCGAAATATTGTTTAATATTGCCAAACATTGTTTTCTCTTTTCTTAAATTGCGCTCTTCTCTTGAATGTTGAAAAATATTGGAATAGTTACGTCAATCATTTTGTTCAATAATAATAATAATAATAATAATAATATAAATAATAATGAAAAGGCGCAATTATAGCTATATATTCTAAAAAGTAATGTTTTTTATGCTTTTAACGTAGATCTTAGCAACCTCAATCTACGATTCTTTCTTTATTAATTAGAGATCCTTTAGTTCTACCGTTTTCTCTTTAAGTGGATTTAAGGAGAAAACGGTACGCATACTCTTTGGGTTATCGGGATTACCAGCATTTTTAGCCATAAGCTTGGAACTATCATTAAATGCAGGAGAGAAAGTATGTTACCCGGAAATAATTGAAGCCGCGGATAACAGAAACCACGGAGAGAAAACTTGCAGATAAGAAGACATACAAAACATTTTCTATAAAGGAGAGTTTCAGGAAAAAGATTAAATTTTGAATCTGAAATTTTCTTCTTCTTTGTGTCGTGTCAATTCAGGACGTTGACGATCATATGTCTCCACCATTTCCTATCCTTTTGTAGCTGTTAAAAAATGATTTAGTTCATGTCATATTATCTGAAAAACACAAATAAAAAAAATTCGTGGATTTACCAAATTACCAAATTCATAAAAATACTCTCTTGAAATATTTGAAATTTAGCGTTGCGACCTGCACGCTCCAACACTACATAACCGTTAGTAAATAGATCATTCTTAAAACCATCTTTCGGTCGGAAAACACAATTATTTCGTCTTCCAGTTTTGATTCTAAAGGAAAAAAAATACAGCCCGATGATGAATGCGTGAAGCACTCGAAAGTACTAGCTGAATTAAAAAAATACACCATATCCATTTTATACATAAAGATCTCATCATTCAGTGAATTATTAGTAGTATAATGCTTATAATTATGTCTACTAGCGAAGGGATTTCACTAATAATTGCATTAATATTGCTAATTGATTCAAGATATGATTAACTCTTTGTGATATATATATATATATATATATATATATATATATATATATATATATATATATATATTGTCATCCACAGACAGACTGTTTCCCTGTATCTCATCAGTGTGCCTAGACGTCCGGTTGCTTCCAGCTAGGATCGAAACCCGGCTGAACTGGCGTCCGTCAGAGAATCTACCCCTCGGACGTTGGCTTAGGGATGAAGGTGAATTTAAGTGTATTTATTTATAGATAAACATACCAGTGAATAAGGGATCTCGATTCGTTTTATCGAAGTTTATTGCATTATATATATAGAGAGAGAGATGAAGAAATATAGTCTTAAGGTGTGCTATATTTATGGAATAAAGTGCTCAATATCAGAGATAGAGCCTGTGTAAATATAAAAGTGAACATAGAAGTCAACACTTAGAGGCGACAGTCTGTTTCATGCTATATGCAATCGTCAGGCCACGTCAGACATAATTATAAGCATTATACTACTAATAAACCACTGAATGATGAGATACTTATGTATAAAATGGATATAGTGTACTTTTTAATTTCATGCTATATGCAATCGTCAGACCTGACGATTGCATATAGCATGAAACAGACTCGCCTCTAAGTGTTGACTTCTATGTTCACTTATATATATATATATATATATATATATATATATATATATATATATAATTATTTATTTAAAAATATGATTCCAACTCGCTACATAAGAGGTCTTATGTTTCAAAAGAAGAGCCGAAAACTTCAAAATAATATTAGAATTAACTTGAGTTAAAGTAGGCTCTGTTCCATCTTCAAGCGAAATTTTTTTTGGCAATGACTTATTTCTGAAATTTACGAGTTTTAATGGTATGGTCAGAATTGAAATCAAAAATTTCCATGGTAACATCAAGGGCGGATTGTTTAGAATCAGCAGGGGTGGGGTGTTAATAATTTGTATCAGTATAGAGTTACTTTCATAGATGCCGGGTCAGGGTGAGGTGGGGGTGGCTAAGTTTACGACAGAGGAAGTTTTCGCATAGTCAGGCTTGAGCGTCTATGGAGAATTTATTTATTTTTATTTTATTCTTTTATTATATCTCTTTATGAAAGGGATTTGTGTATATAAAAAGGCCGTAACGTTTGTTATTTGACGACTTCATAAAGGGTTATCATTTTTTGTAGGGTATTAAAACTAAGTATATGGGCTATGGATTTTAAAATTTATTTTATTGTATGCGTGTTTTTTTTTGTTAGTTATTCAGAGCGTAGGTTCGGTTGTATCGGCAGAAAACCGTTAATTCTTGCCTGTTGTTTAATAGGTTTTTATTGTTTAGAAGCTTAATAATGTGTAGTTTCTCATGCAGGCACAAAAGTCATGGGTCATCCCAAGTTTTGCAAGTTCTAGTCCTGTTAATGATTTTCTATTTTACTTTAGGTGTCCTATTTTTTTCTTTCAGGTGCCAAAAATATTTAGATAGAGAGGTCTGATGTCTAAAGTTTATGTTGTTGAACGAGCATTTATGCTGCCTCCATCTGGTTTTAAAGGCATTTTTCGTGGACCCAATGTATATCATATTATTGTTAGGGTTCTCCGTGGATGATATAGTGCATTGGTATACCACAGATTTGATGCAGAACTTATTTTCTAATGGACAGTCTACCGGGTTTCTACAATCGCATAATTTTTCCCCATCATTATCTGATTTAAGTGTAGAGTTATTAAAACTATTCAGGTATGGGGGTTTGTTCAGGATTTTATTATTGTGTCTTCTTATTATACCTTCAAGATTTTCAGTGCAGCTGTAACTCAATTTTAGTGTGTTCTTATTGAATATATTACTAAGCCTACTTTTGGTGGGGAAGTGTTTATCGATTAGAGCTAAGAACTTCTGTCCTAGTTTAATACTAACCATTTGGTTGAGCGGAGGTGTATACCAAATGATGTTTCTTTTCCTGTTTTTTTCTTTTGGTTATTGCAATTGTCCCTATATTTAATGTTAGCATTTTTATAACCACTACTTTTTAGGGCAGTGTTGTAGAAGTCATTATGTTGGTGGAATATTACTTTGTTAGCGGAGTTACTGCTAATTCTATTTTCTATTGATGAGGGTATATGTTTAATTGTGGATGGAGGGTGGTTTGACTTCGGGTGTATATATAAGGGGTTAGCATTTGGTTTTCTATAAGGTTGGTACGTGTTGCTCGGTAAGTCTAGGGTTACGTCGAGGAAGTTTACCCTTTTCAATTTAGAAGAGACTGTTATCTTTAAGTTTAGATTTTTAAATTCACTAAACATAATTTTACGGATCTTCTCTATCTTAAACCTAGTGGAACTCCTCGCCACCATGAGCCCGTCATCTCTATACAGTCCGATGTCCTGGATATCAATCTCGCGGTGTGCCGTTAGATTGTACAATATTAAAAGACCAACCAAGTCAGAAGACTCTGCAGAGTCTAATGATCCCTTAGTGATGTCAAACAGGTCGTTATTGTTTTTTATCCATTGTTCCCTATTATGAAGGAGGACGGATTTTTTGCGCTGAGGATTATGTCGGTTTCTTCCTTTGTCAGGTTAGAATATACAGCAGCAAAGTCCAGGGCAGTCGTAAAAAGATCCTTCGAAATTGATGGGTAGTAGTCCACGATATCGAACTGTAGTAAGGTGCAATTTGTTTTATCGTCAATATTGTTAAACCAATTGATGACATCTTTAGCATTGATCCATAATTTTAATTTGAGTTGTTTTTTTATTTGGTAAGTAATTTTTTCCAGGATCCTTTTGCTGATCTTTCCTATATCAGGTCGGGCAGGGTTAATTATCCTAGTGGTCGGGTTTTCCAGAAAGTCAGGCTTATGGTCCTTAAGGGTTACGTAACATTCCTTTTCTGCAAGTTTGCCTACTCTATCGCTAATTTTAAATTTATCAGTTATTTTTTTACTTGCTCTGTTTATGCTGTCAACCATGTTTATGTTGTTGTTGCAAGCGTTTTTATAAGTCCTTGTTAAGTTTTTTTTAATTAAGTTTTCGTAGTCATCAACAGCCAATTTGTAGAAGTTGCCGGTTTTGTCCGACTTAACTAATATTTTGTCACAATCATTGATGCTTTTAACTATTTGTTCTAGCTGTTTTGGGGAGTGGTTTTTCTTATTTTGAATGGAGATGTTGTTGATAAGGTTGAGTAGGTCTTTTTCAAATTCGTATAGTTGTTTGTTGAATGGTGCGACTCTTTTACTTTTAAAGCCGTAAACTTCGCGTTCTTTATCGGTTGAGTTATTCCCACGAAAGTAGAAGTATGCCTTCCATCTCATCCTTCTGAATAATTCCTCTGTTTTTTACAAAAGTTTAACGAAATAATTCCGTTTGTTTGTATGTGGGATGTTTTTCAGTGAAATCCCGAAATTAACTTTTTCCATATTTTTAAAGAAGTTGTTTTTAAAAATAAATAAAGGTTCAGAGTGCTCGACCTTAATTAGGGAGCCAATATGTGTGAAAATATTGTAGAAAATAGGAAAGAGACTGGTTTGGTAAATAATCCAAAGTTCCCTAGTATTTTTGTTATTATTTTTAAAAAATAGTGCTCGATACGAAAGTAGAGCATACTGATACAAATTATTAAGACCCCACCCCTGCTGATTCTAAACAATCCGCCCTCGATGTTACCATGGAAATTTTTGATTTCAATTCTGACCATACTATTAAAACTCGTAAATTTCAGAAATAAGTCATTGCCAAAAAAATTTCGCTTGAAGATGGAACAGAGCCTACTTTAACTCAAGTTAATTCTAATATTATTTTGAAGTTTTCGGCTCTTGTTTTGAAACATGAGACCTCTTATGTAGCGAGTTGGAATCATATTTTTAAATATATAATTATATTTATGCTCTACTTTCGTATCGAGCACTATTTTTAAAAAAATAATAACAAAAACACTAAGGAACTTTGGATTATTTGGCAAACCAGTTTCTTTCCTATTTTCTACAATATTTTCACACGCACACACACACACACACACACACACACACACACACATATATATATATATATATATATATATATATATATATATATATATATATATATATCCCTCTACCCAATTTCACTCGCAAGGTTTGGGTCAATCCATTGCATGGTTTTTCAGGCACTTTCCAGATGTTTCGCAAAAAACATCAAGAAGTCTCCTTCCTAACAAGGCGACCATGGTGTGATTCGAACCCGAGTCCCATGGTCAGGAATCGAACTCTCTAGCATTTATTTTTTCCTATTACTAAATATATAAAAATTGGGAGAATTGGCATTCCTGTTTTGTGGGTTTTAGGGAGACTGATTATTCTAGGGTTTTATTATATTAGTCGATATCATAATTTGTGTTGTCTTTCTAAACGCTTTGTTAGATTTTTGTGTTTTCCTGTTCGTTTCTTTTTTCATATGCGTCCCTATCGTTTATTACAACATTGATTTCTTTGTTATTACATTGTACCAATTCTAGGATACTGTTTACTAGTATATTTTTCATGGTGTGAGTTATTATTCATTACGACAATCCCATCTCCGTTGTTTGCGAGTGAAATGTAGATTTAATTATATTTTGCAAAGTTCCTTCGTGTCTGTAATTGTCTCTCTGTTCTTCTGTTGTTAGTTTCTATGGTGGCAGTGATTGTTCCTTGAATGAAGTCTTTCCTGAAATCTGTCTCATTCTGTCTATGATTTTTGACTATTCTGCCAAATAGATCTCTTTTACGAATCCATGTAGAGGATTTCAAATCGAAGCTGAGGGTTTTCAGTTCGATATTGGATACATTTATATCCGATAGATTCTCTGTTAGATTTGGTCTTTCATATACAAACATATCTTTTTCTTTCTTTCTCTCTCTCTATCTCTCTGTATGTCTGTCTGTCTATCTATTTTAATAAATATACATATCCATCACCATGAGTACGACACGAAGTTTCATGTACAACACCATCATCATATGCTGAGTATAGACTCCGAGAAGTGCTAGCGGTCAGGGTTATATATATATATATATATATATATATATATATATATATATATATAGGGTGACCCCCAAAAACGGGAATTTTTGAAGTGCGTATTGCCAGACATGAGCAAGTGCCAACACTGCGAGACAGTGACCTTGAGCAAGTAAACATTTCGCCATTTAGAATTCAAGATGAAATTCACTGTATCCCAGCTGAGATGTTGCAGCAGTCAATGAGGAAATCTCAACAGCAGATTTCAAGAATGCATTCGTACAGGAGGACGCCATCTACAGGACGTCATTTTAAAAAAATGAAAATTCCATCATTCTTTCTTAAATGTCATCTGTTAAGGTTTCAATTACTGTGTTGAAACTTGACTAATGCATGGAATAATAATGCAACACAAAATGTACTTAGAACAAAATGTATTGAAACAAGAAAGTGTACACTATATTTACATATAGTCTTTTGTATATTGCTGGGAAGACCGTTCCTGGAGAATGTGTTGACTGAGTCGAATTCGGGCAGAGTCTCTGGTTGAATCTCTTGATTCCTGTATTTATCAATCTACCCACGAGGATCGAATGTGGCACAAGGCCGTTTTAATGTGGGTATCCCCGAGCCCGTAGGCTCGGCCAAAAATATGGCCTTTCTGAACCCGCCTAGACGGGTTCAGGCCCTGTCAACCTCCCCGGACGAAACCTTGCCCTTCGGCAAAGCCTCGTCCGGGTTCCCCTCTGCTAATGCAGAGAGTTCGACAGTCGCCGAGAGAATCTCTTGATTCCTGTATTTATCAATCCACCCACGAGGATCGAATGTAGCACAAGGCCGTTTTAATGTGGGTATCCCCGAGCCCGTAGGCTCGGCCAAAAATATGGCCTTTCTGAACCCGCCTAGACCGGTTCAGGCCCTGTCAACCTCCCCGGACGAAACCTTGCCCTTCGGCAAAGCCTCGTCCGGGTTCCCCTCTGCTAATGCAGAGAGTTCGACAGTCGCCGAGAGAATCTCTTGATTCCTACCTCTCTTCCCGGTACCAACCATATTTATATGGTCGGTACTCCACTATGCAAATTAGGTGGATCCTACCACAACACTATGAATAAAATATTTTTCTTACATCACTCTTGGTTTTATTGGATTGTTTAAAATGTTCCAGTTTTTTTTTTGGTCAACCTATATATATATATATATATATATATATATATATATATATATATATATATATAATTATTTATTAAAAAAAAAATTTATAACATAACATATTTATGTTATAATTTTTTTTTTTTAAATAAATAATTATATATATATATATATATATATATATATATATATATATATAATTATTTATTAAAAAAAAATTTATAACATAACATATTTATGTTATATTTTTTTTTTTTAAATAAATAATTATATCTGCTCTATTTTGTATTGAGCACTCTTTTAAGAATAGTAATTGTTGGTTATTGGAATTCATTCCATATACACCAATCATATACTTGTATATATATATATATATATATATATATATAGTAGAATCCCTGACAACAGGAGTAAGAAGGCCTTCCGGATATGAGGAATTGGTTGCAAAGTCCGGATATGAGGGGTTATATTTAGATTAAAATAAAAGAAATTAAATCAGAATTAACATTTATTTTCAATGTTTTATAGTAAATAAGCAATATAGTAAGCTAATGGTGAGTGAAATATAAAAGAATTGATTTTAAGGAAAAAAAGAAATAAATTATGTAATTTGAATGAAAATTCATCTTTGGTGTTATAAGTAGTCTTTTTGGGCTCTCGCACAACTGCGCCTCACAGATAATAATCAATAGGGTTGCTGTGTTGGGAGTTTGGTGGCCAGATGTAATGGTGACGTGCCATGACTGGGTTCTACTGCTTGTGTGATATGGTGCAGATTCCTGTTGTCAGACATAGGCTCTTCCAACAGCTACCCTCCTTGACGCAGAGCAACACTATCTACTTAAGGTAACTTGAGTCTGAACCCCTCTGGCAAGATAAATGAAGGCATATCTTTGCAAATTAGTGATCAGTCCAAACACCTTCGTAATCACCCTTAGACTCATCCAACTCTTACTGGCCTACCCAAACACTTCGGCACGAATGCAGTACAGTATGCTTTTTCAAATTTATGGCGGAGTGAATTGCATTATGGTGCTCTTTTTCTCACAGACGGTGCCCAACTGACCCTACTCTACAATGCCGTTGATAAAATACAAAACCAAGTGCATGCGAAAAATAAAAAATTGCGACAATTTATCCATAGCAATATATATATATATACACAAGGCCAAAAGTATGGGGCATCCAGTGAGAATCGAACTCACTTTGCAGTCGTAACTGATCTAGCAAGACAAGCTTGCTAACCATTTCACCACGCCCAGTTGCCCATATTGGTATGACCACTCATCAGGACTGAGTTAACCTCTTTTACAATAAATAAACATGAGTTAAGTTACAAAATTTTTCCTATTAATTCTAATAACACTTTATCTCTACGTTCGATATTGGGCACTCTACCACAAAGCCTGCTTGCCATAAATGCCTACTTATCAGCAAACCACTGAGAAAACAGCAATTTTGGCTTTAAAAACAGTTTTTTATGTATGTGTATGTAATAATGGGTTGCTGCCCGTATGCGCGGCTGCATTTCTACTATGGTATTTAGGGATATTTCTGTTTGCTCAAAGTCCACGCCACCCAGCTGTGGTTTATATTAGAACTATGTTGAGAGGACCTTAATTACATTTTCTGGAAGAGATTGTATTATCTGTAGTGATCAAGAATATGAGCAAGCACAGCACGTTCAAAGACTCGGTCACGATGGCTTGTGACTTCGTGCTAGCACATATATTAATTAAATATATTTCATTTATATGAATTAAATATTACTGCACATGGTACGTAAGGGTGCCGAGCAGTTAAACTCCATTCTAACAACTGTTCATACCTATATATCTTTGAAACTCCGAAGTAAACATGATTTTAGTGAAAGAAACATTTTCATTATATATATATATATATATATATATATATATATATATATATATGATGGATTCTCCAGTCGTATTCGATGTCAGTTGGTGCCGACAGCCGAGACACCATCACATATAATTCGTGCAGAACCAGACTTTTTGAAGGGCCGAATACAGAGACCTGGTGCACTACGTGCCACAAGGTCCCTAAACGACCCTCTGCAGGTTTTGAATTCAGAGTTCTCCTTCTAGACCAGTTGCCATCCAAGTCTGTCCTGCTATCTACCCATTTCTAGAGAGTAATGTCTCGCTGTATCACAGATCCTCAGTGCGACTAGACGTCCAAAAGCCAGGGTCGAAACCCTACCGATTTGGCGTCAATTGGAGTTTCTACTCTAAGCCACATTAATCGGCAGAGAGAAACTGCTAATTCTAGCGTATTGTTTTTACGAATATAAACAAACGACAATCAGACAGAGGTACTGAAGTATGCATTACAAAGTTGATCAAAGTTTTCTTGTGAAGCCATTAGGACTTCATCCGGGACTAAGTTTAATATGTTAGTACCACTACACATGCGCACAAACGAGGCATCCTCCGTATTTGACATTTGAAAAAATCTAACTGATTTCCTTTAGATTGTTTTTCTTTTTGTCAGTAGATATCCCACACTGTGATAATAAAAATTCGATCAGGAATATTGAAATGTTGTCAGAGCCAGGATTTTGCGATCAGGTCAGCCGCTAGATATTTTCTTCTTAGTGAATTGCTTTCTTCTTTGAGAAGATTAGAATTTTATGTCAAAATTGTGATTTGTCTCGTTACGGTGTGCAACCAACGCATTTGATGTATTGTATTGTAAAATACCACTTTTGTGTTCATATAAACTTTTATTTAGATTCCTTGAAGTTTATCCCATACATTTTTGTAACAATTATTACAGTCGATAGAGAAAATTCTTCCTGCAAATTCTAGCTTATTGTTTTGTCTAGTATTGACTATGTCTTTTATTGTTGTAGATGTAGTAACTTTCCAATTGTAAATGTTAGTTGGCAGGACAATATATTCTTTAGTTTCATCAGGTTTGTCAGGAGGAGCAGTTTTTCTAGATTTGGAATATGTTATAAGCGTTTTCTTTTGCATTGAATAAAATATTTAGGGTACTGAAGAAGCTTGAAAGTGTTTTCAATGTATTTCTCTTCATGCAAACAGTGAGGGCTGCAAATTTTGAGTCCTCGTAACATAAGTAACTTAGTACGAAAGGACAAAAAGCGTCATAAGAAAACTTTTTTCCAAATTGTCACATACCTTTCCCAATATTGTTCCTGATATATAAAAATACATATCTTCATTTCATCACACACACATATATATATATATATATATATATATATATATATATATATATATATATATATACACCATTATAAGCATCTCAAGAAATTAGAGACTTTCTTTTTATTTAAACTTTCGATAAAGAAATATGATTATCGCTGCTGATACAAAAAAAATCCCCCCGCAAAAAAAAAAAAAATCCCAAGCAGCTGAAGTAGGGAAGCGTATCAAATCACAAAGCCGTCCGTAGCCGAGCCTCCAGCGCATCCAATTTAAACTGTAGAAGGCAAATGATACCGGCGTTTTGTCAGATCGACAAACGATCTCATTCTGATCTCTTTCAGTCGGGACATAACGATTGTTGCCGCCTTTTGTCAGGTCTTTAAATAGCCCGTAACAAACCCGACATGTCTGACGCTATTGATAACCTCATAAATATTACTGATCACCGTGTCTTTCTTGCGATTTCGATTCCAAAAAAGTATTCACAAAATAATGGCGGCCGCTATCAAAGAGGAGACAAAGAATAGTTCTAATTTGCAGGTTATAAAAAGAAAGCGACTAAGCGAGTCGATCGGTCGTTCAAAATATAGTTCTAATAAGTGAGAAGAAAAGAATGAGGCGGGAAAGTCGATAGGAAAAGAAAGTGGAGCACAAAGGCAAGAATGATTAAAAAATACTTTCGGGAAATGGATGTTTGGTTATGGTCGTCCAAAACGAATCAAGTGGAATATTTAGAGGATTTCGAGAAAGCCTGTGATCATGCCGTTGCCATAGAAAAGTTGGGAAAATAATAGAAATAATTATGAAAAGTAACACTTGAACAAAAGGACAACCATCTCTCAATATTAGGTAATTACGCGAGATAACTCCCTGTTTCGTCAAAATTATCACTGAGCGTAGAGTAACATCACCAGGGCGAAGGCCTGGGTTAGAGTATAGGGAGTCCGTGCACTGTATCTCTCGGCTGTACCAATAAGGTCTGAAAGGAGTTTTGTCTTTCATTCACACCTGAAGATTCCCTGTGAACGTGTCGTTTATAAGGTTTTCTATGTTGTCTCATCATCTCTAGTTGAGTACATAGTAAATTACTGGTAAGCTTCATTATTAAATTTATATATATATATACATAGGATACTGGGACTACCATGGATTGAACATGTGAGCAACGACGGAGTTAGGGAAAATGGAAACAAAAAAAGACACTTATACTTAACATCAGTAAGAGAAAGTTGAAAGGTCACAATGAGGAAAGAAGGCTTGTAAAATTTGACACTCACGGGCATATTGAAGACAAGAGGAACTGTGGAAAACAGCGTATAACTTAGGATCGAGCTGTGTAAATGGATGGCAAAACAGGGTTTATGGGAGATATCAAAAAGACAACATTTTCCAAATGGTAAAATGAACTAGAAATGGTGGAGAGCCACGATCACCAACGTACTGAAGGGAATATATGTCTGTCTATAGGTAACCATTGATCGTGTTTATATTTGACTCTTGAATGACAAAGTAGAAAAAATGTGAAGCGATTCGTACATCCAAAGAACTTCCAGTTGAATATTTTGTATTTATTGATGGAATCATGTCTCTGTACGGAGAGGATATAAAAATATGAACAAATACCAATTATAATTCAACATAAAGAAAAATGCTGAAGATGCAAGGATGCTTAACTATAAATTTAAATTTTAAATATAAATTTCGATGAGTCTAGAAATACAGCAAAGCCGATTGAAATCAGCTTTTGTAACAAATCTAGTATAGGAGAAAATGAAATTGAATCCGGAGTAGGCAGCACCAGAGGCAATTTTGTTCAAACCTGTAAATTGCTCTGAAACCTGAAACATTAAGCTCAAAATCCGTGTCATGTTCTTAAACCGCCTCGTCTGAACGAGGGTTTCATATCGATATTATGTATAGCGCCAAACTCGTTTAGAAATATCTAACTTGTCAGCTCTATACAATTGATTTCTGAGATCAATAGTGAAAAAAGGCTTTGAGTGAGTAAAATATCTAGGTCTTGGTGAAGACCACACTTCCTCTAACATTGTGGTCTGGCGCTACACAATCACAAACAAAAAGCGGTACCAAATAATAGAAACTATATCACTTGAAGTATTTCAACAGCAGAAACAGAGGAAATGGATAAAACTCGAAGATTGGCCTGAAGATTGCGCTCAAGTAGCAAACGTTGAAACGTTATAAATTCTTTTTTAATAAATAATTATATATATATATATATATATATATATATATATATATATATATATATATTGTTGAAGGTTCATTTTTCTTTGAATTTTGTGGATTGACGATATAGTGTTACAATGAAGTTTAACAAATCACAGAAGGCACCTCACTTGATGTCTACCAAGAACAGCAATAATTCAAATAGATATCATATGTAACTCGAAGTGAAAATAATGACATAAGATGTTGACATTCCACATTACTTCAAACAAAAGGTTAGGAAGGAAACCTCCATCAATGCTGGAAAGAGTGATAACAGCTACTGGGCTAGAGAAGAGAAAATAATGGCATAATCAAGCTTTTGACATTCCACAGTACTTCAAATAACAGGTTAGGAATGAAACCTCCATCAATACTGGAAAGAATGATAACAGTTACTGGACATTAAAATACATTTTCCTTAAAAATTGTTCTAAGATAAATATTTTATAAACTTCAACCGAAAGCAGTACTAACTGTCTGGTTAATGAAAGCAAAATGTTTCCTTATAAGGAAACAACTAATAGTACCTTTACCATTCTTTTTGTTTTAATCACTGTTGGTTTTGTTGTACTTTAGTCTATAGGTAAACATTGGTAGGATTTATACTGGTGATTAAAGAAAACATTGGTAAGGTATATAGTTCAGCAATAATTAGTTGCGCTTGCACTTGTGTATACGAATAAACATTCGTCGTTTTTATAATTGAGTCTGCAGGTCTAACCCCGGAATGTGATAACATTCTGAGTTTAATTTGCCGGCGTAGTCTTCGTAATTGTTAGGACTGAAATTTGAGCTGTTTCTGATTTATGTCTCGTCGAAAGACGAGTTTTGTGTTACAGTCTTTACGAACAATAAATTCTACACTTTTACAAATGGGTTTCTTTAAAATGTCTTCCGTTATTCGGAGGCGATATTTATTTCATTGCTTCTTTGAAATGATTTTCACGATAGAAGTCAACTTTAGTTACACTGTTTCATTATATATATATATATATATATATATGATAAAATAGGTATGGATAAAAGGCCCCGCTATACGAGATAGAGCGGATGTAAATGTAAAATTGTACACTGAGGTCAACACCAAGCTCCGAGAGTATGTCTCCTGCAACATATATACAGGGAACAATGGGTAACTTATCACCATTTTATATTTTTAATTTCGCGCATGCGCGTTGTTTGTTTTTGATTTTGTTGACTGCACAGTATAGTATTGTCAGTTTGGCATCGTCTGTGAATAAATAAATAAATAAATAAATAAATAAAGCCCCATGACGTAATTTATTCCACCGGCAACTCCAATACGAATAACAATCTGAGGACGGGCAAATGATTTGGAAAGAGAAAACAAACCCCGAATTTGCAGGTTTAATCCAGGACATCATTGATAATGATCCCTCAACGTTTGTCAAGTCTTTAGCCAGGGTCACAGGACTGTCTGAGACTCTTATTAGGTAGTTAGTGCATGGTTTGGTTTGTTTTGTTTTACGGCATATCAACCTCAATGGGTCATTTAATGCCGAGAAAATTTTTATTGCTGCTAATATTTTGTTTTGTCAAATTTGTCTGGTAATATTTTTGTTTGGTTGGTTTCGTTTTGTGGCATATTAACCTGAATGGGTTATTTAATCCTGGCAAGATTTTTATTTCTGGTAATATTTTCTTTTTTCAAATATTTATTGCTGATATTAATTTTTTTAAAAAAAGTATAACTGTTATTAAAATCTATTTTAACATTTTCGTAGTGTTTTGAGTCAGGTTGTGGGTTCAACTATTTGCCCATAGCTGGGACCCTAACAGGCACTACCACCCCGGGTCATGGTGAACCTGGGAACACCAACAATTAAAAGGTGGTTCCACGCTCCTCAAAACCTCCTGACCAGAGTCCTTGCTGTTGGGCGTAGTTTATCGCCTCACTCAGGAGGCAGGTAGTGCATTAATCTATTCAGTATTTTTTATACGAGATGAAAAAGGGCCAGATAAGAAAAATTTCTGTCAGGATAAAATGGTGAAAACACGGAACAACCGTTGTCTCGCTGTGTCCTCAAAAGATGTACCGAGATTGATGAAAACCAAATATCCATTGAATATCATGGTTTTAGGGGTAATCACTAGTGACACGGAGGCCTACGTCGTGCCTTGAAGAGATAGTGCTGCCCTGGGTCAGGAGGATGGCTGTTGAAAGACCCGATATCTGGCAAACAGGACACTGCGCCATACCACACAAGCAGGAGAAAACATTCATAGCTGTCAGACAATTTCTATCCCGTTGATTATTATGTGAGGGGCGCAGTTGAGCGAGAGACGAACAAATTGCTTGTAAAACGAAAGATGAACTGAAGGCAAGGATTATGGCAGCATTCACCTACTTAAACAAGAAGACCGCCCAGAAGAGTTGCAGGAGATTCTGAAGTCGTCTGGAGGCTGTGGTTGAAGCCAATGGCGATTTTATTGAATAAATTTACTCTTCAGTATTTCAAGATATTTTTGTGTAATTTTGGTAAATACATCTGGTAAAATGAAATGTCTGTAGTATTTTAATTTCTCCATCGTACAATATATATATATATACACACACACACACACTATTAGGAGGATTTGATAATTATATTTAAGTGATTCATCGAGTCTAAAAAAAACTTAAACTTTTCGTCCTATATTTAAGACTCATCAACAGTCCGCATCCATTACCGGGAATTGAACCCTGACAGTTAGGTTGTTAACCAAACATCAGACGAACTGTTCCACCGGTATCGGTGATGAAGAGATCGCAAATCAGACTCAATATAGCGCCGCTCGCTTACATATTCCGTGGTGGAACTCTTACTGAGTTCTCTGTAACCATAGGACTGTGCCCCCTGGAGCCACGACTACTATCACCAAGCCGCTCACTTTAGCGCATTAGAAGCCGGTTCAAGCAATGATGTACGTGATTGAAATTATTAGGAGGATATATATATATATATATATATATAATCGGATACAGTAATATCGTCTCGATTAAAAATATAAACTTAAGGGACCTTTCGTCGTCCGACGCTTAGTCAGAAGAAAAAATAGACGGAATTAAGATAAACTAATGAATGGAAACAAAACTCCTTTTGAATAAGTCTAAAAGAGACAATGGGAAGGAAAAAATGCCAGTTCGTGTTTCAGTTTTCTCTGCCTTCAGAGAGTCGGACGAGACCTGTTGATAGCAAGCAACCGCCTCCCAAACGTTAAGATTTACATTTCGTCCGAGCTCTGTGCAGCACAAGGAACTCCGCTGAATAATTGAACCCACAAGTGACATAACTCAGTAAATTCTCCCCGATGGCAGACTCATGCTCCTGTGAGTGCCCGGATGCTAATGGAGCAAGTCTACGTAGAGAGCCAGGCACGTGCTGCGCAATTCGTTTCTCCAGTCGTTGAATAGTTTTATCCACATATTAGGCCTTACACCGATACTTAAAACGATAAATAACTAAACTTTGTTGAATGATGTGTAAAATCTCCTTTTACGGAAATAGGGGAAAGCACTTCTTGCAGTGAGGATGTTCCGTACAATTACAGAATTGAATCAGTTCATGATAGTGCATGAGTCTGGCATCGGGGAGTATTTATTGAGTTCTGTCATTTGTGGGACCAATTATTCAGTGGGGCTTAGCTAGGGTATGTATGCTCATTGGCCCCTTTTATTTCTGTCCCTATTTTTCTTTTGTTTAATTCCCTATCCCCTCCCTCGTTAGGTGGTCAGTGATGTCAGTTCTCTGCTTGTTGCGGGATGACTTTCGTTTTCGTGTGTGTGTTTTCGTATTTGTTATTGTGTCTAAATGAGTGCGTGTTTGTTGGTGTGCTTGTGGGCGTGTTTGTTTTTATAATATTATAATCCCGCAATTATTTCGTCCAGTTAACTGATGTTTCTGCCACATTTAGGGATTGCGGGTTTTTTTTATTACTAACCCTATTTTGTTTTATTTTATGTAAATAGTATTAAATCATATTGTAAATAATCATTGGGGTTTTTTAAATTGTTGTTATTTCCCCTCCCTCCCACAGATTTTGAAATGTACATATGGGGACTAGTTAGGATTTCATAGAGAATTTGAGGTATTATGGTGGACGCAGTAAGAAAGGTAGGAGTGAATGTGTTGTTTTGGTGATAGGAATATTGTTGGTATGTTTGGGTCCGTGTCTGTGACTAGCTAAGTTTAAAATTAAGACAGAAGATGATCGTCCTTCCCCAACCCCCTTTCTTGGCCTTGTGCCACATTTTGTACAAACGTACAAATAAATCACTATTCAGTGGGGCTCTTCTCTCGGCTATTACATGAATTTTCTACTTTTAATCGATATACTTCTGACCTGAAAATTTGTCTAGCATGACACAGTGAACCAACTTTCTTAGCAGCAGACCTGGCAATTGATTCAATATAATCAATCCACTTAATGTCCGAGATAATGTGAATCCAAGAATGCGCAATGAGATGCTGTCCTGGAAATTAGCACCAGTCATAATGACGAAGAGATAAATTGCTTCTCTATGATGATTAAAAGATCGCAGTTAACACCTGATTGCAAGTCTTTTCGAGAGGAATTTCGACGTTTACTGTTTTAAACCTATCCTTCTTACTAAAACAGGAGTAAATATTTGTTTCATCATATATATTAAATTTAAAATAAGCAATAAGACATCATTTTTGCTTTGTGTTGTATTTGTTTCTTTAATTTATATGGAAATTAAATACATTTCAATTATTTGTTTTATTTTTTCAACAACTATTTCAGTCTTTATCGATAATGAAGAGAAACTTTTTGAAAAAGCTTTCACGTTATTTACATTTTTAGGACAACAGCTGGAAGCATGTAAGTAATGGCTTTTAGTTGGTGATTTTACAACATTTTAAATGTCTTTGAATGTTCATATAACCAGAATAAATCAAGGTTTCAAAAGACTTTAATTAAAACAAATAATGAAATATTAAGTAAAAGGCACTTTATTCAGGAAGAACATTGACGAATTCACTGTACTGGTTGCCATTTTTTTCAGGAATTCCAGTCAGTTTTAGAGTCATTACTAGAAGAATACAGCAGAAAATTCAGTGATTTCGAAAAGCATAACGTCGCCCTAAAAGCTTGTTTTTCAACCTCGCCCTAAAAGCTTGTTTTTCAACCTCGCCCTAAAAGCTTGTTTTTCAACCTCGCCCTAAAAGCTTGTTTTTCAACCTCGCCCTAAAAGCTTGTTTTTCAACCTCGCTTAGTTAATATTAGAGGCTCACGAGGAGATAGAAATGGAGTTTATTGGGTTATCTGAAGATAATGTCCTGAAAATTGGAAAAAGGATATAGAATGTCCTCACCTTCGTGAACATACACGCTGAGTTATTTATTTATTCTCGTACTTGCCACAAATAAAAGAATTCGTTGAGAACAAAGTTAACAAATGAACATTGGGAAGACCAATTAAAACTAAAAACCACCATGACTAATATCAAAATGTTATCTTGCAAGGAGCAAATATCAAGGAAGTGATTTGTCTAAAAGGTTAATAAATATTTCTTTCAACTTGTAGCTTTGTTTTTCAGTTTTATAATCTATGTTTTTATTACATTATATACTTATTAAATTCTATTTTATGCATTATTTAACTAAGATATAAAATTTGTAACTATAAAGAAGTCACTTGTTGAATGTGGCTTCTGTCAATGTATTTTAATGTGACCTTCTTGCGCAAAAAAGGTTCCCCAACCGTGGTCTAGAGCATTTAGAGTCATAATTTCATATAGTTTAAAAAGAATCCACTGTTATAAAACAGGAGAGCCTAGTTGCAATTCCACTTAGATTCATTATTTTCAGGTATGCGCAAATACTCTTGGGAAAGGTATGAATTCCCCTCTACTCCCCTATCTATGGGTTAATTAACTAGAACTTGTATCAGTAAATCATCATTTCCCAAATATTCTTACATTTAAAAATATTTTTAGGCTCACAGTAAACCTTTGCGTTTTAGCGGCATTATCGCCTTACTTGGTATGAAATGATTAAATAAAAAGATAAGGAAAAATGACTTTGAGGAATTGACCCTTACGGTGTCTATAGAGGGCAAATAGGAGAGATGGAAAAAACTGATGACCTACTCTAACAAACTTGTGTATATGGTTGGTTTATTTTCTTTTACGGCATATCAACCTTAATAGGTTATTTCATGTCGACATGTTTTTTAGAATA
>OZ010613.1:12189287-12196787 GCA_963932145.1 Acanthosepion lycidas | reverse complement strand
TGTGTAGCGATGAAACCATATTTTTAAATCAGTTAATTTATAATATTTATGCTCCGTAAATTTACATTGAGCACTGCTTTGAAAAATAAAAATATGAAGAACACCGGATTATATATCTTACTGTTCTTTCTTTTTTTTACTATATATATATATATATATATATATATATATATATATATATATATATATATATATATATATATATATATATATGAGAAATAAATTAAGTCCGACAATTCATTTCATAATATGTTGTCATTGTTCCCGTTGGGGTACGTATGTTTACGTGTTCTCCAACAGGAATCAAACCTGTGCCTTATAATGAACCGTCATTTGATCTGACGTGCTTTACCACATAGCTATAGAAAAGCGTCTGGTTAGTGAATTCGAAATTAATGTTTTTAAACAACAAATCTTCGACGATTTTTTCCCGAACGATCATATCTTCTGCGGATATCTTAACTTGAGCAATGACAACGTGAAAAATGAGCGTCCGGAAAAATCTTCGAAGATTTTTTTTGTTTAAAAACATTAATTTGGAATTCACTAACAGCACGCTTCTCTATAGCTATATAGTAGAGCACGTCTGTTCAAACGATGATTGTATATAGGACACAGGTTCGATTACTGTTGGAGAACGCATATTTTCTACGAAATTTCTTGAATATTCAGGCCGTTCAATTTAAATAATACTGTTTAATTAAAAATAGAGCATTTACTTAAATAAATTGTATCTATTCAAATAACGTATAACGAGAATATATATAATGACATGCAGTTTATGTGCGAAACTTAAATTTGGTCATATTGTTAAGTATTCTGAACTTTCGTACATCTGTTAAGTATTACCTCAATTTCTTATTGTTCTTTGGTTTTTAAATATCTGCTCATTGTTAAACGCATTAAATTTTAGTAAATCCAAATATCTATAATGTTTCCCTTATCGAGATAATTCTTGTAACAAGCCAATAGCTTCTTGAAACCGTTTTAAACATGGCGCCACTTAAACGATACGCTACAACGAAATTGAATTCTCACCTTTCAGGACAAGCAAGCATGGCTGACGCTAGATTACTGGAAGGCAACATACTGCGCCTTTTTGGCCTCACGTTTTTTCCACTGAGTAAAAGTGGAATGACTACATCGAATTAATAGCTGCATCTACTGCAAGGAAATTTGGCTCTCTGTTTCGCGCCAGAAAATATTTCTCGCCACAGTCTATTTGGCACATTTATAAATCTACCATTTGTCTGTACATTGAATACTATTGCCATATCTGGTCGTGTACTCCTGCTATTCATCTACAGGTTTTTCACAAAATCCAAAGAAGCATTTGTAATTTAATCGAATCCTGACCAAGCGTCTCGACTTCAGTCACCTTTCTTAGCTACGTGACGTGGCTTACCTCTCTCTTTTCTACAAATATTTTCATGGGAACTACTGTGAAGAGCTATTTTTGCCAGAGCCCCGAATACATTAATTTCAGCGTGTTATTAGATTGGCACCTGGGTCCTTTTACTGTTGAAATAGCTAAATGCAACTGCCACTTCTAGTCGAAAGGTTTTAAACATGTAAATGCAATATCAATCGCCTTCTTCTGTCTTCTTTAATCCCGTTTATCTTTTGTCCTTAAGAAAATAATTCAGGAAGAGAGAGATGATGGTTAGTGTTGCACTAAAATTCTCGAAGATTGTAGTTAGCAGAGGAGCAAGAAATCGGAAGCAAGTTCCATAGGCGAGAAAAGAAAATATTAGAATAGAATTTTGCACGGTTTCATTTATCTAGTTTTACAGTAACACGATGAGGTCTAGTTTCTAATAGAATAGCACGCTTAAATTCGTGCTGTCGAATCTCTAAGTAGGGAAGCTCATCAGAACAATTTCCAAGAAATTATTTGTAGAAAAGTCAGTGTGAAGCAAAGCCGCGGCGGTTAGAAAGTGCCCAAAGTTGAAACGTCAGGTCAAGATCAGTTATATTATAGACACTTTAAATTTTGTTAATAATCTCGAGATATAGAGCTGGAGCACCAGACAACATATGGCAACAATATTCAATACACAGACGAATAGAAGATTTATACATGTGCAAGATAGATTCTGACGAGGGGAAAAAGTGAATGAACTTTCCTAGCATTAGAACTAGCAATTGATTCAATCTAATCGCTTCACTTCGTATCAGTGAAACACGTGAGTCCAAAAGAGTGTAGAAATTAGCTCTTCTGGGGATTAGTATCAGCCATGCTGCTGGCTGGGAGATAATGTTCCCGATGTAAATTAAATGAAAGTTGTTTTGTTTTTGGAAGAGTTATAATTTATAAGCCATTCCTTTCTCAGGTTAACCACTGATTGGGGGCCTTCTACTTACAATCCTGAAGATGATCTTGGAAGAAGATCGAAAGTACTTGGGAAATGAAAATAAAAGAAATTTGAACAGTTAAGGCACATTTCTCTCATCCTTTAATATCTATACACGGAAGGTTATTCGTGGGAATGAACGGATTTTATTAAAAATTAGCAGACATAATGTTTGTAATTTATTCAATCATATATATGGTGGACTCTCCCGTCGTCGTATAAGGGTCAAGAAGCTTAGTTCCTAGGAACCGACAACAGCACATATGATTTGATTATCGTGTTGAATAGAACCAAACAGGCTTTTTGAAGGGCCGGATACAGAGAAATGGTCCGCAAACAACCCTGCGCGGGTTTTTTAACTCAGAGTTGGCCTTCTCCTAGACCAGTTGCCATCCAAAGCAGCAGTTTACCCATAGCTAGAGGGAATTAGCATGTAAGTCAGTGTATTGGATTCGACTGGAAATCGAGCTCGGCTCTCCTCAGTCGGAGTCGCTCTCCAATATGCCTGCCTGCCCCTATATATATATACATATATATAATCATCATCATCAGCAGCAGTGCGCATCCACTACCGAGAATTGAAACCCTAACAGTAATGGTTATCAAGCAAACGTCATACCAACTGTTCCAACGAAGAGGTAGCAAATTAGACTCAATATAGCACTGCTCGCTCACATAATCCGTGGTGGAACTCCATAGGACTGTGCCTCCAGGAGCCACGACTACTATCAACAAGCCACTCAAACTTAAGCATTAGAAGGCAGTTCAAGCAATGATATACAAATGATAGAAATTATTAGGAGTATTTGATAATTATAATTAAGTAATTCATCGAGTCTGAAAGAATCCTCAACATAATGCAACATATATATATATATATATATATTGAGTTAACTTCAAGTTCATATTTTACATGTAAATCGCATTGATACTAAAAACATTATTTTTTCTGATAATGAGTAGAAAGTGTTAAAGTATTTTGGATAATGTGGTCATAAATTTGATTCTGATAGTCGGTAGCATATTCGCAAAATGGTAAGTGTAATCAAAGATTAAAGAGAGAGTCTTTATCGATTGATTATAATAAAACTTTTTTAATTGAATATTTCCTACACACACACACACACACACACACAGAGACATATATATATATATATATATATATATATATATATATATATATATATATATATATATACGAATATAATGAGAACGAAAATAATATATAAATTCTAACGTTCACAGCATTAATTCAAAAGAGGGCTCAATACCAATAGTAGAGGAATAATTATTTATTATAATTTTTTAATACAGACCAAAAAACCCTTGTCAATTACTTTGTCAATTAGCCAAGATTATTTTTGTCTGTATGAAAAAATTATACATAAATCATATATATATATATATATATATATATATATATATATATATATATATATATATATATATATATATATACACTTCTTCATGCTTGAAAATAAAAACATGACCCGTACGGATGAGTTATAAATCTAACTAACAGTAAATTTTTGTTCAACACATTTAGATTCTTAAATAAAGGACTAAATACTTGTGTTAGTCCGCCAAGGTTTGATAGGGACACCTTGGCAAAAAACATGAGTTTTTGCTTTAAAATTATACGGCTAAAAGCCGACTATGAAGACAATAACAACACACCTTCCATACTCGAAACATTAAACTCACAAAACCTCACTATACAGACATTTGAAATGGCAGTAACAAATGACATAAAGAAAACAACGATAGTTAAGCTGCCACATTACAATATTACTGAAGGAGAACGTGTAGTCCTTGACACGTTGACGCATAGAGATGACTTAATGACGCTGACAAAGGGGTCGCCCCAATGATCTGGGCAATCAAAGAATACATTAAAGAGGCCAACAATTAGCTAGCCGACAAAGAAACCTAAAAAAGCCTATACACAGACCCTCTTCCAAAAATAATTAACAACTCGCTATACATGATGCTTCGCAACAAACAAATGGACAAGGAAACATGCACAACACTTACAACCACAAACACCTGCTCGTTTCTATCTCCTTCCCAAAATACACGAAAAAAGCAACAACCCAGGAAGGCCAGTCATTTCATCATTTAACTGCCACACGACCAAAATTTCGAAATACTTAGACCATTATACACAACCCCTAGCTAAGGAAGTAAAATCCTACATCAGAGACACAACAGATCTACTAAACAAAATTAATCACAATTAGTACCAGAAAATTCTATTCTAGTGACTATGGACGTAAGATCATTTTATCAAACATTATAAATATAGAAGCATCAATTTTAAACATTCGGCTATAAACAACATCTAATCGGGGAACAAATAAATAAAGCAATTTCCACACCAAGAGAAGACATTCTAATGTACAAGATTAAAAATAAATCCAGACGCATCCCTCTAGTAATCACTTTCAACACCACTCTTCCTCCACTATCTCAGATAATCAAAAGTCACTGGGAAATACTACATCTCAAACCAGACCTAAAAATTTTGTTTGATATACCCTACCTTCTAGCATAACGTAGACCTAAGAACCTTAAGGAAAATTATTGGTAGTAACCACATTTCGCAGAATAAGATAATCTGTAAAAGACCAAAAATAAAAACAACAGGATTTTCCCACCTATGTAGCAACAAGAGGGTCTCATGCTGTAAGCAAATTAGACACTCCAATTCGTTCACTAGCTCAGTCAAATCTACCACGACTCTAAATATAGAAGTCATAACATAATTTACCTCTTAGAATGCACACTATGGCAGAAAGAATATGTGGAAAAATCTAAATGGCCCTTTCACTACAGAATTAATAATTATCGTAATCGAATTAAGTCGAAAAATTATTACATGCAGAACAACATTTCTGCCAGGATTTTAAAAGCCATGCCAAATTACACTCACACACACATATATATATATATATTCAGTGCGATGGTAAGTTGTCGCCATTGTAATTTCGCGCATGCGCTTTGTTTGTTTTTGATTTTGTCAACTATACCGTATAGTAAGGTCAGTGGGTCACCGTTTGTGAGAAAGAGAGCACCATGACGCAATTCACTCCGCTAGAAATTTAGAAACGGCATGCTGTACTTCTTGACCTTCGTATCGGAATCTCCAATACGAACATTTCAGAGTGTTTGGCTATCATTCTGAGGACAGTGCAGTAGATTCAGAAAGAATAGGATGAGTATAATGGTGATTACGAAGGTGTAGCGATGGCGATGTTATACCTCCATTCATCTTCCCACATGAGATCCGACTAAACACAGAAACCTACGTCAAGTGCCTTAAGGAGTTAGTGCTGCCCTGAATCGGAAGGTTGGCTTCTGGAAGACCCGATGCCTGGCAACGGGTCTCTGCACCATGCTACACATGCAGGAGAACACAGTCATGGCTGTAAGACAATTTCTGCGACCACATCACTCCTTACAACTTGCCACCTAACTCCCCAGACTGTAAGCTCCTTGATTATTAAGTGTCGGCTGCAGTTAAGTGAGACATCGACTAAATTCCTTGTAACACCAAATACGAACTGAAGGCACGTATTATACCAAATTAAACAAGGAGACCGTCCAGTAGAGTTACCGGAGATTCTGATGTGGTTGAAACTAATGGCGATTTTATTCAATACATTTACTCTTTACTATTTCAAAATATTTTTGTGTAATTTTGGTAAATATATGTCACTGTTGTTTGCCTTTTTGTGTCATTTTGACTACAATTTATCCATAGCACTATATATATATATATATATATATATATATATATATATAAAACTAAATATATTAAAAATTATTGCATGCCTGCACAATTAAAGTTCATTTTTACGACTATAATGACAACATTTACACAGAAACTAACGATGTTAGTATGAGAAATCTTCTCAGTCCGTGCTTCTCCAATGTCCCACGTAGAAAAGATGATATTTAAAGAAGTTACTAATCGCCAGATATATGTCCGCTATGTAGATGATATTTTTATTTTAGCGAACAGCAAACAAAATATTGATAACCTTTAAAAAACACACTTGCCATTTTAATTTAGAGAGTGAATGCCCACTTAGATTTAAAATTGTAGCTGTAAAAAAATTACTCAAGAGGACTCACGAGATTTCCCCCTTCGTCGTTTTTTTCTTAAAAAACTCAATCATGTAACCAAACTTTAGTTAAGAATAGCTATCTTAACTACCTCATCGACCACCAGATTAGTCTATTTCTTTCTAAACTAAGTAATTTCAATACTGAATATAGAGAGGAAAACAATAACATTAACATCTTCAATTGCCAAATATTTGTCAACTATAAGCAAGTCTCTTTTTCTTTTAGAAATATTGTAAAAAATACACAACCTCAATCGACCTGAACAAGAAAATTAAATAAATTATTACAAAATATTTTAAAATAACTAACCTTATCCTTAAAAATAACAACATACTCGTAAATAATGTTGGTTCTTTGTAAATCAAAGTTTAAATACCCCTGAAGAAACTGTGTTCTTGATCGAAGCAATCATATAAAGAAATGTAATGGCCAGACAACTTGAATGCCTATTTAGACGACTAACGTTACACCTAGCAGACTTTGGATCAATTAGGGCTCATTTAGACACACACAAAAACCTACCAAACTCCATCTGTAACATATTAGTAGAAAATACAAATATAATCCACGCCTCATCCACGTGTAAAAAATGATTAAAAATAATGGAAGTCAAAATAATAAAAAATGAAAGGCCAACTGTTAATAACATTAAGTACGAACACGGCCACAATGTGCTGAGGGTGTTTGTAAAATAAACATTCCTATAACTTCAGGCACATGTATAAAAAAACACACAGTCAGTTAAAAATAATAATAAAAAACAAAAACAGCCCTTGATAATGGTTAAAGGAATAGCTGAAAGCGCGCGGATATGCGTAAATTTTGGACAGTTTTTACTCACTTTTTGCCTAGAAAAGAAAACACTTGGACGAACACAAAAAAATGTAAATAAATAGCTTAATCGCAGGACGTTGTCAGTCCTATTTCTTTAGTGAAACTTACACAAAAGCGGGATTTTGATGCCTAAATACACAATTATATACATATATATATATATATATATATATATATATAT
>OZ010613.1:12161787-12186787 GCA_963932145.1 Acanthosepion lycidas | reverse complement strand
TTATCTATCTATCTATCTAGCTAGCTAGCTAGCTAGATAGCTAGCTAGATAGCTAACTAACTAGCTAGCTAGCTACATTTAATATTTAATTATGTTGATCTATCTCTATCTGGTCGCATACTTGTATATTCATACTGTAAGTTTTTTTCCACTTGTCTAGCCGTTCATTAGCTTTTTGGGACAAATTGAATTCATTTAGCATGTTTCTCATCCAAGTTAATACAAAATAATTTGCATAATGTGAAGTCAGATAAGCCAGATGTCTGTACGGATCGACATGAGAGATGTGACCCCTGTCCACCCATTAAAGATCTGCAACTCACAAGATATCAGTGGGTGCCACGACATCTGAACATGCACGAGGTACGTGTGCGAAAGAACCGTTACCATACTACTACTACTACTACCACCACTACTACTACTAATAATAATAATATAAAAACTTTCCAAAGAAAGGGCACTAACTTCCGCCAACAAACCTAACTAGAACAACCACGACGGGTAAGTGTATGATTTAAAGTTTGTCATCGGTATATATATATATATATATATATATATATAATTATTTATTTAAAAATATGATTCCAACTCGCTACATAAGAGGTCTCATGTTTCAAAACAAGAGCCGAAAACTTCAAAATAATATTTGAATTAACTTGAGTTAAAGTAGGCTCTGTTCCATCTTCAAGCGAAATTTTTTTGGGAATGACTTATTTCTGAAATTTACGAGTTTTAATAGTATGGTCAGAATTGAAATCAAAAATTTCCATGGTAACATCAAGGGCGCATTGTTTAGAATCGGCAGGGGTGGGGTGTTAATAATTTGTATCAGTATAGAGTTACTTTCATAGATGCCGGGTCAGGGTAAGGTGGGGGTGGCTAAATTTACGACGGAGGAAGTTTTCGCATAGTCTGGCTTGAGCGTCTACGGAGATTTATTTATTTATTTTTATTTTATTCTTTTATTATATCTCTTTATGAAAGGGATTTGTGTATATGAAAAGGCCGTAAGGTTTGTTATTTGACGACTTCATAAAGGGTTATCAATTTTTGTAAGGTATTAAAACTATGTATATGGGCTATGGATTTTAAAAATATGAAGAAATATAGTCTTATGGTGTGCTATATTTATGGAATAAAGTGCTCAATATCAGAGATAGAGCGTGTGTAAATATAAAAGTGAACATAGAAGTCAACACTTAAAGGCGACAGTCTGTTTCATGCTATATGCAATCGTCAACCCTGAGGATTGCATCAAGCATGAAACAGACAGTCGCCTCTAAGTGTTGTTTCTATGTTCACTTATACATACATACATACATATATATATATATATATATATATATGTATGTATGTATATATATATACGTATACACACACACACATATATATATATATATGAATCAAAACCAATCCACATTTCTCACCCACACAAGACAGACATGCATGCAGAGGTGTTGAGGTCTCACACATATACACATACTCATACTAATATATACACATACACACTTCATATATACACTCCCAAAGAAATAAGAAATAACAATAATTTAACACGCACATCCCATTCCCAGCCAACAATAAAACTGTCAAAATGACGAAGGAGGGAATTCTTAAAGTCAGGAATCTCCCATCCTCTATATTAAAACCAACTTTAAAGAGGCCATTTGACCAACACAAGGACGGAACAAAATTAACGATCAAAAAAAAAAAAAAAACGACAACTAGAGACAAAGTTCACTTTCTTCAGAGACAGTCATTCACTCCTGTAGTTCACTGATACTAACAAGCAGGCATTTTTCTCCTGATGATGGCCATGCTGGTCGAAACTAGTCGAAGAACCTAACTGAAAAAAATACTTATATACAACCCAGTTTGCCTGAAAATTTGTATGTTTTTATTGTTCAATATATATATATATATATTAAGAAATGGACAAAGTCCGACAATTTATTTATTAAAGACATTTTTTATGTTTAGCGTTCTTATTATAGATACAAGTATTTAAGTAAATGCTCTGTTTATAATAAACTGTATTAAATAACATTTACTGGCCTGAATGTCCGAGAAATTTTCATAGAAAATATTCGTCCTTTGACAGGATTCGAACCTGCATCCTATACGGAACCGCTATTTACCCGGGCGCGCCGAACCGATTCGGCCACAAAGAATCGTTCGGTTGGCAAAGTCGAATTTAAGAAATGTCTTTAATAAATAAATTGTAGGACTTTGTCCATTTCTTAATATATATGTATATATAGGTAGCCATATTTTCTCAGCTTTTTCTCAGTGAAATTCTGTCCAGTGTAGAGTCTTCTTTTGTTGTATCTCATTTCCTTCTAAGAGTCGGTGTTGAGTCATTATCACCAAATAGACTGGTTGACTTCCATCCTCAATGGATTTCTATAATCAAATGGGAAAAATGAAATTGATGCACCCAACACTGAACCTTGTTTCAATACCAAAAAATTATCCTGAAAACTTGAGACATGTTCTGAAATAGCATTGTCAGATCAAGATTTTTATGCATGTCACCAAACCCTTTCAGAAATAATTAAACTGTCATCTGTAATCAATCGTTTTCTAAGATCATTGGTGAAAAAAGGCTTTGAGTGAGTAGAGTCTCTAGGCCATGGGGAAGGCGACACTACTTCGAACATTGTGGACAGGCGCAAAAGAATCACAAACAAAACACGGTACCAAATAATAGAAACTACATTACCAAATGGATATAGCATATAAGATTGGCCTGAGGTTTGCGCTCACGCTTCAAACGAACTGTTACCTGTCGGTTTCAACTTATTGTCCTATATATATATATATATATATATATATATATATATATATATATATATAAAGAAAAACAGACCACTTTAAGGTTCCATTATGATAATTTATTTCAGCAGAGCCCTTTTAAAGGACGCCGGATCATCAGATAGCAAAAATGAAGCGAAAAATGAAATGAAAATTCATGGGTAGTGTAAGTTTTTGTAATTTAACAGAGGGAGTAATAAGAGTGGTTAGAGAGATATGGTAGAGTTTAGAGAGGGTTTAATTTCATATCTCTCTCAATCATACTTAGTATTGGGGGAGGAGGAGTGACCAGACCTTGACCTATTTAAACGGTTAACTTAACGGAAGTGATATATTGAAATGGCAGGGGAGAAGAGAGAAAAGAAAAAAGAAAAAAGAAAGAAGGGGGAAGTAAGGAGAAAGAGGATGTAAATTGGTTTTACATATGAAGTAGATGGTTTGTAAGTTTTAGCAATTTATGTAAAAAATAGATTTTAATGTTTGATAGTAATTTAGATGTCTGTGTATATATATATATACATACCCACTACAAAGCTGTACATTTAAAAAAATGTTAAAATTAACGTTTCTACAGGTGGGAAATCACGAATCTTTTTAGTAGTATCGTGATTTCCCACCTGAAGAAACGTTAATTTTTAACGTTGAAACAAGATGTACAGTTTTGTAGTGGATATGTTCATGCTTTAATATACCAGTGCATAATAAATAAATATTTAAAGAACATTAACTTTCCGTATTGGAGAGTCAAACTCTTTTGTTTGGCAGTGAGTGCTGGACAATCTTCTCAAAGATGAAGCAACAGAAATGTGGTTCTGCAAAATGATGCTGATGGTACCGTGGCCCGATTATGCGACGAAGTTTATAGAAAATGAAAACAAAATGGAAACTTATACTTGACATCACAAAGAAACAGTTGAAATAGCTAGGGCTCAATATTGAGGAAAGAGGGTTTGCAAAATGTGATACTCACGGGAGAGATTGAAGACAAGACGGACAGACGAAAATAACGCATAACCTACCTATCAAGGTTTTGTAAATGGATGGCAGAACAGGGTTTATGAGATATAAAAAAGATACATTTTATTAAGAGCTACAAAGAACAGGAAATTGTGGAGTCCCATGATCGCCAACGTCTTGATGGGGGAACATAAAGAAGAAGTGACTGCAATGCGAGAGGCAGACACAGCCATAGATGTTGCATATTTATATCTGGTGTTGAAAATATGGTGTAGCTATCTCGCTGTTTGTATTTCCTCTTTGTTCCCTTGGTGTCTTAGAGATGATTCAAGGCACTTTCATATGTCAACAGCTCATTGCGAATATACTGCCGTTATTGGCGCTGGTGTTGAGAACTTATATCACAAAAGGTAGCTTTGATATTAAACCATATTTGAGCTTAAGTCGAAAATCTGTACAATCAGCTTTTCTTTTCTTTCAGTTTTGTATAGGAAACATCTTTCAGAATTCTTTGTCGTTCATTCTTCAGACAGGGCACAACCAATATAGACGACACTGCTTCACTCTGGAATGCTGAGAGGTTGGTCTGTGTATGTGACTTTGTCTCTTCATGTGCTTCCCAGCATGAATCTCAGGCTGTGCCATTGAATGCTATTTAGTCGTTGCTCTTGATGGGCATAAGGAAGTCCAGGCCTAACTAGAATATATGACTCTGTTCAGGGCACTATCTCTATACACTTGTATAGGGTGTTCCAATAACTTGCACCGATTTTAGATGTGAATTAAATTTAAGCGTCTAATGATTTTTTTCTTTTTCTTTCAGATTTAATAATTTAAGTCTTTGGCAATTTTAACCATGGAAAGATTGACAAACAACGTGTTAAAGTTTCAGGAGGGCAATTGAAAAAGATTCTTCGTAAATTCAAACAAACTGGGCCAGTGGCAGATGTGAAAACACCATTGCGTGCTCGTTTACGCTGTTCAGCTGAAAACATTGCTGCATTGCACGAGAATGTGGTCGAAAATCTCTACTCCTCATCGACACCTCTACTCGTGATCATTGGACTGTATATTTATAAACTGTATATTTAGCAGAATCATTGGGCTGTATATTTATAAATTTGAACGTCCATTTTCTGTTCAGCTGAAAACATTGCTGCATTGCACGAGAATGTGGTCGAAAATCTCTACTCCTCATCGACACCTCTACTCGTGATCGCGCGTAGGAATTGAACCTCTCCGCAACAACGTTACATTGAATTTTGACAAAAGATTTGTCTCTATACGCTTACAAAATTCAGTTGACACAAGAACTGAAACCTGCTGACAATTTGGAGCGCCGTACATTCGTCAACTGGGTGTGCACGAACAAAGACAAGCCGATGAGATTTCTCGCAAAAATCCTCTTTAGTACTGAAGCCCATTTTCATCTTGGTGGGTTCGTTAATAAACAGAATGGGCTGATGAAAATTCAAGGAAGATTGGTTGAAAGCCGATGCATCCACAAAAAGGTTACTGGTGTGTATTTTTTGCCAGCAGAATCATTGGGCTGTATATTTATAAATTTGAACGTCCATTTTCGTAATAGGCTTCGATAATCTTAACACATTGATTGATTGTTAAACTTTTCATGGTTGAAATTGCCAAAGACTTAAGTTGTTAAATCAGAAAGAAAAAGAAAAAAAAATCATTAGACGCTTAAACTTTATTCCCATTTCAAATCAGTCCAAGTTATTGGAACACCCTATATATTTGTAGAGGCTGAGAGCTTTTCATTGTCCCAGACTCTAGATGCGAGATTTTTAAGTGTAATAGACGCCTTGTCGATGCAGCAAATTGCTTGTGATGCTAGACTCTAGGTAGTTAAACATGTTTACTTAGCCTATTTTTCTTGAATGGATTGTTTGTATTTTATTTCTTTTTTAACTATACACATTATTTTCCCGGGTAGAAGTATTTAATTTGCTAATTCTTTGCTTTTCTTTATTTTTCTTAAACAGTAAAATTAATAACAACAGGTCCAGTTTGAGAAGTCCGACGTGTTTTGTGGCTTAACAGTCTTTTTGCAGGTTATTTAAAGCCAGAAATTATTTTTAGATTGTAAGCAGGTTCTGGAGATAATAATGGTTTACTGATACAAGTCTTACTAATCATGTTTTTGTAAATGGATGACAGAAAAGGCTTTCAGTCAATGATGTGCCATAAGTGAGACACGCTTAGGCGATCATGTATCTTTTGATACATGACTGACGAGGCAGATTTTTTCCCACAATAGGTTGCCATTTCTTACTGCCGTAGACCGTTTACAATCCAAGGTTATAGAACTCGGTCTGTCCTGCTATTTACGCATAGCTGTGGGGAGAAGAAGAGGATTCACACCTTTCCCAAGGGTATTAGCAAGTGAGTGTAATAGATTTGACTGGAATTCGAACTCGGCTTTCCGATTCCTCAATCCGATCCGCTATCCATTACTGCTCCGTGCATAAAAAAGACAAAATTTTATTAAAAACTAAAAAGATAGATCCATATCTTTTATTCGTAAGTGAATATATTCAACCCGATGATAATTGGAACTCAGCTCTCCGATTTTAAAGTCCGAGCCATAATCAGTTATACCACCCGCACATCTAAGCTTACAGCATAACGTATTACCAGGCGATCATCTATTAGGTTGGTGCAAAAATAATGACGTAATAATGTCGTTTTTTTTTACGTATTTTTAACGTTATAAAACGACATTATTACGTCATTATTTTTGCACCAACCTAATAGTTACAAACCAGTTTCGACTAGGTTTGCTTAACGTCGGTGGTTAAACTGATGCCATTGGATGTTATTAAACATTTAATATAAGATTTGTCTTCTTAAATTTGAATAAATAACAAAGTAATATGTCTCTATTCATGCCTAATGATTTGGGTTAATTTTATTTCACCAACATGGAAACAAATGAACGTAGCTAGATTTTGAAAAATGACGACAGCGACAATGTTTCGAAATAAAGAGAGAAACGTATTAGGACAACATCCATATGTCTGTCTATTTACTCCAGTGGTCATAAATCTAGAAATAGAAAGGAAGGCTTCAATCATGTCTCGACTGCGCATGGGAATTGTGATAGGTTTTTCTAGCGCCAAGATGGTGGTTGAAAGGATATTGTTAAGCATATTTGCTCATGATAGAATAACGAAACAAGATTTACTTTCGACTTGAGATTTAGAAAATGCTTTTGAATTTACAAGTCTCCAATTCCTTAGTTGCTTCTTTCAAAGATAGTAATTTATTTACACCATAACAAGGTTTATTTTGTAATGAAATCTTTTTCTCGTTCGATCTGATTATTGAAACCAAATATGGTAACTTCATTTCTTCACGGCATTTCTCCATAAGGATGTTACTAAAGAAGAAATAAATATTGAATATCGCAACGGGTTTTGTATGAAGGAAAAGGCTAAATTTGAAATGAGATGCTTTTTAGATTTTAAATAGAAAACAATGTTCTCCATTAATCTTAATTTATATTGAAATCGTAAATAACTACTGGTCGATTTTCACTAAATTATTGACATTCATTAACTCTGTTTTATATGTTTTACTTTGAATCAATTGTATAATTATATTGTGAAAATCAGATACATACATTGCCTCTATGTATTTACATACACGGACATGCTCTCTATCACACACACACACACACATATATATATATATATATATATATATATATGCAGTATATACATACATCTCTCTCATATATGTGCGTGTGTGTGTATGAGCAAGTATGTGTGTATGCACTGCACAGTAAGCAATATAGGAGTATGTAATGAAATGTCTTAAATATATTTGCCTTTTGTTAATTCCTTTTCGACTATAATTCAAATGATTTAAATTACTTCAGTAATTAAGCATAATTTTATCGCTTTTAAGTGTTGCCTTTATTCTTATCCTTTTTAAACCTTGTGTTTCATTCCCTTCTTTGTAAGCATCCGACGTGATGCAAGACCAAATACGACTATAATAGCGAGTTCGATCCTAACTGGGTACTTTTGGCCCTGAGCCACATCTAAGCTACGCATAGGAAGCCGTCTGGGCACTTCGACGTGGTGTAATTGTTAGCACGCTTGTGTCGTTATATCAGTTTTAATGAGATCGATCCTCACTGGGGGATATAAGCTTTCGGCCTTGTACCAAATCTAAGTTATGCTAAGAAAACAACCATTCCATATTCTGATATATGGTCCTTCTTTGTTTTTGGTAACGATCAAATATTTAATGTTTTTTTATTTCCTTTTCTACCCTTTATTTAATTTCCTTTTTTTCACTTCTCATTTTTTGTTAAGTCTCATTTTGTTAAGTAAGTCTTTTATCCTGTCTGTACCAAATCGTTTAAAATTAAATTATGTTTAAAATTATTTTTGTTTGCCCGATTGTCATATTCTATTTTCTATCTTTCTTTCTTCGATTTTTTTTACTTTTCTAACATTGATCATCTTGTTGCACAATCTTTTTTTTTTTTTTTTTTTTACAATTATTTTCCCATATTTTCATTCTACAATGCGCCTTCCATTATTTTTCTTTCAAATTTTCTTTTCTTTTTTCGTTCATTTTTTGATGGTTTGCCGTCTTTCTGGTTTTTGGATGTTCTTCTTTATTTTTCATCAACAGGGTAAATTGTCGACATTTTATATTTTTAATTTCGCTCATGCGCGTTGTTTGATTTTGATTTTGTTGTCTGTACACTATAGTAGGGTCAGTTGTGCACCGTCTGTGAGAAAAAAAAAGAAGTACCATGATACAATTGACTCCACCAGAAATTTGGAAATGGCATGCCGAATTGCTTGGCATTCGTCTCACAAGCTCGAATGCAAACATTTCAAGTTTTTTGGGTGTCAATCTGCGGACAGTGCAGAGGATTCGGGAAGAGTTCGATGAGTCTAATGGTGATTACGAATGTGTTTGGAATGATCCCTAGTGATGGAGACGTTATTCTTCCATTCCTTTTCCCCACAGGCTCTCAGACTCAATACGGAGTCCTACATCAAGTGCATAGAGGAGGTACTACTCTCTTGAGTCAAAAGGATGCCTGCTGGAAGACCCAATGTTTGGCAACAGGACTGTGAAGGATGCCACACAATCAGGAGGACATAGTCATGGCTGTCAGACAATTTCTTCGACCACATCTCCCCTTACATCTGGCCACCTAAATGCATAGCCGACAACATCCTTCATTCTTATGTGTGGGGCGCAGTTGAGGGAGAGACCAGCAAAACTCCTTGTAACACCAAAAATTAACTGAAAGCAATGATTATGGCAGCATTCACCAAAGGAGACCGTCCAGAAGAGATGCTGGAGATTTTGTAGTCGGTTGGAAACCGTAATTGTAGTCAATGGCGATTTTATTGAATTAATTTACTTTTGAGTATTTCAAGATGTTTTTGTGTAATTTTGTTAAATACATCTGTTAAAAATGAGATGTCAGTTTTCTTTTCTTTTTTGCGTCATTTAGACGAAAATTTATAAATCGTACTCTCTTTTCAAATATTTTTTATTAGTGTCCATTTTGGGTCTTACCAGTTTTATATATCACTTTGATTATTTGTATAACAATTTTCATTTTGGTACTTCTGTCCTTTACGTCCTGCCATCCTTCCTTCCTTCCTTCCTTCCTTCTTTCCTTCTTTCCGTCCTTCCTTCCGTCCTTCCTTCCTTCCTTCCTTCCTTCCTGCCATCGTTCGATTGTTCATTCGTTCGTTCGTTCGTCCGACCCTTCCGTCCTTCCTTCCTTCCTTCCGTCCTGCCATCCTTCCTTCCTTCCTTCCTTCCTTCCTTCCTTCCTTCCTTCCTTCCTTCCTTCCTTCCGTCCTTCCTTCCTTCCTTCTTTCCGTCCTTCCTTCCTTCCTTCCTTCCTTCCTTCCTTCTTTCCGTCCGTCCGTCCGTCCGTCCTTCCTTCCTTCCTTCCTTCCTTCCTGCCATCGTTCGATTGTTCATTCGTTCGTTCGTTCGTTCGACCCTTCCGTCCTTCCTTCCTTCCTTCCGTCCTGCCATCCTTCCTTCCTTCCTTCCTTCCTTCCTTCCTTCCTTCCTTCTTTCCGTCCTTCCTTCCTTCCTTCCTTCCTTCCTTCCTTCCTTCCTTCTTTCCTTCCTTCCGTCCTTCCTTCTTTCCGTCCGTCCTTCCTTCCTTCCTTCCTTCCTTCCTTCCTTCCTTCCTTCCTTCCTTCCTTCCTGCCATCGTTCGATTGTTCATTCGTTCGTTCGTTCGTTCGACCCTTCCGTCCTTCCTTCCTTCCTTCCGTCCTGCCATCCTTCCTTCCTTCCTTCCTTCCTTCCTTCCTTCCTTCCTTCCGTCCGTCCGTCCTGCCATTATTTTGCTATCCTTCCTTCCTTCCTTCCTTCCTTCCTTCCTTCCTTCCTTCCTGCCATCGTTCGATTGTTCATTCGTTCGTTCGTTCGTTCGACCCTTCCGTCCTTCCTTCCTTCCTTCCTTCCTTCCTTCCTTCCTTCCTTCCGTCCGTCCGTCCGTCCGTCCTGCCATTATTTTGCTATCCTTCCTTCCTTCCTTCCTTCCTTCCTTCCTTCCTTCCTTCCTGCCATCGTTCGATTGTTCATTCGTTCGTTCGTTCGTTCGACCCTTCCGTCCTTCCGTCCTGCCATCCTTCCTTCCTTCCTTCCTTCCTTCCTTCCTTCCTTCCTTCCTTCCTTCCGTCCGTCCGTCCGTCCGTCCTGCCATTATTTTGCTATCCTTCCTTCCCTCCTGCCACCCTTCCTTCCTTCCTAATTTCCTGACATTCTTCCTTCTTTTATTTCTTCCTTCCTGCCATAATTCCTTACTTACTTCGTTCCTGCCATTCTTCCTTACTTGCTGCCATCCTTCCTTCCTTTCATTCTTCCTTCCTTCTTTCATTCCTTCATTCATTTATTCATTCATTCCTTCCATCCTTCCTTCCTGCCATTCTTTCTTCATTCGTTCGTTCATTCGTTCGTTCATTCGTTCATTCGTTTGTTATTTCATGCCTACCTTCCTTCCTTCATTTCTTCCTTGCTTCCTGACATTCTTCCTTTCTTATTTATTTCATCCTTTCTTCCTGCATATCTTTCCTTCCTTCCTTCCTTCCTTCCTTCCTTCCTTCCTTCCTTCCTTCCTTCCTTCTTACCATCTTTCCTTCCGACCTTCATTCCATTCTTTTTCTCGTTCGTATATCCCTCTTTTTCCTTCCTTTCTTCCTTCCTTTCTTTTTACCTTTTCTTTATCTTTTCCTTCATTCTTTTATTCGCACATTCTTTCTTTCCCCCAGTTCTTTCCAACGTTCCATTCTTCGTTTATTCGTTCCTCTTTTCTTTGTTGTTCCCCCCTCTCCCATTCCTTTTCCTTTTTTCTTCATTATTTCCCCCTTTTCTCCCTTCCTTGATTACCTTTTCACTTTTTTTCCCTGCGTTCATTCCTTCTTTACATTCTGTCTTTTTTCCCTCCTTTCTCCAGTCTATTCGTTCGTTCCTGTCTTTCTTCGTCATTTCATTTATTCTTTTCTTGCTTCTTTTTCATCATTTCCCCCTTTTTTTTCTTCAGTATTTCCTTCCTTTTTTCTTTTCTTTCTTTTTCACATGATTATCCCATTTCTCGTTCTCCATCTTTCCTTCATCTTTCTATTTTTCTTCTAAAATCACCGTTTACTTTTGACATTCTTTGCCGCCATGATTTCCTTTTCATTAATCAATACTCCCTTTCAACTTATTTTTTTTTTACAACCACTTCTTTCGATGTTGTCTTTTTCATTTTCATTGCCTCATTCTAAGCAATCAACTTAATTGATTTGTCCAACGGTTGACCAAGTCCATTTTTTTCATTCCATTTCCATTTTGCCATCTGCTTTTTTTCTTTTGGCCAAAACCTGTTAGAACAATAAGTCATATCATATGGAATAGTGGTTTGAAAGCTTAAAATTAAAAATGAAGCCGACAGTGGATGCATTAGTGGGGGCTGAGAGTTTGAATCTCCTCTCATTCTCTCAGGATCTCTCTCGTCCTTCCTCTCTCTGAAAAAAAAAAAAAAAAAAAAAAATTTCTCCCACCCCCAGCGTCTTTGACACTCTTTCTTCTATCTACCTTTCCCCCTCTCGACTAACACGTTGCTTCGTCGTCAAGTTCGCTGAAATGAACAAAAACAACAACTCCCATTTTCGGTCGAGTTTTCTTCCTTCCAATAATTTGCCATTTTCCGTGGTTTGTCACCCTATAAAATAAAATCACTTGTTACCGTCGCTACTTTTTCTCTCCCCACCACAAGGTAAGCGACATTTTTTTCTTCTTGCTTTCATTCATACTAGAATCTAGATTAATTTAAATAAAACAATATATGAAACGTCAAACTATAAAAGAATTGCTAGAAACAGGAAACAAACTTATGAAGTAGGCCATATTACTATTTTATTTTCAGTTGTGTTTGAAATTAGTTTCAAAAAGGATTATGTGTATAAGATAAAATAATGTTTAATATATTCGATATTTACTTATTAAGAAATCAGTGAAGAATTATCGGCGTTATTGGCAAATCGAGTTCAAGATTCGGTATAGTAACTTGCAGTCACTTTCTCACAGATAACCTTCGGAAAGGCGTAAATACACATGAGAGAAGGAAAATATTGACGTCAATTCTGAAGAGAAAACTACTCATTCTCTTTTACAAGAAGTCATAGCAATTCACAGGTAATATCATACCGAAAGGCCATGTTATATATATATATATATATATATATATATATATATATATATATATATATATATATATATATATATATATATATATATATATATTATGTTTATACATTCTTTTTACAGATACAAATATTTAAGTCAACGCTCTGTTTATAATAACCAGTATTAAACAAAATTTACCGGCCTGAATGTCCGAGAAATTTTCATAGAAAATATTCGTCCTCCGACAGGATTAGAACCTGTATCTTATACGGAACCGTCATTTAGCTTGACGTGCCTTTAGCTGATTTGGCCACAGAGGAGCGTTTGGATAGCAAGGTCGAATTTACTGTATTTGAACTTCAATCTTCTATGAATCTCTCACGTACATTCATATCTGCTCATGGCGTATCAAATGTAAACAAATGACGTCACACATTATGAATTGGTCAAAGTCCGACAATTATTTTAAGACATTTTTATGTTTATACATTCTTTTTATGGATACAAATATTTAATTAAATGCTCTGTTTATAATAAACAGTATTAAACAATATTTACCTGCTAAATTTATCGGTTACGAAAAATACATCAACAAGCTATTAGAACAATGGAAGACAGTTGTTAAAATGACTATATAAATAATAAATGTTTTTTTGTGAGTTTGTTAACTTATCTTTTTAATTTTTTAATCGGGCCTAAAATTTTGCAATGATCTAATATTTGAGTAAGTTGCATCTAACTTCATCATTCGTGTATTTTTCACTTTAACTAAAAGCTTTCGTTTTACATCGGGCGACATCAACAATAAAGTTTCGTAGATAATTTACTTAGTTGAATTTTTCAGAAAAGAGACAAAATTTAACCCAACGAACTATTGATCCGAAATGACATTGCTGAAGGGTTTTCACGCATAACATTTTTAGGACAGAATTCATTTCCTAAATTCATTGCCAGTTTTAATACAACCTAAATTTAAATTCAATTTGTGAACTGTCTGCAGTAGTTAACAATTCTGTGCCATATATATTCCAGTAGAATTAAGTTCAGGTGATATGGCAGAAGCATTTTCTGAAACGAATGTTTTGTTTTGTTTGTTTCTATTGAAAGTAAATGCAATGCATTTAAGGAAAGCTGTAAAATAACCTACAAATATATGAACTTACTTAGTGAGAGTGCTAGCGAAGTTCGAACTATAATCGGGAGAAAATTAATTTATTTCAGACTAGAAAATAAGGAGAATTAAGTGCAAATCTTTCGTAAGTGCATGTTAGTGACAATTGATCATCTACCGATGTAAAATTATTTTAAAAAATCACCACATTCAAAGAACGACGTCAACCAAATGGAAGACACTGATATATTGGACTAATTCAATAGCGTAAACAACTATACGGCTAATTGCAATTATGACATGTTTTTGGCAAATGCAAAAACGTGTCTGGCCAGAGAGAGAGAGAGATAAAGTAAGAGATGGATTGCATGTACATAAATGCTTAAATTTATTGCAAATAATGACTAGGTTTGTCTGCAGAATATGCAAACACCATACAAGCAGCGTGTCAAAATGTTAAAATTAAATATATTTAGCATATCAAAATATGTAAACACAATATATGCAGAATTATAAAACAGTTATAGACGCATTATATACAGCATATAAAAATATGCAAACAGAATATAAGTACCATATGAAATATATAAACACAGTATATGCAATATATAAATACATAAAGAAAATATATGCAACATATGAAAATATGTAAGCACAATAGATGTAGCATATAAACTATGTACACACAATATAAACACCATATAAAAAGTATAAACACAATATATACAGCTAGTGAAATAGGGAAACACAATATATGCAACATATCAAAAATGACACCCAATATATGCAGGATATAAAATATGTACACACAATATATGTAGCAAATAAGATATGTATATACAATATATGTAGCGTATAAAATATGTACACACAATATATGTAGCAAATACGATATGTATATATAATATATGCAGCGTATAAAATATGTACACACAATATATGTAGCAAATAAGATATGTATATATAATATATGCAGCGTATAAAATATGTACACACAATATATGTAGCAAATAAGATATGTATATATAATATATGCAGCGTATAAAATATGTACACACAATATATGTAGCAAATAAGATATGTATATATAATATATGCAGCGTATAAAATATGTACACACAATATATGTAGCAAATAAGATATGTATATATAATATATGCAGCGTATAAAATATGTACACACAATATATGTAGCAAATAAGATATGTATATATAATATATGCAGCGTATAAAATATGTACACACAATATATGTAGCAAATAAGATATGTATATATAATATATGCAGCGTATAAAATATGTACACACAATATATGTAGCAAATAAGATATGTATATATAATATATGCAGCGTATAAAATATGTACACACAATATATGTAGCAAATAAGATATGTATATATAATATATGCAGCGTATAAAATATGTACACACAATATATGTAGCAAATAAGATATGTATATATAATATATGCAGCGTATAAAATATGTACACACAATATATGTAGCAAATAAGATATGTATATATAATATATGCAGCGTATAAAATATGTACACACAATATATGTAGCAAATAAGATATGTATATATAATATATGCAGCGTATAAAATATGTACACACAATATATGTAGCAAATAAGATATGTATATACAATATATGCAGCGTATAAAATATGTACACACAATATATGTAGCAAATAAGATATGTATATATAATATATGCAGCGTATAAAATATGTACACACAATATATGTAGCAAATAAGATATGTATATATAATATATGCAGCGTATAAAATATGTACACACAATATATGTAGCAAATAAGATATGTATATATAATATATGCAGCGTATAAAATATGTACACACAATATATGTAGCAAATAAGATATGTATATATAATATATGCAGCGTATAAAATATGTACACACAATATATGTAGCAAATAAGATATGTATATATAATATATGCAGCGTATAAAATATGTACACACAATATATGTAGCAAATAAGATATGTATATATAATATATGCAGCGTATAAAATATGTACACACAATATATGTAGCAAATAAGATATGTATATATAATATATGCAGCGTATAAAATATGTACACACAATATATGTAGCAAATAAGATATGTATATATAATATATGCAGCGTATAAAATATGTACACACAATATATGTAGCAAATAAGATATGTATATATAATATATGCAGCGTATAAAATATGTACACACAATATATGTAGCAAATAAGATATGTATATATAATATATGCAGCGTATAAAATATGTACACACAATATATGTAGCAAATAAGATATGTATATACAATATATGTAGCGAATAAAATATGTACACACAATATATGTAGCAAATAAGATATGTATATACAATATATGCAGCGTATAAAATATGTACACACAATATATGTAGCAAATATGATATGTATATACAATATATGTAGCGTATAAAATATGTACATACAATATATGTAGCAAATAAGATATGTATATACAATATATGCAGCGTATAAAATATGTACATACAATATATGTAGCAAATAAGATATGTATATACAATATATGTAGCAAATAAGATATGTATATACAATATATGTAACGTATAAAATATGTACACACAATATATGTAGCAAATAAGATATGTATATATAATATATGCAGCGTATAAAATATGTACAAACAACATATGCAGCATATAAAATATGTACATAAAATATATGCGGCATATGAAATATATAAATATGATATAGGCAGCATATAAAATAAGCACACAATACATGCACCATATAAAATATGTAAACAATATATGCAGTATATAACAAATATTTTAAAGTTGGATTTTTAAGTTGTTTTACGACTTTGAATCGTGAGTGAATTTCTTTTTTTTCTGTTATTATTACTGATAAATACACGACAGCGGTGATCTATACAATTTCAAGTTTAGTAATCACGAAGAAGTAGAAAATATGCATCAGGTTATAAAGTATTTTAAAATGCACAGACTCTGCAGAGCTTTCTATTTTATTGTCTCTTTCTACTTAATGTTGTCGCAATAAATATGCTGTATAATTATACACAGAAAACTTTGTTACTTTCTGTGGGAAGATACAGTCGGTAAAATTATTGATTTCACGAGATCTTAAATAAAATTTTATGAAGAGCAGCCTCGAGAAACGACAAAAAACAAACAAACAATAAAACAAACAAACAAACAAACGAAAAACAACGACTTGTATTCCGTTGCTTTTAAAGTTGCTTTCTAAGATTGAAGACACTTTGGTAAATTTGATCAAACAATTGCCACTGGTATGCTCAGTCGGCTTTCGAGAGTCTCATCAGTTCTACTATTATGTGTGGCAACACAGCAGGCCAAACTATCTTAATAAGTTTCCATATTCAGGTAGTGTCTTAGTTAGCGTATAGGAACGAGAATCGGTAAAGCGAGTTCAAATCGAGAAGCATTTTTTGAAACCATATTACACCAATCAAGGCAATAAAGCCACTAAGATGCAAGGGGGGGTGAATGTTAAAGAAATCGAGAAAACACTGTTTAAGAGAGAAAACAATAAAAGAATAGGAATTAAGAAGACAGAAGATAACGATTGCTATTGCATTTGAACTTTTAAAGATCAAACTTGACGGTAGATCAAGAAGCCGAAAGAGCGTTCTACAAGCGAGAAGTACGATAGAAGAAACTCTTAGCATAGAACTTACGGTTACATCTTGCCATTTCAACTGTAAAATGATAAAACCTTGCCGCCAATCTAGTACTGTACCACAGAGGAAAGCGCATCAGAACAATTACCATGAAAATATTTATAGAATATGTACAGGGAAGTTACCTTACTGTGACGTCCCCGGTGTCGCTGAGCCAATTGTAACGTCTGCCTGGCTGCGTCCGTCGTGCTATCCCGCTCACGTGACCAGTTGCGACGTCACCCCGTCTGTCTCCGTGCCGTCGCCGTCCTATTCTGTCCTGTGACGCCAACTGTCTTGGTATTGGTCGCGGCACCAAATGCGACGTTCTAACCTTTCGCTGATTCGGATGGGAATCTGGCTAGATTCGGCATCAGCCTTGTCGTTCCCAACTCGCCTCCAACGTCTGGTTACCGAAGTAACTGTTTTGATTTCTAGTCTAACCTACCCACTTTGTGATTTGATCTTAGGTAGACGAAATCAATCAGTCGCCGGGACGTAATGCAAGTCGAGTCCGAACAAGGGCAATACCGCACAAGCATATGTAAAAGAAAATAAAGTAATACCTCGAAAAGTTCAAATGTGCTAAAAAAAGGATAACAATATTTTATATCTGGTTGCTGAATACAGGACCGCTTATATGGATTCGTGACACTTTGTGTTTGTTAGGCGAGTCTTAACATCTTAAATTGTTTTTCGATAACTGGTTTTTGGTATATCTTCAGGTGATATTCGTAAAACTTGTTTTGGTGGCGTGAGTCTAAGTCGTTCTTCAAAAATAAATTGTTCTTGGTTAGAAGTTGAGATCGGAATTGCGTGGAATCTTTCAGTCAGCTTCCTGCGAGGCTATTAACTCTGCAACTCCAACTGCCTCAGCCAACTGCGAACTGCTGTCTTACTCGTTGCGATTCTGCTTATATGGACGCCGACCAAAACCGGGGTGGGCCTGTCGGGGTTTGATGTTCCTTGACAATTCTAAAAAAGGTTTTCTTTGTTTTCGGTCAGAAAGAATTATTAATTTCCATTTTTGGAAGTCTTTCGTCCTCCCACCTTTTTCTGTTCTCATATTGGTATCTCACCCATACCCTCAGAGGGTGTCAACGCGTTTCTCCTCTCTCTCACAGTGGCATCTCATACCGATCCTTTCAGGGGGCGCCAACAGGCCTCCCCTCCTACTTCACATGATTACCTTCGTCTACCGCTCATGCCAGCATTCAGCCAATGGGCGCCCAGCAGTGTGGGTGTGGCGAGACTGGCCTCGGTTTAAAAAATCTTGCTCAAAAAAAAAAAAATTATCTTCCCTTTTTTTTTTTCTTTCATTTCTTCAAGGAGACCTCACATCTTAGACTCTTATCTTAACCGAATCATCTGGAGTTCGTCAATCAGATTTTCGCCAGCATCAAGTGGGTGGTTTAATTGGACGTATTGCGCTACAGCCAATTATTCGTTTCGATAAAATAATTTTCTTATCATAGCCAGCAAAACAGATGCTCTCTTCTTTCAAATGATGTGGGGGTGGTCCAACGGGCATTTTGGTTTCTGTCAGTGCGTGCTTAATTAGTATTATCTCTTAGTACCCTACAGGGGGTCAAGAGGACATTTTCTTTCGCGACCTAATTAATTTTTATGTCTTACTTTCTCCGCTAATGAAAATAAAATCTTTACCACTTTCCTTTGTTTGAAAAAAAAAAAAAAAAAATAGCACCGCTTAGTGTCCTTTTCGTGATGGCTTCTTATTACCTAAATTTAATTCTCGCCGTTTCCTTTTTCTTCTTCTTCTTCTTCTTCTTTCTTTCTAGCAACCTAAATAGTGTCACATTACGGCAGTGGGAATATGATTGAAACCAAGATGCTAAGCCAGGACCTATAACACTGCAAATTCTTTTTTGGATTTTATCAAGAATTTCTAAATATTCTAGTAGAGGTGCTATACTACTCACGTTTGCAGAACTACCATATGAGTGGTTTAAATAGCAGGGAAGAATGAGCTCTCACGATGTCGTTGGCGGCCAGTCTACGAGAAGGAAAACTGAAGGTCGGCATAGATGGTTAGACAAGGGGTTTAGATACCGTAAAAATAGAAAGAAAAGATTTCAACAACTATGTAATAATTAAACCAGAGAGCGATTGTCCAGAATGTTTTTGAGAGAAACGAGAATTTGGTCCAGAGATTGTGGGGTTAGTGTTAAAGAAAATCTGGTGTAATTTTAATGTACTGGGAATATTATCCGCGTTTTCCTAAAAGAAAACATTTAGCATTCATTGACCGAGCAGCCAATACTGTTTGCGGTTGAAATTTATAAAATCTTTCTATTAAACAATTTCTTAGGAAAAGAGGTTTCTCAAGTCCCGTAGCTGTTATCGCTCTTTCCAGTAATGATAGGGGCTAAACTTTTTATTTGAAGTTACACGTGATGTCAATTTTAGTTATTGTCGCTGAAACCTCAAGTGACGTGGCTTTTGGTTATTTGGCACTGTTCTTTTTATACTATTTACATAATTCAGACTATTGTCCACATCTTTGTCGCCATATTTATTACAACGTTTTGGCCGTTGTACTCTCCGGCCTTTTTCAGGTAGTTGGAATGTTGAACTGAACCCTTTATTTCGCTCACTGGGGTAGACTGTTCTAGTTCCACGTGCCATGTTTAATGGATGTCAGTTATCAGTTATCTCCTGTTAATTTCCCTCTAAAAGTTCTCTACTGTCTTAAGCGGGTATTGATCTCACACTCTGTAGGTCTTGTCACTGATATAACCAACGCCTTTATCCATTGTGTCCTTGAGGATGAATTTCTGGGTATTATAAACCTAATATCTTCAGCATCCATTTTTTTACCAGTGCTCATATTGAAATTGTTGCTGTTATCATTTGATGTTTTTACCAGAGCTCATATTGCAATTTTCTTTGTTATTATCGCTTTTCTCTGGCACTCCTTATTACTGGTTTCCATATTGTATTCATTTCTATGCTTGGTCGGCTCAGGAGATTTTTGTGGCTTAGCATATGTGTTGACTCCTTAAGTTTACGAATTTTCCAATGATGTTCTTTGTCTATGATCTCAACTTGATCCCACAGAGGGCGGTGATCTCCCTTTTCTCTCCATATGTAGTCAGCCACGCCTGATTTTTCCACTTCCTCTCTTCCGAAACGTTGTAATAAATATGGCGACAAAGATGAGGACAATAGCTCGAATAATGTAAATAGTGTACATAATACCTCTTCTCAGAAATATAGACAGATACTGTTCTTTCTCTGTGATTCTGTAGCGTCATTCCGGGAGATTCAAAGAAAGATTATCTTTGCCAAGACTTCAAGAAATACTTTTCTGGCTATCGAAATCATTAGCAATATCTTCCATGAAAAAACAGTTAATTTATGTTAGAAATCTTCAATTCTTGTAGCTATAGATATTTATAGCACTATAAACAAGTGTCTTCTGGTATAGTGATATTATTAACTAACGCGTTTCGATGCGCGATGTGTAAAAGCGGTAAGTTTTGTCTTCACTAAAAAACTGTAGTTTTGTGCAGAGGCCAGATTTAGTAAATACAATTATAAACTTGCTCAATGAAGGAGATAGTATTCAGCGTCAAGTAAACGCCATGTTTTTGTTAATTTTTAAGTAGCAAGATTATGTTTTTAAAAATTAATCGTGTGTCTCCATTTAACTGTACATCAAACAAAGCTGCGTATCTATATTTCAAAATGCTTAATGCGGCATAAACGATTTGCATTTGATTCTTACAGTTGTGAAACTTAGAGTGGGGTACAGAAGGCGTCCCTTTAGCCAGATTAAGTTAAATTACTTTACTTACCGAGATAGTAAATACAAGAAAGATAAATGTATCATTATTTACATTCAGACTAATATCTTCATCCTTGTTGTTTTAAATGAGTATTTCATTTGAATTTTACGGTTTATCAAAATTTTTCGGTTTATTTAAAACCAGAACATATTATTAGATTGTAAGTATTTTATGGAGAGAATAATGCATTACTGATACAAGTCCTCTTAATTACCTCATAGCTGGGGGAGAGAAGGTGGATTCATACGTTTTCCAAAAGTATTTACGCCTAAGTGAATATAACATCTAAACTGGAATTGAAAATCGGATCTCCAGTTCGTTATCCATTACACCAGCCGTACATCCAAGCTTACAGCATCTGGTATTCCCAGGTGGTCACCCATCTGATGTATTCCCAGGTGGTCACCCATCTGAGGTATTCCCATGTGGTCACCCATCAGAGGCATTCCCAGGTGGTCACCCATCTGAGGTATTCCCAGCTGGTCACCAATCTGAGGTATTCCCAGGTGGTCACCCATCTGGGGCATTCCCAGCTGGTTACCCATCTGAAGTATTCCCAGGTGGTCACCCATCTGAGGTATTCCCAGGTGGTCACCAATCTGAAATATTCCCAGCTGGTCACCCATCTGAGGCATTCCCAGGTGGTCACCCATCAGATACATTCCCAGCTGGTCACCCATCTGAGGTATCCCCAGCTGGTCACCGATCTGAGGTATTCCCAGGTGCTTCCCATCTGAGGTATTCCCAGGTGCTCACCCATCAGAGGCATTCCCAAGTGGTCACCCATCTGAGTTATTCCCAGGTGGTCACCAATCTGAGGTATTCCCAGCTGGTCACCCATCTGAGGTATACCCACGTGGTCACCCATCTGAGATATCCCCAGCTGGTCACCGATCTGAGGTATTCCCAGGTGCTTACCCATCTGAGGTATTCCCAGGTGCTCACCCATCTAGGTACTAATCAGACTCGACTTGTGTTAGTTTTGCTGAACATACTCAAAGCGCTGTTTCAAAACTTTGCTGTGATTATCAAACGTTAGTCCGTTACTCCTTACTTCTTCAGTTGCCTGAAAATCCGGGTAAACTTCAGCGAATATCGAACTGGACTTTTTATTTTACTCTGCGGGGATTGTTTGCTCTAGTTTCATTCTTCATATCTAGACGAGATATCTCGTCTTCTTATTTTACTACTCCTTAGTAAATGCTTTCTGTTTTATTCGAGTTAGGGATTTAACTCACAATTACTATGTTACCAAACTAACACTTTAATTCACTCGGCTAACTGAATCGCTTCAAAATTTAAGCCTAATATTCTGTTGCCTGGTGGCGAGGCATGTGACCGTCTCCAAGATCGATGGTGACAGATATGGACTCTAATCCACATATTGCCGTCTCCTAGATCAATGTTGAGATGTCTGGACACTATGACGCATCTCCAATATCGATGTTGAAAGATCTGGACATTACGGCGCATGTCTCCATTCCCAATATCGATTGCCGTATTGGTTTTGTTGGGGGAAAAAAAATAAATGTTTTTAAGGAGGAAAAACATATTTTTTCCCAATGCCTGATCGAAACGAATGATTAATTTATCTCTACTTTTTTTTGAAGATTCACGTATTTTTTGGTATTTTATCTCCATTCCTAAATTCCCGTTTCTTTTGCTGTTATCATTTAGAATGGATTCCGAATTTTTGAGCTTAGAATTTCCTTTCTTAATTTTGAAAACTGTCATTAAACGTAAATAATCTATTTTATTGTTAAATATTAGCGACCCACTGCATAACTACCACAGTTGTTAATTTGATCAAATTTTTTTTCAGTGCATTTACAAATCAGCATCTAACGCTTTATTTTATTAATAGTTCCTAAATAACGAAACTTGCTAGACGCAGATTTACATGAGAGGAAAAAAGTTAAAATTCCAAAAGTTACATTATCGCTTATCCTGTACAATACACAAATTTAAATAGAGAAATTATGGACATATTTAATTATAATTTCTATTTTTTTAAAAGAAGATACAAGCACAAAGAAATAAAAGAATACAATAAAAGTCAGTGTCGATCTTATATGTCATCGCATATATATATATATATATATATATATATATATATATATATTGGACAATAAAAACAATTAAAAAATGAAAATCTTCAGACACACTGGGTTGTAGATTAATATTCTTTCGTTTTTTTTATTATTATTCCATTTAGATTCCTCGACTAGTTTCGGCCGAAACGGCCATCATCGGGAGGAGAAATATTTCTGCTTGCTGCTAGCATTAAACTACAGAAATGAATGTCTTGATGGAGAAAATGAACTTTTGTCTGTAGTTTTCATTTGTTTTTTTATTTTTTTTATCTTTTTAACATGAATCTTTTAACACTCCTTGTGTTGGTCAAACAGTCTCTTTTAAGTTGCCATTTGAGATAAGAGCTGTATAGACACATGCCGCTATGAATTCTCTCTCTCTCTCTCTCTCTCTCTCTCTATATATATATATATATATATATATATATATATATATATATATATATGGCGTCCTGGGTATGACGATAAACTACGTCCAACAACCAGGCTTCAGATAATGTTTTCAGAAAAATAATGTTGCCAGCTATACGTTTTTGAAACAATGGTATTGCCAGCTATACTTTTTTTTTGAAAAAGTAATGTTGCTAGCTATGTGTTTAATAGTACTGTATATTTAATATATGTATAGGTATATATATATATATATATATATATATATATATATATATATATATATATATATATATATATATATAAATTATTTTTTTTAAAATATGATTCCAACACGCATTTTTTAAATAAATAATTTAAGTAAATATTTTATTAAATAAATAATTTAAATAAATATTTTTATTTTTTCAATAAATAATTTAAATAAATATTTAAATAAATAATTATATATTTATGCTCTACTTTTGTATCGAGCACTATTTTTAAAAAATAATAAGAAAAATACTAATGAACTTTGGATTATTTACCTAACCTGTTCTTTCCTATTTTCTATATATTTTCATATATATATATATATATATATATATATATATATATATATATATATATATATATATATATATATATCACTTTAAAAATCAGGAGGTCAATTAAAATACGCGATCATGGTTTCGACCTCACCGTATCTTCGCGCGATAGTTTTAAAATCACCACATTAACGCTTTATTTAAGAAAACACAAAGAACGCTTCATAATTATCTTTAAAAAAAAAACCAGAGGCTCGTGATGATTGAAAGGAAGGACATTGAGTGTAATGGAAAGGATTGGGAAAACAAGGTTAAATGAAAAAGAAAACAAAAATGAAAAGTAAGTGGAATGCAAGTGTATTGTAGATGTATACAGTAAAGAAGGAAAGCAAATATGTACCTTAATTGTTATGGAGGTGGAGAGGCTAGCGTGTCTAAAGAATATCAGTGGTGTTTTGATTTAGATTTTTTTAAACCGGCTTCATATTCTCTTGATAATTTTTTTTTATTTGAAGTCAAGGGCTTAAAATTTCGGAGTTTTTATTTAAAAGATTTTTTGGGATCCGGGAATATCATAATTGCTAATTTCTCATACTGGCATAGTTTACAAATGCGGTTATAATTGTTATGTTTTTTACCTTTTTTTAAATTTTCCACCTTACGATTGGATTCCTGTTATTTTTTCTTTTAAATTCCATATGTAACTGGCAATTTGGTTGAGTACTATGGTTTGATAGTTTAAAAGACGATGTGTGATTGTACCATCTGCGCTTGAAAGGACATTTAATGTTTTAATTTGATCATTAATATTTGTTACTTCTGCTTTATAAATAATAGATTTCGCTTTGCAAGCTCCGTTTGACGGGCATCTAGTTTTATTTCTGCAGTTGCA
>OZ010613.1:12064287-12156787 GCA_963932145.1 Acanthosepion lycidas | reverse complement strand
TTGGAAGGAGTTCCACAAGCGAGAAGTGAGAGAAAAGAAACTGGTAGGATAAAACTTGTGGCTACATCTAGCCAACTCATGTGTAAACGGATGAGATCTCGACGGCATTTTAATACTGCGTTTCAATTCCAAAAGTTTAGTTACCATAGTGAAGAGCTCAGTCGAACAATTACAAGGAAAATATTTATAGAAAAAGTACAGCAAAACACCGTTATGACGATGGAAAAGTGACTGAAACTGAGCTGCCAGATCAGGACCAATAATATTGTTGATTCTTCTTTGGATTTCATCAAGGAGCTCTAGATATGTAAAAGGAGCACCAGACCATGCGTGGAAGCAATATTCAAAGCATGGATGAATGGTAGACTTATATATATGCCAGATAGATTCCGGAGAAAAAAATTGTCTTGCACGACAGAGTAAACCAAATTTCTCAACAGCTGATAATGGATTCAAATAGAGTTTTCCCTCTTCATTTCAACCGAGAACGTAGGCCCTACAAGGCGCAAAGAGTTACAGGTTAGCATCAGCCATGCTGATGGGAGGCAGAGAAGGGTCTCTCAGGTGATTAATAGAGAACAGCTTAGTTTTGAAGGGGTTAAAATTAACAAGCCATACTTTGCCCCAGTTAGCAATAGACTGTAAATGATGTGTGTGATATGAATGCGGTGGTGGTAAGAAATAGCTATTATTAGGCTGGTGCAAAAGTAATGTCGTTTTCTCACATAGTAACATATGTGAGAAAATGACATTATTTTTGCACCAACCTAATATGTGCATAAGGAAGACACGTAACAATTTATCCTGACTAAAAAAAAAAAAAAAGGTTTTAAAGAGATTTAAAGAGATTATCGTATTCACCAAAGTGTCGACACGAATGTCCGTTCCACACAAAAGCAGTTCTTGGAAAATAAAAACTGTCTGAGATTAACCTTCTAATCACATTTGGAATACGGGAGAAATGATGGTTTTTCGTTCATGTAGAAGTAACATGGCTCGTCTTTGCTGCAAATTATAGAACTTTTAAAACTAAAGAAATGTGCTTATCTGAAAATTTGTCATAGAAATAGCAACGGAGGAACGATAGCCAAAAGACGCAACAGAATGTAGAATAAATCTTCCTTGAAAATAGTTTTTGAATTATTTTTAAGCCAGAAGAAAATGATTGACATTGCATTTACATTTTTGAAGTCGGTAGAAAGTTCAACAAGAGAGGAGTACGAGAAAAGAAACTCTTGGCCTAAGCATTAAGGTTACAAATAACCATTTCAACTGTAAAAGGATTAGATCTTGCCACTAATCTTGTACTGCGCATAAATACATAGAATTGAGGTGCCGTACAAGAAAGTTCCTCACAACAATTATTTTTAAGGTATTTATAGAAAAGACACAGGGAAGCAACATTATGGTCATAGGAAAGTGACAGAAGCCGAGATGCCAGGTCAAGACTAATGTAATTGCAGATTCTTCTTTGGATTTTATACAGGATATACAAATATATAGCAGGAGCACCAGACCTTATGTCGCAGCAATATTTTAAAGCTTGGAGATGTGGTAGATCTATAAATATATAAGATAGATTCGGACGAGAAAGATTACACAGTGAATCAACTTTATTAGTATAGAACCTATAAATTGATTCAATATAATTTTTTGACTTCATGTCAGCGGAAGATGCTTGTAAAAACAAAATAGTACATGAGGATTCAGATGTTTTAGACAGCCATTTCTTCAGCCTCTTTAGCCATGGTTTGTATATATGAGTTACACTTGAGGTGTTGAGTGAGAACTTGAAACCCAATAGACCTTCAGATCAATGAGCCTTATTGAAATTATTATCATAGTTCTAAACTAGAGACAAATTAGTGTCTGATCGATGATCTTGAACCAATTCCAAGTTGGTCAATACACTTTCCTTCTTTTACAGTGAGAATTTTCAATCCTTTAATACTTGATTTAGTTTCTAAAAGGCATTTTCCTTGTTTTTATGTGCTTTTTCATTTCTGTGAAAAAACCTTAAATTGTTAGGCGGATTTAAAAATCAAGATTTTTAAAATTAAAAAAAACTAGATTTTTTTTATGTGGTGAATCACTATAAAACCTAAAGATAAATTCCTGTAAGCAGCGTCTTCTTTGTCGAAAATAGTACTTTTGTTTTTCGCCTGCCAAAACCTTCGCAAAACACTTACAAACAGCTAAAAAAATGGTATAAGAACAATAGAGATATGTCATAAGGCTGAAAGCATGGTGTCACCCAGTGAGGAACGAACTCACTGCTCTGTCATAATTATTCTAGCGAGAAAAGCTTGTATATCACGTCAACGTACCAAAAGATAAATGAACATATATTTCTATACAATTATAACTCAGAAAATATGAAAAAAAAAAAAAAACTAATTATTATTTTCAAGATTAAGTTCAAAAGTTTGAGGGTACCCCTGGTAATTTTTTATATTGGTCCCAAAAATAGTTGTTTGGTATTTTACATAATATAAAATTATTATGCATAGTTAAATAAAGTGAAACATGATGTTTTTTTTTTAGAGTTTTTTTTATGACAAAAAGGAAAAAAATAGCATTCTGGTAATGGCTGCAAATTTTTGAACTGCAGTATATATCTTATGCGTAATTGAAGAGAAAAATAGTAAAAGCATAGATAAACAAAAGAAATTTGTTTTTGAAAATCTCGTAAGTGCCTTTTCTGGGGAATTTGCCATATAATTTGAATGAATAATTCTTAATCTAACGTCACACACGATCAGTTTTGACTCAGTGTTGAGTTCGATTCATCACAAAGTGCTTCATAATTTCAGCTTTGTACACGGATAGCGGCTCGGATTGAGGTATCGGAGATCCGAGTTCGATTTGCAGTCGAATCCATTACATTCTCTTACGTGATAATACCCTTGGGAAAGGTCTGAATCCTCATTCTTCTCCCGCCAGGCTATGGGTAAATAGCCGGACAGACCAGTTTTTATAACCTTGGATGGTAAACAGTCTGCCGCAGTAAAAATTGGCAACCTACTGCGGGAAAAAATCTGGCTCGTCAATCATGTATCTTTTGATAGATGATCGCTTAAGCGTGTATCAAGCATGGCACGTAACTGCCTGACCATATCTAAGCTACTCTTTATAAATCATTATATATATATATATATATATATATATATATATATATATATATATATATATATATATATATATATATATATATATATATATATATATATATATATATAAAGAAAAATATACGGAAAAAACAAACAAACATCCTAATATGCAATTATGCTGTTTTAATGTTAATATAATGTCAACATCGGACGTTTCGGTCTAATAGACCATCTTCAGGAAATATTCATAAAATATAATTAACATTAGACCATATTCAATTCAACATGAAAAAGACTATGAATATGGTCTAATGTTAATTTTATTTTATGAATATGTCCTGAAGATGGTCTATTTTTTATTTGTTTGTTTTTTCCGTATATTTTTCTTCATACTGCCGGATCTATATCCATATATTTGCTTACATATATATATATATATATATATATATATATATATATATATATATATATATATATATATATATACAACTATAAAATTTGTCACTTGGTTAATTAATGTTATATTCAGCCCTACTTCTCAAGAGATTCGTAACTGTTTGGTTCACTCGTCAGGAGGTATCAGCAAATGTCTGTCAATTTTCTCGGTTTCCATATTTTTGTATCAAGTGTAAAAAATATTAATTTATGCGTTTTTATTGGTGTTACGTTGATTTTCATCGTTGTGTACGCGCGTGTATGTATGCGTGTGTGTATGCATATGTGTATGCGTGTATGCATGCGTGTGTGTATGCGTGTATGCATGCGTGTATGTATGCGTATGTGTATGCGTGTATGTATGCGTGTGTGTATGCGTATATGTACGCGTGGTTATTTCATACTTTCATAATTTTCTTGTCTTTTACTTTGCCACTTGGACGTGTTGTAATGTTTATCAAATTTATTTCGCAAGATCAATTATGATTGAGTAATGAGTTAGATCCTCACTGGGCGCTCCATACTTTCATCCTTGTGCCATGTCCAAGCTACGAGCTAATAAATGGCTATATATGCTTAAAGCTATTATTGCGTTTGACTGAAGTACTGCCGTTTAATATATGTCTGCAAGATTAATTTCCTATCTCTTACGCTCTGGGCAATGTGAGCATAAAGGATTAAGAAAAAAAAAATAATAACTAATTCGTCTCGCACGAAATCACACGTGGACGGAGCTCGTGAAATTCGTATCAGTTCATGAAATGAATTATTTGGATTTGCCTACAATAAAATAAGGTTAACACTTTCTCGTATTAACGAGAGTTGCTAACGAGATATTAACGAGAAATGAGGATAAATAAAAACAGGAGTACAGCAAGCATTTGTTTTCTCATCACATTTATTTAACCTGTAAAATGATCGGATTTTAAAAGAAGTCAGAAGAGATCGGCACAATATTAAAATATATCTCAAATATTACAACTTATTTTATATATATATATATATATATATATATATATATATATATATATATATATATATATATATTGTAATGGTTAGTAAGATTCTCTCGCATGATCAATAAGGACTGAGTAGTGATTTCGACTGTCAGTGGGCGATCCATAATTTCGACATTGTGCACATCTAAGCTACATTATATATATATATATATATATATATATATATATATATATATATATATATATATACATAATTATTTATTTAAAAATATGATTCCAACACGCTATATAAGAGTTCTCATGTTTCAAAACAAGAGCCGAAACTTCAATATGAGTATTTGAATTAAATTAAAGTACCAAGCTCTGTTCCATCTTCAAGCGAATTTTTTTTTTGATTCCCCAAAAAATTTCGCTTGAGATGGAAAAGAGCTTGGTACTTTAATTCAATTTAATTCAAATACTTATATTGAAGTTTTCGGCTCTTGTTTTGAAACATGAGAACTCTTATGTAGCGATGGAATCATATTTTTAAATAAATAATTATATATATATATATATATATATATATATGTTTGTGTGTGTGTGTGTGTCATTAAATAATTTAAATTTTGTTTACTTATTTTTAATAAGATCCTCTCATAATTACTGACAAGTTTCTTCGTATCCTTATTTTAATAATAAGGGTTATAAGAAACTTGTCCGGAAGAATGAAAATTATCATATTGATGCATATTCATTTTATTCCGAGTACTTTCGACGTTAGCACAACTCATCATCAAGTTGGTGTTTATTCTAAAACAAAATTGTTGTATTCATCTGAAAATTAAATTTTTACTTGTGAAATGAAAAACGCTAAGCTTATGTACTGTAAGCTTTTTAAGTTTTATGATATAAACATCAAGTGAGATAATTATGTCACTGAAATGTCTAAATGTTTTATATATATATATATATATATATATATATATATATATATACATACATACATACACACACATACACACACACACACACACACACACACACACACACACACACATATATATATATATATATATATATATATATATATATATATATATATATATATATATATATATATACCTTCTTCATGAGCCGTGTTTTTAAGATGGAACGACCGCGGTTCTACGTAATTTCCTGCTATTCAGTTCATTTTGTCTTTTGTTATGTCTTGTAAACCTTTATTTTAAGTACAGGTTTCTTTTTTGTTTCCATTTCCTCGTCGTTACTCACATATTCAGTCCATGCTATCCTCAGAATCATTCTTAACAACCACCTTTTTGGGGTATAATTCAATTCTTTATCTTTGAGGTGGTTTCCAGCATTTACGAAGGACAGATATGACGTTCAGTGTTCTTTTTTTTTGTCCTTAACGAACTTTTTCTGTTTCTTAATACTCTGCTTAGCTTCTGGAAGACACTTTCGCTATCACAATCCGTCTTCGGATTTCCGTCACACATTTTCCTGCACTCTATTAAAATATTTCACAAATATTAAAAATATTGGACTTGTTTGATCTTGATATCACACACACACACACACACACACACACACACATATATATGTGTATATATATATAAAGTGAACATTAAAGTCAACACTGACGATTGTGTTCACCATGAAACAGCCTGTCGTCTCTGAGTGTTGACTTTAATGTTTACTTTTATATTTACATATTATCTCTGATATTGAGAATTTTTTCCCATAAATATACCACACCTTAAAAGTATATATATATATATATATATATATATATATATATATATATATATATATATATATATATATATTTCAGTTAACCAACCACCGATACATTTATGATATCCTTGCTTTTCTTCCCCTCCTCTCATTTCTTTTTCTTCTCCTTCCTTCTTCACATCCTCTTCCCCCTTTTATATCACGCCCAACGTCACGCGTTTGTTTAAATATTTTTCAAATATAGCGTTCATTAATTTAAAAAAAAAAATAATGCGTTGGGAAATCAATTGATAAAAATCGCCTGATGATACCGTAATGTCGATTCTATTATCCTCCTAATTTTTAAAGTTAATTTTTAATCTTATATATATATATATATATATATATATAATGAACTCTCCTGTCGGTTTCGAAGTATGAGGGTCTGACAGCATATTGATTGAGTTATGAAAGTTTGTGCGATAATTTTAAGTGGCATTTAAGTGAATTACAAAGAAGGCCACATATGGAGCAAGTGTGAGGATTGTGAGATGTTAGATCGGCTGACCTTTTAAATCTTGCTCTCGCTTCTTGAAGCAGATTGAAAACTGCTGAGTCCACTAAAACAAGTTGATCTCCATTCTACCCGCTCCAAGGCTAAGCGCTCGAGTGTGTTATGTGGTATATTGACTGCTGACAAGTTGCTTTTCAGCTTGTCTTTGTATCTTAGCCATGGGCGTCCTACATTCCTGTAGCCCTGATCTAACTGGCTGTACATTAGGATCTTGGGTATCCTGTCATCAGACATTCTCAAGACATGACCAGTCCACCGTAAATGAGACTGTATGATAAAAGTCTCGATTCCTCCAATATTACACCTGTTAAACAGTTCTACGTTAGATGTCCTATCTTGAAGCTTAACTCCACAGATTGCACGCAGACAGCTTTTATGGAAAACATCTAGCTGGCATATATGATACCTGTATGGAGTCCCCGACTCTGAGCCATACAAAAGTATGGCTAGTACAACAGCTCTGTAAACCTGAATTTTCGTATCCAGTCGAATACTCCGCTCATTCCACAAGCGATGGCGAAGTTTGCCGAAAGCACTGGTAGCCTTAGCAATCCGATGCATGATTTCATCATCTAAAGTTCCATTGTAATTGACTTTTCTCGCAAGATAGGTGATAGACTTTACATTGTTCAGGTGTTTGTCTTCTACTTTCATATATATATATATATATATGGTGCTAACGTCCAGGATATTGACACATTGGGCCTTCTCCGCTAATATGAATGGGAAAGATTATATTGAATCTATTGCGTGGTCTGCTGTTGGGTGAATTGGTTTACTGTGTCGTGTTGGACATTTTTCTCGCCAGAATCTATCCTACATATTTCTAAGTCAACCATTCGTTCATGTATTGCATATTGCCACCATTTCTGGCATGGTTCTTCTGCTATCTATTTAGAAATTCTTGATAAAATCTAAAGAAGAATCTGCAATATTATCATTCCTGACCTGGCATCTCAACTTCAGTCTTTTCGCCACCGTCGCAACGTAGCTTTTTTGTGCCATTTCTATAAATACTTTTAAAAATGACGGCAATTATTAGAAAGTTTTAATAGTGAGAATAAAAAGTCTTGGAACAATGTATTGGAATTCAATAAAATACTGATAAAGAATTCCCAACTAAAATAGAGTCGAGTGAACCGTTTAATTAATCCATACAATTTATATATTTTTGGATGTTCAATGGTTTTTGTCATTCAGTGATTACATCTGGTTACAAATAGATTCTTGTTCAATATCTTTTCATGTTAAAATTTTATGTTTAATATGACAGTGAAGTTGGAATATCTGTAGGAAAGAAATATTAGCACAAGAACATCAAAGATTGCAACGACAAAGCCTATTTCAAGGCCAAGTTGAAACAAGACGTTAACTTAATAGACAAAGGTTTAGGGAGACCGCAGTTGTTTTCCCTTGGGTTGAGCAGATGGGAGTTCGGCACCTCTTCTGCCACCTCTCCTTGAGGAACGGTTAATACCTTCCTAACCATCAGGGCGTTCACATACGTGGAAAATGGACAACATGTGCACAGCCTAACGTAGAGTAAAACAAAAGTAATTTTGATTCACCTAGCTACGAACGGTCAAAGGCCATAAGTCTGGCATGTTATTTCTTTGTTCGTTGTTCTGTTAAACATTCTTATCCTTTGGACAATATGAACAATCATTTGTTTTCAGACATGTGTATTTTTTTTTTAAATATATCTAAGTGGTATTCAATATTAAATGTTTTGTTTGTTACGAGCGTGTATCTCGTCTTTCTATATTCATATTCGGTGTTAATGTATCAATGGCTACACTAATGTTTAGTGACTTTATTGCCCAGTGTCATTTATTATCGACAGACATAAATGCAACTTTTTATTCTATGCAGGCAACCGTATTGATGACAGATGACAGAAACCGTCGGATTAATCAGAAAAGGTAAAAGCAGGAAAAAAAAAAATCATTTGCTGTCAAAAAAGATGCATGGTTTTCAGCAAAAAAGGCCACCCCAGGTGTGAGTTACAAATCGGAGACCACAAAATCAAACGTGCGTAAAGCTACCTATCTGAGTAGTAAAGCAACAAAGAGGGTGTCTACGCATGAGATAATTCTTTCAGAGCAGTTTAATCGTCACTCATGTGAGAAGAAAAGGAACCACAGTTGAATGTTTATAACAATTCGAAAGAGACAGCTCAAATATTTGAAACATCCGATAATAAATATGTATAATGAGAATAGCAGGCTTCGAGAGTTTAACTCACATAGAATACATCAAAGTTAAGAGAAACAAGAGAATACAGTGTCATACCCACTTGACATTCATGGTAATTTTAACAGCGAAATTAGGCATTCATTGTCAAACAATTAGTATTACAGGTCTTTAAAATTTATATTTTTCCTCTTAAAATAGTGTAGCGATGCAAAGTACGATTACCTCCTTTGGAAAAGATAACTTCACGGGGGTCACATGTCAGCTGGTGAGTGACGTCCGTTCGTAGAGTTGCTATTTAGCACGCGTAGACGTATTTGCCCATGCCAGTTGCTATGTAGCTAGCGGAGACGCAAGATATAATTGCCCACGGTAGTTAAGAGAGCAGTGGATACCTGATGATTTTACCAGGTAAATAAAGAACATTACATGTCTGTTCGTTTTCCTTTCGGGGAATATTACAAGTAAGACTCACTCGATTTTCTCCTCTGCTTAAAGTATTCAATTATAACTGCGTGGGTCAAATTAGGGACAAGTGTAAATACATTTGTATATGATTTCTTGGATGACGTTACAGTATAACATCTCTTTTTGGAGAACAATAGATATTTCTCGTTCCTTTCACTCAGATATTCTCTTTCGTCAATATCAGGGATTTATTAATGTCTAAAATTTGACAAGCTATTTGGAAATATTCTTTCTTGCCTAGTACTCTTATTAACAGTTTCTTTCATAAAATCAGATTTTACAAGTACACTGCTAGATTTCTTTTTAAAAGGGAGTGGAGTTTCCTTTCAGACTTTGTTTTGGTAGTATTTAAATTATCATCTAAATTATATTATTTTCTTTTCTAGTTACATGTGCTATCCATTTCTATTGTTGCTGTTGTTGGAATTCTTCAAGCAATATATATTTTTTTATTTTGTATAGCTTTCCATCTGTGATTTCGTAGTACCACTCTATAAAGTCTGATAAGGAATGCTCAAATGGAAGTTATAAAAATAAGACAACGACATTGGGAATTGTTTTGCTGATTCTAACAAATGACAGGAAGTTGGGGAGAGACATGATCACTCTCAACCTGAAAGAACGTGGCACACAGTGTGTGAGAAAATTATATTTATCGATATATCATTTTCTTATAAGATAGAAAACTAAGAATAAAATGTGAGATGTAATAATTAGAAAAAAATTAGGTCATGAATTCAGACACTTATAATAGAGGTCTTAGTCACGAGTAACTTGTGGCATACTAATAAAATTTATATATAGCCGTTATTTCTAACTCTAAAAAAAAACAAACAAAAATTCGATTTGCACTCTGACCTTTTCTATTGCATACTGACAGACATCGTCAGATGATCTGTAAAGTTAATGATATTTATTGATAAATAAAAGTCAATTAAAATAGCAAATTAACTCATTTGCAAATCGGCAAATTCGATTGTCTCGTCTGACCGGCTTTATAAATATTTCCACACACTCAAATCTCGCTTCCCCAACGGAGTCGGGAAAATAAACGGACTCGTACAATATCAGAATAAATTTCTGTTTGCGGTTGGGTTTAATTTTGAAAGTTCATCATTGATAATAAAATTTTAAAAACCTAAATCCATATAAGATTTCTATAACACCATAAAATACCTCTACTGGGATTTATGGTGAGGATGTGGATAATTGGACAGAAATGTATGTGATGAATGATAAATGTTCCGTGTTTTCAACGGTTTTTTTTTATATTACAATTAAAATTTGTTCGAATGAATATTGAAAAGAATAATAAAAAGTAAAAATAAATAGAAGATTATTGTTTCTTTAGACCGCATTTCAAAACTAGAATTTTTAAACATTTCACCCCAAGCAAGGCAATAAAGCCACTAAGGCGCAAGTATTTGAGACGGAAAGAATATTCCTTCAGACAGTTAAGTATCATACGTGATAAACGCTTCGGCGATCATGTCTCTTTCAATTCATGACTGACTCGGCAGATTTTACGACGGTACCTTGTCATTTCTTTTCGCGGTAGAGTCGTAAATGTTTTCAAATAAAAAAATATATATTTTTTTAAAAATTAACATTGTTTTAGTTATAAAAAATATGGCGGAAAATGCCGTCTCCAGCCAGTTAATTTTCCAAGTATTGATAAGTTTTGAAAAACCAATTTTTTAAAATTTAACTTTGTGTTAAAATCAATTGTTTTCGATCAAAAAAAAATCGATTTTCATTAATCTTGGGTGTTTTGGAATGCTTTCAAACACCAAATCTCATTTTAAAATAACGGTGTTGACGGTATGAAAAGTAATTTTTTTATATCTTACACTCCGGGCAATGCGAGCATATAGGATTAATAAAAAAAAAAAAAATAATTAAAAAGTAATTTATTTTTAATTTCGGGTAATATCACAAAACCTTGCTTTTAATCTCTGCGTAAAATATTCATATATGATAATTCTGTGGGACAAATAAGGGACGAGTATAAATATATTTATATATGATTTCTTGGATGAGGTCGCAGTATAAAATGTCTTTGAGAACAATAGATATTTCCCGTTCCTTTTCTTTCAGTTATTCTCTTTCGTCAATATCAGGGATTTATTAATGTCTAAAATTTGACAAGTTATTTGGAAATATTCTTTCTTGCCTAGTACTCTTATTAACATTTTCTTTCATAAAATCAGATTTTGCAAGTACACTACATGTTAATGTTCTTTGTAATAAGGAAGGGATTTTATCTTTCGATTCATAACTGACTAGCAGATTTTCCCACAGTAGGTTGCCATTTCATTCCGCGGTAGAGTGGTTGCTCACCTAGCCTATAAAACCAAGCCTGCCCTGATATTAACCCATAGCTGGGAGGAGAAGAGATGAATTCATGCCGTTTCCAAAATGTATTTGTGCGTAAGTGAATATAACGAACCTGACTGGAATTCGAACTCAGTTCTTCTATTTCCCATTCCGAGAACACCACACCCGCTCATACTCTGGACTTGATTTTATTTATTTGAGTTTGTTAATTTTTGTCAGTGTAAATGCATATTTTGTCTTTTTGCTAGTCTAAACAGCCTGGATAAATTTTGAACTTTTTGTACATATATCTCGCCATATTTCTTGTAGATTTTCTTTTTTCAGCAAAAATGTTCAAATAATTTTAATTCCCTACCCAATTTATTTTGATCTAGGATAACGGTGGAATAATGGATAGCGACTCGGATTGAGGAATCGGAGAGCCGAGTTCGAATTCCAGTCGAATCCATTACCTTCACTGACGTGCTAATATCCTTGGGAAAGGTATAAATCCTCTTATTCTCCTCCAGCTATGGGTAAATAGTAGGTCAGACTGGGTTCTAGAGCCTTGGATCGCTACTGGTCTACTGCAGAAAGAAATGACAACCTACTTGCGGAAAAATCTGTATCGAAAGATACATGATCGCCTAAGCGTATATCACGCCTGGTATATAAATAACTTAAAACTTAATATATAATATCGTATTATCAGTTGAATATAAAACTCTACCCCAACGCATATACTCAAAGCTAATCACTGTAATCATATATTTAGTATTTATTTGCATTGTCGTGACTGGGATCGGGTTTCTGGCTCCTTCTAAGGTCAGCTTCTACTCTATTCTTAAACCGTCTTCGACTGAAATCTGAAATGTTATTCCCTAATTATTTATTTAGTATTTTTATTATTTCATGTGACGTACGGTGGTCGTTAATAATTAAGTATAACTCAAAATTTCAATGTTAAGATAAGACAATATTTAATTACAACCGCAAATAAATACGCAACAAGAACAAAGAAATAAAAGTCAGCCAAAGATAATTAACGATTTCAGTGAATAACTTGTTAGTAGCGCGGCTCAGCTTAACTTCCTTTTGAATCCTAAAGCAAAACCCGAATCATCGACACACAATAGTTCACACTAATTCGACTGGATAGTTCCACTCAATTGTTACTCAGTAATCACCTCAGTCAGTAGCCTGACATCGCTATTTATACACCTGGCGGAAAACATATATTCATATGTCCAGAGTGTCACGCTCGAACCTCGTTGTCAGTAATTATTCATTTTCTTGCTATATGACTTTATTCTTCCTTCCTTCTCTCACGACAGGAGTAGATTGTTTCGTTTATCATTCGGTTCACACTCCTCCCTGGACTTTTGAACAAGAGTAGAGGTTTATCCATTGTTTCCTGTTCAGTTTAAACATTAAGGAGAAAGAACACTAAAAGAACATGAATTAAGAAGATAGACTCTAAAGATTTACATTACATTCAAATGTATTTTTATACATTGGTTTTGACGCCAGTTTGGTGGGGGTAACTATTTGCCCATTGCTGGGACCCCAGGTCGGAGTGGAACTAGGAACAACAAAAATTAAGAGGTGTTTCCAAGCTACTCAAAACCTCCTTGCTGCATTATGTACTTTATCGTCTTATCCAGGACGAAGAATATAACCTAAGATTAAATCTAGCTATTGCAACTGTAAAATGACGAGACCTTGCCGACAATCTAGTACAGCAATTGAATTCATAAAGTCTAGGTACAATAGAGGTATGTTCAAACGGAACAATTACCATGAAAATATTTATAGAAAAACGCAAAAGGAAGCTTAGTTATGGTGATAGGAAAAGGACTGAAACCGAGATGCCATGTCAGGGCAAATATCATTGCAGGTTCTTTGTGTTTTATCAAGAATTTCTAGGTATATGACAGAAGTACCAGACCAGATGTGGCAGTAATATTAAAAACATGGTTTAATGATAGACTTATATAAGACAGATTCTTGTAAGGAAAATTTTCGAGCACGAAACGGTGAAGCAACTTTTCTAGTAGCACATCTAGCAATTGATTCAATGTGATCTTTCCAATTCATATCATTTGATGTTCATATATTGTTTTCATTAAATATCGGAATGTTTCAGTAAGCAATTTTTATTTGTTTTTTTTTTCTATAGTAGAATGATAAAATTTTCATTATTTTCATCTGCTAAAAGAAAGTGACTCTGTTATTAATGTTGTATACGGAAGTAAATTGTGGAGTTATTCTTAAATGATTATGCTGATATATATATATATCTAAAAAAAAAGAACTTTGGATAATTTATTAACAACTTTAATCGTGATGTCTAACAGTACATTCAGAAATTGCAAAGACATTAAAATTGTGACGAACATATCTTGCTGGTGGTATCTATATATATATATATATATATATATATATATATATATATATATATATATATATATATATATATATATATATAATACTATAGTATACAAGGTAATCAAAAAAGTTCTGTCCGTTTTTTGATTAGTCATTGAATGAAGTTGAAATATATACGAAATGCGTATATCACTTGTTTTCAAATTCGGACAGCCGGAAGTAGGAACATCAGACGTTATAAAAAACACGCGCACCGTGCCCGGCCATCAGTTATAAGCCGGACAGCTTTGAGAAGGATGGAAATGTCTAGAGATCTCGTTCGGGGCTTTACGACTTCAGTGACTTATCTGCAGCTGCATCAAGTCGCCGCATAAGTCAAGCGTTTGGGGATAGTGCTGTGTATGAACGTACTGCAAGGCGTTGGTTTCGAAAATTCAAGTCGGGAGATTTGCCGTTAATAATAAAATTTAAAAAAAAAATGTGTGAATTTCTTTTCATTTTTCATTTCAATTTTTAGAAGTAAAGTCTGATGATCGAGAGCCCTGTTAAAGGGGTTATGGTGAAATAATTTATTACATAGAAACTTAACGTGGTCTGTTTTTATTCAAACAAATATATATATATATATATATATATATATATATATATATATATATATATATATATATATATATATATTAAATAAGTTTTTCGTGGTACAGAATTTAAAATATTTATAAGGCATTTTTTAAAGGCAAAAGCTAAAATAAAAACAACTGGTTTCGTCCCAGGACTTATCAAGTTTATTTATTCTGGGAATTTAAAAAAGCGTGTAAATTAATTTTAAATTAACGAATGTAATGGAATGGGGGAAAATATGAATTTCAAGGATTCCCTCTGTTTACAAAAGGAAGGATCACAGGATCTGATATACAAGGACTCTAGAACCTCGAGGTGAAATGTGGAGTGGGACCTCAATAAAATTATAAATCGGTCACCACTACAATTTTCCACACATTTCCTACTATTTATTAAATGTTCAGCAATAGCAGAACCTGAACTGTTGGTCAGTTGACTATTCCTGGAGGATGGATTCAAAATCCTGGGGGGTAAATGCTGTTTTATTCTCGAATCCAAACGCTGGGACATCCTCCCTAAGTAGTCATGTCCACAAATACACTTGTATTGGTAAATCACTGAATTATATATATATAATGGACTCACCCGTCGGTTTCGACGTATGAGGAGCTGACAACTTAATTGATTCAGTTATGAAAGTGTGTGCGATAATCTTAAGTGGCATTTAAGACCCGCTAGTGATTTACAAAGGAGGCCACATATGAAGCAAATGTGAGAATTGTGAACTGAGATCACTGTTAGATTGGCTGACATTTTAGATCTTGCTCTCGCTTCTTGAAGATGATTCAGACAAGCAGATTGAAAATTGCTGAGTCAACTAAAACACGTTGATCTCCATTCTACCCGCTCCAAAGCTATGCGCTCAAGGGTGTTATGTGATATAACAGTGGTGCTGACAAGTAAGAACGAGTTAAGGTAAACCGGCAGAAAACCCACACAAGTGTTTGATTAAAGTGGTGAAGGCTTGTGCTTTTCGGAAGTGTTATATATATATATATATATATATATATATATATATATATATATATATATATACCACAAAGCTCTTTCATAAATTGAGCATTCTCTGTCAATACATAAAAATCTACCTTCCTCTCTACTGGGCGATGATGCCAAATCAGTCGGGTTTCGATCCCGGCATGAGGGAATCGGATATCTAGTGACACTGATGAGCTGTGATATTGCGAATCAATCTGTCTGTGGATGACAATATATACGCCTTCGGAAAATTTAATTCCGGTTGTACACTCAGGAGAGAAAGCGCGAATTTGCAAACAATGACTACTAATGCTAATACTGCACAGCTCTTCGATGAATTGAGCCCTTTCAGTCATTGATGGGTTTATTCAAAGGATAAGTACGTAAAAACCCGCCTTCCTCAGCGCGCTGATAGCTCAGGGGTAAATCTCCGTCTGACCGACTGATGCCAAATCAGTCAGCTATATATATATATATATATATATATATATATATATATATATATATATATATATATATATATATATATATATATATATATATATATATATATTGTCCTCAAGGATACATTCCACAGTGGATGAAGGCGTTGGTTAGATCCAGTGACAAGGCCCAATGAGTGTGAGTTCAATACCTGGTGAAGGCAGTGGAGAACTTGGAGTGGGGAATTAACAGGAGATATCGGATAACTGACATCCATTAGACACGGCACATGAAACTAGAACACTCTACCCCTATGAGAGAAATAAAGGGTTCAGCTCGACATTCCAACTACCTGAAGAAGGCCGGAGCGTACAACGACCGAAACATATATGGCAACAAAGATGAGGACGATTGTCTGAACAATGTAAATAATGTATGTTGTGTCGATTCATTTTAATTATCGACTTTTCCAAGTTGCTGATAAGTCTTCACCGACCAGGAGGTCATTTTGTCAGAAAGTTCTGAAGTTTATTTTGTAAGGAAAGACTAGGACATATTTTCTGTACTCCTTTCTTCTGAAATGACACATCATCAGAGTTTTCGTTTTCTCCTCCATCTTCCAAGCTCTGATTCCAATTGTCAGTTCACAAATTATTTTGTGATAAGCACCGCATCATTTCAAAGCTCATTAGGAATTCTTCTTTTATGTGCCGTGTTCCTTAAGGACATAAGCGATCATAGACCTTCATTATTTGTAGTTTTGTCTGTTTCTTCGCGCCTTTTTTGCAGTCCCTCCCCCCCCCCCATGTCTCGTGAATATCAGACTTTCTAAGTCCCTTCTTTTCATTATGTGCCCCAGAAATTTCATCTGTCTCTTCTTGATATTAAGTATAAGTTTCCTCTTTTTTTGATTCCTCTCCAAAACCTCATCGTTACTCACATCTTCGGTCTCTGGTATCCTCAGCATCTTTCTGTAGAACCACATTTCTGTTGCTTCAAAGCTTTTCTTTATCTTTGATTGTCCCGCATTCGTTGCCATATAGGAGGACAGATATCACGTCTTTGTTTCCATGTTTTTATGTCTCTTAATACTCTGCTTAGCTTTTGGAAGGCATTTTTCGCCATCCCAATATGTCTTCTGGTCTCAGTGTCACACTTTTCATCCTGTTAGAGCAATTGCTAGATATTTAAATTTGTTTAATTTTAGTATCTCCAGTTTTTAATTTGCATTTTGAGCTCATCCTTTTTGCTGATAATCATGTATTCTGTCTGGTAATTTATAATCTTCTTGTTTTACGTCGCTAACTTCTGTAGGAAGTTTTGTGGTTTTCTCTCCGTATCTGCTCTCAATACTGGGTCATCTGCATTTCTTATGTTAAGACTGTGGTCGCTCGTATGACTTCTAATTCTCCTAGAATCGTTTCGCTGAATAAATCCGTTGAGAAGAAATCACATCCTTGTCTTACACACCTGTCTATTTTTGTATATCTTTTGAACTCAGTTTCTGTTCGTATGTGGTCGATGTACGGCCAGTATAGGTTCTTGATTATTCTAATATCCTTCTCGAATATGTCAAGATTACTGAGCAGCTCTAATAGATCATTGTAGTGTACTTTATCGGATTGCTTTGTGTCAATGAAAGCCTCGGACCATTTAATCTCTTCTTTATGCCCTTAGGGTAAAAAAATTGAAATGAAATCCGTAGGTAGTACATACCAACTCCCTCAGGACTTCAGGATCTTGCTGTTCATGGCTCTCCACAATGCCCTACCCTTTCATATCTCTTAGCAAATTATATCTTTTGCTATCTCCGCTAAATCTGATTCAGCCATCCATTTACTCATGCTCGCTAGGTAGTTTATGCATCTTTGCCTTTAATCTGTCCTGTGAGTATCAAATTTTCCAAGCATTCTTTCCACATAATGTGGACTAGAAATTTAAACATCGTTCTGATGTTAAGTATAAGTGTCTTATTTGTTTCCATTTTCCCTAAAACTTGAAACGTTGAAATACCGGTTCCCGTACGGTCATCAGGGTTAAGCAACTTTGAGTCTGGTCAGTACCTAGATGGGTAACCGCTTAGGAATACCATATACAGTAAGCTTTGATGTGTAATTGATAATGGTTCGAAATTGTTAATTGGAGAGTTCTAATTCCAGCTGGGTTCATGTATACGAAAATACCCCTGGGAAAATTAAGAATTCATTATTTCTCCTCCCACCTATGGGTTAATTAATAAGGCTTGTATCATTAAATCAGTATTATCTAAGAAAAAAATTCTTATAAACTCAAAATATTTTCTGGCTTTAAATAACCTCCATAAGGTTGATAAGCCGTAAAAAGAACTTCAATCGATGAGAATGGAAAACTTCGTCGTTACTTACATATTATTCATAATATTACATAACAGTTCAGTAAACCTTTCTTGGTTCTAAGGAATTCTTCTTAATATTTTGCTTATCTCAGTGTCGTAGTTCCCATCCTCTGTTAAAACACTCACCGGATGTATATATTATTGTAATTGTTTGATTTTGGCTTCTCCAATGTGCAGTCAAAGATTGAGGGAAAAAAAACCATCAGTACTCAAAAGAAGTATTACGATCGGTTAGAAAAAGTTACTTTTCTGAAGAGAAAACATTTGATGAATTTGTCGATCAGTCCTCTTCTATGGTCGTGGATGCTGGACAATCATCTCACAGATGAAGAAAATAATTGAAATAACTGAAATATTGTTCTACACAAGGATACTGAAAATAATATGGGTTCAAATGTGTTCAATGGCGATGTTTTTCAGATAATGAAAACAAAAATGACACGTATACTTAAGAACAAAATGAGAAGGTTAAAATTACGTGGGTACATAATGAGGAAAGAGTGCTTAGAAAATTTGACACTCACAGAATATATCGAAGGCAAGAGAGAGAGAGAGGGGAGAGAGAGAGAGAGGGAAACAGCGTATATAACATATCTAAGTTGTTAAATGGATGACAGAACATGATTATAGGGAGGTAAAAAAAACAAAATTTACTAAGAAGAAATATGGAGAGGACATTGTGGAGAGTCATGATTGGCCACGTCCTGAAGGGACATGGCACATAGTATAAGCAGAATGAGTTTGTGTAAATGTTTTAGCAGAACATGGATTAGGAGCAAGAGAAAAAAGAGAAAATTTACTAAAGGCTACAACGTACAGGAAATTGTGGAGAGCCATGATCACCAACATACTGAAGTGGTATGGTATATAGACGAAGAAGAACGATAACTATTTGGCCAATACATTCCGAATTCTTCCTTTATGGAAACGGTTATACCCTCTTTAACTCTTCTTTTTTTTCTTCTACTTCTTTTTCTTCTCTTTCTTTCCCTCCATCTTCTTTTTCTTCTTTTCCTTCCTCTTCTTTTCCTTTTTCTTCTTCCTCTTTTACTTCTTATTCTTTTTTTCTAATTTTTCCTTCTACTTTTTCTTAATCTCCTTCTTCTTCTTCTTTTTCTTCTTCTTTTTCTTTTTTCTTTTTCTTCTACTTTTCTTCTTCCTTTTTTCTTTTTCATGGTCTTTTTCTTCTTCCTCCTTTCCGTCTACATTTTGTTCTCTTCTTCTTCTTTGCCGTCTTCTTCTTCATCTCCTCCTCCTCCTACTACTTCTTTTCTCCCTTTTCTTCTACTTCTTTTCTTCTTCCTTTCTTCTGATTTTTCTTCTTCATCTATTTCTTTTTCTTTTTCTTTTTTCTCCTTTTTCATCGACTTTTTTTTCTTCTCCTTCCTCCTTTTCTTCTACTTTTTGTTGTTGTTGTTATTCTTATTCTTCTTTTTCTATACGTCGTGTCCATTTAGAAAAAAAAGAAAAACAAAATTAGATTTCCATGCGCATGCGCCGAAACATGTTTTTGGCGCGCATGTTAGAAACACTAATGTCCCATACCGTACCTAACACATGTAAAATCTTTAATGTTCATAACTGCAAGAAGGAACAGATTATCTTTTTAGAATTTACGCAAAAGAAAAATCATTATTCCATAAGTTTGAAATGGAAGCTGTGAAGATTTCCCAATAAAAAAAGAAAAAGAAACATTATAGGAAATGCGACAGCGTAGAAGTCATTATCTCGTTAGTCGAACCAATGGAAGACACTATTGTCATTGAAAAAAGCAATTACCAACCGCATAAAGAGGCTTTTCATCTTGAGAAGTGTTATGAGCTGGTAATATTCTTAAATTTGTAGGAAATAGACAGTTTCAGGCTGCACAATCTATCTGTCTTTTAAAATTTACCATATTTATGGAAGAAGGGAGCTCAATAGAGTGTCCGTGGCTATAAATGTGTGACGTCATAGAAAACAACACAGCAACGTAAATAGCAGATTTCTGGTCATCGCTTAAGTTATGAAATTCTTAGTCGTCATGTCGTGCTGATTTCTATGGTCAAAGAAATTTTTTTATCTATCTATCTATCTATCTATCTATCTATCTATCTATCTATCTATCTATCTATCTATCTATCTATCTATCCTCTCTTTACAGCTATCTATCTATCTATCTATCTATCTATCTATCTATCTATCTATCTATCTTCTCTTTACAGCCATCTATCTATCTATCTATCTATCTATCTATCTATCTATCTATCTATCCTCTCTTTACATCCATCTATCTATCTATCTATCTATCTATCTATCTATCTATCTATCTATCTATCTATCTATCTCATGTGGCCACCCAGGCACATACCAAAGAAATGGTCAGCATCAAACGCATCCTTCGGAATAACAATAGAGAAAAAAATGACAAACCTTATAACCCCACTTTTTGTAAATAGGAGTTGTACTTTACTTTTAAATGTAAATATATCGTTCTCTCGCCAGTAATTTATTATCGCCTCATGAGATGCTTGGATACGCATTGAAAGATAACAGCAATTGTGTAGCTATTTTTACATGTTTTCGATGTAATATCCTAAAGTAATTAATATTCTTCTACTCTGTATTGAGCACCCTTTTAAATTAAATGTTACGAACGTTGTAATACATACATATATATATATATATATATATATATATATATATATATATATATATATATATATATATATATATATATATATATATATATATATATATATCCAGATACGATTTATATATATATTTTAAATATTTCTTTATGTCCTAGATAAATATGTTTATTACAATAATAGTTATATTTAGTCCTGAAACTATTTACTTAAAAAATTAAACATTTAAGTTAATAACAAAATTTTTTTCAGACATCGAATTTTCTATCAAACATTGTAAACTATCTTTTACATAATTTTGTTAAAACAAAATTATAACAACTCCATCTCTCTTTCCCCCTCCCCCCTATCTCTCTCTTTACCATAAGACTCACTTGTATACATTTTCTACAATTCATTTCCGTTTTATTAACCATCTAAAGAGGTCAAGTTTCTGTCACTCCTCCTACTCCAATATAAAACATACTTAAGAGAGATATAAAATTAACCCCTCCCTATACTTTATATTGTCTGTTTAACTACCACTCTCAACCCCCTCTATTAAATTACAAAAATTACACTACCCACCAATTTCTAATCCCATTTTTTTTTCTCAATTCGTTGTTGGAAGATTTACCTGATGATCCTGAATCCTTAAAAAAGGATTTAGGTGAAATAAATTATCGTAATGGTACATTAAAGTGGTTTGTTTTTCATTACATATATATATATATATATATATATATATATATATATATATATATATATATATATATATATATATATATATATATATATATATATTTGAATTCTTTAAGTAGATTGGAAGTTTTAATAGCAATATTCTATACTTACTTATACTAATGTATTTTTGAATTAAAAACTAATGAGGAAGATGTCACCATTAATGCAATGGTTGCAAATGGTAAGAAAACATTATCGGAACAATTATATTTTCTTCAAAAATATTTTGAATTATTTTATTATCGAAACTCAATTTTTGTTTTCATTTGTGTCAAGGTATTCGACTGAGTTTTATTTGATATTATTAAATATTCATGTTGTCTGCAATTAGTGTTTCAATTCTGTTGTTATATTCATTTAAGACTTATTGAGTCTTTCGAAATGGATATGCGTGTAAATTTTACTTTCTTCTGCACACACATACACACAAACATATATATATATATCCAAATATATATATATATATATATATATATATATATATATATGTGTGTGTGTGTGTGTATGTATGTACTATATATATATATATATATATATATATATATATATATATATATATATATATGTACTGTATGTATATATGTAAATATATATATGAGATAACGATGAATGGATTTTTACATATGAAGAACAATGTATGACAAAGTGGAGAAAAGTTTTTATGCGACGTGTTTCGTCTTTTAGCAATTGATCGGATTAAATATGTTACTTTAGTGCGACTACATATGCGCGAAACTAAATTGAAATTAAAAATTCCCAGCATCCCTTGTTCGTGCGCATGTGTAGTCGCACCAACATAACAAAGGACGAAACGCGTCATAATTTTCTCACTTTGTTATATATATATATATATATATATATATATATATATAGATATATTCAGTTGTATAGATATGAGTTTGTGACCCTGGGTTTCACCCTTTTGTGATCATTAGACAAACCTATGATGATTGCAGAAACGTGAAACCCCGTTTTACCAACTCATATCCATATAACTAAATATGTTTGCTCTATCAATGATATTGAGCACTTTCCACTAAGAATTGCACACACACACACACACACACACACACACACACATATATATATATATATATATATATGAAATCATTAAAACACTATTAAGGAGATAGAACAATTAAATAAAAGGAATTAAGAAGACAGAAGATAATCATTGACATTGCACTGATACGTTCAGTTGTCTTATCCACCAATGTTGCTCACTATCTATTATCTTAATCCACAGGTATTGATAGCTACCCTTTTCTTTCCATCCACGATCAGTAATGTTTTCTTTTAACCTCTACTTTTATTGCAGAATTTTTATGCACCTCTGTTTTATTTTATTGGCTGACTGGTCTCGCTTTTGTTTTCCTCGCCACAACTGTCTCGGTTGGAACTTATACCGTTCTTGGTTACGTTCTTTTTCCGAGGTGAGGGTGGCTTCGTTTAAGCGATATCTCCTGTATTGCATATAGTCCTGATTTTATATAGCCAGGAGATATCCTGAAATATTTCATATGCATACCATTTATGGTACTTGATAGACAGTGGCTAAGTATTTTAGAATATAATGATAAAACCTCATTTAAAGAATTCGATGATAAATGAATTTTGTAGAAGGATTTTGAAAATTATTTTTCAAAAGAAAATATATTGGGTAAGTCTTTTATATTTTTGGAAATTGGTATGAGTCTTATACATTTGAAAATATATGGTGTAAGTTTTTTATATTTGAAGATATATGTTGTAAGTCTTTTATATTTGAAAATATATGTTGTAAGTGTTTGATATTTGAAAATATATGTTGTAAGTCTTTTATATTTGAAAATATATGTTGTAATTCGTTTATATTTGGAAATTCAATTATTTTGGAAGTACTCGGTTACCAAGGAAAAGCTGTTGAAAAAAAAAGCTGTTGAAAAAAAAAGTGTTGTGGATTCCGAGATGAATTCGGTCTGCAAGGAATGACAAACGCAATAATTAAATATAAGAAATAAAATGTATTTACACAATCATACAAAGAGTAATACTGTTAGTAAGTCCAGGAACGTGATTAGTAGCAAATAAAGATAGATATATACAGTCTAGGACTTCCTTAGAATCTACGTGCTTGTAACTGACTTCTACACGAGGTTACCTCACACTATCTCCGTTCGTATATTCTCTCACTCACCGTATATTCTCTCATTATCCGACTACCGACAGCTGACTACCCTCACTGACTGTAACTCTGGGTATTTAACGGCAGCAGTCCAGGTACACTTGGTAGAGTTCACTTATATGAAAAAGGGGTGGGGTCCATAATAAAAAGAAACGAAGGTGTCAATTCCTCACGTATCTTCGATACTTGTTCGATACTTGTTCGATATTTCCAATCTAAATTTCCATCTTTGTCTTTACTATGATTTCTAAAAGCTTCCTGCTAAATCTCATGCTATCAAGACGTCGAAGCGACGACAACAATCTGGTCCCTTCAGCTTTCTCTATCTTGCAAGTGTGTCGGAACATCCCCCAACGCTAGGTTAATCTGCTAGAGGTCCTGGCGGACGACAAATTTCCAGCGGCTGTGTGGTCTGCAGCGAGAGCGTCGCCACTTTCCCTAAGACGTGCTCACAAGTAAATGACACCAATGGGGTAGTCATCAAGGCGTCGTAGTGGCTGACCGTTCCAGCGAACACAGAAGATATTCGGCTTTTTGGTCCTCCACCGGCGCTCCTCATTGGAGACTGAACCATTGCACCCTCTGCATAGTCCTTAGGGCGTCGGGCTCGAAGCCACGCATGCAGGAAAGGGTGAGGGTCTTGCCCTGAGGTCAAATCTCAGTGCTGTATAGTAGCACAGAGAGTCTGCTATAAACTCGCAAGTTGGCGTGCCAGTAGATGTCTCGGCGCCACAATAGTGGTCTTTAACCTATATACGTGAATATCCGAAGTTCCAAATATATGTTGGATCACCCTCCCTATTCTCCCTCTTTGCTACCATCTGACTATCATATGTCTCCCCAACACATGGCACGGTGTATTAATTATGACGTCAAATCTGCTGCTGATAAATCTTTACCAACAGGATGAAATATTCTTCATCAATGGGATCCAAACAACACCAATGAAAGAAGTGTGTGAGTTGCAAGCGGGACTATGTTGAAAAATAAACCTCATTTAATCACATTCCATGAGAGTATCTTTGTCAGTCTGTGAACTTTTCAGCCATATTTATTACACAGATAGTTACAGTTCTGACTTAAATATATTTTATGTCTGATTTATATAACTTTTTTTTCTGTCTTTTGTCTCTTCAGGACGTGGGTGATCATGGCTCTCCACAACTTCATCTCATTTATAGCACTTAGCAATATTTGTCTTTTTGCTTTCTCTGCTAATCTCTGTTCTGCTAATCATTTCCACAGTCTCTTGGGGTAGGTTATACGCAATATTTCTCTGTCAACCCTGCTTGAAATATGCCCTTTGAGTGTCAAATAATCTAAGCTCTCTGTTCTTATTATATGATTTTTTTCTGATTCTAAGTATATAGTTTATCTCGCGAGATAAAAGTAACATCTTGTCTGGTTAAAATTTAATCTTTGGTGGCGAATCTGGAGTGAGCTCTCCACAGCGCAGTCCAGGGGGATGGCATATGAAGGTCATACGCTACCCAGACTACATGGTCCTCATCTCATCCATACCGACAAGATCCAAGGCTGCATGAGTTGCCAGAAAGTTGTCAATGTTGACAGTCAACTTTATTCGCGGATTCACTCTGGGTTTTATCTCTGGTTTTATATCCGTAGCCATTTCTGTGTTTTACACGGCGGCAGATTATTAAAATCAGGGTTTTCCTTTCTACATGGATTGAATTCATGGGCTGTCTAGCTCCAGGTACCCTAAGCAGTTGGTTATAAAACACCGGTTTTCGTTCTTCGCCCATTCTCCGGTTTGAAGTTGAAAGAATCCATTTGTAACGCATGCCACGGAAGCATTTTGTAGACGATGGAAGACTGTTATTTGTAAGTAGCTAATTCTTAATATTTTCCTTTTACTCCCAGTCAACAAATATTTTGAATTACGAATGGCATCAATGCATGGGAATATATAATTAAATGATTTAAAAACATCTCTCAGAGTTCAATGCAATAGTGAAATTATCTTGAATTCATTTTAAGCCTCTCTGTAAAAGAACCACACAAAGTATAAGGAATAGTCTTGTTTTTCGATTTGCCTGTCTCTCTCTGTTTTACTACTACTACTACTACTACTACTACTACTACTACTACTACTACTACTACTAATAATAATAATAATAATAATAATAATAATAATAAATACAGTTTCAACATGCTTAATTGGACCATAGCTGACATTAAAAGAATAGATATCAAAAGGAGAATTGTTTCTCACTTGCCACCGCATGCATCATCCTAAGACCGATATTTATCGTCTGTATGGCTCCAGATCCGAAGGAGGCAGAGAATTAGTTCAACTAGAACTGTCCTACAAAACCACAAAAATCGATCTCTAAAGCTAGCTGGAAACTACAGAAGAATAGATAATGATGTGTTATTTGACAATCATGAAAGAAGTAAGAATAATAAAGGAAGCTAACAAATTCAAAATTGAATTGCAAGAGGGCGAAGAATTGCAAATAAACCATAATGCATCTACTGCAGTGGCAATGCAACTAAAAAGAAAGCAAAAGCAAATGCAATGTACCAAATGTAGAAAAGATGGCAAGATAAACCTCTTTATCATCAATACTCTGTCCGTACCAAATACTTTGATGTAGATAAACTTCGTACTCATCAGTGCTTACGTAGTCCAAGGTTAAAAGCTGAAACAGAAGGTTTTATTCTTGCTGCATAGTATAAATGCTCGCTAACTAGAAATTACAAAGCACATACTGAAAAATTGTGTTGACTCGAAATACAGGTTCTTCGATAAGTATCCAGAAACAACTGACCATTTTGTATTAAGTTGCAAATTGTTGGCACTCACTGAATATAAAATGTGGCATGTTAGAAGGGCCAATATCTGCAGTGGAAAATATACAACTTTTACAGGAAGGAAATTGCAAGGAACTGGTATGAATATCAAGCAGACAAGGTTACAGAGATAGGACCTCTAAGAATTTTATGGGACTTTACACAGACAGAACAATCAAAGCTAATTGCACAAACTTCAAAGACCACGAAAACAAAACTTGTTTTATTATTAATATGATAGTCCCACAGATTGTAATGTATCTTTGAAGATCTTCAAAAACTATCGAAATACAAGGATCTTGAAATGGAAATTTCAAAAATGTGTCACATGAGCACATCCATAATTCCATTTCTAGTTTGAACCGTCAGATTGATTGAAAAAGGTTCCGATAGTCTCACTGAAGGGATTCCTGGCAGCCCATTGTCTCAATGAAATATATAAAAAATTATACTCAGGACTACAGTTCGCTCATTGCGAAGAGCTTTATCTATGTAAATTTGTATGATCTTAGTTTTTTGTGTGTTTTTACAAAAATGATAAAGTAAACAATAGAAATCAAAGTTAATAATAATAATGATAATAATCAGAGGCGGATATGCAATATAATTGGCCCTGTTCTGGCATCTCGTCTACAGTCGCTCTCTCACAGACGCGCCGTCGCCTCTCTGACTTTTTTTACAAATACTTTCATGGTAATTGCTCCGAGGAGCTGCATTCGCTGGTTCCCAGACTTCATGAGTTCAAGCGCCCTACGAGGCTGGCATCTCGCTCTCACCCTTTCACTGTCGAAACTCCTAAATGTAGCCGTCTCTTCTACTCCAATAGCTTCATGTCTCGCACCTCTCGCCTGTGGAACTCCCTTCCCTATTCCAGTTTCCCTGAGAGCTATAATCTCCAACTATTCAAATGTAATGTCAATCGACATCTCCAGTTGCCTTGATCTATCCACTACCCTTCTCCTCATCCTTTTTTTCTATCACTCCTATCTGATCTTGCTCCAAATCTTCTGTAACCCCATGCGTCCTAGTGGCTTCCCGCCTTGCTTGAAGTGAAACGCTTAAAAAATTAATAATAATAATTTGGTCGGATTCTATGAGAGTATCATTGTCATCGCTTGGACTTTTCAACCTTCTCTTGTAGTTCTTGAAAATGTGTAAATATCTGTATTTTGTTCCTAAGCACATTTTAATATAAACATCATTTATTTCTTAATTGAGCTCAACATTTTGTTGCAGAAAATAACAGCAAAAAGTAGCCTTTTACTTTTTTATATTAAAATCATTTAAAATATATTTTTCAGCAAAAGTAATAAAAAAGCCCATCGTTTTCTTCTATATTAAAATACTTTGAAATATATATATATAATTCGTAAATAAGTAAAGTGTTAGGAAAGAAATTTAGTTTTACATAAAAAGACAAAAACAAACGTGAATTTTTTTACAATAATGTTCGCTTTATACAAGGAACACGAGCCACTCGAATTAGATGGTTACAAAGTAAGAGGTACAGTTTATGCGCATATGGGGAGAAAATAATGGTTACCCTTGGACATGAAGAGGTTAAGATTGTAGTAATCAGGGATGCATACTCCTGAGAGTCAGTTCCACAAAACAGCGGTTCGTGCTAAGAAACTACTCGAGTTGTAAAATAGGGTGGTTCGCTAAAATATGCATGACATGGAGGGTCTTAGTTGTGAAGATTAGAACTGGTGGAACTGTAATAATACAACACCTACCTGGCCTTCCAAGACTCCCAACATTGATCGATGAAGACCTGCCGTATCCCACGTTGTTTGTTCATAAGGCAGCCAAGATCAAATCGTCGCAGGTATCTTCGTTTTGGGGCGTGTCCAAGCAGGCCGAAGACGTACAGAAAAAAAATAACACTCGAATAATTTGAACAAAAGTAAATAGTGATTTTATATCAGTCATTTGTACAATAATTGGTTATATCAGTGCTTGCATGCAATTAAGTACCAGCCCAATCCGCGTCTAAATCGGAAGTGATATTGCTGTTGACTTGGTAAAGTTTGGTTTTCTGTTGTGAGTAAAGTTCAGCACAATGCTGAAGTTGAAGGGTTCTCTTCGACATGCAATCACGTGGGATGCATGAAGACCAGTGGACGAACTCTTTGCCGTCTTTCTTCTGTCTCCTGTCTCCTGTCTCCGTCTGTCTGACGAATTCTGTTCGTGAATTCATATTTATTGAGGTTTGCTCAAACTGGCGCGAGGCATTTCGGTGAAATCCCTTTGTTGTCAGCTTAATCCATATTTCTGGGGGAATTCTCTTGTTACACTCTTTCATATTATTACCTCCCACTAAATCACCTCAGTGAGCGTGGGTGGCTCATCCATCCCCCACTTGGTATTTTAAATCAACTTTCGACCAGGAGAAATTAATTCCAAATACATTGTTTACGAAAATTAAGTTTCCGCTTTACAGGTTGCATTTTCATTTGCTGAGAACACATATCAATTACCATTGTCCTCTAAGTCTGGGTCATTTCATTGTTCAAACCCTCAACACACCAATTCCAGGTGTTGTATATAAGTGAATTAAATCATCAATTTTTCCTACGGATTCTGTTAAGCCTCTTTGTTCCAAAGTCTTTCAGGATATCGCTCCTTCTATTCATAGGAAAACTTTCCCATGTTTTAACGCGGCTGCAACAAATAGTATTACAGAACTGAGAAATGGAGAAACGGTTTTTAAAACTGTCGAGACTAGGAATTGAAAACTGAATAGATCCTGCCCATATATGGCAATGGTACTCCATTTTTGGCCTGATCTAGTTCTTTTATAGAGAGAGGATATCAGGAGGAGCTAGTTACTTACTGGAGCAGTAAAGGCAACTAACCATTTTACAGCGGTAGATCGCATGGATGGGTTCCATTTCAGGTGTGGGTTGAGTCCCAACAGGGGTTCAAGTAATGCGGTTTAATTTAGTTAAACATTATTTATAAAAAAGAAACACCTTCATGTTCTGCAACTGCTGTTTAACGGGCAGGCATATTTTTGATTAAACGTTTAAAGAAATATAGAATGTCTCCTCAGAGAAAATTTTGAAAAACTGTTTTCATTTTACTTTGCGAATGTTCTGCCAGTTACGGAATGTTCTAGCGGTTAAAACAAATGGAAATCCGTGGATACTGAATCTGGTCATATGCCCCTCCCCGTAGTAACGTTAATATTTTCCTTGTTGGACATCCTGCGTATTTGAATTGTCAGGCTAGAGAATAAAACTATTTTCTTTGATCAAGGCAAAACTTTATCCTCGTAATTCTCCCGATCAGGCTTGTTAGCAATAAACACCTGCAATGAAGGTTCTTACATTTAACGAGTTAGTATTGGACAAAGTATTTTATATTTGACAAGGTACGAAGTAAGAGCTTCAAGGAATGCTCTCTCCCAGAGTTTGGGTTTTGCCATTCATTTCTCCTGATGAAGGCTTGTCACAACACTCATTAGTTTTATGACTTTAGATCCGAAAATGCGTCCAACGAGGCTTCATCATATATTTCTAAAAGCTTAACTTAAATAGACTTCTTACTCCATCTCAATATTTTATTAAATTCAACAATCATCTCTACCTACTCTGATGATTTCTCAGGAAATTGAAGAGCTTGGACCATATTTCCAGTACATACCTTCAGAAATAAATTTCGGAAAATTACTGATGTATGACAAAGATTATTCGAAACTTGGAAAATCTATCATTTAAATTAATAGACGAAATATATACATATATATATATATGGATGACATTATATTAGCTCCTGAATTAATTCCAGTTGAGCACTCTCGGGTTGAGGTATGGGTTTGTAAACAGTGACTATTATAGCTATATAGCGAGACTCTTCGGAAGCCGAATTGAGTCACTGTCGGTCACTGGGCGTGTTTCCTAAAAATCCACCTTCATCCCAACCGTACGCCGACAGCTTAGTGGTAGAATATCCGCCTGATACCAATTCAGTCGGGTTTCGATCCTATCTAGAGGCAACCGGATGTCTAGCCGTCAAGTCTGTCTGTGGATGACATTAAATATATATATATATATATGTATATATATATATGCAGCATTCAAGCATGTTCGGTTAAATAATTTAGACGTATTATGTCTATTTATTTTAGTTTTAATCCTTTCGATTCCATTAATTAATTTCTTGGTGGCTGTAGGAAAATGATCAAGGAAAATAGCAAAATTTTCTTTAAAGTAGTTTTTATGCTTATATATATATATATATATGTGTGTGTGTGTGTGTGTGTGTGAATATATATATATATATATATATATATATATATATGTGTGTGTAGATAGATAGATATAAAAGTGAACATAGAAGTCAACACTCAGAGGCGACAGGCTGTTTCATGCTAGACGCAATCGTCAGGCTGCAAGTGATTGTTGGATTCTTTCTCGACTATTTAGCCTGACGATTGCGTCTAGCACGAAACAGCCTGTCGCCTCTGAGTGTTGACTTCTATGTTCACTTTTATATCTATATTTATATACACTCTATGATATTGACCACTTTATCCTATATATATAGCACACCTTAAGACTATATTTCTTCATCGATAGATAGATATTTGAAATAAAATGTATATTTCTGTATTATAAACACAGACTGGTTATTCTCCGTTACTAAAGTATGCATATTCTTTTCAAGAGATCAATTTTATTACTAGTGAATTATGTGAAACTACTTTTCACTTTCCAGTTTTAGTTCAGATAACACCTCTCAAAATCATGAAATAGTGGCCTGTATAGTCATCCATAGACACAATTCTCTCTTAGAATATATACAAATGTTATCTCTGCATATAAGTGTGATGATCTTACAACGTTTCTTTTCATGTCCATCGATGATAACACGGTTTTTTTTTATTCGTTTACTTTTATTTTAGTTTTTTCCCCTATTTTTTCTCTTGTGCTATAGAATTCTGGCTGGAAATATTGTTTATTGTCATCGAATAAACCCTTTCAAATCTTTATTTTATCTTATTTTTTCGCCTCTGAAAGCAATACATTCGACAATATCTTTAATTGTGGCAAGCTTCAGTGACATTGCGGTTACTGTTTTTTTCAGCTTTGTAAGATGGAGTTAACAATGTCTTGACAAAAAGAAACATCAGACAAAAACAAAACAGAAAAAAACTTAGCGTTAAAAGCAAAACGGCTAGTTAAAAAAAAGGAACAGTTAACTGAGAAAGGCGGAACATACAGACGATCGAAACTGGGAGAACATGTTAGTTTTCATGGCGTACAAAAGGTGGTACATTGTAATTAATAATTGAAAATCCAGACGTTAAGAAAAAAAAAAGAAATCAAATCAAATACAAACAAACGATTCGGCGCGTACAAAGCATAAAATGTGTCTATAGAGAAAACAATCAATATGCAAAGTCCGAAAAAGTTAGTGATTCCCTCTTAGAAGAAATTATGTAACAAAAGTATTATAATGATTTCGACATAACTCCGAATGATGTTCTTATGGGCAATTAAAACCTGATTGATTAATTTGTTTTTTACGGCATATCAACCTTTTCAGGTTATTTAAAGCCAGACAGTATTTTTAGATTGTAAAAATTATTTTGAAGATAATAATGATTAACTGATACAAATCATACTAATTAACCTATAGATAGGGGATTAGGGATTCCTACTATTTCCAAGGGTATTTGAGCGTAAGTGTATATGAGAACCCAACTGGAATTGGAACTCGGCTCTCCTATTTCCATTCTGGGTTATTATCCATTACACTACAGGCATATCCAAGTTTACACTCTCTGTATTCGCAAGCGATCACCCATTTGAGGTAAGGACCAGTTGCGACCATTTTTATAAATGATCAGTTCATAATACTTATCGTCTAAAGGTCTAAAATATGCAAGATGGGTGTGAATAGGTAGGAAGTAGGATCACAATAATGATATTGATTTGTTTTTACGGTTTATCAACCTTTTGAAGTTATTCAAAGCTAGAAGATATTGCGGAATCGGAGAGCTGAGTTAGAATTCAAGTCGAATCCATTACATTCACTTACATGCTAATAACCCTTGGGAAAGGTATGAATCCTCTTCTTCTCTCCACAACTATGGGTAAATAGCAAGACGGGCCGGATTCTATAGGATACAACTGGTTTACAGTAAAAAGAAATGTCAACCTACTGCGGGGAAAAATCTGCTTCGTCAGTCATGTATCGAAAGATACATGATCGCCTAAGCATGTATGACGCATGACACATAACTGACTGAATGACTTACTAATACAGGTCCTACTTATTAACCCATAGCCGGGGAGAGACTACGTGGATTTAACCCTTTCCCATGGGTATTCGCGTGCAAGTGAATATAACAAACCCAACTGGAATTGGAACACGGCTTCTGTTTAACAATTCTAAGACATTATCCTTAAAAACCATCCGCATATCCAAGCATACAGCAATTTGTATTTACATGGAGTTACCATTTCGGTTCTGAGTAGACTTGATGTCATTTACCTTTGTTGATCCTTCAATTTGATTTGGTTGTAAGCCTATCAACATTTGAAAAAACAGATCAGATGATAGTTGAACTGGTTAATATTAGTTAGTGATTTGCTTCGTCATTTGAACATTCTCAATTATCTGCTTAAAATTCAGAAACAAACAAAAATTAAATAAAACAAATGTGGCAAAAAAGAAAAAAAAAAACATTGTTAATACAATCATCCCTCGCCATTTCGCGCTTCGACTTTCGCGACTTAACTCTATCGCGGTTTTATCAGATCTTTTCATTAAAAAAATCATATGGCAGTTCATCTCCGCTTCACGGTTGACTACGGTCTATAACTGTTGCGGGTGTGCTGTAGATCACTTGTTAGTGATGTGTTTGGCTGCTTGTTGGTACAAAGGAGTCCGTAAACAAAATTGTTCAGAAATTAGTAAGTTGACAACAAACCGAGTAGAAAACAACAATGCAATAGTATTTGATTAAATAAAGCCAAATTTTATTTTGGGCGATAAAACCAAAACTGCTTATAAAGATATTTATGCAAATAAAATTTCAAGGAGGTGCTAAAAAGAAAATATCAAATTATGCTTATTAGTCCTGCCAAGGAATAAAGAATTTTTATGTAAATGATTTAGAGGAGAAGTAACCTTTGTTGTGCAGTCCATCTTTTCATCGCTTCATCTTCGATCAAGTAGCATTATTTTCCTATCTTCAACGTAATCTTGGAAAATAATGCAATTTGTTTGATAATGAAACGATGTACACGTAAGAACTTTGTCTGTGATTTTAATGTACAATAATAATAATATATTTGTAACGACTAATATGTCTTATTTTCTCTTATTTTGTCTAATATTTTGGGTAATATAAGTGTAAAGATGACTACAGGGGTGTTATTTCATGTCTACAGAGATCTTCTAATGTAAAAAGCCGTATTTAGAATGCCGTAAACAGATTTTCTATGCTCTACGAAAATATTCGATTTATAAATAAAGAATCCTATTTCGCGGAAATTCACTTATCGCAGTAGCCTTTGGAACTGATTAAACGCAATAAACGAGGGACGATTGTATTTCGTGAGCGATGCTTAGAAATATAAAAATAATGAACGATAAAATAGAGGGGAGAAAATGAAAAGATTGAGTGAATATCTTACGCGGATTTATTCAAACTGATTTCCTTGATTCGGTTCTCAGAATGAAAAAAAAAAAATAATCATAGTGGATAGGACACGTAAGCGCGTACAATTAAATAGTAGTCGCGTATTCAGTCCCTGCGTCTGGTAGTAAGATTTATAAATAAACTCTGTAATTAGCCTCTTCACGTTCTTCTTCTATATGTTGTGTCCCTGTAAGACTATGATAGTTCTCTCCATTTTCATGTCGTAGCTCAGTAAATGTCTTTTTGCTATCTCTCCTAAAACCTGTTTATTTTTACAATCTCGTTAGGGAGGTCATGCGTTGTTTAGCGATGTCCCTCTTGTGTTTATTATATCATGTGAGTGTCAAATTTTCCAAGCGTTCATCCTCACTATGTACCCTAGAAATTTCAACTGTCTCATCCTGATATTAAGTATCATTTTTGCTTTAATTTTTTCTAAAACTTTGTTGTTTCTCATATGTCCTGTCCTGTCCAAGCATCCTTCTGTCCTGTCCAAGCATCCTTCTGTAGAACCAGATTTTTGTTACCTCAAGTCTTAAGGAAATGAAGAATAATGAACGAAAATAAACTGTTCTAATTCAACTATCCAAATTAAGGGGAGAGGACTCGTGGCGATTAATTCGCTTTTGTTTTGTCATTTCTGCCTTCCAAAAGTGCAGCAAAATATGAAGAAACACGAACATTCCGTTAGAAATAAAGAAATTGTAATGTAATATAGGTCCTATATCGCAGTGAATGTTATACAATCTCATCCCAGATGAAGAAAAGACTTGAGTCAACAAAAATGTTCTTCTACAGAAGAATACTGAGAATACCATGGACAGAACGACGAAATATTAGCGAAAATGGGAACACTTATTTCAAATTATTTTATCGGCTATGGAGTAGGAATAATTGTGGATCTGAATGAACTTGTCACTACTTTTAATTCTGTTTGTTAATTTTTATGTAGTATTTATTATTGCTTACTTAATTATTGGTTGTAAATGATTATTTTATTTCATTATGTTAAATTGTTCATTCATAGTTTGTTAATGTATTTATTATTTACCTAATTTGTTTATTTATTAATTTAGAATTGTTAATATATTTCTTCCGCCATTTTTTTTTTTATCTTATTTGTTTATTTTAACGAATTACCATTCTCTAAAGTATGTTACATTGTCTGAGACGGTATATCGTGCATATATTTGCATTTGGGATTTGGCATCGTCGTATTTTACAAGATCATCATTTTTACTTTATGATATTTAAATTTATTAATAGACTTTACTATCCAAAATATACCATTCACCAGCATGTATAAATAGTCAAGCCTAAATATAATAGACATGACCTCAAGATTCTGTTGAAGAATGAAACAGAGTGTTATCGATGGATACGTTTTTATATTGACATAGGATCTATTTCTGACACAGAGCGCCTTTACCCATAAATACTGCGTACCTTATGCCTTTCTTGATGAGTATGGTATATTTTCACGTAGCGACCGGTATACCAGCCGCTCGGTTTTAAACTGTTAAAAGTATATATATATATATATATATATATATATATATATATATATATATATATATATATATATATATAATATATATATATATATATATATATTTATATATATATATATATATATATATATATATATATATATATATATATATATATATATGTGTGTATGTATGTATGTATGTGTGTGTGTGTGTGTGTGTGTGTGTAATTTAATGGGTATGAATTTGTTTCATGTTTATGCAATCCTCAAATAGACACTTGGTCTGAGGACCGCATAAAAACTCTATCACTGATATTGACCAGTTTCCAATAAGCACTGCATATACAGAGAATTTAAACACACACATATATATATATATATATATATATGATTGGTATTAAAAACTTTTCTCTTATCTTTGGACATGTCAAATGTTTTTATATGACATTCCAACGACGAAATCCTAAGTGTGTTTTGTGTTTTTCAAAACACAATCACAAAAGACAAAACAGACACTTGATTTTATCAAAAAGACATTCTATTGGCATTAGACAAAATAGGTAAAAGTTTAGACAATCGCCATTTTGGTTCATGGTGTACGTTGCATGCTTTCAATCTGGGCTCCAAAATAAGAAAGCTAATATAAAACCTGAAACATACACTTTGTCACAATAGAGAATCTTGATTTTAATAATTAATTAACTGAAGAATTGCAATGGAGATTGTTAGCTTGAAGAAACCATTAACTCTTAAACGACAGAAAAGTCTACAAAAACGTGCTCGGCAAACAGGTAACAAACGAGAAAAGTTATTTTTAAAGAGCATTTCTTTACGTTTCTTTTCTCTTTAATAATATACAAGTACAAAAAGAAATTATTCTTTCTTTTTCATTATAAATATAAAGAAAAAGGATATAAAAGAAATGTCATGTTTCTAAATTTAGCTCCTAATAATATTCTTTGAAATATTACATGCACAATAGAGTTGTATATTCTTTATACCAAATTGTCGACAATCAAGTTTTTGCCTCTTTTCTCCTTGAGAAGATGCCTGTAGATAAACGTACTATCTTTGTCTTGATCTCCGTTTTAACTACAGGCAAATTCTTCTAGAAATTAACGATTCCTAGTAATTAGTAACTTTAGATTTGCTAATTAGTCATTTAGACACGAATCTTGAATGGATGATGCTCATATCTTTCAGAAGATTTTAAATCATCAGTTTATGATGTCCGTCGTTTAAGGGTTAAATTATACAAGATGATCGTCTATAACTATGGAAGTAGGTACGCAATGCTTTCATTATATTGATTGATGTGTTTTTTTAAGGCTTAAGAACCTTTTGCCGCTAAAGCTAGAGCATATTTTTAGGTTTTAGAGATAAAAATGATTTACACATACAAGTCGTACTATTTAGTCCATAGTCATGAAGAAATTAAGTGGATTCATGCCTTTCCTAAGAGTTTTTGTGAGTTGGGAAATATATCGAACTAGACTAGAATTGGAAATCGGCTTATCGATTTCTAAATCTGAGCCGTTATCCATTACACCACCCACACATCCAAGTTTACACCACCTGGCATTGCAATGTGTTCAACCATCCAGGTGCCTACAAGGGTTAGCGTTGCTTAACTCGGGTTATCTTACGAGAACCGGTGTCTGAACGTGATAAGCCCGTGTTCTGCGTTTATTTGCGTGTCTGCATTTGTACGTGTATTTATGCGTGTTTAGAGCTAAACTTCCCAGAGTGCAATGTTAAGAAAATAATCTCGTAATCCATTAATGATTAGATGAGTTCGGACTTAATTATTTTTTGTTCGACTTTGTTCAGCACGATATATATCTACAAAAGAGAAATTTCGCTTAGGAGCGCAAAATTTGTCCTCGCCTGACCGACTCTTCTTCCTGGTTAAGTTGGTTAGACCGTGCCGGGAATGACATTGACTCCCCATACTCTGGAGGACGCAGGTTTATATATATAGGGTTCTTGAGGCAGCGTATATTAAATTTCATAGCTATGTAAGCTTCATTCGCTCCTTAAGTTTGATCGAGGGTAGATAAATATATTTTTCTACTTTATACTCTTTTGGAACCTTTTGTTTTTGGTCGTCAATTTGTTTACACTTAAAATCAATTTTTACAGTGTTCTATTTTTTCATCCTCATTCGTTATTTACAAGTATATTGATATGTCCCGGAAAGGGACATATTTGAACGAAGTAGCTAAGTGGTGTTGGCTACTGTAATCAAGTAGTACTCGGTACCAGTAATCGACTGGTACTCGTCGTAGTCGCTGGTAATAGGTGTAGACCAATAGGATAGCCAATGGCGTAGTCTAATGGGCGTCGTCATAGACTTAAACTGTGTCGTACCTACACGTCCCTCTGTATTTATGACTGACATCAGCCAATCATATTCCAGTCAGGGGAAACACAGGTATATGCATATTCCATTATATCATTCATATATATATATATATATATATATATATATATATAAATCGGATCCAATAATATCGTCTCGATTATATATATATATATATATATATATATATATATATATATATATAAATCGGATCCAATAATATCGTCTCGATTATATATATATATATATATATATATATATATATATATATATATATATATATATATGTATATATTAGGTTGGTGCAAAAATAATGTCGTTTTCTCACTCAGTAACATATGTGAGAAAAAGACATTATTTTTGCACCAACCTAATATCTCTCTCTCTCTCTCTCTCTCTCTCTCTCTCTCTCTGTGTATGTATATATGTATGTATGTGTGTGTATGTATGTGTGTCTGTACATTATAAACGGAATAATACAATATATATTTTCATATACATTTCGGGTGAGGAGACTAATTTGTTGACAGTACATTTGTAATGAAGATGATATAAGCCTTGATTAGATCTACATGAAACTATGTGTGAAGGAAATTAAAAAACAAGCTGATTATTGATAATTGGCAAAAGACAATTGAAAGAAAATGTAAGCAAAACACCTTTATTATTATATTGATCAGTTTAGATATTCATCCAACGATGAACGATATGGACTCAAATAAAGAAACCCCCTTTTTTTGTATTAACATTTTTATTTATTTATTTTCAATTGTTCTTTTCTGAATGATTCATTGGATTACGTCAAGCGTTGTTTGCATCAGAAATGTGTTCCACGATTTCTTTGTCTGTTTCTTTCTGCTGCTCCTTATCCATAGAGATGATACCTAAATGGAGCAAAGGGCAGATAATTAGTCATGCAGATTTGAATAATTTTATTAATTTAGTTTTATAGCCTCTGTAAATACATAAGAAGTAGTTTATACGAACCGGCAAATAATGACGGTATATTTAAATAATTTTACAACAGAATTGTTGATAGAATCTTCATTAATTCTATTATTGCGTGAAAGATACGACTTTTAAAAGTAAAAATATACAAAGAAAGCTAAAACAAAACAAAGAAAAAAAATATTATCAGCATTATAACCTTTACTTCGTGAAAATTCCCAAGATATAATCACATACTGGAATCAAATAACATTATTGGTATCAATTTAACTTACTGCAAAATATCTCGTTGGAAAATAGGGGACACAGGTTGCGCCACCAATATATAATAGATTGTTACATTGAACTTTATATTATACAATATTAGGTTGGCCAGATAGTCCTGACTCACTAAGAAAGCGGAGAGAACAACACAAAATTTCATGGAGAAACAACAACATTTATTCTTCAAAATAAGTTCTATCATTATCGACGATCTTCTGTCAGTGATCAGCCAGCATTCAAATCTGTCCCGCTGGCTTTGAATCAAAAAATTGTAAACAAGCTTCTTACACTTTATCAAAAATGTTGAATCATTGGTTGTGGAGAAAATGTGCCATTGAACGGAATAAGGCCATCGTCACCTGAAGCAGCATCGGGCAGAATGGTAGATGTGGAAGAATCTCAACGTCGTCCATCTGTTTGAACTTCTCTTTAGTCAACCTGGCAGTTTGTGCCTTTGCATTGTCTTGCTGACACAAAGCCAGATCTCGATTGACTAAAGCAGGATAATCTTTCTTTTTACGCAGTCTAGCTGCTGGAAATACAGTTTAGCATCGATGGCGGGTCCTCGTGGAACAAGCTCGAAATGCAGTACTTCTTGGAAATTCCACCATACAGAAATCAAAATTTGTTGTTTTCTTACTGCTTCCAAAGTGAGTCAGGACTTTCTAGGCAACCTAGAATTAGGTTGAGTCATGAATAATTTCAATTTTAGTTTATCAATTTTTTCTTCAAAAATAGAGAACAATTACATTTTATTCACTTGTATATTCACCCATTAATTGCAACAATTTATTGCTCCTTATCAGGCGCTTTTTCCATTAAGATTCCGCATATTTTAATGGGAACAAGTTTTTGACGAAGTCTGGAATTTGGTTTTCATTCTATCAAAGCGTTTTTCATCGATCGAAGACTGTAGTAATTTACTGGTTCAAAGTCATGTGAATATGGTTTCAGAATAGACAAACCAAATTGCGAAGTGTCTTCCTGTGTTGCCCTTGTATGCGGCCTTGCGTTGTCATGAAGGAGAACATAATTTAGCCTGTTGACAAGCGCAGGGGGACTTCGTCCAAACTATTAGATTTAGTTTTTCGTTGTGTTTTAAGAAGAGACTTGAGGTAACATAGGGCTTTTTAAGGAAAGTTAAGTGATCGGAATAAATGTCTCAAGATACTTTTAAAGATGTGCAGAAATAAAATCAAAGTAAAACAAAGTGAGAAGAAACGCTATTAATTATATGAGTAAAGAATATATTGTCAGCAAAATAGACAGCCAGGAATTGGAGACATCTGAATAAAACAGGAATAGCTATACGCGAGAAAGACGAAATAGCGAAAGATGCTTTCCTGAAATTAAGTAAATGGAAATTTGGTTCGAAACAAATGAGAAAAGTAACAAACCTCTGAGTTATATCTATCCTTCTAAATGGCAGTGGTTTTACTTACCGATGAAGATGTGGCTCCAAGTGACCCAGTTGTGAGTTATACAGACAGATGCTGCAAATACCATAGACTGAATATGTGTGCAATGAGGCTGTTTTAAAGGCAATAATAATTATCTTACTTAACAAATCAGAAACCATTGCTCAGTCTTTTGGAGGACATTTCCACGAATTTAGTAAAAGGCGTGTACGTAACTGATGAAAGAAGAGCAATATTTCAGAAATAATGCAGATCAAAATAGAGGTTATCGCTGGCATTGAAAATCCTGTAAACATCATCGAAGTGTCAAAGACGATTCATTCTTTGCTAACAATGGTTTACCATGAAAGCGGCTGATCTCTAATGTCTATTGTTGCAGTTGCAACATCGCGCAGAACGACATACATATCAATTTTACTTCATTAATGGAATATCAGTTTATTTTACGCCGTGCAAGTTAAAGATTACCTTCAACATAATATATGAAGATTCTATTTTTAAGAGTCGATTATCAGTTGTATATACCCTTGATATAAGTCTACCTAGCTCATCCTTTTGTCGATTTCCGTGTGTAGTCAATATTAGAAAAGCCATGAAATGCTTTGTAAAAATTCTAATAAAATTATTTATTACTGCTAAATGATTTTCAGGAATAATATTCAAGAATTATTTTCAAGAACACTTCGAACGTATTACTCAAAATTTAAAGTTATACAAGAAACATTAAAATATTTTTACGCTCTCATAGATTTTTAAATGTTGAATTTTGCGAGGGTGGGCTGAAACTTTCATATGTTAACTACAAAGATGTGATCCTAGAGCTGTGAAATCATGCATGCATTAATTTCAACTCTTCATATTAATAACTGTATTGAGTCTTTCCAGATAAACTGATTCTGCCATTCCAAAGAAGACTTCAGAAATATCAAGTAGCGATACCTTTTGAGAAAATATGGTGACGTGATGTTATCAAGTACCTACAGAGAAGGGGGTTAGACCAAAAGGATATTCATATTGACATGGCTGCTACATAAGGAACTGACGCACCAGCCTTGACAACAGTGCAAAAGTAGGTAGCTGAATTTAGGAGCGGAAGGGAGTGCCTTGAAAATGATTCAGTCTTTGGACGTCCTGCAACTGACATCACAGAGAAAAAAAACATTGATAGTGTTCACATGGTGATGGCTGTCAGGCGATTGGCTATAAATGAAATAGCCAATGCTAGTAGCATATCCTGTGAGAGAGTTGAGAATATTTTGCAGAATGAGGTTGTCATGACGAATGTCTCTGACGGTGGGTTCTACATCTGAATCAAAAGCGGAACTAGTCGATAGAATGGCGGGAAAATCTGACATTGTTTCAGGCAGATCCAATTGGTTTTCTTAAACGTTTACTAAACCAAGATTAGTGCCGAGTTCCTTGCTTTCAGCCAGAGCAAAAGAGATAACCCATATTGTGGAAACAACCCTCCTCAACTGCTCCAAAGAATGCCAAAGTCGTTTAATCTGCATTGCTTAAGTTATTTGTGATTTAAAAGGTATTGTGCTTACTGATTATCTTCAAACGTGTCTTATCATCAATTGAGAGTACTATAACAACTTTCTGAGGCAGTTACGAAAGGTTATCAAGACGAAACCCTCAGGTCAACTGAAGAAGTCTGTCTTTTCTTCAGGATAATGCTCTAGCACACAAGTACTTGGTTTTAATGGCTTCTGTGCGTGACTGTAACATTGAAATGGTCGATCACTTTCCTTATTCTGCTGATTTGACTACTATCCGCTCCCCAACATTGGAAAACACTTGAGTGGAAACCAGTATCAATGTTGATGGCGTATTATCTGTTGTTGATTAACTTTTTTGACCACAAAGATGAACAGCCTTCTTTGAATGTCATTTTACCTAGAAAGAAGCAGTGCAGTTATTAATAGGCACGGTTGCTATTAATGCATTAGAAATTTCCCAGCTTCGGTATCACTCCATTGTTTTCATCCTATGGAGATTTCAACCCACCCCTGTGGGGAAAATTGGTGTTAACATACATAAAGTTCAGCGCTACGCAACCTTGAAAACTTTATAGGTTTGTATCCAAATCAAAATATTAAATACGAATTGAATGGATTTGATTGATTTAATTATTTTTACGGACTACCAACCTTTTGCAGGTTATTTAAACTCCGGAAATATTAATAGATTGTAAGATTTATTTATTTTAGATAATAATTATTTTCTGATACGTTCCACTTTTTAACCGATAGCTGGGGGAGAGAAAAGGCGGAATCATACCTTTTCCAAGTACGTTTTTGCACGTAAGTGAATATAGCGAACCCGAGTGAAATTAGAACTCGGCTTTTCAATGTCTCATTCCGAGCCGTTATACATTACACCAGCCGCAATCTTATAGCACTTGGCATTCCCTAGTCTCGTCTTGCGTATAACAATAAATCACATCCGGTAGGAAGGCCTCTTATCGGGTGTTTTGAGGAGCGTAGAAACAAGTATTAACTGCTGTTTACCCATACCCATCCTGATCCTGGGTGGTAGCATCAGTTAGGGTCTCAACTATGTGAAAATAATGTACCCCTAAACAAAATTCAACAATACATTTTTATAATAAAATTATCAATACATTTTTATAGCAAAGTGACAATGAATGCAACGCTAAAAAATATAAAAATATATGTTTATAGTAAAATTACCAGCAATACATCTTTATAAAAATTTACCAACATTTATATTTTGTAGAGAAATTATTAACAATACATTTTATGATCTACAAACTATATATCTAATAAAACATACTTCTTACACTGAACGCATAAAATAGTGTAGAAAATATTTAGATTTCAGTATTAAATACAGGTTGATACACCGCAAAACAAAATCAAACAGCCTACCCATCTAGGTAGTGACCAAACATCTTGTTGCTTTAGTTTGGTGATTTGGTTATATTATTTTAACCGTAAGCGTTATATTATATAACCGTAATCTTCGGATGGAATGGAAAAATCAACAAGCGTTATTCTGGAAACTTACCTCGAAGCAGTTCGTGTCTCATTTCTGGGTCCCAATCTTTGAAGAGATCAGCTACTTTTTGTATCTTTTGTTCGTCAGTTCCTTCCAATTTTTTAAGATAATCCGTCAGCAATATTTTCATCTGCTCACAACGATCATATCCTACCTTCTCTAGCATATCAACATGGCGATGCACGCTCTCCAACTCAGGGGTACCCCAAACTACACAGCTGACCCGAAATATAGTGGGACCACTCAGCTGATGCTTATCGAGGGCCTTGTGAATCTGGTCTGGTAAGAACAAAAGCAATTTCTATTAAGCCCCAGATGAGCATTTTGAAAACGTTTCACAAGAACATATCGTTTATTTATTGCCAATGTAATTCGGCTCGAAGAAAAGATAGGAAAGTATTTGTTATTTTCAGACAAAACTCAATTATTCACGCGATTTACATTTGGACTGGTGTGACATTATTTAGCAATGGTAATTAATTAACTAATTAGCCATATAATTGAACGAGAAAATGCTGAAAACAGAAGTGTTAAAAGATATCTGGACAAGCATACTGAAAGAACAGACGAAAGTTTTTATTTTAAGAAAGAAGCTAAATTCTCAAAAGGAAGAAATGCGGAAGGGATAATTTTTGCAATAAATCGATCTGGCAAGTATAAACTAATTAATCACGAAATCTGTAGAGGTGAGGATTTTATGACCTAGCAAGGAGACGGTCAAGTAAACACGATGCTGGACACGACAGATTCTCAAGTTGTGAAAGTGCAAGTGGCTGAATTGACGCTGATTAATAACGGGCGTCGGCAACTGTTGATTCAGTACATGTGAAATAAGCAGAATCGACGAAGATGTGATCTATCGTTCGAAAGTGCATAGATATTGTGTAAACAGGTAATATGACCGAGGAAATGACCCGACGAGAGGGCCATGTGTTAATTGTAGGAAATTTGGCAGAGCACAAAAAGGGTTTGCGTAAACAAAATTCCAGTTGATAATTCTAACTGCTCATGATCTAGGAACAGGATGAGAAATCCTGAATAAGCAGAAGTGTCAAAGTTAATAAATGAAGCAGGCTTAGCCACGCCAGCATGACCGAGACACCAGTGGTTGCGTGGTAGTAGTAGTGACAGGCAGAGGTAAAATAGAGAAGTTGCTAACGTCGACTGAAAGGAATTGGTGTGAGGAAATAATGTGAAGAGGAAAGGGTTAAGGAGGATAGCTATCCTGCAACCTCTCTTCACGGACGAAGGGATCCCCCCAAAATAGGAAGTAATTAATTTTCAAAAAAGGGGAAGTAATTAATTTTCCTAGCCAGACAACAAAAATAACCTTGTTGGAAATGGGGGATTCACCGAAAACCCGAGAATGCGTCTAATCCCTAACAGGTTTTGGTTGAAGTCCATATAAACGAGCGCCCTCGGACATTTCGTGAGTCAGCAGTAGAAGTTCGCGTTTTGCAGTTGGAGAGGGTTACGTGAGAGGTGATTCTACGATTCCTGCCGACGCGAGAATTTCTAACTTCGCCTTCCTACAAACAGCAAGTTACATTGACGAACGAAGCTAAGTCAACGCCTAAAAACTAAACCAGTTGAGATACAACACTGGAACTTACCTAGAAATATAAAAGTGTCACTCTCAGAAGAAACAGAAGAAGACACACTCTTGTATAGAACAGACAGATAAAAGTTGAATTGCTTTCTTTAAACATACCCGGACCTTTTTTGGTTTTCATTTATTTGTTTTTATTTGTGCGACGACACCTCCAGTTCGGACTCACCTTGCACGACGGCCCCGGCGTCTGATTGATTTCGTCTACTTATGATCAAAATCACAACGTAGGTAGGTTAGACTTGAGATCGAAGTAGTTACTTCAGTGACCAGTCATTGGAAGCAAGCTGAGAACGACGGAGTTGTTGTCAAACCGGTCGCATCTGTATTCGTGACGTTAAGATCAACCGACCATCCTATTTGGTACCCTGACCAAAAGGATCCCCCCGGGTAGCGCCGACCGTCGATCTACCAGGTCAGATATTGGCGGCCGTGACTAAGTGTCAACCGCAAAACGCGCCAGTAGTATCTTCACCTTTATCGTTGTTTGCACAAATTTTCGATCGTTTTTCCCTTCGGCATTCATCGGGTGTATATCAACCCGTGTAGCCAACCGGAAATTCCTTTATTTAAACTAGGGTTAAATGGTCCTACGAGACAATAGTCTAGTCGATTAAAGCGCTGGTCCGTGAATTTGGTGACATTGTAAGTGTGAGTTCAATCCTTGGACTTGGCAGTCTGTACTTGGACTAAGTGACAATAATGTGAGCAATAATTGAGAAATGGTAAAAATAAGAATTATACGAGATATCCGTAGACAATGGAATGAGAAGAATCTACCCCATAACTTAAATAAAGTGATCAGTTCGGAATTTCCAGCAGATTATTTAGTTCAATATACATCTGATGAAGGCCGGAGTTCTAACAGTCGAAACGTTGTGATGAGAACAAACGTGAAGACAGTAATCCGAATGCAATTAGTGTAAATAATAACTCTTAACCTCAGAAATTAAGATAGAGCTAATTAAATTAGTTAAAGGGGCGGGTCATTTATGGATCTTGTGAATTCTTTTAAACTATCAAATTTGCTTCTATTCAATTTTAAATGACGTTTCTAAAAAGTTTAATGGTGAAACATTTATTCTTACACTTGCATATTTAAAATTACGTTAGTCAGAGAGTAAATCTCACTTTAGAATGTCTTGATAGTGTTGTGTCCCATTTTAGTCGTAGTGGTAAAGCATATACTTCAGTCATTGCAGCCTTAGTTGTGTCTGGAGCAAGAAACCTGACGAATCTCACCCATTTTAGGCTGTTTTTTTTTAATTTTTTTTTTATTTAACTCTTTACTTGATTGGTCGACCCATCAAGGTTAAAATTCTCAGTTTACCCTATTAGTTTTTCATTCAGAATTGTCCTTCTTCTAGTAGCCCTTAGTATGACGACAAACTAAATCCGGCAGCTAGGACTCTGATCGGGAGATTGGAGGTTTTGAGAAGCATGGAAGCACCTCATAATTGCTGTTGTTCCCAGGTCAGCTGTGATCCGAGGTGGGGGGGAGGGTAGCACCTGTTAGCGTCTCATTTATGGGCAAATAGGGTACCCCAAGCAATATGAAAGTATAAAATATATTTTATTAAAAAAATTACCAAAGATACATATTTATAGTAGAATTGCAAACAACAGATTTTAAAAGCAAGATTACCAACAATAAATTTTATAACAAAATGACCAAAAATACATTTTATCTGTAGTTGAAGGCATAAAACTATGTTCACCATATTTAGATTCCGGTATTAAATAACCCGTCATGGTTGATTCGCGGCTAAGATAGGACGATAGAAATAAGGTGAACAAAATTAGAATTTGAAATCTCCTGTCGATTTGATTTTTAGCAATGATAACTTTTTGGCTACGTACAAATTCTTATTAACACACACACACACACACACACATACACACACATATATATATATATATATATATATATATATATATATATATATATACTAGCAGCATGGCCCGGCGTTGCCCATGCTTTATTCAAAAATCGTACGATTCATAGAGCAATCGCTATCACTTGACTTAAAATATTTTTGACCTTCCTTGCCTTTAAAGGAGTGCCCTTTGCCATGCTGATGTTGCTACATGCCTTACTTCTTGCCTATCTCACACTGCGAATTTTTTCTAAGCTCTATACTAAACATTAAATCTGTTACGAAAAAAGAACTAAACAAAATGAACACAAAACGATCAGCTTATAAAAAGGACTCGTAAGTGAAAAAAACGAATGAAAAAAGAATGTTAACAACAATAACTTTTTCACACCCAACCCAGTTCTGCGGAATCAGAATCAACGTTGAGTTTAATCAAGCGAATGAGCCAATTGGAGTAAAGTGCCATGCAGATTTAAATTTTTCCCACTTGTGACGAATGCAGCTATCGATTTTTTTTTTTGCATTCTAGCATGCTAGCTAACATTCGTGTCAGTCAGCTGTTGGCTCTCACACTGGCCAATAGAATCTTCCTGCCTATTCATGGCCTCCATCTATAGGCTCTCACTCTGGCCAGTATAAAATGGCCGCAAACTACATGAAAACTGCCATAGAAGCATGAAAAAATCGATTATTTCCACTATCGATGGGAGTTGGGAAATGCAATGTCGGTCTTGGCCTTTGTGCTAACTTGGAGCATGTGCATGTAAATTTTGGTGCAAATCCGTCGAAAATTGCGACCGTGCATTCGTTACACACACACACACACATCCTGCCTTATATATATATATATATATATATATATATATATATATATATATATATATATATATATATATATATATCCAGCTCATACCTTACGCCTTCTCTGATTCTAATGTATGTCTTTCTAGGATCCGTTCTGGAAATAGACAGGTAAAGAACCGACCTATTATCCAAATTCCTGCTTTCCAAGATAAGGTGAAATTATGTTGGATGTATAAAATTGGCTTTATTTTTGGTTTATTTTTCTAATTATTTAAATTAGTTAATTCCTTTTTTTTTCTAAACTGATGCATGAAATTCATTCAGAAATCGAAAACAAAAATTAAGATTTTCCTTGAATTTCTATGATATATCAATAAAAGAGCTGTCGCTTTGAAGGTTAAAGTTTATTAACGCTTTGATTTGCTTTTCAATCAATAATTAATTTCATTATTTTGAGATATTAATTTATAAGAGAAAAATAAAAATGGAGTAATAATAATTTTATATTAAGGTAAATGTGATACGTTTAGAAAGCCGCTTTAAAAAAAAATATGATTGAATATATTATTGTAAATTATTACTGTTTCCCTTGATATTATCCTTGTCTATTATTTTTATTGCGAAACAATCCCGATATATTTCTTTTTTATTGCATTTTAACGATATAGAGATTTGGTTGAATTATTAAAACAAAATGCATGGCTTCATTTGGTGGTTTCAATAAAGTTATCTTGCATGAAAGAATACCTAATAGTTACTCAATTTTTATAGAATCATATACAGTGTGCGATGGATGAAATGTCATTAAAAATTACGCAAAAATTAAAATAACAGTAACATGTCATTTCAACAGATATATTCACCAAAATTACACAAAACTATCTTGAAATACTAAAGAGTAAATTTCTTTCATAAAATCGCCATTAGCTTCAACCACGCCCTCCAAACGATTTTGGAACCTCCTCCAACTCTTCTGGGTGGTATCCTTGTTTATGTTGGTGAATGCTGCCCTAATCCTGGCCTTCATTTCATCTTTGGTGTTACAAGATATTTGGTCTCTCGCTCAACTACGGCCTACACATAATAATCAAGGAACCTGCAGTTTGGGGAGTGATCAGATGTTTGGGGTGATGTGGTCGTAGTCTAAAAGTTATGACTGGATTCTTCATATTGCCAGTATAGCAACCGCCATCTTTAGCCAGGGCAGCACTACATCATGAAGGATTTTGACGTAGGCCTCTGTCTGAGAACCGCACCCAAAAAATTCTGGAGTTCTTTTCTTATCAGATCGGTCAGAGTGAGTTTTCCGAGCTACCATACCTTCGTAATGACAATAAGACGCCTCCAACTCTTTCCGATTCCTCTTCACTGTTCTCAGATTGGCACCGAAACACTCTGAAATGTTCGTATTGGAACTTCCGGTGCGAATGTCAAGCAGTACAGAATGCCGTTTCTAAATTTCTGGATGAGTGAATTGCCTCATTCTGATCTTTGTCACACAGACGCTGCCCAACTGACCCTGCTATACTGTGCAATCAATAAAAAAAAAAAAAAAAAAAAAAAAATAACGCGCGTATGCGAAATTTAAAATATCAATATATATTTTTTACTGCGTTACTTAAAATGGAAAATAAAAACGAACAAGAATAAACATAAATAATAAATTAATAATAAAATAAATGAAAATAAAAAATAAAATAAATTAACGCAAACTAAAAAATTAAGTAAATAATAACAAACTGCGAACGCACGCATAAACACAAGTAAACATAATAACAACAAGAATGATAAAATAATCAATAATAAATACTGATTAAAAAAATGTTAACAAACAATACTATAAAATAGTCATAAAACTGCATCCGTATCCACAATTATTTCTACTCAATACCTCCGAGAATAATTCGACAATAGCCGTTAGAATAATACAATGAGGTTTCTTTTTGGGCTCATAGATAACAATTTAACAAATGTACTAGTCATACATAGAAATTCAATTAAAATGTTGATTATATAAATGCTACACTCATAAAAAAAAGAAAATAATTCACTTATAAGGAAAATTCTCGAGAGTGCCGCCATTGAATATTATCCAAATATTAATCTGTGGTCAATTTTTTTTCGTAATCGTTCAACGTCCTCGCTGGTCAACCAAGACTTCCAACGCCGCAACTGATCGATGAAGATCGCTTCATCCCACTTTGTGATTTAAGTTTGATTATAAGGAGGCCAAGATCGAATCGTTGCAGATATCTTCATATTGGGAGGCTCCAAGCAGGGCGAAGACACACAGCGAAAAAATAACACTTGAATAAATTGAACAAAAGTAAATACTGTTTTTATATCAGTCCTTCGTACAATAATTGGTTATATCAGACTTCGCATGCAATTAATTATCAGCCCAACTCGCATCTAAATCGGAGGTGATATTATTGTTGACCTGGTAAAATCTGGTTTGCTGCTGTTGGTATGGTTCGGCACCAGACTGAAGTCAGAGGCATTCGTCGGCAGATAATCACGTGGGCCTCTCTCCTTTCTCTGGTCTCGTCTCTGTCTCTTTTGAATCTCTTCTCTCTTCGGCGACTTGTCTGCCGAATTTATTTACATTAACCCAAACTGGCGAAGTAAGAGAAGTAGATAATTCTATGGAATTTCCTTCTTCCACACTATTACCTCTCATTAAATCTCCTCAGCTATCGTGGGTGGCTTATCCACCCGCTTATGGTATTTCAACTGAACTTTCAACGAGAAGAATCAACTCCAAATTTGTTGTTTACAAACATGAAATTTTCGTTTTACAACTTGCATTTGCAGCTGCGTATTAATCACATTGCTCTCTAAGACGAGGTCACTTTTCCAGTGTTTAAAGTGCTAGACATACGATTCATGTCGTTTATGCGTGAATTAAATCCTCATTTCTTCTGACAGGTTTTGGTATTAACCCTTCTCGTTTCAATTTCTCTCAGCACATAACACTTTCTATTGATAAGAAAACTTTCTTAGGTTTAATTTTACCGCGGTAACAACAGTTGATATCAGATTTTCTCACTCTCACTTTTCCTAACAGAATCACTTCTCTCTCAAGCCAACCTATATACAAATATATCAAGAAACCAAAAGAAACAAATCCGTCTACACAACAATACAAACAATATTTGTACACGTGAAAATATTCTCTTCAAAGTAATTTATGTAATTTTTCAGTTGACCATATCAATATACAATAGCGTTTCTAAATTCTTCTAATTGCTAACGACATTTTGTTTGTTGTTTATAGATACTTTGTTTCACTAAATTCGTTTTGTTTTTAAAAAGTCCACATTGAACGAAACGCGTCGGTTAAAACTTTTTTACACGCACATACACACACAGAGTCACAGACACAAACACACACAAACACATACACACAGATATATATATATATATATATATATATATGTATATATATGGTTTACTTTACTATGTAGGTAGGTGTTTGCCTTTTCATATTTCTTTCCTTGTTCAGTATTTTTTCTTGTCTAGTGTTCCGACAAGTTATCTGTTAGTCATATTAACATAGTTTTTTTGCTTTAGTACATATATATATATATATATATATATATATATATATATATATATATATATATATATATATATGTGTGTGTGTGTGAAAAGTGTGTGTATATAAATATAAATAAATATATATATATATATATGTGTGTATAATTATTTATATATTATATGCGCGGTACTTATTAGAAAGCGCTCAATATCAGAGATAGAGCTAACATCTATCCAACCATATATATATATATATATATATATATATATATATATATATATATATATATATATATATATATATCTGTGGATCTACGTGTGTTTCTGTGTATATAGTTGAATGAGGAAATGCATAGGAAACCTTTTAAATATTTTGTTTCGCTGTTACTATCAGAAATTTTGGGAGTGGAATAATTCATATGAATTTCTTTCGACTTGCGAGCACACACCCTCACACAGCCTCTCTCTCTCTCTCTCTCTCTATCTCTCACACACACAGATATATATATATATATATATATATATATATATATATATATATATATATATATATATATATATATATACCGAGTGTAACAACAAATTTGTCCAAATTGTGTTAAAGCATAATTTTCCATCCCACTAAACTAATTGAGTTTCTTTTTCAAAGTTTTTCCGATCAGACGTTAAACCAACTTGCCACCATTTATCGTAAGAATTACTTGAAAAAGAATTTCACCTCGAAAGAGAACAGCTTAAAATTGTTTTGTGTCAGCTTCACTATGTCTTGCACTCTGAGCGATGGTGAAACGAAAAACATCATTCATTGCCTTCAGTAATGGTACCAACATTCATCCTCAGGCTTCCATCTTTAAAGTCCATTCAAGAACCATGAAGAGAACGGTAAATGATTAAAAAAGACGCAACAGTAGAGAGGAAAACTTGATGAAGTGTTTAAAAAAGTAAGAGGGATCGCCATTTCAACTTGTATCTAAATACATTCTTATTGTTCAAAGTAGAGTCCAATAGTGTTATAAAAACCTCGGAGAATTCCACAAAGAAATCTTTTCTAAGATACAATAATTCAGCGCTTAATCTAATAATTGGAGAATTTTGCTGTTACATCTGGTATATATATTATATTGTTTAAAATTAAAATTAAATTAAATTAAAATTTGCTATAATTATAGTGTAAGATTTCTCAGTTCAAGCGATAGAGAATTTAAATATATATATACATGAACTGAAATAACTATGCTGTTTTTGTCTATATTTCTGAGATGAGGTATTATGTACAGTATTTACATTAGTCGGACTATTGTCCTCATCTTTGTCGCCATATTTGTCACAACGTTTCGGCCGTTGTACGCTCCGGCCTTCTTCAGGTGGTTGGAATTTAGAACTCAACCCTTTATTTCGATCACTGGGGTAGACTGTTCTAGTTCCACGTGCCATGTTTGATGGATGTCAGTTATCAGTTATCTCCTGTTAATTCCCCTCTCCAAGTTCTCCACTGCCTTAACCGGGTATTGAACTCACACTCTTTGGGTTTAGTCACTGGATCTAACCAACGCCTTTATCCACTGTGTCCTCGAGGACATTCGAATTGTAATTCGAACCTGCATCCTATACGAGTCCTGTCCAAGGAGGAATATTTTCTATGAAAATTTCTCGGACATTCAGGCCGGTAAATGTTATTTAATACTGTTTATTATAAACAGAGCATTTACTTAAATACTTGTATCTATAAAAAGAACGTTAAACATAAAAAAATGTCTTTAATAAATAAATTGTCGGACTTTGTCCATTTCGTAATATATATATATATATATATATATATATATATGTGTGTGTGTAAAAATATATAGAAAATAGGAAAGAACTCGTTAGGTAAATAATCCAAAGTTATTTGGTATTTTTGTTATTATTTTAAAAAAAAATAGTGCTCGATACAAAAGTAGAGCATAAATATAATTATTTATTTAAAGATATGATTCCAACGCTACATAAGAGTTCTCATGTTTCAAAACAAGAGCCGAAAACTTCAATATAATTATTTGAATTAAATTGAATTAAAGTATTAAGCTCTGTTCCATCTTGATGTTGTGTTGAATGATAATCGGATTCTAACCCAATGACCAAACAAGATATCCTTTGGAAGAACACATATTATTTCAGCGCACCCTTGATTGAAGTAAAGAAATTGTATTTCCATCAAATCTTTTAGCCATCTATCTAACCGCGTTTTCCTTTATTATTTTTATCCAACGTCATTCATTTAATTTTCAAGCTAGTTATAACCTTTATAAACAAATGTGTTATATTTGCAAGGCAGGGAGAATTTTTGCCAGAAAACCGTTTATCCTAGTTGCATGGACTTGCATAATTTATTAATTGGATTGCCGCCTTGTTCCATTGATACTGCCTCCTTGATCCTGAGAATCACCTAAAGCCGTCCTCAGTGACATTTGGCCCGTTGTCTTGCAGTTTTTGATAAGCAATTCAATCCGGACGTTAATCCGTATGTATGCATGTAATTCTAATGATTCTCAGAAGTATTGAAATAAGAAGATGTCTTGCAGGTTAGATCATCGATGCGAAGAGAAAGAGAGATTTTCTTTAATAGAGTATGCGTCTTATCTCGTTCTCTTAGGAGATTGTAAAAAGCAAACAAACATGGAATTTAGGAATATAAGTTTTAGAGAAAAAACAAAAACATCTTTGGGTTAGTTCGAAGAACAAAATTCTTCCTGAAATTACAACTTTGGTTATTCATCGTTAACGTCTCTTTCTTCACCTCCTCCTGTCCTTTGTAGCTCTTAATAAGTTTTTTCCTTTTGCCAAGCATTTACTTCAAGAATTCCACGCTTTGCTTTACTCTGTCCCCCTTACTTTCTATCAGTCCTGTGTGTATCAGATTTTCCAAGCCCTCCTTCTTCATTACATACCCCAGAAATTTTAACTGCCTTTTCATGATGTTAAGTTTAAGATTCCTTTTTTTCCCATTCTCTCTAAAACCTCCTCGTGACTCATATGTACGGCACATGCTATCCACAGTATCCTTCTGTAGACCCACATTTCTGTCTCTTCTTCATCTTTGAGGAGATTGTCCAGTATTAGCTGTCATACAAAGGAGGTCAGATATCATGTAACAGCTCAGTAGTCTTTTCTTTATTTTTTTGGCTTCAGGTCTCTTCTTCATCTGTGAGGAGATTGTCCAGCATTCAGTGTCATATAGGAGGACTGATATTACGTAACAGTTCAATATTCTTTTCTTTGTTTCTGTTGCTTTAAGTCTACTCTTCATCTGAGACGTGATTGTCTAATATTTGCTCTCATATAGGAGATCAGATATCACGTAACAGTTCAATACTCTTTTCTTTGTTTCGGTTGCTTCAAGTCTCTTCATCTGTGAGGAGATTGTTCAGCATTCACTGCTATATAGGAGGACAGATATTCACTATTCTTTTCTTTGTTTCCAACAAAAATTTCCTGTCTTTTAATATTCTGCTTAGCTTTCTGATTGCAACATTCTTCATCACAATTGGTCTTCGGATCTCAGTGTCGCATTTTGTTAGAACACTTTCCAGATATTCAAATTTCTGTTTGATTTTGATATATTCCAGGCCTGTAATTTGCATTTTGGGATCATTCTTTAGCTGATGACTATGCAGTCTCTCTTTTTTGTAATTTATGCTTAGTGCTAAGAAGAAAAAAAACGGCTTTCATTTAATCACCACAGTGAAACTTTTCTATCTGCTATCAGCATGGCTGATGCTAAACTCCACCAGATAAACACTCTTCACCTTCTTGGTCTCACATTTTCCACTGACGACATGTTGAGCGACTTTATCGAAGTTATTTATACGTTCACTGCTAGGAAAGTTTGTTCATTGTGTAGTGCCATAAAATTTTCACGGTTCTAGCATCATTTCCTCATAATCAGCGTTTGATCTTTCAGGCCATTCTCGTAACTGAAGTGAAATCTATGACGTGAAAACATTTTATGTGTCATGATGTTAATTATAGCTATATTTCGAAAAACAAAACAATTTATCTATCTACTTTAGTTTATATTTTCAATTTGTACAAAACTTTCTGTGATTCTATGGCTATTTGCACGCACGGCTACCGCGGTCAATTTTAACACAAATGTAAGTTGTCTCTTTCTGTTGGAAGACAGGACAGGGTGTTTGCGAACTTCAAAGAATCTAGTTTAAACTCCGACTGAGAAGTGTTTGACCAGGTCACATTAATCTTGTGGGGTAAACTAGACATCTGTTTGTAGCAGATGAGGATGAGGATTTTTCAAAATAAATTTAATCAAAATATGGAACATTTTTTAAATATTTATACACAGAAAGCTTTCATTTGAAGAAAAGAAGAAGTACTTATGTCTCAGAATAAGAAAATAAAACATTTATGTGATTAGCTGTAATGAGTGTGTGCATGTGTGAGTGAGTGAGTGAGTGAGTGAGTGAGTGTGTGTGTGTGTGTGTGTGTGTGTGTATGAGAGAGAGAGAGAGAGAGAGAGAGATGTGGTTAGGTGAAATTAAGTAGTCGATTGGCCTGGAGAAAAAGATATGACTTTTCACTTTGTACCCTGGAGTAGAAAGAGTGAGAGAGAGCGAGAGAGACAGGCAGAAAGAGACAGAGGTAGAGACAAAGACAGAGATAGATAGATAGATAGATAGATAGAGAGAGAGAAATGGAGCTAGACAATTTTTATTTCATACCACTTATTACGACGATACCAAGCGGACGTTAAAGGGAATCTTCTGGCAGACAAGTTGGGGAAATCGTACATATTTGTTCCCGTAGAGAAGAAGTGCAGTCTGGCTTCGCTAACTATGGTTGAAATCCAGTCAAGAAAAACAACTCTGAATTCAAATTTAGGAACAAGGAAACCTAATCCATAATCTTTTCCAAGTTGTCTAGATGCACAGTTTAGGGATATCAAAGAAAAAATTATGGAGTGCTCTAAACAACTCCACCCAAAAGGAATAGGTCAGTTTGGCGGAGGATTTAGGCAGTCCTTTCTTGGATTTTCACACTCTCGTAATAGATCATTATCGCTCTTCGCTGCACTGCGAATTTTTCAAAAAGTCTGAAATTTCAAAATTATCTATAAATCAACTTGTATGCTAATTGTTATTAGTTTTCCAAAATGTCAAATTTGAAGAAACGAAGAAGCAGTTTCTATTTTGAAGATTGCATTACAAGTTAATGCGGTAATGGACACATTTTTCTACCCTGAGGCTTTGTCATGTGCCAACATTTTATTAATAAAAGCAGGCACCTCATAATTCTGATAATCTGTAGTGTTTATAAATGATATTTCTTCGGTAGGTAAACGAGATCTTCGTTAATCCTGAACTTATACTACAGCACGAATGGACAGCGTTTATCATATATAGTATGACGGGTCGCATGAGGTACGGTACATCATAAAGCAGTTAAATGAGATACTGCGCATCATAAGGCGAGCCGTTTGAAGTACAGCACATAATAAGGCCGGCCACATGAGGTACGGTACTTCATAAAAATATTAAAATCGCCGATGGTTTTAGATGCTGATAAAGTAACCTTCATTGAAAAGTTATAATATTCAAGAAAGTTTGGACTTAGCCATTGTTTATGTATGTGGCTAGGCATGAGAGAGTGTGCAAGTGAACAAGTGAGAACGAAAGGAAAAAAAAAACACTATTTTAATAATGGTTATTTTCCTTAAAAAGTTAAGCGTGCTATTCGGAAAGTCAATTTTGCCAAAGTTGCCCAAGCCTGCTCTACAGGGAGGCTATCCTAAGTGAGATGGTAACCTTACAAGGATTTATCACTGATGGGTGCAATCTTAACGATATGCATAGATGACAGTGTGATGATTGCAGACAAGGAAGGAAAAATACTGGATTTTCTCGATAATGTAAGAAAGGAAAGCGAGAAGAAAGGACTAGCTGTAAGAAAAATGTATTAGAATAATGTCAGCAAAAGAAAGAGCGAACAACGTGTTAGAGGTATTAATATCAGACAAGTACAGAAATTTAATCTGGGAAGGTTTTTTAACTTGGGATAGTAAATATGGCACCGAAATCCGAACATGCATCCGAATAGCAAAATAAGCAACGGACTTACAAACAGGAACATTTCATTAGAAACATAGAAAGTAGTGCTGAACATATGGATCCTCTTGTATAGCAGGTGAGGAAAATTGGCATCAACAGGAATACAATGGACGGAACGCGTAAGCAACATAGACAAGTCTTAAGGAAAATGGCAACAGAAAGTACACTTATAATCAGAATCAGATAATAGATTTATATTGGACACAAAATGATGACGGAGGGCTTGAAGAATTTGACACTCACAAGTCACATCAAAGGAGAAACGGACAGAGGAAGGCAGTCAGATTGTATGCATGGATAGCGAAACCGGAGGTGAGACACTTGATAAATGGACAAGCGTTGCTAACTGCTGCAAGTGATAGGACATTGTGGGGAGGCATGATCACCCATGACATAAAAGGACACAAAACAAAGAAAAGGAATGTTTTCATCGTTTTCACTTTGAGAAAAATCGCTCTGAATTTTATTATTTTTCAGAGGTTATAAGTGATACGCCTGGAAAACATGGAAAATTGATAAAAAGGAAAAGAAAGAATAGAGAAAAGAAGAAAGGAAAGAGTAAGAGAAAGGGAGAAATAGAAGGAGAGAGAGAGAGAGAGAGAGAGAGAGAACAATAATAGAAGGAGAGAAAGAAAAGAAGTAAAGCGAGTAGATAGAAACAGAAGAGAAGGAGAAGACGGGGAGATAAAGAAAGTAGAAAGAAAAGATAGACTAACTGGAGAAAGAAAACGAAAGAAAGAAAAAGAGGCAGAAAAAGAAGATGGAGCGAGAAAAGCAAGGAATCGTAAGCCTCTCTCGGTCAGGGTTAACTATGGGTAGCGTCCTAGATAGTGTGTAACTATAGAGGCCGATGCGGGAGTGACAATCTCTGTTACAGAGTTTGCATGTGTGTTCTGCCTCTGGTCTGTTGGAACTGTCACTTTGCTTTCTGTTGGCCCGCATTTCAGTGGCGACATGTCGGCTTCTCCTCCCCTGGCGAGTTCTTTGGTTCCTCTCCACTTGGATCGTATGGCTGCCAAGCTCTCCCAGGATTCTGTGCTGATGTTCGCAGTTTTCATGTTGCGCCTCACGACATCACGTCGGGTCTCCTTCTAGAGGCCAGCTCCTCATACAGGAGGTCTTTAGGGATGCGGTCGTCTGTCATGCGGTGGGCGTAGCCCAACCAAAGGAGTATGCACTGTCTGAGTAGTGTGAACATTCTGGGCAGACCTGCTCGAGACAGGACCTCAATTTTAGGCACCTTATCTTGCCACGCTATCCCCAGGATGCGACGGATGCTTCTCATGTGAAAGGTATTTAGAAAGGAAGTAGAAACAAATAGAAAAGAAAGAGAGAGATAAAAAGAACGGTTAGAAATATAGACAAAGAAAGACCAAAGAAGTCTATATACTCCAGTGCTTCCTTTCTTCCCATCTTAATTCAGGGAGAGGGGGAGAAACAGAGAAAATAAAAAAAGAGAAAGAAGAGAGTGGAAAAGATAAAGATATGCGGAGAAAGAAGGAAACAGAGAAAGATTGAGTGATTCGTTTTCTACGGTTTATCAACCCTTTGTAGGTTATTTAAAGCCAGAAATTATATTTAGATTGTAAGAATTGGGTGGGGAGATAATAATGATTTAATGATAAAAGTGCTACTAATTAGCCCATAGCCAGTGGGGGAGTAGAGTTGGATTCATACTTTTCCCAAGGTGAATATAACAAACCCATTTGGAATTGGAACTCGTCTCTCCGATTAACAATACCTAGACATTATCTATTAAATCAGCCGCACGTCCAAGCTTACAGCAACTGCTATTCCCAATCAGTCGCTCATCTAGTTACTGACAAGACTGGACGTTGCTTAACTTCGGTGATCGTACGGGAACCAATTTTTCAACAAGATATGGCCGTAAGCCAAAATAGAGAGAAAGATTAGAAAGAGATAAATAAGAAAAGGAAAAAAGAAAAAAGAAAAAGGAGAGATGGAAATAAATGGCCCCCTTAACTTTATTTCATTCTCTTTCCTTTTCCTCTCTCTCTTATTTATTTCTTTCTAATCAGTAAAAATGATTTGGTAAGAAAGAAAGAATAAAAAAAAATTCGTGAAAGAAGATGAGACCAAAAAGGAACCAGAAAGAAAAAAAACGGTAAGAAAAATGGAAGAGAGAGAGAGGGGGGAGGAGAGAGAGAGAGGAGATAGAGAGAAGGGGGAGATGGAGAGAGAGGGGAGATGGAGAGAGAGGGGAGATGGAGAGAGAGGGGAGAGGGAGAGAGGGGAATAAAAGCTATGCATGACGTCTTTTGTTGCTTGAGATCGTCCATCCATTTTTCTTCGTATAATTCTTCCGTTAAAGTCATCGGTGTTATACACTGAAATTTAATTCATGGAATACATTTCATGCATGCATTTCAGTGTTTTTAAAAAGACCTAAATTTGTGGGTGACTTTTTTCCTTTTGTTTTCTTTATTCTAAAACCTTTGCTAGTCTACAAAGAAAAGACTGCTAAACTCTTACGTGATATCCGTCCTCCTGTATGACAGTGAATGCTGAACAATTTCCTCACACATGAAGCAAAAAACTTGAAGACAAAGAGAAATGTGGTTCTACAGAAGGATGCTGAGGATACTGTGGACAGAGCCTGTGAGCAACGATGAAGTTTTAAAGTAAATGGAGACAGAAACGAAAATTTATACTTATCAGGACGATACAGTTGAAATTTTTAAGGCACATAATGAGGAGAGAGGGCTTGGAAAATCTGATACCCACAGGACAGATTGAAAGCAAGAGAGATAGAGGAAAACAACGCCTAACATACTACGCTAGCTCGAATAATGGATGGTGGAACAAGTTTTAAGAGAAATAATAGAAAGACAAAATTTATTAAGAGCTGTAAGGGACAGGAGCATGTGGAGAGCCTTGATCACCTACTTCCTGAGGGGAAATGGCGGATAAAGAAGGAGAATGTCCACCCAATACAACGTTCAAGAATTTTTGAACTCTCTCAAGACAGGCAAGTAAGAAGAGGCAAGCTCCAGCACAGATATGGTGTTTTTGTTTGATCTGGCTCTGGTAAAGATAGATTTTTCCAGCATCTTTAGCAAATATATCGGATATATGAGACCCCCTTGAGGTCTGGGGAGGGCTTGACTCCCGGTAGACGTTCAAGACATATAGCTCCCTTCAAAGAAGGCACATCCATCATTATAGGTAAAAGTTCGGGGCTGCTCGATGGTGGTTAATGGTGCCGTGTTTTAGTCATATTGAATTTTACAAACCTGTCCCTCTTCCATTGAGTCTAGTAGGCTGGGCGTATTTATAATTAGTTTAAATTTAGAACAAGGGTCATTTTGGCATCGATGGATATGGTTATTTAACCGAATTGAACTTTCTATCTTGTTTTATATAGGTACATCCACTAATTCGGTATACCTACAAATGAAAATGAATTTAAAAATTTAAAAAAAAAAAACTTTCTTAAAACTTTCATTTTAGCGTTAATTCAAAGCTAAAGTATTTAAAATTTATTATTTCCAGTAAGCAAAATACTCTGTGGTGTCTTTTATAGAGAAATTTTATTGATCGGAATCAATTTTTTTCAGTAAAATCGATCAAACCGCCATTTTTGACATTTGTAAACAAAAGTTAATTATCGGTTTTAAAAATCTTGCAAAAAATAATATATATATATATATATATATATATATATATATATATATATATATGAAACGTTATCTGTGGAGAATTAAATTAAAATTAATCTGATTTGAATCAATATTACTTGTTTATAGCATAAAATGTGTATAAACATTTCGTAACGATGGGTTTTGCTTTTCTGACGTGTTAATCGATTTATTGACAGTTGATCTACAACTGAACGTCTACATCTTATGGTAGAGCAAACGATATTTTTTTTAGCTATAACGGGCGGGACAACTCTTGCAACTCTTATTATGACTTTTTAATGCTGGATTATTAGGTTTGTACATCTATATTTCAGAAATTATGCGCGTAATGACATAATTGAAAATCTTTTAAAAGTATTCAGGACCGTCAGATCGTAATAAGTTTTTCAATATATGATTAGTAAATAAAGTTTTAATTAATAATAATATTTCCAAAAAATCGCAATGAAAATGAATTTTAAAAGATTTAAAGACTTTATAATTTATTCAATTTAAAACTGTAAAAAAATGAAAACAAATCTTGTAAAAATTCATTTTTTATCGAAAGAAATGTTTTCCTCAGAAAAATATTATCTTTAATATATATAATTCAGAAAAGCAATTAAAAGTATCTCTAATTAAATAATATCTTAGTTTTCTTGCGTTTTTTTTTATATTTCGATTCAGAACAGATATTCGGTAAGATGGGGTCCGATTTTGCAAAAAAGAAAATTAAAAAAAAAAAAAAATCGGTCATTTAATTTCTTTTATGAATTTTGCTTTTAACTAATATAGTCACTGAAAATTATCAGGTTGAATTTCTCAAGTTTTTATAAAATTAAATAAGGGGCTGAAAAACAGAAAAACAATTACCAAGATTTTCTAATAAAAAAAAATCATTTCATTCATTAGTGAATAAGTCCTCAAAATTACATTAAAATGCGACATTTATTTGACTTTTGCAAGAATTTCCAAATTAATCTGTCACGCAAAAAAAGATGCCAAAATTTACTATGCTAAAAGTTAATACAACTGCTGACACAAGAAAAACAAATTTTTTAAATAAAAATTTCGAATATTCTAAAAAGGAGTAAAAAATTAATTAAATAAACAAAAACTACTTTGATCCTTCCTCTTAATAATGACATCAAAATTTTGAGAAAAACCTATGTTTTCATTACATTTGATTAATATTTCCCTCACGGTATGCTGAATTTTAGCGTTTTCATGGAGGTACCTAGACTGTTATCTGACTCTAAAACTAAAGTAAAAATCATATCCTGTAGCTTTAAACAATCGTTTGTCTGCAAAAAAGCGGGAAAACACATCAAAATAGAAATTTATTTAATAGCTTCTATCCTGATAGTTGATTACAATGTAAACGAATTGATAAAAGTTATTCAATCAATTTCTGTTTGGTAAAAGTCGTAGAAGCAAAACACTTTATCTGACGACGACGCATTAGCATATCTAAAAATCAGTTCGAGTTGTTCTTCTATAACAAAAGCTACGAGCCGTAAACGTCACAACGCTTATCGATGTTATCATTATTTGACAAAGTAACAAAATATAAACATTTCATATCGGAATATATAATCTTTTCTATTAAGTAACATTAAAAAGTTTTTATATAACATCCAGACGAACGGTAAATGGTAAAAAGGAAATGGCCAATTGCTCGTTTCTATATATGCCTGTCTTCTAGGATGATAATCCCTGTTACAGACGCCTGCTCAGTCGTATTTGTGTTTCTTCAGCACCCAAAATGCAATTATGCCTTAATTACGGTTTCTGAGAAACGGCGCATAATCAGGTTAAGGCTAGTACGCTGACACCCTCGGTCACGATGACTTGTGACTTTGTACTAGCACAACCATCGCCTGTCCCCGTCTAAACAGTTTCATTCACAAGTCTGGAACCCTCCTGTGGTATGATTTTAAGTTACTTCCGAACGATGCAACATACTCGGACCGTCTTCTTCCAGTGATATTATAAAGGAGACATCCTTGACAAATCGCACATGTTGAGATTTCAGTCACGGGGCTAACGTCCATGACTTTTAGGACGAATGGCCTAATGCGACCATTCAAATTAAAAGTCATGGAATCTGTGCTTAGTCTTACAATATCCTTATGCATGGTGTTGCAGGGTTAACAGGAGCAACTTGGTGGAACTTCTGTTCCTATATCCTTTAGAAGCTAAGAAACAATTGCCTGGTAACTTTTGCATTGAATGTAGATGCGATTTTAGCCAATATCACATATCTCTTACGAGAGCTTATTTTAGTCATATGCTTCTGATCTACATCATGAAGCTCTGGTAAGCTATTTTATTATCTAGGATAGTTTTAATGCTTTCCATGAGGCAACGGGAAATATTCTCCCATTCAGAAATGATCAGTTATTGTAACATCCAACCTCATGCCCCGCCCTAAATCGGATGGCACATCTTGCATAGTGTCCGTCTGCGATTGTCGATTAGAAAGTTATATGAAAGTCGCGCACCAGTTTTTCGAGATATTCAAAATAATTTCACATAGACACACACACACCATATATATATATATATATATATATATATATATATATATATATATATATATATATGTCTCTGTGTGTGTGTGTTTATACATATATGAAAATCCATTTATTTAGCGTTTCATGGATATCATCCTTATCCTCAAAACGAATTATATCCAAAGCTTTTCTCTGGTGTTATCTTGATAATGCTCAGATTTCTGGTCGAAAGCGGTAGATCGTAATTTGTCGGTCAATATTTATATTCGTCGATTCTACATGTAAATTTTATTTGTGCAAACGAAACAGGTAACAAAAATTGTTAACAAATTCATTACATATACTGTGTGTTCAATTTGTTTCTTCTCTCTTTCTCTCTTTCTGTCTTTCTGCCCGTAAGACGCAAGACATAAAGAATAAGAAGAAGAGGAGGAGTAGAAGAAGAAGGAGAAGAAGAAGAGCTGAAGAAGAAGAAGAGCTGAAGAAGAAGAAGAATAGCTGAAGAAGAAGAAGAAGAAGAAGAAGAAGAAGAAGAAGAAGAAGAGCTGGAGGAGGAGGACAAGAAGAATAAGAATAGCTGGAGGGGGAGGTGAAGAAGAAGAAGAAGAAGACGAAGAAGAAGAAGACAAACTCAAATAATGAAAGATGAAAGAGAAAGAAAAATGTAATACATTGGTCCAGAAGATAGTAAAAATAATTAAAAAAATTAAATACACTAAACCTTGTGTTTATTGACAAAAACTAAAAACATTTTCTTCCAAACGCCAACTAGGTCAAATACAAAAAAATAAATAAATAAATAAATAAAAAATAAAACTGATAATGGAATTACTTCTGTCTATCCTTAAATGCATACGCATAAACTCAGACTCAAACATAATATACAGTGGGATTGAAAAGTAATTCCTTATTTTACGTATGAGTGCCCAACTAGGAGTCCTGATTTAACACCCTGTGACTTTTTATTTGGGGTTGGTTAAAGAAGCAAAAGGTGCAATATTTGGGCGGTTCGAGAAGCTGATAGCGAAATCTGCTGCCCATATCGAATTTTAAATAAAACCTCATACTGAACGCTTTCCTCACATAGGCATTTATTTAAAAAAATTATAGTTCATACGTAAATTATAAGTATTTTAAAATGGGCAGTTACATTTCAATTGCCCTGTAGATCTTCAAACTTACACATATTACGCGCACACTCAAACATCCATATATATATATATATATATATATATATATATATATATATATATATATATATATATATATATATATATATATATATATATAGACGTGTATTTCAATAAACCATTCACGACAAATTTTCTATTTCACTTATTTGTTACTATTATTATTATTATTATTATTATTATTAAATTGTATTCAATTCGTATGACGTTGTCATTTATTTGCATGTTTTGATACAATCGAATATAGTAATGGATTGTCACTTGGTCTGGGAAATCCGAGAGCCGAGTTCGAATTCCAGTCGAATTCATTATATTCATTTACATGCTAATACCATTGGGAAAAGTATGAGTATAATTCTTCTCTCCCGTCCCAGATATGGGCAAATAGTAGGGTAGAGTGTGTTCTATAGTTTTGGAATAGAAGGAAAACTGAATTCAAAAATGTATGTAGGCCTGGCGAAGCAAATACTTTACAGCTATAGAAAGGGACGAAGGATCTCGACTATGGTCACCTACTTTTTGATACAACAGCGAACTTTAGTTGGCATTTTCATTCTCTTGTTTGAACTTGGCCGCAACATCACCTTACATTCACTCTAAAGGAGATTAAAAATAAATCCTTTACCGCGAAAACAACGCCAGTAACAATCAGTAAGAATAGCCGAACCAATAAATTATGATCGATATCAAACAACATTATGGTCAATACGACAATGTTCAGCCCATCCATTGGCGGCAGTCCACTATCGTGAAATTTTTTTAATCTTTCAATGAATTTCAATCTTATGGTAATTGAAGTTACGTGTCTCTAAATTCTATTCCTCCGTCTAAGCTTACGAGCCATTACTTTCATTTCAAACGCCGGTCTGTTAAAGCATAAACTTCTACTTCTCCGTTCTCTCCTTGAAGAAGATGAAAGATGACCGGAAGTAGTTACATTATCCGCCAGTTTTTTTTTCCAGGTTCTGCCTCAGACACCAAAGAACATGTTGGTCATCATCAAAAACTAAACAGACATTCTATATTATTTTTATTTGATAAAACATGTTTAGGTGAAGGGTGGTTGCCTAAATATACTGTGCACATTCACACATACGCTTACACGCACGCACGCATGCACACACACACACACACACACGCAGAGACGCATGCACACACATATAATGCAATTTTTATTTTGCCCATACGCGTTTGTTTTTGATTTTGTCGACTGCACAGTGTAGTAGGATCAATTTGGCAGCATTTGCAAGAAAAAAAGTACAATGACGCAATTCACTCTGTCAAAAATTTGGAAACGGAATCTTGTATTGCTTGGCATTATATCTGGAAACTCCAATACGAACATTTCAGAGTATTTGGGGGCCAATCTGAAAACAGTGCATAGGATTTGGAATGATTTTGATGAGTCTAATGGTGATTACGAACGTACAGCAACTCGGAAAACTCAATCTGATCGTTCTGATGAGAAAAGAACTCCCGAGTTTGTTGGTGAGGGTCTGAGACTCAACATGGAGACCTACATCAAGTGACTTGAAGCGGTAGTGCTACCCTGGGTCAAGAGGATGGATGCTGGAAGACCATATGCCTAGCAACAGAAGTTTGCCCCATGCCACACAGAGAGAAGTCCCCTGCGACCATATAATCCCTTACATCTGGCCACCAAATATCCCCAGACTGATTATTAGGTGTGGAGCGCAGTCGAGCGATAGACCAAGAAAACTCCTTGTAACACCAAAGATGAACTTACGGCAAGGATTATGGCAGCATTCACCAACTTAAACAAGGAGACCATTCAGAAGAGTTGCAAGAGATTCTGAAGTTGTCTAGAGGCTGTTGTTGAGGTCAATGGCGATTTTTTTGAATAAATTTACTGTTTAGTATTTCAAGATATTTTTGCGCAATTTTGGTAAATATTTGTTAAAATGAGATGTCAGTATTATTTTCATTTCTGCGTAACTTAGACGACAATTTATGTATCGCACCATATATATATATATATATATATATATATATGTATACATATATACATATCAAATAAAGGTATAAATGAATAAATACTTTCATGAAAAAACATTATTATTTTTTTTAATTTGCAACCTTTTCTATATATACATATTAAGAAAGTATACGTGGCTTCTCATTATGATATATATATATATATATATATATATATATATATATATATATATATATATATATATATATATTACAAATATGTGGATATGTAACTTCCAGTAGGTTCAATGTATATATCGTAACTCTAAATTATACATAGGTAACATAATAACGTCAAATATATATGTATCCACACACCTCACACTCAACCACTATATATATATATATATATATATATATATATATATATATATATAAAGCTAATAAATCCGTTGCTATATAATCGAAATTGATCCTAGTAATATAAAATATTTAAGTTGACAAAAAGAGCTCAGTCTATTTATTATTACTGAGCAAATAATTAATACGCAATAAAATCCAAAATCACCTTAATTGGGGACTAAGTTTATTTCAGCCGTCGAAAAAATAAAATTTGTAAGTCTTATTCAACCCCAGTATAGACTGAGTCCATGCTGGAATTAGATATTTAACTGCGAAAGCTACCAAAAATAAATATATAAATAAAAATACAGAATTAACCGATTTCAATGTTTCAGACAGACGAAAGGCACGAAGCAGATGTCTGAAAAGGGTAGATGGTATTTATCTTAAAGGTAAGACGTTTTATAAAATTAAACCCCGGTAAGAGGTTTTATAAAATTAAACCTTATGACATTAAATAAGGAAAAAAATATTATTTTAATATAACCTATTGATTTTATATTAAATATAACTAATTTTAAGTATATTTTACTTAATTTTAATTTTAATAATTTAAATATGACTTAGCTTTGTAATAGTACATTTAAGTATGATTTTGTATTTTTAAACGTAACTCCATCTATATATTTTTTATTTTTTAAAAAAAAACAACCTTTTTATTCCATTCTTAGTTTCAAATTAACATTCCATTCTTCATATAAACCCAATTTAATGTGATATCCGGGTTTAATTTTCTAAAACGATTTACTTTCCACCCACCTCTAACCGAGAAATTTCATAGAAAATATACATCATCCGACAGGAATCGACCCCGTATCCTACACGGAAACGTCATATTGACTGACGAGCTATGTCATTTTATCTACGAAGGAAACGCATGGCTTCTCGCGCATTCACGCCGGTAAATGTTGTTAATACTGTTTATTATAAACAGAGCATTTACTTAAATTGTCTTAAATATTTGTGTCTATATAAATAACGTATAACAATAAATTATATTAAAATAATCAATTTCATATATATATATAATTAATCCCTACCTAAACTCTACCATGTCTCTTTAACTACCCCTTTTACACTCTCTGTTAAATTACAAAAACTTACATTACCCATCAATTTAATTTAATTTTTCGTTTCATTTCATTTTTGGAAGTGCTACCTGATGATCCGGCGTCATTTAAAAGGGCTCTGGTGAAATAAATTATTAAAATGATACCTTAAAGTGGTCTGTTTTTCTTTAATATATATATATATATATATATATATATATATATATATATATATATATATATATATATATTTGAAACAATTATTTTTGATGTTGATATTAGAATTTATTTCATTTGTCCTTTATGTGTGCCTGATACAAATTCACCGTACGCAGAATTTCTGACAAACGTTTATACTCTACAACAATTAACCCATCGCTCTACCATGATGGCCTGGTCGGATCTGTTGAGAAATAAATTTATCCTGCCTATTTGACATGTTTCCGTTGCAATGTCGCTTGATAAGATGAAATTGAGAGCCATGACGCCGCGGTCCGCATCAGAAGATTGCCGATCCTCGTCTAACGCGCGAAGCCACTTTTAAGTGTCCTCACAGGGCCTATTTATTCACTGAACTCCGATTCACTTGTGTCAGTTATGGCAATCTGTGAAAATCATGTTGACCTGTCCAGTGATCTTAATTTTACTGTGCCATTTCACAAGAAGAAAGCCGTAGACAGCAGTTTCAAGAGCCTGCTATTGTCGTTCAAGTGATCACTGTTCTTTCATGGTTTCAATATGTCTGTGTCAACCTCAGTATAACAGGTTAGCTTCTCCATGGGCACACCACAAGTACCACACCTGACGGCACTTATAGAGTGTGCTTAATCTGTTAAATATTATATCGACTCAATCAACAATAACGAGAATAAATGATATCAAGTTTGGTTTAGTAAATGTTCACCGATGAAATACTGTAGCATTTATATAAGTTCCCTGAGGCGAAAATCGACACTAACGACGCATTGCATATTTAACTAGGGAAACTGAGCCTAAAATCTATCTAATAGGCTTAACATGTTTTGTGTAATGGAAGGGATTATTATTCATATGAAATATTGTCTTCATATTTACTGCATACGTAACAGAAAACGTTTAAATTTGTATGTTTAAATATTATTTGAAATATTTGTGATGGTAAATAAAGTATAAAACAGGAAAATGTCGAAAAGAATTATTACTAAACTTCAATGTAAGATCAATCTTCTTATATTGTAGATAATGCTGGACAATGAAAAGAGACATCTTCGGATTTCAGTATTAATACGAACATATTAGGTTGGTGCAAAAATAATGACGTAATAATGTCGTTCTTTGACGTATTTTTTTAACGTCAAAAAACGACATTATTACGTCATTATTTTTGCACCAACCTAATAAATTAGTATATATTGTTACTATTTAGATATTTCGTTAAAATAGTCAGAGGGATGAGAAATCATCATCTAGACATAATTCAGCCTTTTTCCTCCCTTTGCGCGGCCGTTAGGCCTGGCTTCAATAGGAAAAAGAAGCAATGAAAGTAAGAAAAAAAAAAGAAAAAATAAAGAAGGAAAGGTAGAAAAGTTTAACGTTTTCTACTAATATCTTATAAATAATTGACTATTCTGTTTTGATCGCGTCGAAATCGGAAAAGATATACCAGAAACACTACTTGGTTTCAGCGGAAAAAAGAAGAAAAGGAAGATAGACGTGTTTAACGTCTCCTGTCACTACTTCCTACGTAGAAAGAAGGAAAAGACCTATCAGAGACGTTACTTGGTTTCACTGAGAAAATGAAAGAAAGCAGATAAGACAGAATATGTTTAACTCTTGTTTCAGTGAAATGGAAGAAAACCTTTTCATCTGTACCCCTTTCTACTTAAAATAACGACAAGTATACATATTTAGGATTGTTATTGGAATATTAAAATATTTGACGATGCCATAAGGGAAGTTCTACGAATATTTTACTACCGTAGAACACATGATGAGCTCATCCAATAATTAAATGAAGAATTAAACTTCATCAAAAATTGTAACAGGAAAAACCGTGACATTTTCACGAATGTTTCTATTAGGTTGGTGCAAAAATAATGACGTAATAATGTCGTTTTTTGACGTTACGTCAAAAAACGACATTATTACGTCATTATTTTTGCACCAATCTAATAGTTATTATATAATTTGATAATGGGATTAGCAGGCTCATCTTAACTTAGGTACCTGCATGAGATCGATAAAAAAAAGCATAGCATGATGAAAAAGACACCAAAATTGACGATAACAAAATTATATCGTCTAAATGTTTATGTTATTATTAAGAGGAAAGATCAAAGTATTTTGGGGGTATCTTTTTACATTTTTTAATCGTTCCTAGCACATCCGAAATTTTCGTTAAAAATCTTTTTTTTTTAGTCATCAATATTGGCAGATAATCGATTATGGCAACCATTTTTTCCATTTTATAAAAAAATGAAAATCTCAGTTTGAAATTCTTTTAAAAATCAATTATCATTTTTTTTCAAAACTTATTTTAAGAAAATCAGAAATTATAATGTTTATTTAAAATATTTTGAACCAAGCTTAACTTATCTTCTGCGCCGAAAAGATATAATTTGAAAATAAAACAAAGCAGTCACTTGACAGATGAAGAATGACATATTGACGGATTACGTGAGGATAATTCTTTCTACGGTAGGAGAGAAGTTACATTTAAGTGAACAAATTATTTACCACGTTATTTTTAAGGAAAACTTTCAGCCCTCTATTTTTTTTTTGTACTTAGCTTTCACCTTTACGTTTACGATGCTTTATGGAAAATATATTATAAAGAAATTAAAATAAGACTGTTAAGAGTGAGATTAAACTTCATAAGAAAGGTATCTAATTAAATTATGGAATTTTATCAGAAGTGTACATAAAATACTATAATTTTATGTATATTTATTACCTTTTACTGTTTTATTTGTATTTCCATTCATTTTATAATTAATTTTGATATTTCATTTATGGAAAAATGTCATAACTGAAATCTCGTGGGGTACCTATCTTAACTCAGTATTTCATGTTTTGGTTTACTTTAAGGGTCTATCTTCATACGTAGTCACATTCCCGAAATCAATCCATCTTCTCATTCTGTTTTCCATGCTTAAGTAGTATTTAGTATCAAGTAGTACTCACGAGTTTTATTAACCTTTATTCATTTCTTCGACCGAAGCAGAATTCGTAACTTTTCAGCATTAACAGTACCAGGGATTGAAATGCCAGGAATCCCGACATATTTTTAACCACGGCTTTTGTCTGGATTCACTAAAGCTTTAATATTCTCAACCCTGTGTGTCAGAGATCCAAGCGCTAGTTAAAAATATTGCTTTTTCTGCCTGTTGTGTGATAAAATGTCATATGCTTTGGTTCAATAGAAGGAAGGGAAACGCGATACAATTAATATTAAATTAGAATTAGTTTTACGTACATGTTATATATATTATATATCATATTTCATAGCAATTGACATATTGTTATTGTCAGTTCGCGAAATGTGTAGACTGAATCGAAACAAAGGAATCTCACCACATGTAATTTAGTAATTGATATCAGATTCAAAAATACATAAAAATTCTCCGAACATATATATATATATATATATATATTATTTGGTAATCCGTATGGATAATTCTAAAGAGGATATAGAACCAAAGTGTGCTCAATGTAAGAACAGAGCAAATTATAATTATGAAAGCGGAGACTTTAGAAACACATGGTAATATTGTATTTCGTGAATCCGATACTTCCGTTTCGTTTCATCAGAACAGAACCAGGTTCAACTATAAATGGATTTAAAATTTAAATTTTTTATCCATTTCTCAGAATCTAATGCCCGTATGATGCCAGGTTTTTTGTATGTTAATAAGCTCAGAAAAAAAAATGTAAAACTCAGTTTTCAGAACAATAGGTTAAAATGCAACAAATTTGCCAGGCAAATTATGCATAATAAGAAAAGACAAAATTTTTTATTGAGTATGAAAAATAGAAAAAAGTGAACAATTTTCACAATATTAATAATCAATAGCATGACCTATCATCTTTATAACGGTTATGGTCCGGTTCCTTGTACCACGGTGACAGTCCAAGGTAGAACCAATAAAGAAAAACTCAAACACGGATATGGAATAACACAGATATATTACAAACAGGAATATATACAGAGAAGTAGAAAGTTTTAGTGTTATGGTCCTGATCCTTGTACCACAGTGATAGTCTGAGGTAGAACCAATAAAGAAGAACTCAAACACGGATATGGAATAACACAGATATATTACAAACAGGAATATATACAGAGAAGTAGAAGTGTTAGTATGAACAATCAGGTTTAGTAGAGAGAACAATGTCGTCTCGACCAGTATCATTATTCCAATGTCTTGCAGTAATTGTCTGACTCTTGACTCGAATTAAACTACTACTGAGGCGCAGTATTTATTAAGTATGGAATAGTCCATTATTATCATTATGGGTAAGATCCCATAACAATAACTTGATGCAATCGTTTTCTAAAGGTTTTGAAGATTATAGCACATTGTGGCTTGGTATTTATTAATCCACCCACGAGGATTAAATGTGGCACAAGGCCGGTTTAATGTGGGTAGCCCGCGAGCCCGTAGGCTCGGCCAAAAATATGACCTTTGAACGCGCCTTGACGGGTTCAGGTCCTGTCTACCTCCCCGAAGGAAACCTTGCCCTTCGGCAAAGCTTCCTCCGAGTTCCTCTCTACATTAGAGAGTTCGACAGAAGCCAGCCCGGATGATCACAAAGCACAGATACTGCACTTTGATCCTAAACGGGCCGAGCATTGTGGCTTTGTTCGTAGTTAATATTGTTAAGAATTGTTTTTTTGCTTTTTTATTATAAAAGCTTCCATTATTTTTAGTCTCTTTTTGCAGGTGGATACAAAAATATTAACTATATATGTATGTGTGTAAATACAGGCTGATTAAAAAGTAACGACCCATTTTAAAATAGTTTTAATTTATTTATGAACTGCAATTTTTACAAGAAATGGTTATGTGAGCAAAGCGTTTAGGATAAGGTTTGATTTAAAATTCGACAAGGGCAAAAGCTTCTCGAGGATTCCAGGAATCGCCTCAGCTGGTTACACAAGGAACTCTTGTGGTATGGAAGACAAAACTTCTTGTATTCGCCCTTCAAGTTCTTCCAAAGTTTTGGTTTGGTATAGCAGACTTGTTCCTTTAAAAAAAACCCGCCCCCCCCAAAAAAAAAAAAGTGGCAGGGTGTTAAGTCAGGATTCCTTCCTAGATGGCCACTCATACATAAAACAGGGAGTTATTTTCAATCATATATATATATATATATATATATATATATATATATATATATATATAATTCTTAAAGTCTAAAAATATAGTTTTAAATTACATGAAGAAGGCTGATAAACCCGAACAGAACCAAATCAGTCAATCAATCAATCAAAAAAGCGGGGGTGGGGGGTGAAGAGTTGATGCTGAGGTCCTTAATGTTTTTTACAATTAATATCAATTTGCATAATTTGTGAAGTGTGTGCTGAATCTGGTTTACCAGTCAACACGTACCCATCCACACACACACGCACACACATACACACTTATATATATATATATATATATATATATATATATATATATATATATATATATATATATATATATATCATCAGACTTTAAATTCCAAAAATTGAAATGAAAAATATATATATATATATATATTTTTCATTTCAATTTTTGGAAGTAAAGTCTGATGATCCAGAGCCCTGTTAAAGGGGTTATGGTGAAATAATTTATTACATGGAACCTTAACGTGGTCTGTTTTTATTCAAACAAATATATATATATATATATATATATATATATATATATATATATATATGTATATATATATATAAAGAAATATAGTCTTAAGGTGTGCTATATTTATGGAATAAAGTGGTCAATATCAGAGATAGAGCTTGTGTAAATAGAAAAGTGAACAAAGAAGTCAACACTTAGAGGCGACAGTCTGTTTCCTAATAGTCAGGCCACATATGCTGTTATTTTTCTCGGCTATTTATATATATACGGGTTAGTGGTGCATTGTGGGTATTCTATTATGGAAGTTATTTTACCGGAAGTGGTTTGTTTATTTATTTGGGTCAAATTGTATTGCTTGTTTTTATTTTTCATTTTTTATTTTTTAGTTTCTTATTTTATTTAGGCCACATATGCTGTTATTTTTCTCGGCTATTTATATATATACGGGTTAGTGGTGCATTGTGGGTAGTCTATTATGGCGGTTATTTTACCGGAAGTGGTTTGTTTATTTATTTGGGTCAAATTATATTGCTTGTTTTTATTTTTCATTTTTTAGTTTTTAGTTTCTTATTTTATTTATTTATTTATTAACGTAGTAAAAAAAATGTTTATAACACTTATTTAACAGTTAATTAACTGTTAAATAAGTGATATAAACAATTTTTTAAAAATCGAAAACCGAAAAGAGAAAATATACAAGTAAAATAAATTGACCTAAATTAATCCAAGTAAGTATACAAACCAATCCCAAATAAAGATAATCAATTAAAAACTGTTCCCGTCAAAATAATAGTTAGAATGAACTACAACAATCAACCCCAAAATTGAACAAATAGCTTTAATTAAATTCTCAAACTAAAACAAAACTGTTAAATAAGTGATATAGACAAATTTTTACTACGTTAATAAATAAATAAATAAATAAGAAACAAAAAAATAAAAAATGAAAACAAGCAATATAATTTGACCCAAATAAATAAACAAACCACTTCCGGTAAAATAACCGCCATAATAGAATACCCACAATGCACCACTAACCCGTATATATATAAATAGCCGAGAAAAATAACAGCATATGTGGCCTGACGATTGCATATAGCATGAAACAGACTGTCGCCTCTAAGTGTTGACTTCTTTTTATATATATATATATATATATATATATATATATATATATAGTTATAGAGTGGATATATGAAACGGCCAAATATAAGCAGGCGTGTACGCGTGTGCTGGTGTGCATACGCAGGCAAGCAAATAAATAATCATTAAACTCATGCATGAGGTGTAAACGCAATAGTTCTTAAAGCAGTTATCCAGAGCAAAGATATGTATTAATTAGTACATATACGTGTATCTACGTTTTTGGCATGCGAGTGTAATTTCGCTGTGTGGTGTTCCCAGTTCGTCAGTGGCTGAGCAAACTGTAGTATTAGGTTGGCGCAAAAATAATGACATAATGATGTCTTTTTTTGACGTTGTGTCAAAAAACGACATTATTACGTCATTATTTTTGCACCAACCTAATATATGTACTAATATATATATATATATATATATATATATATATATATATATATATATATATATATATAGTACAAAGGACATGAGTCATTCAGTGGCTTACATCTTCTAGCATTTCATATTAATTTTATTTTACTGTAGGTTTTTTATTGGATTCTTGTAATTACATGTAGTACTAAGAGGTAAGTCTTTAGGTTAGAAAACGTTTTATTTAATTACAATTTAAAAGAAGTTTACGTTAGAATTCATTTTATTTAACTACAATTTTAATTACAACGTTAAAATATTGTCATAAATTTTACTTTTACAACTCCCCAAAATCTTTAAATATACAAATAGAAAAAAATGCTGTAAGAATTTTTGCCGTTAACAATAAATTTTTTAAAAAATCCAGACGACATGCATTTAACGGATATTATATTTCATTGAAAAATACATCCCTACACTACCAAAACGTAACTAATAACTGATACATCAAAATACAGACATAATGAACACGCAAACACCACTAGTCTGGTTGAATGGATTTCTTTGTATCCTTGGAAGAGTGAATTATGATTTTAGCTGTGTCTTTAAAACCCAGTAAGTGTAAAAGTTACTCCAAAATTCGCTTGAGGATGAAATGGAACTAATGTCTTTAATTTAATTACAAAATTAAATTCGGAGCTTTTAGCTTCCATTTTTGAAACATGGTTAGAACTGTATAGCGAAAAAAACATATTTTAAATCAATTAATTTATAATATATTATTATTATTATTATTATTATTATTATTATATATATATATATATATATATATATATATATATAGTAGGATTCACATGTTAGCTCTGTCACTTATATTGAGTGCTTTCCAATAAGCACTGCGCATATATAATATATATAAAAATTGCATATATATATATATATATATATGTGTGTGTGTGTGTGTGTGTGTGTGTGCGTGCGTGTGTGTGTGTGTGCGTGTGTGTGCAGATATGTAGAAAAATAGGAAAGAACACTTTAGATAAATATCACGGAGTTCTTTAGTATTTTTGCTTATATTTTTAAAAAACAGTGGTCCGTAGAGAAGTAGAGCTTAAATTATACTTATTTAAAAAAAAAAAAAAATGATTTCTTCGCTACATAAGAGTTCTTATGTTTCAAAAACGGGAGCCGAAAACCTCAATATAATTATTAAAATTAAATTAAGTTAAAGTATCAAGCCCTGTTTCATCCTCAAGCCAAAATTTAGGAATAACCAATCTTGAAATTTACGCATCTTTATAAGCATGTTCATTCGCAAAATTAATTACTATGGAAACGGCTGGGACGACCATTTTGTTAAAGGGTCTAAGAGATCATTTTTATCCACATCTCAGTCACCTTTGGAAAGAGGTCAAGCTGAGGTAGGGTGCGGGGCATCCATTTCAAAGCGATGATGGCATTCATGTGCGTACATTGTCTGGTCAGTTACAGCGAAAGATTAATTTTGGCGCCATAATATGTCGTGAAGTGTCTAGAGGATTTTGTTTTATTTTATTTATTTATTTATCCTTTTATTTATTTATTTATTTCCCAAATGGCTATTTCGTACTTAAACGGGACGCACTGAACTACAATTTGTTTTTTTAATGACTTCATAAAGGGTTTTTCTATCTTGTGATTGGGTTAAACTTTTAAACCTTTTATTAGACTATAGAAATTGATTTTTTTATGCTAATTATTTAACGCCAAAATTTGTTGATGTCGGCAGAAAACCGTTAACTCATGTATAATATATTAATATATTTTACACACACAGACACACAAGAGAGAGACACAGAGAGAGAGACAAAGAGACAGAGAGAGAGACAAAGAGACAGAAAGAAAAAGAGATAGAGTATTTTAAATCAACAAAAAATAAACTTACCAACAGCCGACACACCTGAAAAATATAAGAGAAATTAAAGGAATTAAATATAAGAGAAATTAAAGACGTAAGAAGTAAGACTGGGTAATAAATTGTTGATGTGATTAAGTATTTTTATCAGAATTTCAGAAAATATTACAATCCTGAATGAATAATTCAGCAGATGACTCTACCATTTAATCCTGTTTCAATAGCAAATCCGACAGAGCTGATAAGATAAATCTGGCTGCTGCCGACGAAAGTACCTCCAATCAGTGTCTAGCAGGGACAGAGGATATAGTTTTAAATTTGAACGCCTCGAAAATAAAACTGATCACATTTAATCATCATACAGAAACTTTACTGCCTGCCATCAGCATGTCTGACGTTCGACTCTTGGGGAGCAACACACTGCACTTTGTTGGCCTTACGTTTTCAAATGACTTGAACTGCAGCGACTACATTGAATCAATAGCTGCATCTACTGCAAGGAAACTTGTTTCATTTTTTCATGTCAATGTTGCACATTTACAAAACCACCGTTCACTCGTGCAGTGAATACTGTTGACATATCTCGTCTGGGGCTCCTTGCTATTCATCTCGAGATTATTGGCCAAATACAAAGACGGATCTGCAATGTAATCAAGCCTGACTTCAACAACTTTCTCAACGACGTGTCTTGGTTTCGGTCTGTCTCTTCTACAAATATTTTCACGACAATGTCTTTGACTAGCTTTTTTTTTTTCTCACTTTGACCCGACTGTATGAATTTAAAAGCGTCACTAGATTGGCATCTTGATCCCACCCGTTTACGGCTAAATGAAATTGCATCTTATACTCGAACAGTTTCTTTTCTCGCACTTCATGCCTGTGGAATTTCCTTCTGTTTACTTGATTCACTGACAAATGCAATCTTCAAAAAATTAAATGCAACGTCAATCGCCATCTTCTCTCTTCTTGACTCCTGTTCATCTTCTATCCTGTTATCAATACTACCCATACTCAATCTTTTCTCTCATTTCCACTTCCTGTAAGCTACTGTGTCCTAATAGCATTTCCGCTTTCCGTGGGGTGAAATGATTTAAAAACATCAAATTTAGAAAAAATTATTTAAATATGTTTTAAAAATCGAAAATGCTTTAAAATCTCCTTGATGCAAGTTTAATATTGTTATAAAATTCATAATATTTTAACTATGTAACCGTAAGTTGTATGCTAACATTTTTTTTCTGTAGCACTTCTCGCTTGTGGAATTCTCTTCCGGCTTTTTGCTTTCAAGCAACTTTGAAAAGTTCAAAAATTTAATCTATTGTCTTCTTGACCCCTCTTTTATTGTTTCCGTTCCCTTAATGTTTTCGTTATCATATCTCTTTACGTTCAGTAATCCCCTTGTGTCTTAGTGACTTTATTGCCTTCCTTGTAAATTAAAAAAAAAAGATCTTTAACGCCTTACAAAACACGTCGTCTAGTAAATTACTGCAGTTTAAAGGCAAGCATTTTAAAGAATAACATTCTTCCTGCAAAAAAAAAAAAAAAAAAGAGAAAAGTAGTAAATACATTCAAAAATATCGAAAGATTTATATATCGGATTACAATATTCGCAGCTACATCGCTCGTCATCATCAGATAAATCTATTATCTGACGCTGACGAGTGGTTTATCTGCGAAACATCTTGTTCGATAGATAAATCTTTTGAACTTTTTTTTTATTTATTAACGCAGTTTATATTCATGTAAACTTATCTCTATTCAATTTACTTAATACTGATTGTAATCTATGTTGTTTTGTTTTGGTCTCTAATTTAATGATATTAAATTTCCTCTACGAAAAAAAAAAAAAAAAAAAAGTAGAAAGAAAGAAAAGAAAAAACAAAGAAATATATTGATCTCCGCTGAAAAAAGATTTCTTCTGCTACATTCTAAAGTAAAAATGTAAATATTTAAGAAGAATTTCTAAATTAACAAGGTACCAGAGAGTTTCAAAACACTTTATTCAAATTAAAAAATAAAACAATGTCAATGAAAAAAAATTAAATTTAATATTCATAAGTAACTTTAATGTCAAAACTCTGAAATGGACACGATAAAAAAAGATGAAGAAAGGAGCCAAGATAAAAAAAATAAATAAAATAAAATATAATAAAATAATACTCCTCAAAAGAATATTCAAATTTCGTGTTCAACAGTAGAATTATGTCTTCAGAATCATGAATTTTTACATGTTCATTATTTGTAATGGAATAGAAAATACAATTGTAATGTTCTTTTGTTAAAAGAATATGTAAATTTTCGGTTTCAAGGTAAAGGGCGAATTTGTGTTCCGAAGTTAATACGAAATTCAAATCAAGAAATCTGAATTGAAATTGGAATCGAAAATAAAACTAAACATACGTATTTATTCTTTTAGATTCTATAAACAAAATTAGGTCGAACTATTAGATTAGATTCGGCTTCAGAATTTCGAAAGAAAAAAAAGAAATAACTATATATATATTATTTTGAAGCGAGAAACAAAATACAAATAAATAATTTTCAATTTAATAGAAAATTTTAATTTAGTTTAAAAAGTAAAGAGAACGTGTTCATATGGTGTAAATAAGTTGGCTTGTATTTAGAGGGAAGAAATAGAAAAGAAAGAAAATGCGGAAGCAAACATATAAGAAGCAAATAAATAGAAAAGGGAAGAAAAATAAAGTAGACCAAAAAAGGAAAAAAAAAATGATTTTCCGAAATAAAGATTAACACTAATCTTACCCATTACAGCTTCTCTGAAATCTGAAAAAAGACAAAAAGATGGTAAGTGCGAGAAGAAATATGCGTTAATTAATGAGACATTCATTGGTGGAAAAATATTGCACTTAGCCTTAAATGATTGTAAACAAAATTGGTTTTAGAGAGTTAACATATTAAACTGCTTAAAACGTAAAACAAATTAGAAAAATGAAGAAAAGAAAAAGAATGGAGTAGATTTTTGGTTACGAAGATTAAAGCAACGAACGTAAATTATTGTAATGTAGAAAAAAGTTAAACTCTTTGCCATGCGCGAAATTAAACTGCCGAATGTTAGGCATGGCTCGTGTCCATAAAAAATAAAAAATTATAAATGTCAATAATTATAATAAAATAATTATAACAATTATAATTATTAATTCATTCTTTCTAAACCATTGAGAATCTTTCCCGCTTTTCCCCTCGACACACACAAACACGTGACATTCTCACTATAAGCAGTCAACACGGACAGGCCGTCAGCACGTGTGTCAACGAAAATTTCGCCTCCTTTTCCTTTTTCAGGCTATAATAGTAACATTTATCTCTTACCACTCAAAATTTCGATGCAAGAAAACATTAGGAATTTGACCTCAAACTCACAATTTAACTCAGTGTTACTATCTTTTGTGTCCCCCACACCAAATAACAACCAGATAATAAATATTACTTGTTTTGTTGTTTCCATGTCTTGCTGTTTTTCATGAATACGAGTATTTTGATATATATACATGTTAGAGGTGGGGTTTATAATTATTTGCTCAGAGTTATAACTCCTCTACACGTGTAAACTTTGTGAGAAATTTTTGCAAAAACTTATCTAGTAGAGTGACAGAACTAATTTCAACTCGGAACTAATTTCACCTCAGAATTAATTTCAACTCGGAACTAATTTCAACTCAGTTTTAAAACCCTACCCCTAGCCCTAACCCTAATGCTAACATTTAGTTCCGAGGTGAAATTGGTTCCCAGTTGAAATTAGTTTCGAGTTGAAATTAATTCTGGGCCCCATTGAGTAAGGTGAGGCTTTATGTTGCACGAGATATTTTAATCATATTGTTGTAAGGTCTTAAGAAAAATATCGACATAATAGGCAACTTTCTCAAACGGTTCACCGAGGCTCAATAAAGTAAAGTAGTCATCTGCACCACAATTTAATAGAAGAACAGTTAATGAATTATTTTTATATTTAAAAATAAGTCTTTATTATTAAAAGCTAGAGACACCATGCACATGGCAACAATGTCTAAGTCAAATCTTTGTTATTTGATATTTTTAACTGGATGCTAAGTTTCTTAATCTTCAAGGAGAGGATAATATTTTCACTTTAGCATTCCTCAGGGGTTTTAAGTCAGTTATTATCGGCCTCTCCAAAAAAATAGCAGATTCTTCATAAATACCTTTAAATGAAAACTGTACCGCTAATCTTCTTTGGCGAAATTTCACATTTTCAAATTTCATGACTAACATTTCCTTATTAATGTCCAAGCCAGAGTTTTAGTTATTCTGCAAGCATGCCCTGAAGTAAAAACAACGTTTGAGGAATACTGCAATAGAGAAACAAGTTATCTAAAAAATATTGACGGTTGGGAACATAACCATTGAAATTAGGAAGAGTTTGATGAAAGTCAGAGATATATCAAAAAAGAAATTGGAAATATTGACAAAAATTTAAAAAAATAAAAAAGTTTTAATAATATAAAAAAAAGGATTTGAAAATAAAGAAAAGCGTTATGTTCAAGAAAAGTGGATTGGCTCTCAAGAACATATTTGAAGAAGGTGGTGTGTAGCGAATGCAAAAAGAGGAAACATTCTAGAATATTGACTAAAGAGATTAAAACAATCAAAATATCAGAGTTTAAGTAAAGATCACAATGAGGAACGTGAAAGTTGCAAGAAAGAAGGACATCAATACTGATTTCACAACTATGCATTTTAATGAGTCCAGGGCAGACGTTGGGCTCAACGTTGGGCTCGACGTTGGGCTCGACGTTGTGCTCGACGTTGGGCTCGACGTTGGGCTCGACGTTGGCGAATACATAGAAACAAGCAAGCGACATAACTTAGAACCTGTAGTGATAAGGAGAACAGAGTTTTGTAGGAAATTTGTAGGCATTTTAATTATAGATTCTTATAATAAATATAACATCGTGTATGATTGCAGCAACCGACACAAACAATTCTCTTAATGGCTCTAAACGTTTTGTCATGAAATCGATCACTGAGAGTAGATTATAATCTTTTGCATTATAAATTGTGACATAATAATATAGATGATGAGTTACTACGTCATTAATATAAAAAGGCTGTGCTTAATGTAAAATAAATAGACCTGTGAATAAAGAGATTGGTTCAAAATTTAACACTGTTGATGTTGAGATATAATTTTCTATTAGATCATATCTTCCTTTCAGCATACGGTTTTAGTATCTATCTATCTATCTATCTATCTATCTATCTATCTATCTATCTATCTATCTATCTCATTGTCTTCAATATCTATCTCGGTATCTATCTATCTTTCTATCTATCTATGTCAGTTTATTCATATCTATCTATCGATCAGTCTAGCTCATTTTTCCTATCTAACAAATATATTCGGATCTATCTATCTATCTATCTATCTATCTATCTATCTATCTATCTATCTATCTATTTATCCATCTATCTATCTATCGCAGTCTGTTTGCATCTATTTATTTAACTGTAATGAAACTTTGTTATCACCATTCATATGTAGTTATATGCAATGTAACTGTTTATCAGCATTCCTATCTATCTATCTATCTATCTATCTATCTATCTATCTATCTATCTATCTCTCTATCTATCGCAATCCGTTTGCATGTATCTAACTGTAATCAAACTTTGTTATCACCTTTCATATGTATTTATATATAATGTGACTGTTTATCACCATTCATATCTATCTATCTCAGTCTGTTTATATCTCTCTCTCCCTCTCTCTCTCTCTCTCTCTATATATATATATATATATATATATATATATATATATATATATATACACAATCATCTATAATTCTATCTATAAATTCAATCCATCTCAGTCTGCTAATACCTATCTATCTATCTATCTATCTATCTATCTATCTATCTATCTCAGTCTGTTCATATCTATCTATCTATCTATCTATCTATCTATCTATCTATCAGTTGAAGCTCAGATTTTGTTTCTATCCAGCTTTCTACATACTTAAAGTTATATATGCCGTCGCCCAGCACACGTTGATTGTAATTTTGCTGTTTTCAAGTATTAACACGATCTTATTAATATTTGAATAAGTCTGTTGTACTTACATTCCTAGAACAAGAGATGTCAAATATTAACTTACTAATCTTTTTGGAACATTCTTTTTTTTTCTATCATCGACCCCAAAGGCAATAAAATCATTAAGACACAAAAGTTTACTGATTGCGAGAGAATACGCGAAAAAGAAATCATTAAAAAGCAAGAACAACAGAAGAACAAGAATCAAGAAGACACGACATAACGATTGACATTGCGTTTACATTTTTAAAGATCGACGTTGACTAGGAAACATGAAACCGGAAGAGGATTCCACAAACGAAAACTGCCGGTTAACATAGTACTTACCGTTAAATCTAGTAATTTCAGTTTTAATCTTGCTGCTAATCAAGTAGTACGCCTAAATTCATAAATTCTAGGAACCAAAGAGGAATGCACATCAGAACAATTACAATGAAAATATTTATAGAAAAGGCACATTGAAGCTAGTTTCGGTTGTGCGAACGTGACTGAGATGTCATGTCAGTACTGATAATATTGCAGTTTCATCTTTATACTTTATCAAGAATCTCTAAATACATAGTAGAAGCCCAAAACCAGATTTGATAGCAAAATTCAATGCATGGACGATTTGGTAGATTTATAAATATATAATATAGATTCTGGCGAAATAAATTGTTTTGGCACAGCACAGTGAACCAACTAACCGAGCAGAAAACCTGGGAATTGATTCAAAATAATCTTTCCACTTTATGCTGAAAAACATTATTTCGCAAGGACTCCCTCTCCTGCAGGTCAGCTTCAGCCATGCTGATTATATCTATATATATAGCAATTGTTAAATAATTCTTGGGTGATTGGGCATATATATATATATATATATATATATATATATATATATATATATATATATATATATATATATATTGTTAAATAATTCTTGGTTGATCGGGCATATATATATATATATATATATATATATATATATATATATATATATATATATATATATATATATATATATATATATATATATGCCCGACCACCCAAGAATTATTTAGCAACTACTTTTTATCATTTTTGACGGCCTGGCTAAACTAGTATTAATATAAGGTTTTACTTGATATAAATTAGGAGGTGGGGATATGAATTGTGGTATTAAGTTTCTGTGGTTATTAAGTAATAAACTGATCCCCAAGAATTACTTCGTTTTTTTGATGCCCTGGTTGAACTTGTGTCAGTATAAGATTCTACTGAACATAAAGTGGGGGATCAGTTTTCAATTGTTATTAAGTATTAAACTGACCCCCAATAATTGTTTAACAATTACTTTTCCTTATTTTTGCCCAAATAGTACTAATTTAGGCATCTACTGAACATAAAGTGGGGGATATTTTTAAACTATTAGGTTTAAATCAGCAAAATAGGGACCCTGAACGTCTTTACGTTTCTACCATTAAATTCTAAGTTTATTTAATAAATCTATAAAGATTTTGAAGCGAAGATACGTATAGTTTTGCAACACAATGTCATTTAAATTAAGAAATAGCTATTTCAGAAGATGTAGTCTGGGTGAAAGATCATAGCAATATGGGGGATGAGGCAACATTTCCTATCCCAACTCGGCGAGTTTCTGCGCTGTCATCTCGGCAACATGTGGCCGAGCATTGTCATGAAGCACAACTAGATATCATCGATTAATCAGTGCCCGGTCTTAGTTGATTGGCAATAAACTTTGGCTGTGATGACCTGATTAGATCCAGAAAGCTTTAATGGATAACGCCAATGGAGGATCACCAGACAGTCGTCATAATCTTCTGTTAGGGCAATTTCGGAAAATGTTAGGGTTCTTCGAAAGGATCAAGCCATTGGGTCGATCGTTTGCGGTTGTCATAAAAAATCCATTTCTCCTGAAAAGTAACAATTCAGTCACGAAATAGATCATTCGAATTTTTGCAGATGTAACCCGGAAAACATCTAAAAAATTTAACGCTTTGATTTACATGTGGAAACAATTTATCGAATTTCTTCACCTTGCCAATTTTCGTGAGAAGACTCGTATCCCCGTTGCGGAACTTCTGCGCCATACTGTCCGATCATAAATGTATCCCTTCGCCTTCTGTTAATGTTGGCTGCTATTTGAAAAGCATTATCACCAAGCTAGAACTCATTCAAAAATGTAAACGCATCTCTACTTTATCATATTCAAAATGACGGCTATATAATATTTCAAGTTAAATTCTGAAACACATTGATGTAAAATTAACGAAGAGAACACATTAATCGTTCGGAGCGAGTAATGTTGTGGATTCCGAGATGAAATCCGGTCTCAAATGAATGACAAACGCAGGAATGAAATATAGCAAATAAATGTATTGATGTAATAATACAATTGGTAATACGGTTAGTAGATCCAGACACACGGTTAGTAGCAATAATAATATATATATATATATACTGTCTGGTAAATTCAGTATCGAAGTAGGAGTTCCTTAGAGTCTACGTGCTCGAAACTGTGACGTGTGTCTGTTACTTACTCAAACACTCTGTTTACTCTGACCCTGGGTATTTAACGGCAGCAGTACAAGTACACACTGGTGGAGTCCACTTTTATGAAAAAGGGGTGGACCCTATAACAAGTAATATATATTTTTTAAAACTATTATAAGAATATATTAGAAGACAATGAAACCTTTATTCTAAAATCGGACATTATTTTTCGACCAACTTAATAAAACTTTTCAGTCTATACAACCTGTTTGTGTCAGTATTTCAGAACAGAATTCTGAGAGAGATTTATATAAAGTTAACAAAGAGGACACTTTAATCATTAGGTATGAGTCATATCTTTTGTACAACTATTATAATAATATGAGAACATAAGGCAAATGTTCATTGTAAAATCGGACATTATTTTCCCGACAACCTAATAGGATTTTTAATAAGAACTTATTAAGAACCCCATAATAAATCTATTAGGTTATTAATAAGTCTATTATATAATACTAATATTATTAATAGGCCTATTAGGTTTATAAGAATCTATTAGAAGACATCCTAATAGAATGAGAAACATAATTGTTGAACGTTGATTATCATCATTATAGAACTAAGACAAATATTAAAGAAAACACGTTTTTTTCTGATTTCAAGAAATCAAATATTTAAAAAGACAATATGAGAAATCTTGAACTACACTAAGGTAATTTATTAATTAAGCAGTTATCATTAACAAACAATATTTGAAAAATAATATGCAAAAGAAAATTTGTTAAAAGCCTGCGAGCATTAAGTGTTATTTTGGCAGTAACGCAAATTCATTTCAATAACATTAGAAAAATTATTTACAAAACAACATTTCAATAAAATTCCTAAACAGAGAAAAATCACCGTTCTTTTTGTTCACAGACAACAAATAAACTTTATAAATGAATAAACAAAGTGAATTATTTAATTTTTTTTTTTTTACTATTATATTTTACAAAAATAATGCCTGAATAAGAAGTCTAGAAGAGTTGCAGGAGATTCCAAAGTCTTCTGGAGGCCGTTGTTGAATCCAATGGCGATTTGATTTGAATAAATAATTTTTTCAAGATATTTTTGTGTAATTTTGGTATATATATCTGTTAAAATGAGATGCTGGTGTTATTTTCATTCTTGCGTAATTTAGACGACAATTTATCTATCGCACTATATATATATATATATATATATATATATATATATATATATATATATATATATGTATATATAGTGATACTGATTAAGAAAAATGTTCCTTGCTTAAAATATTGGTTGGATACGAGAGTCAGCCTAAATCAGCTACTTGAATGCTGCATTTTTTTAAAAATGTTTACATAATACAATATCAAAGAGCCAATAAAGTTAGACAGTTACTAAATGCAGTTGTAGTATGGGCGTAAAAGGTGGAAGTATTATGATGATATGGAGGATAGATAATAACTGACCTCGATTTGAAGGGGTTAAGATTGCAGTAATCAAGGAAACATCGTCTCGTGAATCTGTATGACAAAGGAGCTATTCTCTTGAAGTTTCCTGGGCGGATCTTCAATTTTCCCAATGTAATACGGAGGAAATGAGGATGATTCCACGTTGGGGATGAAGCGTCTAGATTAAAGAAACTCTTCAGCTCGAAATCCCCTAAAGGGTATCCGAATCGAAAACCACATGGAGAAGGCCGGAGACTATAACTGCCAAGACGTTGTGACAAGAAAAAAATGAAGACAATAGTCTGATAGTAAATAATGTTAATAATGATAAGTCCTTATCCGAGAAAGTCAGCCGAAATATATAAAATAAGATTTAGAATAGCCATTATTTTAATGTGCAGTTATGATAAAAACAAAGAAAGAAAAAAGAAGGCAAGACTTCACATAAACGGCGTAAAATAATGTGTTATTTTATATCTTTAAATGTATTTTTCCATGTAAATATAAATGTAACCCTGGCAATTATTAATTCGGTGGTATCGAGCGGTGTTCTGGAAAATATTTCTTAATAGATGTTCCCGATCAAAGAATCTGAAAGAGGCGATTATGCAATATATTCAGCTTGGAAGCCATATTTATCATATGGTTGGGTGGCATATTCTGGAATCGAAGAGATCAGCAACCGGATAGACTCTCTTGACGCCATTGGGAATCCTGCGATACCAGTGTAACACCTATCCTGACCCCACGGGATCGATGTACTCTACAAGATCGGCCGTTGGTCTTACCTGGTCCAGTATTACAGGTTCAATTAAAGCCTCCGGTTCACAATGTCGATTCGATTACACTTTCCAGACACGTTGTGATTTTATTTTTTTATTCCAAAGAGCAATTAATAAATCGTAGAACCTGGAAGATTCCAGTGGTCTACCTGCAAATACGTTGAGGCGAGAGTCTGACCTAGCGGAAAAAAAATCAAATATGAAAAAGTCGATTCGAGTAAAAAAAAAAAAAAAATGTGTGTAGATGTATATAAGGAAGAAATTGGTACAAAACAAATAATGATTCCTTTACAATAAAGTAGTGTATAAGCAATAAAGTCCAAAACAAAAAAAAAAGAAACAAATATTGCAAAAAATTCTGAAAGGAGAGAAGTAGCTTTCGGGTTCCCCTTTTTTTGTTCTTAGTAGTGGCCGTAATTAATTCGCTCAGCAAGCGAATTAATTATCACGGCAGCAAGCGGACCTGTTGAGTGGTGGCGGTGAAGGCGGCGACGGTTGCGGTAGTACTCTTTTGTATGATGACCTGGTCCCCAATTCTGTTGTTATGGTGACGAGATCATGGTGGAATTAGCTGCAGCAGCAGCGCCATTCGTAACGGCCAACGACCGAGATTGTTTGTCAACTCAGCTCCAAACTTCAACTCGACACTCTCAACTCTCTCGACTGACTGTTTTCGCACAAACATGCTCTTAAATAAACCCGTTGGTAGAGACAAAAACTTAGATTACAAACTGAATTACTGACGTCTCCCCTTCATGATTAAACGAGCAGTTTCCTCTTCTCAATTGGTTTTCCATAGTTCATATAAACACTGTTTTGCTATTTTATATTAATCATTGAGAAGAAGCACACAAACTTCACCACAGATTATCTTTCTCGTCTATAAACACAATTCTATACTACAATAATTATTGATATTTCAAAGGTAACCATTACTCTCTGCCATACCAGAACAGTTCAGTGTATTCAGCATTTATTTGCTGCGTAATCCACCATTATTCGTTGGAATAATGCCCAGTTGTAATAAACGTATGAGTGGCCAAACTTGCTTAATGTAAGAGTCACATACGATAAGGTTCAGATATTTGAGAGCCGCAAGACATGAACAAAAGTTACACATACGTTTTTGTCACATACGCATATATATATATATATATATATATATATATATATATATATATATATATATATATATATATATATATATGTAATGAAAAACAAACCACTTTAATGTACCATTACGATAATTTATTTCACCTAAATCCTTTTTTAAGGATTCAGGATCCTCAGGTAAATCTTCCAACAACGAATTGAGAAAAAAACAAAACAAATTTATATATATATATATATATATATATATATATATATTAATGAATCATTCATACAAAAAAACAAATATAGAGGTTAATGATTTAAATGGTGAGAATACTTCGTCTCAAACAATCTAAATAAGATACATCAACCCAGAACCTGTATATGCAACTGGAATTTATAAACAGGGATCATATCATTCATATACAGGTTCGGGGTTGATGTATCTTATTTAAATTGTTTGCGACGAAGTATTCTCGCCATTTAAATCATTAACCTCTATATTTGTTTTTTGTATGAATGATTCATGAATTTATAAATTATATTTTATAAACTATATTTGCACCTTTTAATTGAAATTAATATATATATATATATATATATATATATATATATATATATATATATATATATATATATATATATATATATATGTTTTCAAAATCTTGGCTGATGATTTCTCTAACTATATTGAGCGTATTTAATACGGTAGTGAACTACGGTACTTCTAAGAAAAATTATGCAAATTTCCATTTCAGTAACCCCAAAATATAAACGTACATCACCTGAGTGCAGTCCCCTTAATCACTTTACCCACGATCTCAGTCATCTCAGCTTCCTTCCTTTAATCTTTCTGTTACTCACCTTTATTTCCCCCAACACTAAAGAAAAATGATTCATTCAGATCAAGTTTAGAATTGAAATTCTTAAACATTTTTACTAAACATTTAACATTAATCTTGTTTTGATCCAATGGCCTCAGTTCATAATTATAAAGCTTGAAATTTTCTTATTTACCTTTTATATTAACTGTGATAACAAAAGCATGTGGCTCGCCCGCTGCGGTTTGGCCACCCCGGGTATATACCTTAGTCTTATTGATTTTACATCGTTTAGGGAATATCAATTTATTTTATGCCGGTTAAGTGAAGAATTATCGAAAAAATCTGAAACGATTTATAGGCAATTGGCCTGAGATTTGCACCGGTGAAAACGTACATGGAAATTTTTCTTGCTGGTTTTTAAATACTATTTTGCGCTGATGTCAAGATCTGAGCGTAGCGTAGCACATATAGGTGAGGGAAATTGAAATGTAGAGTTTAAACTGGTGACGGTGGGGCGTTAGAGTAGTAGAGGGCATGACATTAGACGTCACTAGAGTGTCGACTGAATTAACATGCAGCTTGGTAAATTGATGCTTCTACTATCAACACCAGTAATAAATCAAGGGAGATAATTCAATTATAACTGACACGTATCTAGATTGAATGTCGAATGGAACAGAAAACATCACATTTATAAATCTCACTTATCATTTTAAGGTAACATGAATATTTAATATCTGTAAAACTTTTACACCTCCTCTCATTTCATATGAAATTTAAACACTATATATATACATACATACACACACACAGATATATATATATATATATGTGTGTGTGTGTGTGTGTGTGTGTGTGTGTGTGTATGTGTGTGTGTGTGTGTGTTTTGGTGTTTAGGAGGTAATTTTACGGCATTTCCATTTTGATTTAAACATCTGCTCTGAGGATAGCGTTTAAACATGAAACAGATGGCCGTTTATGGGTGTTGACTTCAATGTCCACTTCTATATTTGCATAAGTTCTATACTGAGCACTTTAACCCATAAATATACCATATTCAAACTATATTTTATTTTATCATATATATATATATATATATATATATATATATATATATGAAGAAATAAAGTTTTAAGGTGTGTTATATTCATGGGATAAGGTGTTATGTCTAGCATGAAACAGCCTGTCGCCTCTGAATGTGGACTTCAATGTTCACTTTTATATTTATATTCATATATATATATATATATATATATATATATATATATATATATATATATATATATATATATATATATATGTGTGTGTGTGTGTGTATACTATTTACATTATTCGACTTTCTTCAGGTGGTTGGAATGTCAAACTGAACCCTTTATTTTGCTCGCTGGGGTAGACTATTTTAGTTCAGGACCCAAAGAGTTGTGAGTTCAAGACCTGGTTAAGGCAGTGGACAGCTAGTAGAGGTGAATTAACAGATAACTGAAAACTGACCTCCATTAGACATTGCACTTGGAACTAGAACAGTCTACCCCACCAAGCAAAATAAAGTGTTCAGTTTAACATTCCAACCACCTGAAGAAAGCCGGAGCGTACAACGGCTGAAACGTTGTGATAAATATAGCAACAAAGATGAGGGGAATAGTCCGAATAATGTAAATAGTGTACATGATACCTCATCTCAGATATATATTGTTGTGTCGTGGCACAATAGTAAAAATAAGAAAATCAAGTCGAGGTTAGTTTAATGAACAAGTGTATTTAACATCACAGATACAAAGGTAGGAAACGGGTACTACTCAGCTAGGCAGTTGTAGTACTGTCGCTGCTTACAATATTCAGCCACCCCCCACGAGGGCGTCATGTGGCACAAGGCCTTTTCAACGTGAGCATTCCGAGCCAGTGGGCTCG
>OZ010613.1:11986787-12061787 GCA_963932145.1 Acanthosepion lycidas | reverse complement strand
CTTCGACATGATGCAATGGTTACGAAACTCGTCCCGAATGATCAATTATGACTGAAGGGAGAGAGAAAGATAGAGTGTGGGACGGATAACAGAAAGCTATAAAAGTGTTGGGATATATATATATATATATATATATATATATATAATTATTTATTTAAAAATATGATTCCAACACGCTACATAAGAGTTCTCATGCTTCAAAACAAGAGCTGAAAACTTCAATATAATTATTTGAATTAAATTTAATTAAAGTAAGCTCTGTTCCATCTTCCAGAGATATATATATATATATATATATATATATATATATATATATTCACACACACACACACACACACACACACACACACACACACACACACACACGCACGCACACACACATATATATATATATATATATAAGAAAAATATAAATAGTGTGGGAGAAAGAAAACAAATGCATAGATGTGAGATTCGGGACACCGTGGTGTAATGGTTAACAAGCTAAACCTACCGAGCAGTGAGTTCAAGCCTCATTGGGTGCCCCGTAATTCCAGCCTTGTACCACATCTAAGCTACTACTTACAAAACCACCTTGGGTATTTCGACGCTGTGTAATGTTTAGCTAGCTTATCTAGCTAGATTAATTACGAATGAATTGTAGCTTCGTTCCTTACTTGATTCCTCGTGATTTCGGTCTAACACTGAATGCTCCCTATATTCAGCCTTGTGCCACAACTGAGCTACGCTTAATAAATCACTAGTCACTTCGATATGATGCAATGGTTACGAAACTCGTCCCGAAAGATCAATTATGACTTAGTAGTAAGTTCCATCCTAACTGAGCGCCCATGTTTTCGGCCTTTTGTCACATCGAAGCTACGCTTAGAAAATCTCAACGATCCTCACTGAGTGTTCTATACTTCTGGTCGGTGCTTATTAAATCTCTGGGCAATTCGATGTCGTGCAAGCTTGTCTCGCTAGATCAGTTAGAGACTGAATAGTGAGTTCGATCCTTAGTAGATGCTTCATCCATTCAGCCTTGTGGCATGGCCAAGCTACCCTTAGAAAATCATCATAACTTCGAGATATAAGTGGATGGCAGAGAGAATCAAAGGGAGAAAAAATAATATAGTGTGGAAGAGAGAGAGAGAGAGGTAAAGAGGGAGAGAGGGAGAGAGAGAGGGGGTGAGAGAAAATGAGAGAGGGGGAAAGAGAGAGAGAGGGAGATAGAGGGAGAGGGAGAGTGAGAGAGTGAGAGAAAATGAGAGAGAGGGAGAGAGAGGGGAGAGGGGAGAGGGAGAGAGAAAGAGGAGAGACAGTGATAGAGAGGGAGAGAAAGAAAGGGAGAGAGAGAGTGAGAGAGAGGGAGAGAGAGAGAGAAAATAGGCGTATGTATAGATTTCTGTATATGTATTTGTTGAATATTTCTATTTGTATAATTCTCCGTTAGTTCATAACAGTAATTTTCCAATAAAATTAAATTCCTTGTATTAGAGTCTTACAAAAAGAACAAATAAAATCCCAAAAGTCAACAAACAAACAAACAAAAAAGATGCTAATAAAATTTTCTAAAAAATTACAATATTCTGTAGCAAGCGAAAATCATTAAAATTCAAGAATTCTAAATTAACAACAAAAATGTTATCTAGAGACAAGCGCCATTAGCCTCAACCTCCAATAATTATAGGACAAAGAAAACCAAAAAATAATTCCAAATAAAAAAATAACTGATACTTATTTCCGAGGAAATTTAATCGAGCAGTTAATGAATATTTGCCTCTATTCAATATCGCTGTTTATAATTTCAAATTGCGCACTGCTGTCTCCCTTTTGCAAAATGTGGAGCTACTCGGTACGCGTTGAACGAAACACATTTTACTGGAAGAAACATGTGCTAATTACTTAGAGTTTGGCTAATTAACTCCCGCCCAAATTGAAAAAAAGAAAAAAAGAAAAAGAAGATATATCTACGTTTATGTTCAATATCAGTTTTAAACGAAAGCCTACACTGATGAAAGTCTACACTAGTGATATTTACAAAAAAAAAAAAAAAATAAAAAATAAATAAATAAATAAAAAAGTAAAAGAATCATTTCAGAACGTTTAACGTGTGAATAGAGTAAACACACTGGATGAAAGAATTCGCAAATGTGTATCAGGCGCGTAGAAATAGAGAAAGATGTCTTACAGAAACTAAGCAGAGTAATGAAACACAGGAAAACGAATTTAGTCACAAAAACAGGAGTATTGGGCACATGGAATATCTAATCTCCTCTTTGAAAAAGAATGATGGAAGATCTTCTTACTGATATGGAAGCTATACAGACATTTTCTATTGCTATTAAATTTGTAAATGTCCTCTATAAAAATGATCCATGTAAATGTATATATATATATATATATATATATATATATATATATATATATATATAAGAATGAAGATTTTCTGTAAAATAGGCATATTATTTGGAATTCACCTTTTGCTTAGTTGGACAATCGTGAAACATTAGGGAATGACAGTCTGTCTTGTACAGAAAAAGGCGTATTAAACAAATATAGCCACACCCTAACGGTTTCGACAGTAAACAAGTACGTTGTGTTTCGTTGTTTTTTTAAAGATGCCTTGTCGGTGTTGACGGAAGCGGCATAGGTCGGGGTATGCTTACAAGGGGATAAAGTCGAAAAAAGATTCACTTGGACACACTGAAGATGATAACAGTCAGTATTTGCGAGGAGAATCCGATTTTATTTTTTCAACAGCAATTCCGGTGTTGTGGCTCTGCATATAACACTGTGGCTCGACGTGACAACCGATGAACACTCTGGACTAGCCTGTAAATACTTTCATGGCAAGTGTTCTTCTATGATACGTAGACTTAATGAATTTAAATGCAGTACTAGATTAGCGGCTAGGTCCATTTTATTTTACTGTTGAAATGGATAGATGGAACCGTAAGTTCGATGATAACAGCTTCTTTTCTCGCATTTCTCATTCGTGAAACTCTTCCACGTGGGACCGCCTTCCAGCTTTTTAGTCAAATTTGATCTTCAAAAATTTGAATACAATGTCAATCGTTACTGTTGAGAGGTCCTCCCCTTTTTACACATATAAACTCACCCAGTATATATATACTACTGCAAGAGCGAGACGAGAGTAAGGCAGAGCAAGACCGTAGAGTCGAGCTGAGTCCGGAGTGACAGGTTGTAGGTAACTGGAAGAGTGAGGGTGAGGTGACAGCGTTGTAGAAGTCACAGTGAGCGAGCTCGTAGCTTCAGTAAGAAGTCATACAGCGATACTTCAATACCAAAGACTGTATATATATATATATATATATATATATATATATATATATATATATATATATATATATATATATATATATTGCTACTAACCCGTATTCCTGGAACTACTAACCTGCTTTACCAGTTTGTATTATTACGTTAATTCATTATTTTCATATATTCATTCCTGGCGTTTGTTATTTATTGGTACCGGATTTCAACCCGGAATCCACAACAGTTACCTTCTGTTTTCTTGATTTCTGTTCTTTTATTGTTCTTGCTTCTTAATAATGTTTCTCCTTTTCGTATATCTTTCACACTCTGTAACATTTACGTCTTAGTGACTTTATTGCCTTGCTTGGGATAGAAAGAAAGAAAAAAAAAGACACTTGGCATCATGGAAACCATTGCCGAGAAGAAAACATTAAAAACATAACCATAAGCAAACAACGTTAAAATGCAGTTACACTTCCCCGCCATAAAAAAAATTAGGAGTAAAAGGGCAAAAACTGAAGAAGGCTAAATAATGTCGAAACAGCAATAGACAAATTCCAAAGAAATTCTATTTCCAAACAAACATGTGAATTTTAGAAAAAATATTAAAGTGTCGGAAATCTCAGAAGTTCAAGTAAAATACACATAGAATCCAAAATCGTCTCCATATTATTGAAGGTAACGAATTATTTTCCACCCTACAACCAATTTCACACTGACGAGGCGTCGAAAGCCTCTCTTTACTCTATCGCTATTTCCATGGAAAATTTTCAGATGAACGGCATTCCTTAATATTCAGCAGTCCTAACCTTCTCACCTAAGACGCGGTATGACAAGCATTTTTAGTGAACTACATTTATTTCTTTTCGGATCCCCTTGGTGAGATGCAAGTTGCACTCAAGCAGTTTCTTCCTACGGACTACGTCCATGTGGAACCAAATCCACAGAGGTTACTTCCCCGTTACTACAATCTTAACCTGTTCAAGTCTAGGGTTAACCGTTATCTTCCACACAATTACCGCATAAAATGTACTTCTTACTCTGTAAATCCCTACCTCGAGTGGCCCTCAAGTCTTGTAAAGAGGGAACACTATTGTTAAAAAAATCAAGTGGAAACATCATAATAATTCGCCACACAGGAAAAGAGAGAAACGGAAAAAAAAGGAAAAATGTAGGTACCCGTGAAAATTTCAATCGAATGAACGTATGACAGCAGAAATGGAATCAATAACCTTCTGAAGAAAGAAATGATTTTAAACAAAGAAATCAGAATAAATGTATTAAAAACGAACAAGGGCATAATGAAAAATGTGTACAGAAAGGAGAAAACTGCTGGACACAGATGTAGTAGGCATGTACAAAATGATAAAAGAAACATGCTCTTCAGTTGGGTATCCAAAATTCAAAAAAAGGAGACTCATGGAAGAATAAAAAATACTACAGAGATGGAAGGAATACAAAACCTTTTGATGGTAATAAAGTAGACAAACCTAAAATACATAAAAAAAGAAAACATAGAAGGAGAGTGATATGATTAAATTTATGATTAATGAAATGTATGGCAGCGTAAAATGCGAGATCTCATAATGCTGCCAAATAAATCAGATGGATATGAATACAAACCAGGTCAGATTAATGAGCCAAATAATTATATTCTCATGAATAAATATCGTAGTAGAATTAGATCAGAAAAGGTGGCAAGAATAAGTTGGCTTTATTCAAAATTCTGTAACAAGAAATGAAATTTTTTTATTATCATATTGAATAAGAATGAGCAGTAGAAATGGAGAAAGGTTTATATGCAAGATATTTGATAAAGTAAGATATTTGGGAACTACTCTAGTGAGGCATTTGTGACCTACCGTAAATGACGATGCACTCATTATTGCTGGAAAATGTTAAAGAAAAAAGGATGACCAGCGTATTGTTTTTTTATTTTTTTTAAATAGCATCAGAAAAGTTTACAAGTATTAAAATGCCATCTGATGATTTTAAAATATTTTGTATAAAAAACTGTTAATGATTTTTAATACAAAACCAGTTCACCTTTAACCTTAACCAGTTCACCTTTAACCTTAAACAGTTCACCTTTAACCGTAACCAGTTCACCTTTAACCTTAGCCATTTCAGATTTAACCTTAGCCAGTTCACCTTTAACCTTAAACAGTTCACCTTTAACCATAGCCAGTTCAGCTTTAACCTTATCCAGTTCACCTTTAACCTTAAACAGTTCACCTTTAACCTTAAACAGTTCACCTTTAACCTTAAACTGTTCACCTTTAACCTTAGCCAGTTCACCTTTAACCATAAACAGTTCACCTTTAACCTTAAACAGTTCACCTTTAACCTTAAACTGTTCACCTTTAACCTTAGCCAGTTCACCTTTAATCTTAGCCAGTTCACCTTTAACCTTAACCATTTCACCTTTAACCGTAACCAGTTCACCTTTAACCTTAGCCAGTTCACCTTTAACCTTAGCCAGTTCACCTTTAACCTTAGCCAGTTCAGCTTTAACCTTAGCCAGTTCACCTTTAACCTTAAACAGTTCACCTTTAACCTTAACCAGTTCAATTTTAACCGTAACCAGTTCAGCTTTAACCTTAGTCTTAACCCTAACTCCTAACCCTAATCCTTAACCGTAACATATTTCATACTTCCAATAGTCGGTAAATATCATACCATACTAGAAAATTGAATAGTAGATATACTATTGTAGAAAATGGACGGTAGATATCATACTATAGCAACATCGATATCGGGTAGCCTTTGAAATCTTAGGAAGACTTGATTTTGATGGAAAATATACTCAAGCAAACTGTAAACCCTACTGCTTGCTTTCAAATAGAAATTGAGTTTCAAGAATATGAAAAAATATAAAGGCAAGTAGAAGGTTTCGTTTTCTTAACTGATTTGTTTAACATCTACAATGATTCAAAAAGGAATATAAGTCCAACAAATATTTTTATCGACGAAAAGTAAAGAAAGCAACATGATCAGATGACACTGTGTTGATGGTAAATTCAATAGGACAACTGAAAATGATATCAGTTCATCCCATAAGTTCTGTCCGAATTTTGAATAAAGAAAACAAGTGACCAAATGTTACATTTAATTACAGATTCAATCAACAATATATTTTCCCTGATTATCTATAACTTCCTTCCATCTATTAACAAGCTTACTAATTCCATTACTGTAAAATTCTTTTGGCTTTGCTTCGAAGAACTCAACAATGTCAGTTTTAACCTCTTCCTGTGTTACAAAAGCTGTTTCTTCCAAATGATTCTGTAAGCTACGAAACAAATGGTAGTCTGAAGTAGCAAGATCGGGAGAATAAGGTGGATGAAGAATATTCTTCAAACTAAGTTCTTCGATCTTTTGTGACGTGATTCTTGCTGTGTGGGGTCGCGCATTGTCCTGATGAAACATCACCTCTTTTTGATTCACTAGAGCAGGTCTTTTTTCCTCAAAGCTTGGTTCAAACGCTCTAATTGCTGACAGTATATTTGAGCATTAATTGTTGCATTAGTTGGTAAGAATTCAAAGTGGATCCCACCAGATTGAAAGAAGAACCTTTTGCCCATGAAGTTCCCTTCTCGGCTGTGGCTGGGGTCCTTCCCCTTTACCAAGCCACTGTCTACAACGCTTAATATTTCGATAAAAGATCCATTTTTCGTCGCCAGTCACAAGTCTATGACGGCGAAAGTGTCGTCGACCCTTATCTTCTCCCTGACATCCTCTATACAGGCTGCTATCTTCAGATGCTCGAAAATTACGTGTGGTCCACGGTGTTTGACTAGAATAAAATTGGTTAACTGATATTCAGGCAGGATGGTACACCAGGCCATTTTGCCCTTACTTTACGGGCCAACATTTTCCAGGACGTTGGATGGGACGATGCGGACCCCATGAATGGCCTCTAAGATGTTCTGATTTCACTTCAAGGGATTTTTACCTGAGTGGTTACACAAAAGAGATCTATAAGACAAAACCTCGCACACTGGAGGAATTAGAAACACGGATTCAAGAGGTCCTCATTGATATGCTAGAGGACGTTCTTCAGACAGTTGCTGATTGCATCGCTTGCTCTTTGAGGAAACTGGTTGACACCACTGGTGCTTACATTGAAATATGAACATCTACTTTCATTTTCCCCTTGTAATAAAGAACATGTCTCATTTGTTTCAATAAATTTGTAATAGGAATATGTATTTATTACGATTTTTTAATGCCTACTTACCTTGCACCCACACTGTATATATATATATATATATATATATATATATATATATATATATATATATATATATATATTTATATGAATTATATGAATAAAAATGACAGTAGGAAAAGTAGTAATTGCTGACAAAATGTTCCTAGAAACTGGAATGTTTTTGTTAGTTACTTTGTTCAATAAATTTCATTTTCGTATTTTGCTTTGATAAAGTCTACATTGGACGAAACGCGTCAGCAATTACTAGTTTTCCTATTCTCATTTTTATTCATAAATATTGTCTTCTCTACTGGTTAAATAAGAGAAATTTTCATATATATATATATATATATATATATATATATATATATATATATATATAATCAATCTGTTCATATTGGTTTGAAACAATATCAGTGGAAAAGTCGTAAGGAACATTATCATATCTATTGATATTGCATTGAAATGTTTCAAAGTTAACTGTACATCTATCTATCTATCTATCTATCTATCTATCTATCTCCCCTCTCTCTCTCTCTCTCTCCCTCTCTTACTACCTATCTTCAAAATTTTCTGAGTCAATTCATATCTCTCTCTTTCTCTGTCTGTCTGTCTGTCTCTCTCTCTCTCTCTCTCTCTCTCTCTATATATATATATATATATATATATATATAATAAAATGGATAAAGTCCGACAATTATGTAATATATTTTCTGTTTATACATTATTTTTATAGATACAATTTATTTAAATAAATGCTTTGCTTTTAATTTAACATTATTAATTACATTTATCGGTTTGAATATTCGCGAAATCTCTTAGAAAATATGAGTTTCCCGATAGGAATCGAACCTGTATTCTTGTATGGAAACAGTCATTTGATCTAATGTGTTATATGAGAAGCATCTAGTTGTCTACGAAATTTCTCGAACATTCAGGCCGGCAAATGTAATTAATACTGCTTAATTAAAAACAAAGCATTTACGCAGTTGGTTTTACGCACACAGACGTGTACACAAACATAAGCTCAATTTGACTGGGAAGCAAGAAGTCAGAAGACAGTTCTAGAAGAAAGAAGTGCGATAGAAGAAGCTATTTGCATAGAACTTACGGTTGTATCTTGCCATTTTCACTGTAATATGTTGCTGCCAATCTCGTTTTGTGCTATAATTCATAAAGTTTAGATAGCTTAAAGGAAAAGGTCCTCAGAACAATTCCCATGAAAGTATTTGTAGAAAAGAAACAGGGAAGCTACGTTTTGCCAGTGGGAAATTGTCTGAAGTCGATGTGCCATGTCAGGACCAATAATATTCTAGATTCTTCTTTGTATTTTATCAAGAATCTCCCTCTATATATAGCAGTTGCGCCAAACCAGATGACAGCAATAGTCAAAGCAAGGACAGGCAGTAGATAGAATCTGTCGAGAAAAACTGTCTAGCACGTAATAATAAATCAAATTTTCTAACTGCAGACTTAGCAATTAGTTCAATATACTCTTTTCACTTCATATAAGTGGAAAAAGTTAATATGAGAAAGCTGAATGTGTCGCTCTTCAGAACGTTAATATCAGCCGTGTTGATCAAATGTGAAAAGGGTTCTCACAGACGGTTAAAAGAGAGCAGTCTCGTTTTGGAGGCTTTAAAATTAACAAGCCATTCCTTGCCCCAGTTAACAACAAAATATAAATCACTTTTTATATCGATTATTAATTTGACCTTATCGAATCGTTCACAGCATTTTTATTTATTAAGAATGGAATAAACAGTAGTGTCGTCTATATAAATACCGAGTTGAGAACTGATGACGTCAAGAAGTTCTTTTATTAAAAATTAAGAACAACTTAGATCTAAGGATAGAAGACTGGCGTAGACGTACATTAATGCAAAAAAGATCTAGAAGAATGGCCATTCTAGACAATTTTCATTTCGGGATTAGATCATCTGAATACAAAGACACTTCTAAGATTTCTCTAAAACTTTAAAATGGATAATATGACATGACCTTGGAAACGTTTGCATTAAAATATAATACGCATCTATGTATACACAAAATGTGGGTTTATTTAAGGAAATATCCATACACAAACAGTCGTATATGTGTGTGTTGTCTTCTTTTAAATCCAGGAATTGTAGATTTTTTTCATTTGTCAAAAAATGCAGGGAAATGTAAGTCTTAATTCATTTGTAATTTTGTACAAGAACAAACAAAGGAAGAACATGCGTGAACTGAATTGTATTTCTTTTTGCAAGTAAACCACAAAACCCCTGTTCACGAGGAATAAAAGGTTACGTGCTTTATTCCTTTTATTGAGGCCAAACCTGTGTTTTGAAATTTTTGCTGAGTTCGAAGTCATTGTTGTAAACGTCATGATATTTTCAGAGTCTAGGCGAATCTCTCTGAGGAAAACAATGAAAACTTTGTTAAAAAACGAAAACAAAGCACAGAAAAAAAAGAAGGAATTTGTGACGATTGTTTAGCGAAATGATGGAGGAAAGGTGCAAAGTAAAATTATTCAGTATTTTGTTTGTTTTTTGCTAGCATTTATACGAGGAATTGATGGCGTCAGTTTTTCGACATAGGCCTTCAACAATTTAAAAAGAAATTCAAAAATGTGTTAATTAAATAAAATATTAATCTCGAAAGCGGCAAGCTGATTTTTACATGTCTATAACTGTCGGGTGATTTAATGTCGAAATATTTTACTAGGGCCCAATAAAAATCGAACCTACTAATCAATTATAATGGTCAAAGGCGCCATGCTAACAATTGCACACACCATAGAGCCTTTAACAGAAAGAGAAGGATAGACAGTGAAGTTGTGTATGCATTCTTATGATTATTCAATTAAATATTTCATGAATACTTGTGTATGTGAACAGTTTCTGGCAATCATCTCTTTAGTGGTGAGGTATGTATGTTTTTTAATTAAATATTTAAGGAGTGCCTGGAACATTTTTCCCGCAAAAAATATTTGGCTGATTCTTGGTAAAAAAAACAAAAAAACAAAAGAAAAAAAATGCAAAACAATAATTAAAACTCTTATATAGGAATAAAGTGTCGCTATCGACACTGGGGTTTGAACATAGATCACCGGAGAGCAAAGACAGGCGATCCCATTTTGAATAAGTAGATCACACGATGGCAAAGAAAATGTGTATATGGGAATTAGCGTGGCGATTAATTGATCACTATTTCTAGTCTATCCTCTATTTCTATACGTATCATTATTCACTATACTATTTCTCTATACGGATCACTATACAGATTACTATTCGGACCACTATTCGCTGGTTACTTTTTCGTGAGAGTATTATAGAGCAAATACTATTAGTTGTTATTCGAAGGCGTCTGACACAAATATTGTTCAACGGCGTTACTGTAGTTGTTTCGGCGATTACAAAGTCTCTACTAAAACGAGCATTACGAAAGTGACTGATCTTTGTTTTTTTGGAGGTACCTACTATTAAACTTTTAATGAACTAAACTTACTAATAAAAAAACGAATAAATAATAATCACATAATAAGTCTTAGTCTGGTACAAGGCAATATATTTTGGGATTAATTCTATCTGTCTTTTTAGAGAGAGGAAGACATTCTATATATTTTATTAAGTTTAGAAGCCCTACCAGGATTCATTATCGGCGGCCACAATCTTAGCAACATTAGAAATATGAAAATAACACAGTGTTTATAACAGATACACTAAGAAAACTATAGTAACTCCTACATTAGATAATAAAGAAAAGCCAGAAGAAAAGACTAAAGATCAATTGCAAGAAGAAAGAATCGCTGGTTGTCAGCAAAATGAAGAACTCAACAGGCGAATTCAAAATTGGAGATACCAAAATAAAACAAGGATAAAATTTAATTATCTAGGAAGAAAAAAAAAATAATGGAAAATACGTCATCGGAATCTGAAGGCAGATTGGGAGAGCAAAAGATGCTTTCCAAAAGTTATACAAAGTATTAATAAGCAGGAAAATTTCATTAAGAACAAAGAAAAGAGTAATGGACTGTGATGTAATGTTCACCCTGCGCTGAGCGGTAATAAAAGTCGGCAATGGCACGGTAATAATGGCACAGATAAAAATGGCACAAGTAAAAAATATGAAAGAATGGTACACGTGAAAAAACAGACTCTTTAAACAGCTGAAAATTAAAGAGCTACTGGTGTTTAATGTTAGGCTATTTAAAGTTAAATTTCTAAATAAACAGTTGTTCAGTTGCCCGGTAAGCGTCAACTACAGGCCATTGATTTCAGTGGCTCTGACACCATAACCCCACCATGAAAGTCATATTAAGTAATAAAGAAAAAGAGAAGATCGACTGACAAGGATACACGTATACAAAACAGATGATAAGATCAACTAGTAACAGACAGAGATGTGTTTAAGAACCTCTTTTTTTTTATCGTACCATGACCACCAGTCCTGATATGACTGATAAATGGCTTATGTTAGCTGAAAGCTTAGATCAGATTTAAAGATGTATCAATATGGTGATTTCCTTTCGTCTTTCAATGATAATGTTATCATTATCAAACAATATGAGAGGAAAGGAAAATAGACACAATTTGTCTATATTATTTAATGAAACATGCATCAATATATATATATATATATATATATATATATATATATATATATATATATATATATATATATATATAAATAAATATTAGGATGCTAAATGCTGTGGTTTAATGCCTAAAAAACGAAAGTGAATGAATGTTTATTATTGTTGTAATTGTTATTTCTTATTTTTTTTAATTTGATAAATTATTTATGTTTTATCTATTTCAAATAAAAATGGTTTAAATCTCTTCAGGAATGAACATATATGAAAAAATATTTCAGCATGTCCCTACTAAATATCGCCAAAATTCCATCCTTTATAGATACAGATTGCAAAATAAAACACATTTGTCTTGATATATTTTTATTTATGTCTGAATATATATATATATATATATATATATATATATATATATACACACACACACACACACACACACACATATATATATATATATATATATATATATATATATAATTAAGTCATAAGGAACTTGGTAAACCGAATTGGTAAATCCAAAGAGGATGAAATCCTGAGAGCTCAATGTTAGGACAGAGCTAATATGTAATGAAAAACAAACCACTTTAATGTACCATTACGATAATTTATTTCACCTAAATCCTTTTTTAAGGATTCAGGATCATCAGGTAAATCTTCCAACAACGAATTGAGAAAAAAAATGAGATTTAGAAATTGGTGGGTAGTGTAATTTTTGTAATTTAATAGAGGGGGTTGAGAGTGGTAGTTAAACAGACAATATAAAGTATAGGGAGGGGTTAATTTTATATCTCTCTTAAGTATGTTTTATATTGGAGTAGGAGGAGTGACAGAAACCTTTTTTTTTTCTTTAGAAGGGTAAGGAATATTTTTGAGTGAGTAATCCGGTGTAATAGTTACACCGTAACCATTTAAGCGTCTATTAATACGTAACGAGCTACATGGAGTTTCTCTTTTTTTGTTAAACTTCAATCTTGCATTTTTTCCAATATCCTCCTACCTACATCTTTACATTTTGAAATTACCATCCAATAATATATTAAGTTTATATTAACTTTGAGCTTTGAATCTGCATTTAATTTAGCATTCCTACTATGAGATCCAGTATTTGTTTTTAAAAGACAACTGTAATAAGTATTTCATTCACCAGTTCGTGCCTGATGACTTGGGGAAACCATGAAACTTTATGTATATGTATATTAATTAATTAAATGTTGGTATATGTATATTTATTAATATATATTTCTTAGCTCTGTCTAACTACATTGAGCACTGTTTTGTTTAGATCTTAGGAAGTAAATGAAGTAAATATTTATTCGCTTATCGAACGCATATTTTGTCTACACCTGTTTAAGTAGATATCCTTCATCAATCTCCTTCGTTTTGATTTCAAAGAGTGAAGAAAATGTTTTCCGGTCGTGATATCGAAATTTTTCATGAGTCGTCGGGCATTGTTGCATAAATCATGAAATTATTGGGAAAAAGGCATGAATGGTGCCCACGTTTACCACCCTTCAAGAATTTGTTGCATTTCGTCGAGCATTCTTGATTACATGTTCGTTGCAAGAATTTCTTTCAAGTGCAATTATCTTTTTCTTTCTCGTCTATCTCTTTCCCGCTCTTTCTATCTCTTTCCCGCTCTTTCTATCTCTCTTCTATATCTCTCTTTTTGTCATTTACAGACTTCTTATCTTTTTCCTCCTCCTCTCTTTCTCTTTCTGACTTTTTCTACCTCTCTTCTATGTATCACCTTTCTCTCTCTCACATTCATTATATCTATCTTTTATCTCTCTTTCAAACTTTCCAGCCATATCTCTTTTATCTCTCCCACAATCTTTCTTTTTTTCTCTCTTGAACATTCTCATTCCCACATTCTGTATTCTATACACTTATATATATATATATATATATATATATATATATATATATATATATATATATATATATATATATATATATATATTCTAACATTAAATTGGCTTAAAATCCCCCATCACTTAATAATATAAATCCACTAGCAGGGACCTAAATTTATTTGCATACAACTTGGCCATAAATTAAACGGTTAGAAATTCCAAGGACATTTGGGAATGAGCCGATGAATCAAAAAATATCTATAAATGTAATCCCCTCACATTACCATAAAATCCTCACGGACAAAATAACAGAAACACACAAACTAGATAAATACAACCGAATGATGTCCGATAGAGACACCACCGAAATAGCTAAAAACTTATATATTGCAGATAGAGTGGGTAAGATCCACACTAAGGATACCTACATTTTATTTAAGGACCATAAATAAAACTTCAACAGTACACAATCTAGACTAATAAATCCAACAGAAACAGAACTAGGCCTACTCTCAAAAAATATAATTAAAAAAAAACGACAATTTATTAATCACAACGAGTACTAACCTTTGGAAGGATTCGTCTGGTACTATTAAATGGTTCACTAATATTAGGAATAAGGATAAAGTGACGTTTATTATGTTTGATGTAATTGACTTGTATTTCTTCATTAGGGGCCTTCTGGTTAATAGTACCAACTTTGCAAAGAACTATATAGAAATAATCGACGATGAAACTAATATCTTAATGGCGAGAAAGTCACTACTAACACTGAATAATTCCACCTGGACTAAGCACCACAATGACTAATTCGATGTCCTCATGGGAACGTATGACTCAGCCCAAGTTGCAGATCTAGTATGTTTTTACATTTTAGATGTGCTTAGTAGAGATCATAAAACCAGAACTACTAGGACTGTACAGTAATGACGGGCTCATCCTCATCGCTAATAGTAATGGTCCACTAACAGCGAAATTAAAAAAGAAAATTATCAGGGCCTTCAAACTCCTAGGAACGAGATTTCTTCTAACCTTAAAACAGATGATTACCTAGATATCACCCTTAACCATAACGATAAAACCTTTAAACTTTACCATAATGAGAACGAAACCCCCAACTATATTAATATCGCTTCTGACAATCCCAATGCAAAGACAAATACCGTTTGCACCAGGATTAGTAAACTATCATCCAATGAAAAAATCCTTAATAAGAATAAAGAAAAGGAAAAAGCTCTCCATAAAAGTGATTTCAAAAGTAAACTGTCTTATGCAACCACCATTAGTAATACTGATACAAGAAAAGTAGAATGTAAGTATAAAAACAGAAAAAAAAAAAAGAAAAATCACTTGGTTCTACCCCCATGCAATTCTGAAAATTATCAAGTATCAACATTGGACAGTACTTCTACCCCTAAAGAAAATACGACAAACTATAATATTTAGATCGGCGTTTCTGTAGGAGAATTTAAAAAGAGAATCAATAGACATAGACCTACATTTACCAATACCAAATTAAAACCCTTTCGAAATTAACGGCCCTTTCGAAAAAATTGAAGGAAAAGGGTCTGAATCCTTAAATAAATTGGAAAATTCTAGGTTTCGCGAAAGCACCCAATAGTTTTAGGGATAGGTTCAAACGATGTTTAGAAGAAAAATCTGGATAATAAAATATAAAGATCAATGCAAACTATTAAATCAACGGAGAGAAATAATCACGAAATATAGACATAGAAATAAATTCAAAATTACACATGTGTATATATGTGGGGGGTATGTGCGCGTATAGTGGCATATATGTATGGACATGTAAACGTACATTGAAGATATAAGTGTGTTGGACAGCACGATTTATTCCATTGGGTGCCTGGGTATTACCCACAATCTATAAATCTATAATTCAACTAATATACATTAATATTAACGGCTAAAGTCTAAATTCCCCATCGCTTATTAATAATATTGTAGTACAAAAATTATTTACAGTGAATCCCAGAAAAACACACTTGGGGCCCGTATAAGAAACGCCACGTAGTAGTAACTAATATTAAACTACAAACAGCGAAAGACTCTAGTCATAAATAAACTCCAAACCCAAATTGCTTACCCTACGACCATTTGCTAACAGAAACCCATTCTCATTAACAAGGCGTCTATCAGAGGAGGACTGACATTTAAAATAAATTTAAAACAATATGCAAAGGGGAAGAATTCTATGGCGACAATTTTTGCGTAAAGTTTTTTTTTTTTTTGGTAAAGGTTTTAATAAGGCTGATTAATGAAATTTGTAGAATAAAAAGACAACAAAATAAAAATTATATGATAGCAATAAGTGTTCAATTTGATATATATATATATATATATATATATATATATATATATAATGAATTAATTAGCATATAGAAGACTTCACAAAGTCATGGTAATATTTTATGCTTCACGAGACCGATAAAACTCAGTTTCGCTTCGTCAGACCTCTATCAGACTCGCGAAATATAAAATATTACCATGGCTTTATGAAGTCTCCGATTTGTTAATTAAATTGTTTTTGCTCTGTTTATTATATTGAGCTCTCGGGATTTATATCCTCCCTGGAATTATTAATGATATATATATATATATATATATATATATATATATATATATATATATATATAATGTAATGAAAAACAAACCACTTTAAGGTACCATGATGATAATTTATTTCACCTAAATCCTTTTTTAAGGATTCAGGATCATCAGGTAAAACTTGCAACAACGAATCCGTTGTTGGAAGTTTTACCTGATGATCCTGAATCCTTAAAAAAGGATTTAGGTGAAATAAATTATCGTAATGGTACCTTAAAGTGGTTTGTTTTTCATTACATATTAGCTCTGTCCTAACATTGAGCTCTCAGGATTTCATCCTCTTTGGATTTACCAATTCGGTTTACCAAGTTCCTTATAACTTAACTATATATATATATATATATATATATATATATATATATATATATATATTGTAATGAACAGTTCAACACTATTATATTATATTCTGTGGCTAGAAATTTCAGCTGCATCTCTTAGATATTACGTATAAATACATCCTTTTTTTTTAACTTTTTTTTCCTCACATATTCAATCCATAGTATTCCTAGTATCCTTCTGTATAATTAAATTTCTGTTGCTTCAAGTCTCTTCTTCATCTCTGAGGGTATTGTCCAACAAAAAGGGTCATATAGGAGGACTGATATAAAACACTTCACTACTCTTTTCTTTTATTCTGTTGCTTCAAGTATCTTCGTCTGTGATGAGATTGTCCAACATTCACTGCGATATGGGAAGATTGATATTTTATAACGGTCCAGTACTATTTTCATTGTTTTTAACGAATATTTTCAGTTTCTTAATAGTTAGCTTATCTTTTGGAAGGCATCTTTCGCTAAACAAATTCCTCTCCCGATTTCACTGTCGAACATTCAGTCCTATATTAAAACACATTCCAAATAACGATTTTGGTATTTTTTTTTTCTAACAACCTTGCATTCTGTCTTCATAGAATTGATGTTTAGTCCCTTCTTCTCGATTTCCTTCACTGCCTTCTGGTGAAATTCTTATAGTGTAACTTTCCGTGTCTACTGTTAACACTGTGTCATCATTAGATCTTATTTTGTTATGATTATGGCCGCCAGTAATGAATTCTGCCAGCATTATTAATCTTAGAATTTATAATGGTGATGAACAGTTCGTTACGTTTGTTATAATTTTCAAATTCTAACGATCATAATAAACAGTTCGTTACCATATCGGATTGAACATATATTTATTATTAGATAAATATTAATATATATTAATATATATTTATAGCTCTGTAATGACGCCAAAAATTAAATAAAATAATTACTTCTAATTTAAATACGGGTATGATCGTACGCATATATAGCTGCTTGTATCTATTCTATATTTATTCATTTAATTTATATATATATATATATGTGTGTGTGTGTGTGTGTGTGAAAAGTGTGTGTATATATATATACATATAACTTACATGAGAAACAAAATATTACTAAGTTTATATAAAAAAATAAAAGTTTACTATATCAGTAAAATCAATTAGCTATTTTTGGCGTCATTGTCATAAAGTTTACTTAAAAAAAAATTGTTACCTAATAATATACATACTTATAGTTGTTGTGAAAATAACTCTACATACTATAAGGGATTCTAATACATTTACTTGTTCTTAAAAGAAATATAGTATATTAAAAATTAATAGTGAAAATATTTTTCAAATTGTAGTTAAATAAAACGTATTCTAACCTGAACCCCCACCCCCAAATAAATCTTTAAATATACAAATGGAAAAAATGCCGTAAGAATTCTTGCCGTTAACAATAAAATTTTAAAAAATACAGACGACATGCATTTAACGGATGTCAGATTTCATTGAAGAATACATCCCTACCCCCTACCAAAACGTAGCTAATAACGGATACATCAAAATACAGACATAAAGAACACCCAAACACCCCTGTCTAGTAGAAGTGAATTAATCTGTAACCTTGGAAACGTGAATTATGGTTTTAGCTGTGTCTTTAAAACCCAGTAATTTAAAAAGATACTCCAAAATTCGCTTGAGGATGAAATGGAACTAAAGTCTTTAATTTAATTACAAAATCAAATTCAGACATTCCATTTTTGAAACATGGTTAGAACTGTGTAGCGGAATAACCATATTTTAAATCAATTAATTTATAATACTAATGCTCTGTAAAATTACATTGAGCACTATTTTGTAAAAATAAAAATATCTATAAGAACACCGGATTATATATCTTACTGTTCTTTATATATATATATATATATATATATATATATATATATATATATATATATATATATATATATATATATTTTATGCTCCGTACTTATTAGAAAGCGCTCAATATCAGAGATAGAGCTGACATATTTGGTTGGATTGATGTGAGTTTGTGACCATGTGTTTCACGCAGGGTTTGTCTGAGGATCGCAAAAGCGTGAAACTCAGGGTCACAAACTCACATCAATCCAGCCAAATATATATATTGCGTGCACCTGTTTAAGTAAACATCCTGCATCACTTTTTCTTTTTTTTCTTTGTTTGTTTTCAAACAGTAAAGATAATATTTACCGGCCGAGATACCGACATTTTTCTTGAGTCGTCGTGCGTTGTTGTATAAAGCTATGAACTGATTGGGAAAAGGCATGAATTATGGCCACGTTTCATGATCCTCAAGAATTTACTACATTCCGTTGAAGAATACCTCATCGTTGTTTACATCTACGTTGCAACACATTTAAACGAGAGGAACGTTGCTTAATGTTCTCGTGTTTGGCTCGCGTTCTTTTGAAAATCTTGAACCAAATATCTTCGTAAATGTATTGGTGTGTTTTAGTTTGGTGACTTTATGTGTTTTCTTTTCATATTCTTTTTTCCATTCCCCGACAAGAACATTTCTTGCAAGGACTTTTCTCCTTGGGTCGAATACTGTTCACAAGATTCATATCCAAATGTTCTTGTTTCGGTTTTTTCTTTTTAAATAACGAGGAAACACGGTATGTTAAATAATTAAACTAATCTGTTGATATGTCATGATTCAAACAAAGTTATAGAATTATAAATTATACTTTGTAAAGTTTACAAAATAATTATAAATTAAAATAAATATACACCTTTACAGAGAATATAAATATACTTTATAAAGGTGGAAAGCTGGCTGCTGAAAATATGGCAGGAGGAACGACGAACGACGAAAAAAAAAGTGAGACGACGAAATGGAGCATACCTGATAATGTATAGAGGACAATGTATGGTCATTAGTCTCTGTGGAATGCAGTGAATATATTGGGCAAGGAAGAACACTGGAGATTTAGATGTCGGAAAGAATGACTACATATGTTAGGATATGAGTACCTACATAGTGTATTTATTTTTATGCTAGGTCTACTATAGACCTAGCATAAAAATAAATACAATATGAAAAAGAAAGAAAAATGACGGCAAGACTTCAACCGCAGCAGCAGCAGTAATTAAAACATGAGCAGTAGTGGCAGCCTAATCAGCAGCTAGGTTAAGTTTAAATTTCTGTTTACTCCATCAATTCTCTTATTTGGAAAAAGCGTCGGTTTGTGAATTTGGTAACATAGTGGCCGTGAGTTCATTCCGCTGGGTCGGGCAGTGTTTTCGTGTACTTAGTGGAAACGTACGCGCAATAACTGAACAGTGCTAAATAAAATTAGAATTAGACTATATTCCTTGACATGAGCTGCAGAACAAGAACAGTCTACCCCTATAGATTAAATAAAGGGTCTATTTAGGAATTCCTTGTAGATTACCTTTATCTAATTAGCCCTGAGGAAAACCAGAGGGCACAAGGACCGAAACACTGTGATAAAAACAATAAAGATGATGACAATAGTGCGAACGAGTTTACATATTTTTGAACGGGCTTGGCCTTATGCATGACATCCATATTAAAGTCCCTATCTGGCATAGGTATTTAAGACCATGACTAGAGTTTTTAGGTTAATGTTTTGATTTTGCGGCAATTTGTGGTATTGCGTGAAACTACCTCTGGCACTGCCTATTTGATGCTCAATTTGTTTATCTCGTGTACTTAATTTGTTATAAGTGATCCATGCGCCGAGTTATCTGAAGTGTTTAGTATTTACTAATTCCATATCCTGAATTTTTATGACGGATTCAAGGTGAGTGCCATCACTGTTTTCATTCCAATTCCAGATCATAGTTTCTGTTTTGGAAATGTTTGAGTTGAATTTCTTTGAACACTTGGTTCGAGATGTTGATTTTTTGTTTAATGTCATTCTTATCCCAACCCAACTATGAATACCTATATGATCAGCAGAGATCCCATTATTCTCAGTACATTGGCTTCGTGAGGGAAAGCAAAATCATTGTCTTCTATTATAATTTGAATGAAGTTTTAGAACCTGTATATATATATATATATATATATATATGTTTCGCAAATTAACTTTTTTTCTCACCAGGTAGGACTTGTTACCTGCCACTCAAGATGCATCTACATATATTGAGGTCTTCTGTTAGTCTAAGATCGTGTCCATCGTTGGCTTGGTAGTATAACCCAACAGTCACGTATTTGAGTGACAACTTTGCTTCTATTCGCGGATCAAACGGGAACCAATGTTTGAAAGTGATATGGTTGATTGATATAAGAGGTTCGCCCGTAACTAAATAAGTGGGCAGATTTTCTAAAGATTAATAAACGTTGGGGAGAGCCACGATTATAAAAGACTCAGAATTGAATTTTATTTTCTAATTATTTTTGTACTGCATTTCTTAGGTTAGCGGTTTAGTTAATTCATTAACAGAGCACGTGTACAAATTCTTTTCTGTCCGTCGATTACGCCAGATCTAATGTGCCGTATCGCCTCAAGACGGAGACGATCATGATCCTCCACAATATACTTTCCTTTGTATCTTTTAATAATTTTTGTCTTTTTTATCTTCCCTAAATCTTGATCCACCAACGATTTTTGTCGAGTTAACTGGGCAGGTTATCAGTTGTTTTTCTCTGTCCCTCTTGCCTTTCTATCTGTCCTGTGAATATCAGATTTTTCAAGCTTTCTTTCCTCGCTATGTGCCTGGAAAGTGTATCTTCTAAATGTTAAGAATAGATGTCCATTTTCTCTAAACCCTTGTCTTTGCTCAAATATTCAGTCCATGTTATTTCCAGCATCCTTCAGTATAACTACATTTCTGTTCAAGTCTCTTCTTCATCTGTGAGAACATTGTCTAGACTTCATTGCTATATAGCAGGACTGATATTATATAACAGTTTATGGTTTTTAACGAACATTTTCTGTTTCTTAATACTTTGCTTATCTTTTGAAAAACATCTTTGGCTATCCCAATTCGCCTACAGATTTCAGTGTCGAACATTCTGTCCTATATTAAAAAAAAGTCTCAGATATTTAAATTTCATGATTTTGGTATCCTCAGTCTTTAGTTTGCATGTTGGGTTATTCTTTTTGCTAACAATCATGCATTCTCTCTTCTTACAGTTGATGAATAGTCCCTTCTTCTCGCTTTCCTTCACTGCCTTCTGAAGAAGTTCTTATAGTTTCCTTCAGCACTGTGTCATCTGCATATCTTATTTTGTTATGATTGTGACTGCCAACAATGAAATTCGGGTGAAACTATTAAACATTGTAAAATATATTTTATTTCTTCTCTCAGAATCGCTTCACTGCATGGGATTATTAATCCGGGGAGATGACGCACCATTGTCTTACACCCTTTTCTGCTCTTGTATCTTTACTGAACTATATTTTCTATCCGCATGCAGGTTTTTTCTTGACAGTATAGGCTCTGGATTATCCTAATATCCTTAGCAAATATGTCGAGCTTAACTCGCACTTCTAGCTATTACATAAATATATATTATAGATAGGTTTTCCCTTTCGCCCAGTTCACACCCTCTCTGATCTTTGGTAGAGGAGTGGATGTGTATCCCTTGTTTCCAGTTTAGAATTGTGTTTCCGGTTCTCTGTAAAGTCCTTTCCTTCTCTTTCACCTCGGGTGGCCTCTTGCGTCTTGGTGCCATTATACTTTGATTGGCCGGTGTCTCCTACTTTCCCTCTACCTCGAGTAGCTTTTCAGCCTTGTATAGGGTGCACACCTTTGTAAAATAAAAAAAAAGTTATGAAACGCGTTTGCATAATCAATAAAACATAGGTATAGATCCTTCTGCGTTTGTATTACTCTTTCTGATATTGTTGTCAGCATAAATGCCCCATATCATGTTTCATTGTCTTTGAGGAATCAGCACCATTTTTTGCTATTCCGGTCTTATTTTTCTGCGTGCTGTATGCATCAGAATTTTGATGGTAATTTTTTAGCTTCTAGAGAAAGAAAAAAATAGCCTTGCTTTTGATAAAGATATTTTAACCTCTTCTCAAAGTGACAACGCTTATACACGTTGAGAAGACACGTCCTCATCTTACACCCCTATCTATTTATACTGAATTCATTTTACGGATTTTACAAGCTCGAGTGCGCGCTGAAATATCTCGGTTTGATTCACTTCCTAAATTCAGAGATGTTTGAAACATTGATTTTAGAAAGTGGGTCAGACGGAAAAGTTTTCAACATCCCCTCGCATTTGTAAAGGATGCTTGGTTTAAATGATATATCCACTTATGTTGCTGAATTCATAGTGAGATTGTCTCTTGTATTGTGAGTGGTGATTCAGTTCCAGATAAAACTCGAAATTCTGAATATTGATTTTCAGAAGCGGTTGGCGTATCCTATTTTGGAAAATTGATACCACAAGCACACTTGTATGTAGAATCTTCACGGTGAATGAATGAAAAGGCGTAAGTTGCCATTGAAACAAAGACCGAAAGAACAACGAGAAATTCGATATAGGGAAGTAAGAAATAATGAAATGTTTAGCACATGAAGTTACGCAACAAACAGACCACCGACAAATAGGTAGTTGCTGAGGGCCGTCGTACGCTCCGGTAACAACAGGCTGAGGTGGGTGTGAAATAAAGAGTTTGTAAGAACCACTTGACTTCTATCGGAAGAAAGTTTAATATTTCGTATATACATCCTTTTCTTTTATACAGAAATATTTCAAACTATTTGTTTTCAGTAAAAAAACATTGAAAAAAAAAAAACAATAAAAAAACAATAAAAACAAAGTACTTTTGCATTTTTTTTTTACGGTGACATTAATTTGTTTAAACTGTCATGAACATTCATTTGCCTAAACTGTTAGAAATATTCATTTGTTTAAAGTGTCATAAAGATTAATTTCTTTAAAACTGTAACAAAGCACATTGAACTAGAACAATCCACCCCGGTGGACGAAAAAAAGGGTTCGGTTGGAAATTCCAATAACCTGATGAAGACCGGAGCATACAGCGGCCGAAACGTTGTGAATATGGCAATCAAGATGAGGATAACAGTCCAGAATAATGTAAATAATGTAAGTAATCATAATTCCTCATCTCAGAGATATAGAGGCCGAAACATTGTGAACATGGCAATTAAGATGAGGATAACATTCGAAATAATGTAAATAATGTAAGTAATCATAATACCTCATCTCAGAGATATAGAGGCCAAAATGTTGTGAATATGGCGAGTAAGATGAGGATAACATTCCGAATAATGTAAATAATGTAAGTAATCATAATACCTCATCTCAGAGATATAGAGGCCGAAACATTGTGAATGTGGCAATTAAGATGAGGATAACATTCCGAATAATGTAAATAATGTAAGTAATCATAATACCTCATCTCAGATATAGAGGCCAAAATGTTGTGAATATGGCAAGTAAGATGAGGATAACATTCCGAATAATGTAAATAATGTAAGTAATCATAATACCTCATCTCAGAGATATAGAGGCCAAAATGTTGTGAATATGGCAATTAAGATGAGGATAACATTCCGAATAATGTAAATAGTGTAAATAACCATAATACCTCATCTCAGTGATATAGACATATTTTTTATTCTACATGATTTTATGAAACTTAGAATGAATACTTTTATTTTTATAATACCTTAGAAGTAATTTTGAGTTTAATATATTGCTTTTTTTATTTTTTTTATTTTTATTACCGGTTTGATGTCATACAATATGTAATTGCACCCAATAATTTTTTGTTTAATTATTCTGAATTTAAGTGTAATTGAATTATTATATCTCATATTACGTTTCCAATATAGAATAGTAGTCAAATAAAATAATTCAGATTTATTTCCTTTTTGTATTACCATATCAGAAATAATCTAACCGTTGTTAAAATGTAAAAAAAAAAAAAAAAAAATTAAAATACTTTAAGAAAGGTTCCCAATCAAAGATGGTAATAACCTTTACATTTTTCGGTTCTTCAAACATGTCTTTAAATAATTAAAAAAAAAATCTTATCAACAGCAAAGAGATGGATTTAAAAATCGCACTGAAAAATTGCAGTAATTAAAAAAATATTAAGTGTAGATTTTTTTCTGTCAAATCTGAAAAAAATAAACTGTTTTATTAATTTTTGGCAGAATTTCTGTGATGAGGAGTTATAATTATTTACACTATTTATATTCAGACGTTTCTCCTCATCTTTGTTATCACAACGTTTCAGTCGTGCCATCCGGCCTTCCTCAGTTGTATACCAATCTGGATAAACTACAAGGATTCTGAACTGATCCCTTTATATAATCTGCGGGGATAGGCTGTTATCTTTCCCTTGCTCATGTCTAAGGATATCGTCTAGATATGATTTTTATTTAGAACTGTTCGGTTATTGATCTCCTGTTTCCAATGGTTGCAAGTACATACTGCCCGACCCGAGAAAAACGTCCGAAAAGTTGTAATAGCAACAACAAAGATGAGGACAATAATCCAAATATAAACAGTGTAAATAGAGATTTATTACATTATGCAAGCACCAACTGTCAGAAAAAAAAAATTTTTTTAAACTTTTATTGAATTATTTTTGGTAAGATTCGGAACAAATTTTCCCTATGTTCATACTTGATATTTCATTTTTTTTTTTTACTGAAATAAGATCTTCCTTGATTTTTCTTTATGCAAGTGTAAAAAATTGCCCCCTGCCCCAATTAAAAAGCAGACAGGCTATATTAAACAAGGGTGGTGAGACTGATCTTACAAATATTTCCACAAAGTTTTCTAATGAAATAATTTATTCAGTAGACAATTTATTTATTAATAAGTAGTAAACATTTAGTTTGAATCTGATAATTTGATTTTTGGCAAATATTCTAAAACAGAGTTTAGCTATTTTTTGTTTTCATTTCGATAAAAGCATCCATTTTACTCGTACCTAGTAAATACTGGTTAATGTTTTTTTTTATGGCTGTTGTTGCTTCATCGTGAGAAAATAACAAGTGAAAATAGCTTTTTTGCTTACAAGACATGTTGCGGTTTTTTGTGCATATATATATATGAATAGTGAGCCAATCCAAATGACTCAACTTCCTTTATAGTCTACCAATAGAAGCTTAACCAATCAGAAGCCGCAGAACATTGTATTCGTCGTGTATAAAGGCGGCCATCTTTGTTTAACCTACCGGAAGGACCAGTGCTAACTTGACAGGCGAAGAGGATAGAAGGAAGAACTACGCTCTGCTAAGATATCCACTGCGAACCTGAACTACGCTTTCCTTCTGTCTCCGAAATATTCACTGCCAACCTCTGGATTCTATACTCGAAGACGACCGTCATGAAAATGTCTAACAAGACATTCCTTCCAAAATGCCTGTATCTTTTTACTATTATTCATAGAGATATTTGAAAACAACAGTGAGTTTTGAATGGATTTTGTATCCAGCATTATACATTTATTAATAAACGTTATTTTTAGTTGATACGCGTATTTTGAGTTGATGTCTCTATTTTTTTAAACATTGAGGCGTTTATAATAATAAACAAATAATCCTCGATGAAAAAACAAACAAAAAAAAATCGTTAAAAAATGATTGTTATTTACATTTTGAGTAGGTAACTGGGGCTAGAGAAGAACTCCCAAGGAGAAAATGTATGCATTTCTTAAATAGGTAATAGAAATGTTAATCTATCAACGCAGCCTCCGTAGCCGAAATGTCAAAGGCACATTTCGGCTATAAAACGGTTTCACTTGTGGAAAAGAGAATACAGGTTCAATTCCTGTCGGAGACAATTTTTAAGCCGGTTGTTGGTAATTTCACCGTTTATGTAAATAATAAAAAAAAAAATTTTAGAATCTTAGATATGTGTACCCATGAAAAAAAATGGAGTTTTCCTCAAACATTTATTTAAGTCTATTGTGTCATGTTTTTGTGTTGTTATAAAGATGTCGACGTCTCTGATGTAAATAGTAGGTTTGGTTATATGGTAATTAAATATGGTCTTTTTGATATGAGACATGTAGAATTCGGAGAACGTAGGACCTAGTGGAGTACCCATAGATTCGCCGTCGTTTTCGGTATAGATGTTATATATATATATCATTTCACCTCAAACAAGACTGGAATGCTACTAGTACGCATGTGGCTACAAGGAGAGAATGTGAGAGAAATGACTGATTATAGGGAGGATTGAGGAAAGGATAAAAGATGAACAGGATTCAAAAAGATAGAAGATGGTGACCGTATGTACGACATCTCCAACTCTAACACATCTATCTTTTTCAGGATCTAAGCAGTGACTGATTCTTGTATCCGTTTTGGTTACGCACTGGCAATCACTATCACCGGGCTATAACATGATTTTCAATGGACCTCGTATTAAAGTAGGTAATTGTTTTCTGCCTCTGTTCAAAATATGTTAGTGTTTTGATAATCATTTCACTCCCAGAAAGCTAATAAGACTCAAGGGGTTACTGAGTGATTAGATAATACGAGAAAAACAATACTATTTATGAGAGAAAAAAAACAAAACAAAAAAAAAAAAAAAGAATTAAGAAGACAGAAGATAACGACTGATACTGGATTTAGATTTTTAATGATCAAATTTGAATGGAAAGCAAGAATTCGGAAGTCAGTTTCTTAAGAGAAAATTAGGATAGAATAAACTGTTAGCATAGAACTTACGGCTCCATCTAGTGTAAAATGATGAAACCTTGCCGGCAATCATATATTGCGCTCAAATACATCAATTCCAGCTATCAAATAGGAAACTTCTTCAGAAGAATTACCGTGGAAGAAAAAGCACGGGGAATGAGGTTACGGCAGTGGGGAAGTGACTTCGTTCATTTTTTATAATTTCTATAAGACAAATAGTTTGATGATCTATAAAGGCTGAATAAACACTTGTATTCATCAGCGCTTTATTGACCAGCCTTGTCATTAGACACAGATATGATTGAGTCCATAATAATTCACACCCGCTTTGTCATTAATTCTTCATAAAATTACAGGGTACGATGAAAAAATCATCGCCATTACATAGTTTTAATTTTGCGCATGCGCGTTATTTGTTTTTCAATTTGTCGACTGCACAGTATAGTAGGGTTTGTTGGGCGTTGTCTTCTGAGAAGAAAGAGCACCATGACTCAGAAATTTGGAAACGGCATGCTGTACCGCTTGGCATTCGCACCGGAAGCTCCAATACGAACAATTCAAAGTGTCTAGGCGTCAACTGGAAGACAGTGACGAGGAAACAGAAATATTTCGATGAGTCTAATATTGTTTACGAAGGTAGGGTAGAGTTCGGAAAACTCACTTTGATCGTTCTGATAGAAAATAACTTTCCTAATTGAATTCGTTGGTGAGGGATTTAGACACAACAAGCAGACCTAGATCAAGAGCTTCTCTGGGTCAAGAGGGTGGCCGCTGAAAGACCCTATGATCTGCCAACAGGAGAACCCAGTCTGGCTGTCAAACAATTTCTGAGATCACATCACGCCCACTTACATCTGACCACCTAACGCCCCAGACTGAAACCCCCTTGATTATTATGTGTAGGGCGCAGTTGAATTATAGACCAAGTAAACTCCTTGTAATACCAAAGATGAACTGAAGGCAAAGGTTATGGCAACATTTAATAGCTAAAACAACGAGATCGCCCAGAAGAGTTGCAGGAGATTCAGAAGTCGTCTGGAGGTCGTGGTTGGAGCCAATGGCGATTTTATTGAATAAATTTACTCTTTCGTATTTCAAGATATTTTTGTTTAATTTTGGTAAATATATCTGTTAAAATAAGATGCCGGTGTTATTTTCAATTTGCGTCATTTCAATGACAAGTTATCCATCGTACCCTGTATATCTGTTAAAATGAGATTTTTATTTTTGCATCATTTAGACGACAATTTATCCATTGCACCCTGTATATTTTTCGGCGATAACGGTTGGATCTGTAGAAGTCCCAGCTGCCGTTGACAATTTAGTGCGACTGTCTGTAGCTAAGCATCCCTCCTTCCGATATCGAAGACAAATTGTTGAGCGTGGATGCCGTGAAAAACTACAAAAGTCACACTTGTCTCCCGCTACAGCCGTAAGAGGTAACATTTTCATTAATATTCTGGTCAAGAGTCGAAGCATCTGCGGCCCGAGGTTGGGTAGTAGTGTACAGCTCACAATTCCTTTGTGCTGAATCCAAAGCCCACGCTTGGTCAAACATGGTGTCCAAACCCAAAAGATCTTTTTTCTAATAAATGCTGCTATATCAAAGATGATTGCAAGACACTAATAATCGCATCCTGGAATGATTCCTCACAATAATGAGTTGCTTTTGATGCCTGGAAGTTGTAATTGTTACAATACCAGAAATTATTCGTCCAGAAACTCGCCAACCTTCTGACGTCGACTTGCAAGGTGGCGATGAAAAAAATACTCGCTAACAGGTTTGAAATATTGCGACTTCACTAAACCAATAACATCCATACGTTCTGATATCATCTCATAGATTCGAGGTGAAATGAACTTGATTAAGAATCTCAGCTTGTCCAGTAAGGAAAAGCCGCTAAACTTCTCGAATGTTTGAAACCAGTGTTTCCGTTCTTGAGCAGACGTTGGCGAGAAAGTCCCTGAATGTAATTCCTCAGGTTTCAGTGATTGTTCCGCTTTTTATAATCATTGAATAAAAAATAAAATAGCCTTTGGTTAAGGCTTTATTCCACGAAAGTAATTCGTTTGCTTCTGTTTGCCAAAAACAAAATGGTCATTCATGAATGTGGAATATGCCATTCTACTCCACAGTGCTAGGGTTGAAAAGATATATTAGGGTGCAAAGCTTTCAAGATATTATTTTGTATTATTAACTTTATAATAGCCTGTTACATAATTGCTTATATGGCCGTCATTTCAAAATATATTGTATATTTATGGGTTTAAATAGTAAAAGGCTTTGTGGGGAAATAAAATAAAATCAATAAATAGAATAATAATAAATAATGAAAAAAAACAATAAATTTTCCCATAATGCTAGAAATAAGGGAACAGTAAATTTTATTACCACACTATGCTTCGTAAAACTCTCGTTAAGTAGCGCTGTTTAAGTCTGTAAAGAGAGAATAATTTCCTTTCTACACTTTCTCCATCTTACTAGAAAATATATTAGGTTGGTGCAAAACTAATGACGTAATAATGTCGTTTTTGACGTATTTTTTAACGGCAAAAAACGACATTATTACGTCATTATTTTTGCACCAACCTAATATCAGTACGTGGAAAACAGACGTCCCCGCTGGAATACGTTCGTTTTCCCGGTTCACTGACGACTGAACTCTTTTTTCCACTTTCCAACGCTTAGCATTCGTTCGTGTTTTTCCAAATCTCCACCTATGAAGTAAATGTCTATGGTCATTTCAAATCAGCGCAAGGCTGATTTCAGTTCGACCATTATAAAAACGCTTCTGCTGCCAATCCCAAGAGACATTGAGAACTTAGTTTCACAACAGTTTCTATAAAAAGAGAATAAACGGCTCGTAGTTGAAACTGAAGTTTTTGTATACTTCCTAATTTTTGGCATATGGACGCGCGTGCACACACACACACACACACACACACATCTAAAATATACACTAACACACAACCTTTAAAAACCATGCGTTTTTGGAAGGAAATGTAAGTAGAATTTTACTACTTTCTTTTTAATGTAAGACCTTTATTTATTGCAGCGCTATTTTAAATTTTATATTGTCAGCAAGAATAACAGTGGAGGCAATGGAATAAGTTTATAACTGGTGTATTGCTATCCAACAAAGAGGCTACGTCAGCGAGCATAGTCACAAACGCATACAGCTGCCATAACATCGACACATAGACTATCGCGCATGCGCACACTTAGAGAGGATCACTCCAGCCGACAACCATTGTTTGAGATGAATAAAATGTGTGAATACACAAACATTCACGTGAGGGAAACAAAGGCACCAAAGCTTTCCAGTCGAGAAATTCTAACAAGAGATTCACGTTGAAACATTTTCCAGGAATTTGTGTAATTGTCAACTTCATTTCAACCATTTAATGTAATTAATCATTCAAGCATTTATTTCCAATTTATTCTCATAAATAAGATCTTTTATATACCCACGTATAGATTATATAAATATGTATCTTTATATGCATATAAATTCCATATTCAAATATATACAAGTATGTTTATCTGTAAAAAGTAAAAGCATAAATCTATAGATCCGTTTTTATTCCATGAATAGAAAAAAGAAAACAGAAAACACCGTTTATTTATTGCAAACGATATGAAAATTATGATATTATCTCGGCCATGTATCATTGTCGAAGACGCAGACATTTGGTCCATGAAAATTATCTGTATTTAATAAATATACAAGGTAAGTGAAAAGAAACTGCCAATTGAAGATAACTTATAACTTTTAATATAAACACATTTGCAGGAAACAAAATATAATCTGATCCCTAAAGTAGTCGAATTTAATTGCTAAATTTTGTTTTTATTTTAGAGTGAGAAATGTAGCCCGTAATCGCCAAAAAACTTAACACAGCATGGGCGTGATCCGCTAGCAGGCGTTACGAAGTGTGGCAGTAGATACCCTAGAAATGATTATTCCAAGCTGATGAATACCGGTACTGTGATAGAAAGCGGCCATCCTTCAACATCCAGATTGAAAGAAAATGTGTAAAAGGTAAAATTTTAACACTATCCTTTACTTCTACCATTATACCGTACAAAATAAAACATGTCTTACGAAAATCGACAAATGATAAATAATGTTGTTAACAATTTTAAATAGGGAATTTAATTTCCCATCACTGTATATGTTTCCATTTATATGCAGGATTTTCTATTTAGATATGCATCAACGAGCCCACCACACGTAGGCATTCACAATAGAGCAATATTTTAAAAAATAGGGGCGTAATTTTTTAAAAATTGCACTAGCCGTTACCATAGTAATTTTAATTTTAATAATGAGTATGCTTATAAAACGCGTAAATTTCAAGAATTAGTTATTCCCCAAAAAATTTCGCTTGAAGATGGAACAGAGCTTGGTACTTTAATTCAATTTAATTCAAATAATTATATTGAAGATTTTGGCTCTTGTTTTGAAATACGAGAACTCTTATGTAGCGATGGAATCATATTTTTAAATAAATAATTATATTTAGGCTCTACTTTTGTATCGAGCACTGTTTTTTTTAAAAATGATAACAAAAATACTAAAGAACTTTGGATTATTTACCTAACGAGTTTTTTCATATTTTCTATATATTTTCACACACACACACACACACACACACATATATATATATATATATATATATATATATATATATATATATATATATATATATATATATATATATATATATATATATATATATATATCCAAGCATGTTTGGTTAAATATTTTTGACGTTTTATATATATTGTTTTTAGTTCTAATCCTTTCAAGTCCACGAAATAATTTCTTGGTGGTCGTAAATTTTCTTTCAAATAATTTATCTACAGCCACCAAGAAATTAATTCGTGGACTTGATAAATTCATTTAATACGTTTAAATTATTTAACCAAACATGCTTGAATGAAAATATGCTGCCTATATATATATATATATATATATATATATATATATATATATATATATATATATATATATATATATATATATATATATAGCCGAACATATAATACCATTCTGGAATCAAGCCAACTCTGTAAGCAAATTAAACGAATTACAGGCTGGATCCAGACCCACAATCCTGGAATTTTTGATTCACAAGTTTTCATTACTGCAATTATTTTCGGCAATATTTTATTGTCATCTTTTGCGACGAATTTTTTGTACAATAACAATCTTTATAACTTGGAAATAAATTTAAGAATAATCAATATTAATTGCGAAATCCAACGAAAGTCACCCATGAAATAAAAAATAATTGTTTGTATGGAAAGTAAGGACCTAATCATGTTAAATTTTCTTTAAATGAAGTGGTGGCTGAAGTATTATCGGTGAACTTTTAAAAGGCAAGCTTAAATATTAATGCAATACTTAAATGCATCGATCAATTTTGAGTCCTTCTGTAGTTTATTGATGCCTATTGCATAATGCAGCAGTATGCCTCCCCAAAAGAAATCTCCGCCAACAGAGAACCAGATTGCAGTCAAAAGGGCCAAAGGTGTAGCAAGGAAAAGAAAGTTCCGTGCAAATGAAAACCCAGATCAAATGGCAGCCAGGAGAGCTTCCAATGCCGAGAATATACAAAGACTTAGAGACTCAAAATTGGTAATTGAAAGTTGGATTTATGTCAGGGTAGAGGATCAGTCAGCAGGACAATGATTTGAAGCACCAAATAAAATCCAGAAAAGAATGATTTCCAAAAATTAAATTTTATGTCTTGAAATGGCCGAGTCAAAATCCTGATCTAAACCCAAATGAAAATTTAAAGGTCAAGTTAAAGTAGCCAGTATCCAGGTAATTTCGAACAACTGTGGAAGTTTTGCTTCGAAAGACGGTTAAAAACTTAGCGCTCACTACTGGCAGAAACTTCTGAAAAATATAGAATAAAACTGGTCGTCTACGTGTCCTTAAAAAGAGGTGTCACCAAATATTAAATTTAAGGGTTCACTTTAGCACATCTTAAATTAATATTTTTATTCCAGCTTGTTGAAAATCTTTGAAAGTGATTGTACTTCGTTTAATAATTTTTTTGTTATACATATGGAGTTTAAGATTTGTTGATTAACTGGAAAAAGGAATTGTTTAATATTAACTTAGGTCTTACTTTTTTTTGCGCAGCATTATACTTTGGGGGTTCCTCACACCAAAACAAAGAAAAAAATCCATATAAACATGTGTCTCCAAATCATTCGTTTTTCAGTTATTGATTTAAAAGAAAGTTTACAGTAGATGGCATTGTGTTGCTATGTAGACTAAGTTTTGTTTCTTATTTGGATACATTTGTAGCTAGTCCGTCTTTAACTATTAATGTGTTTAGTAGTGAGTTAAGTGTTGCGTTTCGTTTATATTATGAGCAGGAAGATATGATTTTTACACACGGTTGTGTAAATGGTAATAGACTCATGCCTGCGCATCTGTATCAGATTGCGTTTCCAGACCAAAGGCAGCAGCGTTATCTAACCTTTGCTGCAGTTTATGCGCGCGTTGGTGAGACAAGATTGATGGTACTGCAAACTGTGGATCGAGGAAGACTGATATCCGATCGTACATCTGACCACAACGAACACATTCTACATTTTAAACTTAATGATAGAGATATTTTTATTTTCCAAACATGGTCAGAACGTTATGGCCCTATGCATAGTTGATATCATTTAGTGTAGACTTTTACTTTTGTATTATTAATTTTTCCATTAACCAGTTTTTGTGAACGTATTTTCTATTACTATGTTGCAGTTTGAATTATGTAGGCTACGGTGTGTGTTTAAATTTGTCTTAATAGAGCTGTGGTAAGAGAGATGCAATGTGAGTCGTATTGATAAGCATGTTGTGGTCTTTCCAATATAATCTTTCATGAATTTGTTTCGAACAGGAACCCAATTCCTTAATGAGAATTTACATTCATGAATAATATTTGTCTTCTATGTATATAGGTGTGTCTTTCGGAAGGAATCTCTGGCTAATATAGATTTAATTGAAAATGACTGAGATAGTACTTCTGTTAATTGTATGACTGTGATTTTATTATGAAGAAGAGATTTTGTTTACGGACATAGTATATGAAGAGTCTGACCGAATTATTATTCGTCTGGTGAGATTTCAGCGAATCTATTTAGTAATTTTCAAAGGTTTTGTAATTTTCAAACAAGGATTGGCTCCATTCAGTCTTATTGCAATATCTTGTTTCACTTTTTAACATTCTTTTGACACTTATCAAGCTCTATTTTTAAGTTAATATTTCATGATTGTAGATTCATATGGTCAACTGAAAAATTACGTTAATTACTTTACGTTGAAAGATAAATTACTGGAAGATAATTTTTTGAACAGAATATTTTCACGTGCAGAAATAATATTTGCATTTTTATGTTAACTATACAATGAAGGAACATGCAGTAATTAAAATAAACGCATCTATGAGCACAAAAAAAGACCTCAAAACAATTTAACAAATACATTGGCCATACATAGAAATAAATTCAACCACAATGCTATACTCATAAAAAAGAAAATAATTCACTCAGAAGGGAAATCCTCGTGAGTGCTGCCATTGAATATTATCCAAATATTAATCTATGCCTCGATTTTTTCAAATATCACCTTTAGTAACAGAATCACTACTCTCCCAAGCCAACGTACACAATAAATATATCAAGAAATCAAAAGAAAACAGTTGAATCCGTCAATACAACAATGCAAACATTATTTCTACACGTGAAAATATTCTCTTAAAAATACTCTCTTTAAACATAAAGCAATTGAAGTAAGTTTTTAGTTGACCATATCAATATACAATAGGGTTTCTGAATTCTTCTAGTTGCTAACGGCATTTTGTTTGCTGTTTATAGATACTTTGTTTCAATAAATTCATTTCGTCTTTCGTCATGAAAAAGTTCACATTGGACGAAACGCGTCGGCTAAAACAACAGTTTTCCTATTGTCTTTTTCCTTAATACACGTACCCACAAAACACACACAAACCCACACACACACACACACACACACATACATATATATATATATATATATATATATATATATATATATATATATATTGGGCTGGATAAGATTGGGGGGCAACTTCATCATTATTTCATGATGAAGGTTCTTTAGCAATATGTTTTATCAATCGTGTCTGAGGACCTTGAGAATTGGAAAATAAGTCCGTGCGTTTTTGTAAAGCCGTGTAAAAGCAGATACATCGCTTTAAGAAAGTTGAACTTGAAAAAAGACCATGCATTATTATTGTCCAAGTGACAGACCTGAGATGATGGATATATAACATGCAATTGTTACATGTTATTAACATGCGTGTAAGTTGCCGTGGCAACGCATTGCAGTTGAACATTAACTTGCTTTTTGACGCTGAAATCATAGCTCAAATTTATACTGAGTCAACGAGAGATCGCAAACGGTGTTGGAACCATCGAAAAGACGTTTGCTACAACCGGAAGTGATTTAAGTGTAAAAACAACCGGAAGACTACAAAAAAATAAGAGAAACAAAAGAATGATAGTGAAACTCTTGATATTTAATTCAAAATTATCAGTCTCCTTGATATGACGATAAACTACAACCTGCAGCAAGGCCTCTGATCGGGAGATTGGTAGTTTTGAGGTACCTGGAACAACTTGCTGCTGTTCTCAGGTCGACTATGACATGGGTTGGTAGCACCTGTTCTAGTCTCAGCTATGGACGAATAGTGAACTCAGAAACAAAAATCAGTACATTTTTTATAATTAATTGACCAACAATATATTTCCATAACAAAATGACCCTGAAACACTAGGAAAATATAAAATACATTTTTATAGTAAAATTACCAACAATTCATTTTATGATCAATAAACTATATATCTAGAAAAAACATACGTAAAAATATATTCAGTTGAAGCCATAAAATTGCATTTAAAATATTTAGATTTTGGCATTAAATAAACCACAGATGTGTTGATATGCCGCTAAGTTCTCTTAGACCGAGTATCAACCAAGGCTAAATAGTTCAGTCTGCCCTACTATTTAAATCATATCTGTGATATATTTGCTCGAAAGTGAAGGTAAGGAACTCGACTGGAATTCGAACTCGACTCGCCGAATTTATTGTTCCGAGCCGATAATCATTACACTTCCAACATATTTGTTTCCAGACGATTTAAGAGATGATATCATTGTCTTAGTTCATCACTGATGGAAGCATTGCTAAAAGTCATCACAAACAGATTAATGCACATCCGTGTCTATATTAGACATTTGCTTAATGTCAGTTTGTTTCTATGGATGCGATCAGAAACCTGCTTTTATTGCAGTTGCTTTTAGATATTCTTTTTGATTAAATACTTTGACAAAAGGCTCCGAAAAAGTTTTCTTCGGCAATTTAAGCATATCACAGAGTTGCTCAGCGCAAAATATTTTCAGTTGTTTCAATCTGGTCTGCTTTATTTGAATTAATCTGAGATATTTTTCCTTGACTAGACAAATGCAGAATACTTAAGAAATGTTTTTGTAAACATAAACAGAAATCCTTAATGCAAAATCGTTTCAATTATTTCAAAACTAACACGTCTTTTATAACTTTCCTTTCATACGAGATGAGATCTGATTGACTCAATAATTAGTAAATCTTCAGCAAAATACTTTTATCTACATCCGTATGCATATCAGACAACGGCTTACGGCAGTAGTCCCCAAACTTTTTTCTCTGACCCGCATTTTCGTAATGAAAATTTTCTGGCGCCTCACGAAATTTTATGAGATAAAAAGTACATTTAAAAAAAAAAAACATAAACAAAGGGAGATAATTGCGGAATCAATCAAAGTCAGAACATTATTGATAACTCTCTCTTCCAATTTTTAGAGTCTAGTTCTTAAGTTCGATATTATTAATACTTAATATATTGCAAAAGTATCACTGATAAAATCAGTCAATAATTATTTATAACTATTTATACCGGGACCCATGCATGCAATTATTAAGTTGGTGCAAAATTAATGGCGTTTTTACACATATGTTACTATGTGAGAAAACGCCATTATTTTTGCACCAACCTAATACAAGTAATCCATAATAATATTTCAAATTTAGAAATCATATTAACATTTGGTATATGAATTTTTTGAAACTGCTTCTAAGTCTTTGATTGTCTTTCAATCATTCTGCCTCGCCTGCTATTCTTTTCCATCGAACTACAAACTTAAGGCAAATAGGATTCTATTGTTTCAACATACAGACACATGTTTGTGTTTGAGTGCGTGTGTTTGCTAGAGTGTCCAAACGTTATGGCTAAATTCAACGAACAAGGTGCGGCTGTTTTATTTTTATTGCATTTTTCTAATCATCGAATAATATGTTGCCATCTTTCTTTAGTGAATGCCCTCTTAAATATAAAATAGATGTTATAAAAATTTCCTCAAGACAGTGCACGAGAATTCATCCTCTCGCCCACTTTTCTTTAAAGAATTAAATAACATAAAACAAACGCTTATTAATAATGGGTTTTCTAATTAATTGTTGGATTTCCATATTAGTTGTTTTCTGTCACAGTTAGCTAATAACAACGACAAGAATAGAAACAATAACATTAATAATTTTTATAAAAATTGTTCTAATCATCGAATAATATGTTGCATATCGGGATGAAAATTCTGACCGACGTTTATGCTGTTATATTATTGTTCAAGTACATTAGACATTCTCAGTCATTATCAAGAACAGGATGTTGTCAGTTTCTTATACAGGATTGTGTTGTCTACCTCTGGGATGGATATTTATCTAACTTTATGTCATGTGTGTAAAATCTACCCAGAGCTGGACTAAACTGCCAAAGAATGTATAAAGTGCTTATAAGTAACGTTATTATTAAGTTAATTAAATATCATTTGTTAATTAAATATTTTATAACGACGATACAATCTCCTGGGCTAAAATATATTTTATTTAATCTGGGTTGTTTTTATGTAAAAAATTAACTTATATTGACCCTTTCCTTGCGGAGAGTGATGTACATTATTTTGTGATTAAACACTAATAATTGTTTTATATTGGTAGCTGCATTATAGTTGTTTGGTATGTAATAATCTGAAATGCAGACAGAATTTCTTTTTGCTTCATATCTCATTCTCTGATATAGATTTAATAATCTAACATGTTAAAGTTATAAACGCTTTCAATAAACTTTTCTTTATGTCATCGGATTCCGATCCATATATTAACCGATTTTGATCCAAACTCCTCATATATATATATATATATATATATATATCGCGCATATAGTGATAGTGTTAATAAAACAGTATTCAATATAAAATTGAAAAATATTTGATCTGAAGGGATGAATATAAGCATATTCATGAAATAAATTATAACCGTGATGGATTTTTGAGGTGTTTTGTAATGAATAATTTATATGGAGAAATATAGTCGTAAGATGTGCTATATTTATGAGATAAAGTGCTCAATATCAGAGATAGAGCGTGTGTAAATATTGAAGTCAACACTCAGCGGCAACAGGCTGTTTCATGCTGACGATTGCGTCCAACATGAAACAGCCTGCCGCCTCTGATTGACTTCGATGTTCATATATATATATATATATATATATATATATATATATATATATATATATATATATATGTGTGTGTGTGTGTGTGTGTGTGTGTGTGTATACCCAAGTATAGGATTTGTGTATACAAAATAATTTCCAATAACCTGAAAATACTATTCTTAAAAGAGTGCTCAATTCAGAGTACAGCAAATATAATTATTTTTTCGGAAATTATAGCATACATATGTTATAAAAACACTACAATAATAGCCATTTTGTTTCAACACTTCCGGTATCTTATCAAGTGATGGTGTTGAATGTAGAATAAATGGTTTTAAAAGGTCAATCACCCCTCGTTAGAGGAAACACTGCTACATAAGCTACAAAGAACCAGTCAAAATACAAGTACTTGACAATGAACCTTGGTTATAATAATTAATGCTTTAAAGTTCGGGTTAGACTAAAATAGAAATCATTCTAATTAATATTAAATTTAACTACAAAATTGAAAATTAAAACTTACCAATTTAAAATTTAATCTGTATTAAGTTTGAAATATTATAAAGTTATTTAAAGAAAAACTGAGGAAAAAATACATATATTTTATAATTTATTTTGTTTTAATTGAAAAGACAAAATATCAGTTAGAATATATATATATATATATATATATATATATATATATATATATATATATATATATATATGTAAGTGTTGGCCGAAAAGTATGGTGTCCGTATTTTTTAGGGATATATATCAATACTTTTGGTACAAATCACAGTTTATATATATATATATATATATATATATATATATATATATATATATATATATATATATATATATAAACATAAAACATTAGGCAGCATATAATTTACATACAAAGAAATAATCACACATAGAATCAATCAGAAATATTAATGCCATTAATGGTGACATCCGTCACTAGAGACATAATATATGCATTAAAATACTGTTAATCCATAGAGTGAAGTGATCCTCGTCGAAACCATAGATGTCGGTAGTTTTCAGTTTATTTGATGTTAAAATGCTTGTACTTACGAATAGTCCTCTATTCATCATCAGGAAGGTGTTTTTTTTTTGTTTTTTTTAATCAAAAACTTGAAGACGAAATACTTTTTTGTCGACCGAAAGAAGTTTTTGAATATCTGCTATTAATGACGGTTATGAACAATTTTCGGAACGTGCAAAAACGCAACGCCAATTTTTTCAAAATTTTAAGTGAGAATTTTATTTAAATATTTCTTGTGATGTGTTAAATCCACGAATTCTATTTTACAAGTGTATTCAGTTTATATGGCATGAACTAAGCATATAGTTCAATAATATAGTGTAATGCGGATCAATAGTTTTTTATAAACATAAAACATTAGGCAGCATATAATTTGCATACAAAGAAATAATCACACATAGAATCAATCAGAAATTCAACATCAAATAAACTGAAAACTACCGACATCTATGGTTTCGACGAGGATCACTTAACTCTATGGATTAACAGTATTTTAATGCATATATTATGTCTCTAGTGACGGATGTCACCATTAATGGCATTAATATTTCTGATTGATTCTATGTGCGATTATTTCTTTGTATGTAAAATATATATATAATGACTCTTTCCAGTTTCCTAACCAACTTTTTGACATTAAGATGAAATTGTTCAAGGAAGGTGCCGTGGTTTTTTCTAACCAAATTAGCCAAAATTATTAAAAAACATTGCACCTCGTAAACACATTATTAAATCGACTCGTTAACTAATCGGGTTCTTAAACGATGTATATAATTCTATAGAATATTAACCAAAATCCATCTCTCCCTCCATTAAAAATCAAAACTAATATTACGAAAACTACTTTGACCTGTACCACTCATGTTCACTTTTCATTTCACCTTAATATCAAGAAAAGGATTGAAGAACTGAAGAGGATTTACGATGAAAAGAAATAGACGCAACATGTTTATATTAATCAATGAAACATGTTTGAATGAAGATATGATATATATATATATTTCTTTTCTTCATTCTGTCGGATTTATATCCATTTATATTTGCTTACATATATATATATATATATATATATATATATATATATATATATATATATATATATATATATATATAATGGACTCTCCCATCGGTTTCGACGTATTAGGTTGGTGCAAAAATAATATCGTTTTTTGACGTATTTTTTAAAGTCAAAAAACGATATTATTTTTGCACCAACCTAATACCTAAAACCTAAATGGTGCGTATTAGGTTATTTTTGAACCAACCTAATACGTCGAAACGGACGGGAGAGTCCATTATATATATATAAATATCGTTTTTTGACTTTAAAAAATACGTCAAAAAACGATATTATTTTTGCAACAACCTAATTTGAGGATCTGACAGCTTATTGATTCAGTTATGAAAGTTTATGCGATAATCTTAAGTGGCATTTAAGACCCGCTAGTGATTTACAAAGGAGGCCACAAATGGAGCAAGAGTGATGATTGTGAGATGAGATCACTGTTAGATTGGCTGACCCTTTAGATCTCGTTCTTAGATGATTCAGACAAGCAAATTGAATATATATATATATATATATATATATATATATATATATATATATATATATATATGGTCTTGGATAACAACTAGTCTAGGAGAAGGAAAACTCTGAATTCAAAACCTGCTGAGGGCTGTTTGGGAACCTTGTGACACGTAGTGTACCAGGTCTCCTTATTCGACCCTACAAAAAATGTGGTTGTTTCTGCACAATACCTTCGCCACTATAATCAAATCATATGTGCCGATGTACAGCCTGTCAGTTCCTAGGAATTGTCGTGCTTGACCCTCATACGTCGAATACGACGGGAGAGACCATCCTATATATATATATATATATATATATATATATATATATATATATAATTGTGTTCAGCTACTTGTTTTTGAATATAGGTAATTGAGAAATCTCTGATTCTATTTATTTTAAATAGATTTCAGATTTTATTTACAGACATTAATGTTAACTTAAAAACTTCATTATATCATTTTTTCTCAGATCTTCTTCTGGTAGATGAATAATTCAAGAAGCTTGGTGCGTTAAAAAATGCAGCCTAACGAATTTGTCAGAAATAGTCATCCCAACTAGAAATAGTTTCTTCTGATTCAAATGTCAAAATTCGAAATCACTACACAGACGAATAGTTAGAGTTATCTTTTGATCCCCTAAGTCTTGACAATGCAACTTTCCGTCTTTGTTTTGAGATGTCATTTAGATCATCAGGAAAAACATTCAAAAGAGATAGGAAAGCTAAAAAAAAAAACAAAAAATGCGTAAAGATAACATCAATAATTGAAAAAAAAAGAGCCAGAGAATTCGAAGATTTGCTTGAGTGATTGTTTTTATTCTTCATGTTGTTTTTTCATGATGCCACATTTCCATCGGCGTATGGATTTCTGTATTATTCAGATGAGTTATGTTTCCAAAAACCATTTTGGAAAGAAAACTTGTTCTTTATGTTTTGTTTTGTTTTTTTACATTTGATATAATTTACGATTATCTAAAGGAATAACTCTATATATTTCTTTATGAATAAGTCTCTTGAAGTGACTGTAGAATGAATCGGCTGAAAAATAGCAATAATACCATCAACTTAAATAATGTGTTCTGTCCTCGGCTCTCATTAAGATAACTTTTAATCCACCCCTATATTGCCATTCATTGCAAGAAAGTATTTATCCCAGTATCACTTCTATTCATGTAGACGAGGCAAGAAAATATTTGTAGAAAAGACAGAGGGAAGTAACGGGATTGAAGCCGAGATGCCAGGTCAGAATCGATTATATCACAGACCTTTCTTTTGATTTTGTCATGAATTTCGAGATATAGAGCAAAATCACAGGACCAGATATGGCAAAAATATTCAATGCAATGATTTATTTATAACTAAATTCAAAAGGCAAAAGAAGCATATATAAATATACCTGAATAAATTATTGTTTTTATAGAAGGTGAATTAATCCATAATTACAACTTCTTAATATGGACTTATTCACAGTCTATAACTTTCATAGAGTTACGACCATGAATTTCGTTTACTTTTCTAATGTTTAGACTTTAATATGTTCATTGCGTTTTCAATTTTAATTGACAATTCCAATCTTATACATCTCCTTTGTGGAAATAAGTTCAAGTAGATAAGATGCCCAGACAAAACGATTCGCCTAAATATGGCAGGTGTCTTCTGGTAGGAATGAGAGACAAACCTGTATATAGGCGTTGACATTTTGAGGGAGAAGATATATATTTCTTTTTTCTAGACTATTTTTTTTATTTATAGTTAGCATCATAAAAAGAGTTGAAATATCTAACTCACATAATGAGTAAAGCTCTGTTGAAAAATTGAAAATTCACAAAGAAATATGGAAGGCAAGAGAGACAGAGAGGAAAACAACGGATAATCTATCTCAGGAACTTTTGTAAATGGATGGTAGTACAGTGTTTAGCAGAGATAGCAAATAGAAGAAGAAGAAGACAGAGAAGAAGAAGAAGAAGAAGAAGAAGAAGAAGAAGAAGAAGAAGAAGAAGGAGGAGGAGGAGGTGAAAGCGGAGGAGAAGGAGGATGAGAAGAAGAAGAAGAAGAGGAGAAGAAGAAGAAGGAAGAGAAGAAGAAAAAGGAGGAGTAGGAGAAGAAGAAGAAAAAGGAGGAGTAGGAAGAAGAAGAAGGAGGAGGAGAAGGAGGAGGATGAAGAAGAAGAAAGAAAAGGAGGAGAAGAAGACGAAGAAGAAGAAGAAACTTTTGTAAATTTTTGGCAGAACAGAGTTTAGGAGAGCTAGACAAAAATTACTAAGAGCGACAGAGAACAGGAAATTGTGGAGAGACATAATCGCCAACATTCTAAAGAGACATTGCACAGAGAAGAAGAAGAAGAAGAAGAATGATCTTGTGTAAATATTTAGATGAACAGGTTTTAGGAGAGACAGTTAAAATTTGCTAGAGCTACAAACAATCGGAAGTTGTGGAGAGACATGATGGCAACGCCCTGAAGGGACATAGCACAAAGAAGAAGAAGAAGAAAAAGAAGAAGAAGAAAAAGGAGAAGAAGAAGGATAAGAAACATCTGTAAATGTTTGGCAGAACAGAGTTTAGGAAAGTTAGCAAAAAGACAAAACTAGAAACAGCATTAAAGAACAGGAAAATGTGGAGAGACATGATCGCAACATTCTAAAGAGATATGACACATAGAAGAAAAAGAAGCTATGGATATATAGACAATACAGAAAAAATCTCTTGATTAGATTATAGATAAATTAATTTATCGAGAGAGAAATAGAAGCATATATACCCCAGGTATTAAACATTGAAATTGGCACAAAAGAAAGATATAAGATTTGGAGAGAGGCGAACGGAGACAGATTTGTCGCCAATTAAAAAGTGCACAATTTGCTCGCGTGAATATATTTATAAATAGCGACAGCATCGAGATACGTTCACTTCAATGAAACTTGGAAGGATGCACTGAGAAGGCATTGATGTAATTATGCGCATATATAGATCATTAGCGAGGCAGAAATTTATAGATTATTTTTATTGCTACACAGATACCATTTGATAAATTCCACGTCTCATCCATTTACATGTTTAAAATGTGTGGACGCTTTCTCATTCGTTTTTCTTTCCCTACTGCTCAGTATGTAGATATTTAAAGGATAGGGCGAAGCATACAGTAATAAAAAATATTAACATATCCACTTAGTGGTAGAATCTCCGACTGGCATCAAGTCGGGTTTCGATCCTAGCTAGAGGCGACTGGATGTGTAGCCACACTGAAGAGCTGTGAATCAGCAAAACAGTCTGTCTGTGGATGACTTTATAGGCTCCTGAAAAATTAATTTGAGTTGAGCTCTCTGGGAAGGAGGTGTGGGTTTGTAAACAGTGACTATTACGGCTGATATAGCGAGACTCTTCGGCAAAAAGCGAATTGAATCACTGTCGGTCACTGCCACTAAAAATAAATACGCTAAAATTCATCTTCATCCCTGCCGTACGCCGACGCCTTAGTGGTAGAATCTCCGACTGACACCAGTTGCCTAGCCGCACTGAAGAGCTGCGAAACAGTCTTTCTGTGGATGAAGAATATATATATATATATATATATATATATATATATATATATATATATATATATATATATATATATATATATATATATAAGTGAAGAAATTTGGGGGATTTAGAGTAATCATATATCATCCACAGGCCCGTGGTTCGTTTAGTATGACGTTTGCGTTGTATCGAAAAGGTCCGGGTTCGACTCTTGGTAGTGGATTCGTCTCAGAGGGCACGAAACACCCGCCCAGTGCTCCCTATTAAGTATTTTTTACTTCTATATCCTTGCTTTTTGTTGGTATCTCACTCAACTGCGCCTCACACATAATGATCAAAATAGTTGCTATCTGGGGAGTTAGGTGGCCTGATGTAAGGAGTGATGTCGTTGCACAAATTGTCTGACAGCCATGACTGGGTTCTGTTGGTTGTGTAGCATAGTGCTGACATAGGCTCTTCTAACAAACAATCTCTTGACTCAGGGCAGTATTACTTTCTCAAAGCACTTATTATCCGAAAGTTGCACTTGGATAATAAGTGCAACATTACTGTACTTATTGAACAATATAGTTCATGCCACTTTGACGGAAAATTTACCAGTAAAAAAGAATTCTCTATCACTACATTTGTACATAAACGCAGAACTTTAACCTTAGAATTTAAATTCAAACTCAGCGTTGCGACTGAACGTTCCAAAACAATAACACACATTTCTCATAGCATTTTTTCGGATTACAACCTTGTTTTCGTTTGTCCACTTATTAATGAGAGTATAAACAAGAACACAATCTGAGGATGTCTGTAGGAACAGACGAAAGCTTGTAAAATAAAAAGATCTAATGCAACGGAAATTTATAAAACAGGATCTTTTCATTCATAAACAGATTCGGGGTTTTTGTATATTATTGAATTGTTCGCGAAGATGGATTTCCCGCCATTTAATCATTAACCTTTGTATTTGTTTTATGTATGAATAATTCATGAATTTGTAAATTAATTGCACCTTTATTGAAATATATATATATATATATATATATATATATATATATATATATATATATATATATATATATATATTATTTAAAGACATTTTTATGTTTATGCATTATTTTTATAGATACAAATATTTAAGTAAATGATCTGTTTATAATAAACATTTATTATAAACAGAGCATTTACTTAAATATTTGTATCTATAAAAAGAATGTATAAACATAAAAATGCGTTAAAATAATTGTCGGACTTTGTCCATTTCGTAATGTGTGACGTCAGCAGATATGAATGTACGTGAGAGATTCATGGAAGATTGAAGTTCAAATACAATAAATTCAACCTTGCTAACCGAACACTCCTCTGTGGCCAAATAGGTTAATAGCACGTCAAGCTAAATGACAGTTCCGTATAGGATACAGGTTCGAATCCTGTGAAAAATTCTCGGACATTCAGGCCGGTAAATGTTGTTTAATACTGTTTATTATAAATAGAGCATAAAACATAAAAAAATGACTCAAAATAATTGTCGGACTTTGTGCATTTCATAATGTGTGACATCATATATATATTTATAAAATTTAATCCATACATTCATGGATAGATATATTGATAGAACTGTAGACACACGTAATCAAACATATATATGCTAAAATCAGTGATATGAAATAGCCGAAAACTATGTTAGAAGGAGTTTGTGTCATTGATTGTTTCAAATTTGTTGATGTTGTTATCAATGTTTTGCTCTGTCCAAGCCTTGCCAAAATAAGTGAAAAATAAAATAACGAGGGAAAATCTTTAGCATGGCCGCCTTGCTATTTTCAAAAGCTGTGGTTAATTTTGTAGAAAAATAAATATTTTTCAGCATTTGTCTTCTGATTATTGGTTTTTGTGGCTTTTCAAAAAGTTTAAGAGAAGAACTTTCAGATAACATCAATTTTACCCGTTTGTGATCTTTTGAGATTATAAAGCAAAGATAAGTAAAGCCTAATAACCACTTATGGATTGCTTAGTCACCATGACGTGTTGATTTTAATGTCCACGCATTGAATGAAAGTAAGAGAGAGAAAACTTGAAGTAGTGGGAAAAGATATAAGAGAACAATGCGTAGGCACAGGACAGATATTGAGTCATACAAAGAGTTGGGGGGTGGGGGTTCCTCTGTGAAAAATTCTAAATGACATGACTCAATATATTGTGCGTAGAAAAATATCGGTTGGTGTCTTGTTTACTAAAATAATATTGTCTTTATTTATCCGAGATTTTTATATAAGTTTCACTTTTGCGAATTGTTTCTAGCATCATTTATATTTATAGCTCATTAGTATCCTTTTATATAAACTGTTTACTTTTTCATAATGTTCAAATTTAATCCAGTCTATACATATGTATGTATGTATGTATGTATGTATGTATGTATGTATCTATCTATCTATCTATCTATCTATCTATCTATCTATCTATCTATCTATCTATCTCAGTCTGTTCATATCTATCTATCTATCTATCTATCTATCTATCTATCTATCTATCTATCTATCTATCTATCTATCTATCTATCTCAGCCAATTCATATTTATCTATCTCAGTCTGTTTATATCTATCTATCTATCTATCTATCTATCTATCTATCACAGGTTTTTTTGTCTTTTTTTCTTTCTTTCTAACACAGGATATTTTTTCTTTGTTTCTTTTTGATTTCTTTCTTTGTTTCTTTCTTTGTCAACCTGTTCATGCCTATCTATCTATCTATCTATCTATCTATCTATCTATCTATCTATCTATCTATCTATCACAGTTTTTTTGGTCTTTCTTTCTATCACAGGATATTTTTCTTTCTTTCTTTCTTTCTTTCTTTCTTTCTTTCTTTCTTTCTTTGTCAACCAGTTCATGTATATCTATCTATCTATCTATCACAGGATTTTTTTTCTTTCATTCTCTCTATGACAACCTGTTAATGTCTGTCTCTCTATCTCAGTCTGTTCATATCTATCTATCTATCTATCTCTCTGTCTATCTATCTATCTATCTCTCTATCTATCTATCTATCTATCTATCTATCTATCTATCTATCTCAGTCTGTTCTTATCTACCTATCTATCGGTCTTTCTCAGTCTGTTCTTATCTATCTATCTATCTATCTATCTATCTATCTATCTATCTATCTATCTATGTCTCTATCTATCTATCTATCTATGTCCGTCCTTTTCATCCCTGACTCATTCCTATACTGTCATAACATTTAAAGTTTTCTACCTCAAAATATTTCTACTTATCAAGACATACATTCTTACTTGACTAACCCGATTATTTTCTTCTCCCTTCACGTTACCTTTTCAGTGTAGCTTAATTTGTCACAAGGCAACAGATATTATTCAGTAATAGGGGGTCAACCAGACAAAAGCGGTAACCATTATTTAGTAATTTCCAGAATATTTTGTTTTCATGCGTCGTCTTTTCGTCGTGGGTGATCCCAATTCGCCCCACATTTGTTTATTAATTCTGAATTCTCATGTCTTGGGAACGGTTGTCCAGTACTTTCTGTTGATTTCTCGAAAATTTTAGAATTCATATTTTTCTTCTCTTCGACTGATTACCACCTAAGACTAAAGAGAACAGTTTGCCTTACTATTTTACCTCATTGCTTATCGCTGAAGTGATTAATTCGTGGCTTTCATCATGTGATGGTTAATGGCTTAACTGCTGGCCGCTAAATGAAGTGGAGCATATGAAATCATGTTACATATTGTAACGTGTATAATAATAATCTATATTCACAGACAAATGTCGATTGTTCTATGTGTATGTATGTAACTATTTTGTTTAATTCCCGCATTCTTCCGTTTAATGGAGCCAGTTTTAAAGTTATTCAAGGTGACGTCTTTTTGAAGGCCAACCTGAAAGTTTTTTTGTGTATTTATTTGAAACACCTTTCAAAATGCAGTCTCCTATGGAGAAAGATGTCATTTAACTATCTAAAGATATACATATGATAATTATATATATATATTTAAACATCTCAACCCAAGCAAGGCAGGAATTTCACTAGCACGCAGGAGGTTACGGAGATTGAGATTGGGTGTAGGGGAGATTGAGAAAAGTGATCAAAGTAACAGACGATGCATTTAAACTTTTGAAGATTTTAGTTATCAGGGGAGCGGAAGATTAGTAAAGAAAATGTTGGAGTAGAAGTTTCGATTACATTTAAATATTTCAACGTAAAAGAGTAGGAGGCCAGTCTAGTAGTGCGTTTAAATTCATGTAATTAGGGCACCAGAGAAGAAAACTTCTCAGAGCAGTATCCATGAAAATGTTTGTTGAAAAAAACCCAGAGGGAAACCACATGTAAGAAATTATATATAATTAGCGATATATCACATACGTAAATTATAGCTCTGGTAATATACATCAAGCACTGTCATTAACAACAGCACTCAATATGCGATATTTCATATTATCTATCTATCTATCTATCTATCTATCTATCTATCTATCTATATATATATATATATATATATATATATTTGGTTGGATTGATGTGAGTTTGTGACCCTGGGTTTCACGCTTTTGTCTGACGATCGCAAAAGCGTGAAACCCAAGGTCACAAACTCACATCAATCCAACCAAATATGTTAGCTCTATCTCTGATATTGAGCGCTTTCTAATAAGTACCGCGCATGTAATATATATATATATATATATATATATATATATATATATATATATATATATATATATATTTATATACACACACTTTTCACACACACACACACACACATATATATATATATATATATATATATATATATATATATATATATATATATATATTCAGTGCTGTTCGAGAAAAAGTGACACACCTGATTTTTTTACTAAATGTTCTCTTCTCCGATGAAACGAAAGTTGAGCTAAATTCAAAGGATAAGCGATCTAAAATCCGAAGAAGAAGCTTTGAAAGCTCATTGAATTTAGCAGTAAATACTGTCAAGCATCCGTTCAGTATAATGTTCTGGGGATGCTTTTCTTTTCATGGAACTGGTTTCTTAAAACTTATTGAAAAGACCCTCAGGAGCGAGCAGTAAAAAAGAATTTTAGAGACTTGTCTGCTCTCTACTGCTGAAAGGGTTCAAATCGACCCCCACCAAGCGCATTTTTATGCAGGATAATGCTCCCTGTCACAAATCAAAATTGATGAAGGAATACTTTGATGAGAATCAGATGAGTGTTATGACATGGCCTCTCCAATCTCCTGACCTCAACCCCATAGAAAGCTTATGGAACATTATAAAGTATAGGCTCTCGGGAAAGCAGTTGAACAAACAAAGAGGATTTGATTGTGAATTTCATATCCAAATGGAATTCAATGCTTTGAGATTAGATTTGCCAGAAGCTAATCAAGTCAATGCCAAAAAGGGTTGAAAAGGTTATTCAAAATAAAGGAGGACCCATAGATTATTAAATAATTCGAACTATATTACCTATTATAAATAGATTATACCTCTATTATTCTTTATTTAAAACTGTTCAGTTATGTTTCTATTGAGTTTTCCCCTAAATCTCATTTATATCCAAAATTATAATTATCAATAGAATACCTTAGGGTGTATAATCTTTTTACTAGGTGGACGTGAAGGGGTCTTTATATTAGTAAGATTAAAAATTAGTTTGACCCCAAAAACAATAGGCGAAAAAATTTTTAATAAAAAAAAAACAGGTGAGTCACTTTTTTCGAAGAGCACTATATATATATATATATATATATATATATATATATATATATATATATATATATATATTAGGTTGGTGCAAAAATAATGACGTAATAATGTCGTTTTTTGACATTAAAAATACGTCAAAAAACAACATTATTACGTCATTATTTTTGCACCAAACTAATACAATTTTCATTACATTTTATACATATATATATATATATATATATATATATATATACAAATATAATAACCTATAATAACCATGATTCAAATATAATCGTAAAATGATTCAAATATAATGGAAGCCTTAATAATAAAAATAAAAAGCCATCACTTAATAATATCTACGAACACGGCTACGCTGTGGTAACTGTGTTCGAAAAATAAAATATCCCTATAACTCTCAAAACATACACAGAACCCATAGACCCAGTTAAAATCAAAAATAATATCAAACTTGATAATCGCTAAAAGTATAGCTGAATGCGTTCGGAATTACAGAAGATTTGGGCAGTTTCTACACAGTTTCTGGTAACTTTACAGTTTCTGGTAAGTTGGTAATATTCTACCCCAATTGACCCTTACAAAAAATCAAATTAATTATCTACTACAAAAAAAATTTAAAACAGATAACCTTATCTTAAAAAATAACAACGTACCAGCAAATTCAAAATTACCACTAACGAACATTATCTATGAGTTCAAATGCCCCTTACGGAACTGTGTTGTCGGTCAGACCTAATTCACGAATAATTACATCGGTCACACGCCTATCCAGATGCTTTACATTGCACCTATCTGACCACAGCTTTATTAGAATTCATTTAAACACACATGCAAACGCTTGGAATTATAAGAACATTTGGACAATTTCTACACACACTGAAACACATGTTCGAACAAAAGAAAAATTAAATAAAAAGCTTAATCATACTGACTTGATTATATATGTGATAAATGAAATAAAGAGAATGTTTTACCTTTATTAAGGATTCTCCAGAGGTTGAGAATAGAAATGAAAAAACAAAGAAACAAAATACTAGAATTTTATGATTTTTGTCAGTTTACATTAGTCAGACACGCGTCAAGAAAATAAATAATAGAATATTTGAGAAATCTTGTTAGAAAAATATACTCTCTATTATTATGCAGTACGGGGAAAGGTCATTACTACCTCGGCCATATTCTTCTAACAAGATGCAAGAGTATAAATTAAAAATAAAGTTTAAAGAAATAAATTAAATATATATATATATATATATATATATATATATATATATATATATATATATATATATATATATATATATATATACACACACACACATATGTATGTATATATATTCTAATATTCAAATTTATAACACATCTTATTAGATCATTAGATTTTTTTATTTAATTTTTCTTGTGTTCATATAATTTTGGGGGGACATAAATTATGTAAAAATTCTCTCTCTCTCTCTCTCTATATATATATATATATATATATATATATATATATATATATATATATATATATATATATATATACATTCAGATATATAGAAAAAATGCATCTGTAAAAAGCCAATATGAATATAGGCAAAAGGAAATGTTTTCGTTGCCGAATCGTTTCGTCAACTGATGGAGACTATCAAGTATTGATAAACAGAAATAAATATATATATGTTTTCAAATTTAAGAACACTCACACACCCAGACACACACATACACACACATACACACACACACACACACACACACATATATATATATATATATATATATATATATGAGTGTGTGTGTGTCTTTTCAGATTTAAAAACGCTCATAAATATTCTTCTGATCAGAGTTTACCTTGACTTTCACAGCCTCAACAATATTTATGAGCTTCCTTATATTATAAAAAAAAATTGAAAATTAACGACATTTTTATTTCTGTTAATAAATAATTGTTGTAAAAATAAAATTCTTTAAATTTGCCTTGATAAAGTTCATAAAAGGAGAAAATACGTCGGTAAATAAATTTTCCTTTTTATATATATAATTTTTCCCTTTATATATATATATATATATATATATATATATATATATATATATATATATATATATATACAATAAACAACACCAATTGACAAAGTAAAAAAAAAAAATAGATTAATTATTTATTACAAAAAAAAAACCCAAACCTCTAGCCTTATAGTTAAAAATAATAATTCACTTCTTAGAACAAAATTAAATAGGACATATATTATTTATGAATTTAAACGTCCATTAAGGAATTGCATTCCTGATCAATCAAAATTCATAAACAATTATACAGACCATACTACAACATACTTGACAAGAAGACTCACATTGCATCTTTTTGATCATAGCTCAATTAGCTCTGATTTAAATATTCATAGAGACCTACTGGACCCTATTTGTAACATACTTGTTGACAACACAAATATAATAGCAAAAAAAGGCTAAAAATAATGGAAACCTTATTAATTAAAAAAAGACCCCCAAAACTCAGTAATATCAACTATGAACATGGAAACAATATCTTGAGCATGTTTTGATAATGAAGACGTTATATAAATAGATACATACAACAAACTATTTCTTGTAAACAGTTAATATATTTCAACCTTGAAAATGGCTAAAAGCGCTCGGATAAAAAGAATAATTGTACAGTTTTTTATATAATTTATAAGGCGAAAAGAAAAAAAATATATTCGATATTAGATCGCATGAGAAAAAACTAAATCAAAGAATCTTGTGTGTCGTATTCAATGAAATGAACATAAACGTAGGATTTCTGCCCACACACACACATATATAAATGACAAATTAATGAAATCAAATAGACGATATAATTATAACTATATCTTTCGTTGGGTGAATTATTAGATTACAAGATACAAATAAATTTTAACATACAAATATATGCAAAACTTAAAGACCGTCTTTTGATATAATGAAAAATCAGATTGCCTATTGACTAACATAATTTAATAAAAAAGAGTAACTCTTCATAAAAAAAGTATTGAATTGATAACTGAAACAAATAAGATTTTATTGATTAGAAACTAAAGCGAATACGAAAAATGAGTTGTACCTCGTTAGGATTTCTGTATGAAATAAATTCAAATAGCAAATAAAAAAATGAATACTTACGTTTTCACCAAAACCAAAACTTTCCACGTTTATAAAAGCGATTAATTCTTTTGAGGTATTTATAATGTAAATAGGCGAGAGTATGTTTCACTCTATAAATATGCTAAGTCAGACATTGTTTTTATAATATGTTGCGTCTTACTGAGAAAAATACTGCGTGGTTAATTTTTCAAAGAGCGTTTAAGGCTAAATTCCGGCCCAGATAAAAGAGAGTGGAATTTACGGGGGCTGAATAGAAATCCAATATTTGTGGAAACTGCAAAATCTCATTAAATGATGCAATTAGAGGAAAATTATATAATCTTACTAGAATCATGGCCCGACGTTGCCCGTGCTTGATTCAAAAATCGTACGACTCATACAGCAATCGCTATCACTTGACTTAAAATATTTTTGCTCTTCCTTGCCTTTAAAGGAGTACCCTTTGCCGTGCTGATGTTGCTACATGCCTTACTTCTTGCCTATCTCACACTGCGAATATTTTCTAAGCTCTATACTAAACATTAAATCTGTTAAGAAAAAAGAACTAAACAAAATGAACACAAAACGATCACCTTTAAAAAAAAGGACTCGTAACTGGAAAAACCGAATGAAAAAAGAATGTTAACAACAAATACTTTTTCACATCCAACCCAGTTCTGCGGAATCAGAATCAGCGTTGAGTTTAAGCAAGCGAATGAGCTAATTGGAGTAAAGTGCCATGCAGATTTAAATTTTTCCCACTTGTGACGAATGCAGCTATCGATTATTTTTGCATGCTAGCATGCTAGTTAATATTCGTGTTAGTCAGCTGTTGGCTCTCACACTGGCCAATAGAATCTTCCTGCTTATTCGTGGCAGCCAGCTATTGGCTCTAACTCTGGCCAAATAAAATGGCCTCAACCTACATGAAAAATGCTGTAGAAGCATGAAAATATGGATTATTTCCACTATCGATGGGAGTTGGGCAATGCAAAGTCGGTCTTGGCCTTTCCGCTAACTTGGAGCATGTGCATTTAAATTTTGGTTAAAATCCGTCGAAAATTCCGGCCGTGCATTCGTTACACACACACACACACACACACACACACACAAACAAACACACACACACACACACACACACACACACACACACACACACACACACACACACACACACACACACACACACACACACCCTGCTTTTATAGATAGAGATTACATTGTGATAGTATTTATTTCTCAGACCATTTCAAAACTGTCTATTTGTCCGTTACTTCGTTCTTCTTTTATCTACCACGTCCCTGCAGGACATTGGCGATCATGGCTCTCCCAAACGTATTAACACTTGTAGCCCTTAGCAGATTTTCCCTCTTTGTTTATGTTCCAGCCGCCTTTTTGCCATCCATTTACACACGATCATCAGATATGTGCCTCGCCACATTCCCCAATCTCTCTTGCCTTCATTAAGCCCTGTGAGGGTTATTTTATCAAAGCACTCTTTACTGATTTAGCCCCAAGTAATTCCAGCTAACTTCTTGATTCAGGGTATACGAAGATGTGGTGAAAAGTTCATATGCTGACTATGAAGGAATGATGCTAGAACTGTGAAATCTTGCATGCATTCATTTCAACTCTCCTTATTAATAACTGAATAGTTTCTTTCCAGGTACGAGGGTGGACTGAAAAGTTCATATGCTGACTATGAAGGAGTGATGCTAGAACTGTGAAATCTTGCATGCATTCATTTCAACTCTTCTTATTAATAACTGAATTGTTTCTTTCCAGGTACGAGGGTGGGTTGAAAAGTTCATATGCTGACTATGAAGGAGTGATGCTAGAACTGTGAAATCTTGCATGCATTCATTTCAACTCTCCTTATTAATAACTGAATAGTTTCTTTCCAGGTACGAGGGTGGGCTGAAAAGTTCATATGCTGACTATGAAGGAGTGATGCTAGAACTGTGAAATCTTGCATGCATTCATTTCAACTCTTCTTATTAATAACTGCATTGTTTCTTTCCATGTACGAGGGTGGGCTGAAAAGTTCATATGCTGACTATGAAGGAGTGATGCTAGAACTGTGAAATCTTGCATGCATTCATTTAAACTCTTCTTATTAATAACTGAATTGTTTCTTTCCAGGTACGAAGGTGGGCTGAAAAGTTCATATGCTGACTATGAAGGAGTGATGCTAGAACTGTGAAATCTTGCATGCATTCATTTCAACTCTCCTTATAAATAACTGCATTGTTTCTTTCCAGGTACGAGGGTGGGCTGAAAAGTTCATATGCTGACTATGAAGGAATGATGCTAGAACTGTGAAATCTTGCATGCATTCATTTCAACTCTTCTTATTAATAACTGCATTGTTTCTTTCCATGTACGACGGTGGGCTGAAAAGTTCATATGCTGACTATGAAGGAGTGATGCTAGAACTGTGAAATCTTGCATGCATTCATTTCAACTATTCTTATTAATAACTGAATTATTACTTTCCATGTACGAGGGTGGGTTGAAAAGTTTATAGGATGAATATGAAAGAATGATGCTAGAACTGTGAAATCTTGCATGCATTCATTTCAACTCTTCTTATTAATAACTGCATTGTTTCTTTCCAGGTACGAGGGTGGGCTGAAAAGTTCATATGCTGACTATGAAGGAATGATGCTAGAACTGTGAAATCTTGCATGCATTCATTTCAACTCTTCTTATTAATAACTGAATTGTTTCTTTCCAGGTACGAGGGTGGGCTGAAAAGTTCATATGCTGACTATGAAGGAATGATGCTAGAACTGTGAAGTCTTGCATGCATTCATTTCAACTCTTCTTATTAATAACGGCATTGTTTCTTTCCATGTACGAGGGTGGGCTGAAAAGTTCATATGCTGACTATGAAGGAGTGATGCTAGATTTGTGAAATCTTGCATGCATTCATTTCAACTCTTCTTATTAATAACTGAATTATTTCTTTCCATGTACAAGGGTGGGTTGAAAAGTTTATAGGATGACTATGAAGGAGTGATGCTAGATTTGTGATATCTTGCATGCATTCATTTCAACTCTTCTTATTAATAACTGCATTGTTTCTTTCCAGATACGAGGTTTGGCTGAAAAGTTCATAGGATGACTATGAAATAATGATGCTAGAACTGTGAAATCTTGCATGTATTCATTTCAACTCTTCTTATTAATAACTGAATAGTTTCTTTCCAGGTACGAGGGTGGGTTGAAAAGTTCATATGCTGACTATGAAGGAGTGATGCTAGAACTGTGAAATCTTGCATGCATTCATTTAAACTCTTCTTATTAATAACTGAATTGTTTCTTTCCAGGTACGAAGGTGGGCTGAAAAGTTCATATGCTGACTATGAAGGAGTGATGCTAGAACTGTGAAATCTTGCATGCATTCATTTCAACTCTCCTTATAAATAACTGCATTGTTTCTTTCCAGGTACGAGGGTGGGCTGAAAAGTTCATATGCTGACTATGAAGGAATGATGCTAGAACTGTGAAATCTTGCATGCATTCATTTCAACTCTTCTTATTAATAACTGCATTGTTTCTTTCCATGTACGACGGTGGGCTGAAAAGTTCATATGCTGACTATGAAGGAGTGATGCTAGAACTGTGAAATCTTGCATGCATTCATTTCAACTATTCTTATTAATAACTGAATTATTACTTTCCATGTACGAGGGTGGGTTGAAAAGTTTATAGGATGAATATGAAAGAATGATGCTAGAACTGTGAAATCTTGCATGCATTCATTTCAACTCTTCTTATTAATAACTGCATTGTTTCTTTCCAGGTACGAGGGTGGGCTGAAAAGTTCATATGCTGACTATGAAGGAATGATGCTAGAACTGTGAAATCTTGCATGCATTCATTTCAACTCTTCTTATTAATAACTGAATTGTTTCTTTCCAGGTACGAGGGTGGGCTGAAAAGTTCATATGCTGACTATGAAGGAATGATGCTAGAACTGTGAAGTCTTGCATGCATTCATTTCAACTCTTCTTATTAATAACGGCATTGTTTCTTTCCATGTACGAGGGTGGGCTGAAAAGTTCATATGCTGACTATGAAGGAGTGATGCTAGATTTGTGAAATCTTGCATGCATTCATTTCAACTCTTCTTATTAATAACTGAATTATTTCTTTCCATGTACAAGGGTGGGTTGAAAAGTTTATAGGATGACTATGAAGGAGTGATGCTAGATTTGTGATATCTTGCATGCATTCATTTCAACTCTTCTTATTAATAACTGCATTGTTTCTTTCCAGATACGAGGTTTGGCTGAAAAGTTCATAGGATGACTATGAAATAATGATGCTAGAACTGTGAAATCTTGCATGTATTCATTTCAACTCTTCTTATTAATAACTGAATAGTTTCTTTCCAGGTACGAGGGTGGGTTGAAAAGTTCATATGCTGACTATGAAGGAGTGATGCTAGAACTGTGAAATCTTGCATGCATTCATTTCAACTCTTCTTATTAATAACTGCATTGTTTCTTTCCATGTACGAGGGTGGGCTGAAAAGTTAATATGCTGACTATGAAGGAGTGATGCTAGAACTGTGAAATCTTGCATGCATTCATTTCAACTCTTCTTATTAATAACTGAATTGTTTCTTTCCAGGTACGAAGGTGGGCTGAAAAGTTCATATGCTGACTATGAAGGAGTGATGCTAGAACTGTGAAATCTTGCATGCATTCATTTCAACTCTCCTTATTAATAACTGCATTGTTTCTTTCCAGGTACGAGGGTGGGCTGAAAAGTTCATATGCTGACTATGAAGGAATGATGCTAGAACTGTGAAATCTTGCATGCATTCATTTCAACTATTCTTATTAATAACTGAATTATTTCTTTCCATGTACGAGGGTGGGTTGAAAAGTTTATAGGATGAATATGAAAGAATGATGCTAGAACTGTGAAATCTTGCATGCATTCATTTCAACTCTTCTTATTAATAACGGCATTGTTTCTTTCCATGTACGAGGGTTCGCTGAAAAGTTCATAGGCTGACTATGAATGAATGATGCTACAACTGTGAAATCTTGCATATATTCATTTCAACTCTTCTTATTAATGACTGCATTCTTTCTTTCCAGGTACGAGGGTTGGCTGAAAAGTTCATAGGATGTCTATGAAAGAATGATGCTAGAACTGTGAAATCTTGCATGCATTCATTTCAACTCTTCTTATTAATAACTGAATTGTTTCTTTCCAGATACGAGGGTGCGCTGAAAAGTTCATATGCTGACTATGAAGGAGTGATGCTAGAACTGTGAAATCTTGCATGCATTCATTTAAACTCTTCTTATTAATAACTGAATTGTTTCTTTCCAGGTACGAAGGTGGGCTGAAAAGTTCATATGCTGACTATGAAGGAGTGATGCTAGAACTGTGAAATCTTGCATGCATTCATTTCAACTCTCCTTATTAATAACTGCATTGTTTCTTTCCAGGTACGAGGGTGGGCTGAAAAGTTCATATGCTGACTATGAAGGAATGATGCTAGAACTGTGAAATCTTGCATGCATTCATTTCAACTCTTCTTATTAATAACTGCATTGTTTCTTTCCATGTACGAGGGTGGGCTGAAAAGTTAATATGCTGACTATGAAGGAGTGATGCTAGAACTGTGAAATCTTGCATGCATTCATTTCAACTCTTCTTATTAATAACTGAATTGTTTCTTTCCGGGTACGAGGGTGGGCTGAAAAGTTCATATCCTGACTATGAAGGAATGATGCTAGAACTGTGAAATCTTGCATGCATTCATTTCAACTCTTCTTATTAATAACTGCATTGTTTCTTTCCATGTACGAGGGTGGGCTGAAAAGTTCATATGCTGACTACGAAGGAGTGATGCTAGAACTGTGAAATCTTGCATGCATTCATTTCAACTATTCTTATTAATAACTGAATTATTTCTTTCCATGTACGAGGGTGGGTTGAAAAGTTTATAGGATGAATATGAAAGAATGATGCTAGAACTGTGAAATCTTGCATGCATTCATTTCAACTCTTCTTATTAATAACTGCATTGTTTCTTTCCATGTACGAGGGTGGGCTGAAAAGTTAATATGCTGACTATGAAGGAGTGATGCTAGAACTGTGAAATCTTGCATGCATTCATTTCAACTCTTCTTATTAATAACTGAATTGTTTCTTTCCAGGTACGAGGGTGGGCTGAAAAGTTCATATGCTGACTATGAAGGAGTGATGCTAGAACTCTGAAATCTTGCATGTATTCATTTCAACTCTTCTTATTAATGGCTGCATTCTTTCTTTCCAGGTACGAGGGTGGGCTGAAAAGTTCATATGCTGACTATGAAGGAGTGATGCTAGAACTGTGAAATCTTGCATGCATTCATTTCAACTCTTCTTATTAATAACTGCATTGTTTCTTTCCAGGTACGAGGTGGGATGAAAAGTTCATTGGCTGACTATGAAGAAGTGATGCTAGAACTGTGAAATCTTGCATGTATTCATTTCAACTCTTCTTATTAATAACTGCATTGTTTCTTTCCAGGTACGAGGGTGGGCTGAAAAGTTCATAGGATGACTATGAAAGAATGATGCTAGAACTGTGAAATCTTGCATGTATTCATTTCAACACTTCTTATTAATGACTGCATTGTTTCTTTCCAGGTACGAGGGTGGGCTGAAAAGTTCATATGCTGACTATGAAGGAGTGATGCTAGAACTGTGAAATCTTGCATGCATTCATTTCAACTCTTCTTATTAATAACTGCATTGTTTCTTTCCATGTACGAGGGTGGGCTGAAAAGTTAATATGCTGACTATGAAGGAGTGATGCTAGAACTGTGAAATCTTGCATGCATTCATTTCAACTCTTCTTATTAATAACTGAATTGTTTCTTTCCAGGTACGAGGGTGGGCTGAAAAGTTCATATGCTGACTATGAAGGAATGATGCTAGAACTGTGAAATCTTGCATGCATTCATTTCAACTCTTCTTATTAATAACTGCATTGTTTCTTTCCATGTACGAGGGTGGGCTGAAAAGTTCATATGCTGACTACGAAGGAGTGATGCTAGAACTGTGAAATCTTGCATGCATTCATTTCAACTATTCTTATTAATAACTGAATTGTTTCTTTCCAGGTACGAGGGTGGGCTGAAAAGTTCATAGGATGACTATGAAAGAATGATGCTAGAACTGTGAAATCTTGCATGCATTGATTTCAACTCTTCTTATTAATAACTGCATTGTTTCTTTCCAGTTACGAGGGTTGGCTGAAAAGTTCATAGGATGACTATGAAAGAATGATGCTAGAACTGTGAAATCTTGCATGCATTCATTTCAACTCTTCTTATTAGTAACTGCATTGTTTCTTTCCAGGTACGAGGGTGGGCTGAAAAGTTCATATGCTGACTATGAAGGAGTAATGCTAGAACTGTGAAATCTTGCATGCATTCATTTCAACTCTTCTTATTAATAACTGCATTGTTTCTTTCCAGGTACGATGGTGGGCTGAAAAGTTCATTGGCTGACTATGAAGTAGTGATGCTAGAACTGTGAAATCTTGCATGCATTCATTTCAACTCTTCTTATTAATAACTGCATTGTTTCTTTCCAGGTACGAGGGTTCGCTGAAAATTTCATAGGATGACTATGAAAGAATGATGCTAGAACTGTGAAATCTTGCATGTATTCATTTCAACTCTTCTTATTAATAACTGCATTGTTTCTTTCCAGGTACGAGGGTGGGCTGAAAAGTTCATAGGATGACTATGAAAGAACGATGCTAGAACTGTGAAATCTTGCATGTATTCATTTCAACTCTTCTTATTAATGACTGCATTGTTTCTTTCCAGGTACGAGGGTGGGCTGAAAAGTTCATATGCTGACTATTAAGGAGTGATGCTAGAACTGTGAAATCTTGCATGTATTCATTTCAACTCTTCTTATTAATGACTGCATTCTTTCTTTCCAGGTACGAGGGTGTGCTGAAAAGTTAATATGCTGACTATGAAGGAGTGATGCTAGAACTGTGAAATCTTGCATGCATTCATTTCAACTCTTCTTATTAATAACTGAATTGTTTCTTTCCAGGTACGAGGGTGGGCTGAAAAGTTCATATCTTGACTATGAAGGAATGATGCTAGAACTGTGAAATCTTGCATGCATTCATTTCAACTCTTCTTATTAATAACTGCATTGTTTCTTTCCATGTACGAGGGTGGGCTGAAAAGTTCATATGCTGACTACGAAGGAGTGATGCTAGAACTGTGAAATCTTGCATGCATTCATTTCAACTATTCTTATTAATAACTGAATTATTTCTTTCCATGTACGAGGGTGGGTTGAAAAGTTTATAGGATGAATATGAAAGAATGATGCTAGAACTGTGAAATCTTGCATGCATTCATTTCAAATCTTCTTATTAATAACTGCATTGTTTCTTTCCATGTACGAGGGTGGGCTGAAAAGTTAATATGCTGACTATGAAGGAGTGATGCTAGAACTGTGAAATCTTGCATGCATTCATTTCAACTCTTCTTATTAATAACTGAATTGTTTCTTTCCAGGTACGAGGGTGGGCTGAAAAGTTCATATGCTGACTATGAAGGAGTGATGCTAGAACTCTGAAATCTTGCATGTATTCATTTCAACTCTTCTTATTAATGGCTGCATTCTTTCTTTCCAGGTACGAGGGTGGGCTGAAAAGTTCATAGGATGACTATGAAGGAGTGATGCTAGAACTGTGAAATCTTGCATGCATTCATTTCAACTCTTCTTATTAATAACTGCATTGTTTCTTTCCAGGTACGAGGTGGGATGAAAAGTTCATTGGCTGACTATGAAGAAGTGATGCTAGAACTGTGAAATCTTGCATGTATTCATTTCAACTCTTCTTATTAATAACTGCATTGTTTCTTTCCAGGTACGAGGGTGGGCTGAAAAGTTCATAGGATGACTATGAAAGAATGATGCTAGAACTGTGAAATCTTGCATGTATTCATTTCAACACTTCTTATTAATGACTGCATTGTTTCTTTCCAGGTACGAGGGTTCGCTGAAAATTTCATAGGATGACTATGAAAGAATGATGCTAGAACTGTGAAATCTTGCATGTATTCATTTCAACTCTTCTTATTAATAACTGCATTGTTTCTTTCCAGGTACGAGGGTGGGCTGAAAAGTTCATAGGATGACTATGAAAGAACGATGCTAGAACTGTGAAATCTTGCATGTATTCATTTCAACTCTTCTTATTAATGACTGCATTGTTTCTTTCCAGGTACGAGGGTGGGCTGAAAAGTTCATATGCTGACTATGAAGGAGTGATGCTAGAACTGTGAAATCTTGCATGTATTCATTTCAACTCTTCTTATTAATGACTGCATTCTTTCTTTCCAGGTACGAGGGTGTGCTGAAAAGTTCATATGCTGACTATGAAGGAGTGATGCTAGAACTGTGAAATCTTGCATGCATTCATTTCAACTCTTCTTATTAATAACTGAATTGTTTCTTTCCAGGTACGAGGGTGGGCTGAAAAGTTCATATGCTGACTATAAAGGAGTGATGCTAGAACTGTGAAATCTTGCATGCATTCATTTCAACTCTTCTTATTAATAACTGCATTGTTTCTTTCCAGGTACGAGGGTGGGCTGAAAAGTTCATAGGATGATTATGAAAGAATGATGCTAGAACTGTGAAATCTTGCATGCATTGATTTCAACTCTTCTTATTAATAACTGCATTGTTTCTTTCCAGGTACGAGGGTTGGCTGAAAAGTTCATAGGATGACTATGAAAGAATGATGCTAGAACTGTGAAATCTTGCATGCATTCATTTCAACTCTTCTTATTAATAACTGCATTGTTTCTTTCCAGGTACGAGGTTGGGCTGAAAAGTTCATATGCTGACTATGAAGGAATGATGCTAGAACTGTGAAATCTTGCATGCATTCATTTCAACTCTTCTTATTAATAACTGCATTCTTTCTTTCCAGGTACGAGGGTGGGCTGAAAAGTTTATAGGATGACTATGAAGGAGTGTTGCTAGATTTGTGATATCTTGCATGCATTCATTTCAACTCTTCTTATTAATAACTGCATTGTTTCTTTCCAGGTACGAGGGTGCGCTGAAAAGTTCATAGGATGACTAGGAAAGAATGATGCTAGAACTGTGAAATCTTGCATGTATTCATTTCAACTCTTCTTATTAATGACTGCATTCTTTCTTTCCAGGTACGAGGGTGGGCTGAAAAGTTCATAGGATGACTATGAAAGAATGATGCTAGAACTGTGAAATCTTGCATGCATTCATTTCAACTCTTCTTATTAACAACGGCAATGTTTCTTTCCAGGTACGAGGTTTGGCTGAAAAGTTCATAGGATGACTATGAAAGAATGATGCTAGAACTGTGAAATCTTGCATGCATTCATTTCAACTCTTCTTATTAATAACTGCATTGTTTCTTTCCAGGTACGAGGGTGGGCTGAAAAGTTCATATGCTGACTATGAAGGAGTAATGCTAGAACTGTGAAATCTTGCATGCATTCATTTCAACTCTTCTTATTAATAACTGCATTGTTTATTTCCAGGTACGAGGGTGGGATGAAAAGTTCATTGGCTGACTATGAAGGAGTGATGCTAGAACTGTGAAATCTTGCATGCATTCATTTCAACTCTTCTTATTAATAACGGCATTGTTTCTTTCCAGGTACGAGGGTTCGCTGAAAAGTTCATAGGCTGACTATGAATGAATGATGCTACAACTGTGAAATCTTGCATATATTCATTTCAACTCTTCTTATTAATGACTGCATTCTTTCTTTCCATGTACGAGGGTGGCTGAAAAGTTTATAGGCTGACTATGAAGGAGTGTTGCTAGATTTGTGAAATCTTGCATGCATTCATTTCAACTCTTCTTATTAATAACTGCATTGTTTATTTCCAGGTACGAGGGTGCGCTGTAAAGTTCATAGGATGACTAGGAAAGAATGATGCTAGAACTGTGAAATCTTGCATGCATTGATTTCAACTCTTCTTATTAATAACTGCATTGTTTCTTTCCAGGTACGAGGGTTGGCTGAAAAGTTCATAGGATGACTATGAAAGAATGATGCTAGAACTGTGAAATCTTGCATGCATTCATTTCAACTCTTCTTATTAATAACTGCATTGTTTCTTTCCAGGTACGAGGGTGGGCTGAAAAGTTTATAGGATGACTATGAAGGAGTGTTGCTAGATTTGTGATATCTTGCATGCATTAATTTCAACTCTTCTTATTAATAACTGCATTGTTTCTTTCCAGGTACGAGGGTGCGCTGAAAAGTTCATAGGATGACTAGGAAAGAATGATGCTAGAACTGTGAAATCTTGCATGTATTCATTTCAACTCTTCTTATTAATGACTGCATTCTTTCTTTCCAGGTACGAGGGTGGGCTGAAAAGTTCATAGGATGACTATGAAAGAATGATGCTAGAACTGTGAAATCTTGCATGCATTCATTTCAACTCTTCTTATTAACAACGGCAATGTTTCTTTCCACGTACGAGGGTTCGCTGAAAAGTTCATAGGCTGACTATGAATGAATGATGCTACGACTGTGAAATCTTGCATATATTCATTTCAACTCTTCTTATTAATGACTGCATTCTTTCTTTCCAGGTACGAGGGTGGGCTGAAAAGTTTATAGGATGACTATGAAGGAGTGATGCTAAATTTGTGAAATTTTGCATTCATTCATTTCAACTCTTCTTATTAATAACTGCATTGTTTCTTTCCTGATACGAGGGTTGGCTGAAAAGTTTATAGGATGACTATGAAGGAGTGATGCTAGATTTGTGAAATCTTGCATTCATTCATTTCAACTCTTCTTATTAATAACTGAATTATTTCTTTCCATGTACGAGGGTGGGCTGAAAGTTCATAGGATGAATATGAAATAAGTGATGCTAGAACTGTGAAATCTTGCATGCATTCATTTCAACTCTTCTTATTAATAACTGCATTGTTTCTTTCCAGGTACGAGGGTGGGTTGAAAAGTTTATAGGATGACTATGAAGGAGTGATGCTAAATTTGTGAAATTTTGCATTCATTCATTTCAACTCTTCTTATTAATAACTGCATTGTTTCTTTCCAGGTACGAGGGTTGGCTGAAAAGTTCATAGGATGACTATGAAAGAACGATGCTCGAACTGTGAAATCTTGCATGTATTCATTTCAACTCTTCTTATTAATGACTGCATTCTTTCTTTCCAGCTACGAGGGTGGGCTGAAAAGTTCATATGCTGACTATGAAGGAGTGATGCTAGAACTGTGAAATCTTGCATGCTTTCATTTCAACTCTTCTTATTAATGACTGCATTGTTTCTTTCCAGGTACGAGGGTTGGCTGAAAAGTTCATAGGATGACTATGAAATAATGATGCTCGAACTGTGAAATCTTGCATGTATTCATTTCAACTCTTCTTATTAATGACTGCATTCTTTCTTTCCAGCTACGAGTGTGGGCTGAAAAGTTCATAGGATGACTATGAAGGAGTGATGCTAGAACTGTGAAATCTTGCATGCATTCATTTCAACTCTTCTTATTAATGACTGCATTGTTTCTTTCCAGGTACGAGGGTGGGCTGAAAAGTTTATAGGCTGACTATGAAGGAGTGATGCTAGATTTGTGAAATCTTGCATGCATTCATTTCAACTCTTCTTATTAATAACTGAATTATTTCTTTCTATGTACGAGGGTGGGCTGAAAGTTCATAGGATGAATATGAAAGATTGATGCTAGAACTGTGAAATCTTGCATGCATTCATTTCAACTCTCCTTATTAATAACTGGATTGTTTCTTTCCAGGTACGTGGGTGGGCTGAAAAGTTCATTGGCTGACTATGAAGGAGTGATGCTAGAACTGTGAAATCTTGCATGCATTCATTTCAACTCTTCTTATTAATAACTGAATTGTTTCTTTGCCTATGTACTTTACAGTTTTTCTCAACAATTTGCTTAGCATTTGCAAGGCATTTTTCAGTTGTCATGTACGTAGTTTGGATCCCGATGTAATATTTTCCATCGACATCACAACTGCCCTTTGTCAATCTATCTGGTAACGTCAATGACCGGATGTCACGTGCCCCATGTGACTATCTCAACAAAAGAGAGCGAATTGCTGTTTGTAAACCAACAACACAACACCTTACGTTATAAAACGTTTAGCATTTATTATGTACTATTTACGGCTTGTAAAAATGTTGTTATTTACAAACTTTAGTTTCGCACGGTAAATACACAGTATCGAGTATAAATGTATTACTATCTTGTATTTTAATACGGTAATTTTCACTGCAATAAAATATTGATTTTAACGTATGTACCTAATTTCAATGTAGTTGAAACAATGCCTTCTAGTCAGAGGAATTGCGTTATGTTTGTAGTAATAGGCAAAGCATAATAAATAAAATAAAACAAAATCATTTCTTAAATCCAATGAAATGTATCATCTACTTCGCACCTTTTTAATACATAATTAGCATTAACACCAATCCTCGGTATGATGATTAAACTAGAGGTTTTAAGGAGCATGTATCCACCTCTTATTTGAAGTTGCTCCCAGGTCCACCTGATCAGGAATGGAAGCGCCTATTAGGATCCGAGCCATGGGTATATATAACAACCCTCAAACAAAAACAAAACACTACGAAAGTATACAAATAGCGATTTATCCTAAACTGACCAGCAATACATTTTCTGTAGAATTACTATGAATACATTTTATAGCAAAAAAAAAACACCAATACGTTTCTTCTGCTCAAAATTTATATATATTTCGGCATTAAATAACCCACAGGTGTGTTGATATACTGCTTAACAGAATCAATCAACCAACAATGCCGATTGATAGTGAAATGACCAGGAATACATTTTATTGAAGAATTATCAACAATATATTTTAACTGTAGTTGAAGGTATACAATTGCATTCAAAATATATTTAGTTGAAGTCATAAAATTGTTCTCAAAATATATAGATTTCGGCATTAAATAACCCATAGAGGTGCTGATATACAGAGAAACAGAATTAACCGAACCAATCATTAACATCGGTATTGTTAAGAAGAGTTCAATTAGCTGACTTTGTTTATTAAACTATTTATGTGAATAAACAAAACGAAGGGTCATCGACACTGTATCAAAGCGAAAGCTTACCTTGTGCGCATTCTCTGCACTCCCTGCCCCCTACTAGCAAGTCAGTAATCTACTATAATCTGGCGTGCCACTGGCGTTTAGCGCTGGTGGCGCACTATCGGACCGCCAGCCTGTTCATCTCATCGCGGACGGCTAGAGGCCCACCGGTGCCCCGCTGTTGCTGCGACGGTGGCTGTCATCACAGGATCGCCGTTGTTGCCCTCAGCGCCCCACCAACGCGCCTCTATCGGCTTGCATGTAAGGATCATATACCGACCTGAATATAAACCCAGAAAAAAAAAATGGTTAGACGTCAGTTCTCGTTTCCTTTCACTGAAAGCGGGTCAAGTTGATCTATTCAAACAACTAATTAGGACGACTCCTGCTAAAAAGGAGGATGCATTTCTTTCTTTTTCTCTCCCTACCCAGCTCTCTCTCTCTCTCTCCCTGTTCGAACATAACTTGATCTTTGAAATTTGTCGGACACGAATGAAGCATTTTACATTCATAAAAAGAAAATAAACCTTCCAAAACAAGGTTCACTCAGCGTTCATTCATTTTGAATGCAAAAACCAAAATTCGGCGCCAACCGCCACAGCTTAAACTTAAAAGTCGCTAGATCAAATACTGTAAAAAAAAGAAATATACTATCATAAAGTTGGTATTTGCAATGAAAATATTTTCAAGGGAGATAACTGTTAAATGCCAATTGAAGAGTTTGATACCTAATTGACATATTTGTTTTCATGGGTAAAACATTTGGTTGCAAAATGTAGTTCTCGTTTTTCATATAATAAAAGTAGGAAACTCAATTTGCAGGATATGAAGAAAGTGTAAAGGCTGTCCGAAGTGGTAATGTAACTTCGGGAAAGATACGAAACCAGCTCTTCTACTCGCAAATGTGGGTTAAGCATCGAGCAGGCCTGAATTTCTAACCATGCGTGGCATCCGGTCTGGGTGTTAGACTCTGACTTCCAAAACGTAGAGAAAGAAACGGGAAACTATTACAGAATCTTTCACAAGAAGTTCTGACAATTTAAAAATAATAAAGAAAATCAATCTCTGTGTAATTATTATCGTTTACCTCTGGAAGGCAAAGACTTTCCGCGCCAAAAATGCTGTCTCTTCAATGATAATTTTTTTTTTGTCTGTCAAAATTGCCTTTCAGGGAGGGAGCCAACATTTAAAGGGATGGCCTTTAGATAAAGCAGTTATGAGCAAACTGTATCCTGCACGCCACATGGTTGTTTTATTAAATTCTTTTTATGAGTCATGTCCTTTCAGGATGTAGGCGATCATGGCTCTCCACCTCCCTCTATCCCTTGCAGCTCCCAACAAGTCCCTTCCCTTTGCCACCTCCCCCAGAACACGTCCTGTCATCCACTTGCTTAAGCCCGCTAGGTATGTCATGCATTCTATTCCCTTGTCTCTCTTTCCCTCTATTGGACCCGTGAGTATCAGGTTCTCCAAGCCCGTCTTCCTCATTATGCGTCCCAGAAACTTCAGCTGCCTCTTCCTGATATTAAGTATAAACCTTCTCCTTGTTTGAAACCTCTCTAAGACCTTATCGTTTCTCACACGCTCGGCTCATGATATCCTTATCATCCTTCTGTAGAACCACATCTCCGTCGCCTCAAGTCTCTTCTTCATATTTGAGGAAATCCTCCAAAATTTGCTGGCGTAAAGAAGAACACGTAACAGCTGAGTATTCTTTTTTTTTTACCAAAGAATTCCTGTTGTCTCGCAATACTCTGCTCAACTTTTGGAATGTGCACTTGGCCATCCCAATACGTCTACGGATCTCAGTGTCGCACTTACCGTCTTCTGTCAAGACACTTTGTTCTAGTCTTCCCGATCTGCAAATCGCATTTTAAGCTCTTTCTGTTACTGATGACCATGCATTCTGTTTTCTAATGGTTTATGCTTAGTCCCTTCTTCTCACTGTATATCGCTACCTTCTGTAGGAGATTTTTTAAATTTCTCTTCCTTGTTTACTATCAGTACTGTGTCATCTGCGTATCTTATGTTATGGCTGTCAATGCTAAATCCCGGTAAGGTTTCCAATTCTCTCAGGATTACCTCGCTGTATAAGTTAAACAGGTCCGGTGAGAAGACGTATCCTTGCCTTATGCCCCTTTTCTATTTTCGCCTAAATTCACGAGGAGGACAAATTTTATTAAAATGGTGCTTCTTTCCTTTCGTTCGCACTTGTTCACCCACATACTCTCATAAATAACAACAGATATAAACAATGATTATGTACAAATGTATCTTGAATTTTGTTGCTTTTCGTTGAAGATATCGTTGTCAACGTTTTAAACCATTGGCGATTTTCACTAAAGAAGATCATACATATGAACATATTTTGCTTCAGAAACAAAGAAATACTATTGCTAATTATTATTCTTCAGACTATAATTAAACTTCTTGTCTTTCAAATATATTGGTATGCTCAGATGAATAAATTAGAAAAAAAATCAAAACGCAACAGTGTGTGTTAATCAATTTGGCAACAGGGAAAAGATTATACCAAGAATTCATTTTTTTTTTAAATTATAGAAGGAATCGTTTTTCCATAGAAACCACACCCTACTTTTCACCATTTCGAAGGCCGATATTTTGCGCATGGTTTACAATTTGAAAAATGGCTGCAGCATATTTAAAAATTTATTTTGCTTACTTTTTTAGTAGTGTGACCCGCCTTATCATGGACTATCTGTACGACCCCCTATCTATTTCAGTCAGTTCCTATCTATCTATCTATCTATCTATCTATCTCATTCTGTTCATATCTATCTATCTATCTATCTATCTATCTATCTATCTATCTTCTGCTTACATCTATCTATCTATCTATCTATCTATCTATCTATCTATCTATCTATCTCATTCTGTTCGTATCTATCTCATTCTGTTCATATCTATCTATCTATCTATCTATCTATCTATCTATCTCAGTCTGTCAATATCTATCTATCTATCTATCTATCTATCTATCTATCTCATCCCATTGATATCTATCTATCTACCAGATATGTCAACAGTATTTAAGATGTACTTTGACGCGAAAAACCTTCTGGCACGGCACAGTGACCAAACTTTCCATGCAGTAGATGCAGCTATTGATTCAGTGTTGTTGTTACACCTCATGTCAGTCGAGAGCGTGAGGCCAAAAAGCCGCAAGGAGACACTCTACCGGAGTCGAGCATCACACATCTTGAAAGTGGTGGTGTTGCTGGTGCTGTGTGTGCATTCAGATGGCATAGAGATTAGCCTCAATATTGAAATGGAAAGTCTACGTTCAGTGTTGACCACAGTGTTCACACACACACACACACACACACACACACACACACACATATATATATATATATATATATATATATATATATATATATATATACATACAATGACTTACCGCGCCGCCGTAATCTTGCCTCTCAGTGACTTTTCTATAAATATCTTAATGGTAATTGTTCGGATGATTTCTCTGCCATGCTACCAAATGTTTTTGAATTTAATCGCAGTACTAGACTGGCGTCAAGATCTCATCAATTTACAGTTGTGCTGGATAGATGTAGCCGTAAATTATTTTCTCGCACTTCTCTCTTGTGGAACTCTATTCTGCCTTCATGCTTTGCAGCCATCTTTAATCTGCAAATATTTAAACGCAACGTCAATCGCTATTTACTGTCTTCCTGATTAAACTCTCCTCTTTCTGCTCATCATTAAAATTTCTGTTCCTAATTCTTCCACACCCGGCTATTCTTTGTGCTTTCGTGGCATTACTGCCTTGCTTGGCGTGGTACTGTTTAAAAATATATATATAGGGAGAGAGAGAGACAGAAGAAAACTATTGTCTCCTCCGGTGAGATTTAGAACGCGCGGCCACGGGTAGCATCACAGCACAGCTATTCGTCCTTTTTAATGAATACACAATGCCTCTATTATAAATTCTCGAAAGAATATATCTGCTTAGTTTCGAAATCTGCTCTTCATTTTCTCGTTCCGACCTGCTAACCATTAACCTACTTATACATTCATAAAAAAAGTCTTATAAAGAGCACAAGTAAAAATGCATATGCTTATAGTTATCAGGCATTCCGCTACAGGTAGCAAGGATCGAACTGTATTTGTCTTCAATATGATTAACTTAGGCACACAAATATAAATGTATGTGTTGATACAAACACTGTTTTGGTGGTTATATGTCAAAACGGGAATGTCTTACACAATCAAGGATGTTTTTTCGCTACAATTGTTTCGTTATCTGTAAATATTTACATTCGTAAGTAACACTTTCTGATTAGCAATGAATTGATTCGTAGCACATAAAAAAGTAATAGATATATGTTTATCTATCCTGGGCTTATACAAATTTATTTCTCAAAGCGTAGTGTTGACGGGTGAAGCACCTGAGTAGCCTGATAAAGTGTCTAAACTTTTAAATCAAGAACAAAAGGTAATTTAAAAGAATATATAATCAGAATAAAGATCAAGGAAGGAAATAACTTTAAAAAAAATGGAGAGAAAATAGAAAATGGAGAGTAAACAGAAAATAGAGAGTAAACAGAAAATGGAGAGTAAAAAGAAAATGGAGAGTAAAAGAAAGGAAGGCGATGAGAGAAAAACAGAATGAAAAGTACGATTAAGCCTTGAAAATTGAAGACAACGCTACAAGAAGAAAATGGATGAATTTATGGGATGGGAAAGGAAAACTGAGATTAAAAAATTATTAAAACAATGAAAATTTTAATTTAAAAAGTTCCAAAAAACATCAGAAAAGTGAAAGCAATCAAAGAAAGGCAATACAGAACGCACCCTGGAAAATACCTTATCTTCTACCCTTAATTCCCTGCACTGTTGCATAAAATATTTATCAAAAGACCATTGGAAAACCTCTTTCATCTTTTCGCGAATTTGTTCCTTAAAAACGCCCTTTGAATGTCGTTTTCCTTTCAAGAAACTTGTTTGCTGAATATCAAGCATTAAATTTTAGTTAGCGGTACAAAAAGCTACAAAGATGGACATACGCGCTCTGATAGTCCCATGGGATCATCAGGGAAAGGAAAAAAAGACGATTATTCTGCAAGACAAGTAAATATAATGAGAAACGTGACAATGGTTCGGGAACTTTTAACATGAGCTCATAAATAAGAACTTAGTAAGAAATGTTTCAGGCATCCACACAAAGCTTCACGTTTTGCAGTCGATTAAGCAAACACATTGCAAAGGTAGGCCATCGCGGGAGTTGGTAGACAGCAGGCTTTCTAATAAGTTATTAATATCACTGACCAATTCTTCAGCATCACGTAGATACGCAAGTACTTACAATAAAGAATGCGTTTAGTTTAAACAATATATTTTTATTCAAACATCGTCTAAAATTATCCAGATACAGAACAACAGATCCACACACCCATATATATATATATATATATATATATATATATAATGGACTCTCCCGTCGGTTTCGACGTATGAGGATCTGACAACTTAACCAATTTATTCAGTTATAAAATTTTTTGTGCAATAATCTTAAGTGGCACTTAAGACCCGCTAGTGATTTACAAAGGATGCTGCATATGGAGCAAGTGTGAGGATTGTGAGATGAGATCACTGTTAGATTGGCTGACCTTTTAGATCTTGCTCTCGCTTCTTGAAGACGATTCAGACGCGCAGATTGAAAACTGCCGAGTCCACTAAAACATGTTGATCTCCTCCCTACCTGTTACAAAGCTAAGCACTCGAGGGTGTTATGAGGTATATTGACAGCTGACAAGAGAATTTTGGAATAACAAATTTTGTAATTTATGATATAGTCAACACTCAGAGGCGAAAGGCTGTTTCATGCTAGACGCAATCGTCAGGCGGTCTGCCGCCTCTGAGTTTTGACTTCAATGTTCAATTTTATATTTACATACACTCTTATATTGAGCACTTTACCCCACACATATAGCTCAAACTATATTTCTTCATATATATATATATATATATATATATATATATATGTGTGTGTGTGTGTGAGTGTGTGTGTATTACATATGAATTAAGATCAAATATGGATTAGAATTCGATCTGATAACGAACATATAAGAGACGTTCATAAATATTTTGCTTTTATTTAAGCTTCGTCAGAAAATCAAATATGGAGGAGGAAAGTAAATTCTTGTATTTTTTGTTTTGTCTTGTTTGTCTTTCATTTTCATTGTTAAGCAGACCTCACGTGCATTTGCCCTGTCAAGCAGCGTACATACGTCTAACGAGGAAGTTTTGTAGAAAAGGGCAACGAAAAAGACAATTTTTCTTAGGATAAACAACAGACAAGTTTCAATGGATTCGACCCATGAGTAAAGTTGACTGAAGAAAGAGAAATTGAAAGGCACAGACTATACGAAATGAAAAAAAAAGGGTTGAGAGAAACATCGAGCAATCCAGCCTGACGTGTTTATGTAAATAGATGACAGAACAGAGATTTGGAGAGTTATGGGAAAGACAAATTATGTTAACATTACAAAGGATTAGGAAGTTGTGGCGAGTCATGATCGCCTTCGTTCTGAAGAGATACGGGACATAAATGAAGGAAATAAAAAAAATAAAGAAAACCTTAAGTTTCAGGCGACGAAACTAATATTCGGTGAACATCTTCAAATGAATTTCTTACATTTCACTCGACGTATTTTGAATATCTCCACAATAATCATAAAAAAATACTTTGTTTTGAAGTAAAGAATCCTTCTTTTATTCTCTTTGATCTTACTGATTAGGTTCTTAAATGGTTTTTTTGCGTCAACTGACTATTTCGAGAAAAAAAAAAGACGGTTTTCTCGAAGA
>OZ010613.1:11919287-11981787 GCA_963932145.1 Acanthosepion lycidas | reverse complement strand
AATCGAAAACAGAAAATATATAGTATAAGAAATAAATAATAATACGTAAAATAAATTTACCTAAATTCATCCAAATAAATAAATAAATAAATAAAAAGCTGATCCCGATAAACTAACCATTAGAAAAAAACAAATAAAGATAATCAATCCAAATAAATACATGAAGTAATAAATAAAATAAAACTACTCCCGCCAAAATAATAGTTAGAATAAACGACAACAATCAACCACAAAATTGAATAAATAGCTTGAATTATCTTCCCAAACCAAAACAAAACTATTAAATAAGCGATATAAACACATTTTTACTACGTTAATAAAAACACCGATTAAAATAAAAATAAATAAATAAATAAATAAATATATAAGTTAAGAAATAAAAATAAAAAAATAAAAACAAGCAAAATAATTCAACCCAAATAAATAAATAAACAAACAAATGACTTCCGGTAAAATAACCGGCAAAATAAACTACCCACAATGCACCACTGACATGCATCTATATAAATAACTGAGAAAAATAACAGCACTCGTTGCCTGACGATTGCATCTAGCATGAAACAGACTGTCGCCTCTAAGTCTTGACTTCTATGTTCACTTTTATATATATATATATATATATATATATATATCTTTTAATTATAAAACAGATATTGGCATGATGTGAATTAGACCAAGAAACTGTAGTATTAAAAGGCGTTCAATACCCTTACAAGTAACATAAAATTATAACATGTAAAGATATTAAGTTTAAAAAAAAAATGGCCAGTCACGCTACCTTGGTTTCAACCATTCCGTATCTTCAGGCAATTTCATCCAGATAATCAGCTAACACTTTATTATTTATAAAGAAACCGAATGTTTGAAACAAGGTAAGCTTGACGGGCTGATCTCCTAATTTTGAAAAATCTCTCTCTCTCTCTCTCTCTGAATATATATATATATATATATATATATATATATATATATAGTTGTATATTTAGGCAGCAATCCTTCGTTTATGCATGTTTCATTAAAAACGACAGAAAAGGAACTACAGTTAGTCTAATTTGGTGGTCTATAAGGTGGTTAAGGAAGCTGAAGTAGGAAAAGCACTAATCAACAACGGCTTCCCTAACCACCATATAGACCACCAAATTAGACTATTTCTCCCTAAAGTAAGTAATAACAATAGTGAACACAGTCAAATATTACATATACATTTATTACAAAAACCAAATGTACATTAATTACAAACAAGACAAATCTTCAATTAGAAATAGAATACAGAAATATACTACCCCAACTGACCCGAATAAAAGAATCAAATTAATTATCTACTATAAAAAAATTTAAGACAGCTAACCTTATCCTCAAAAATAACAACACCCCAGTTAAGTCAAAATTACAAAGAACGAACATTATCTATGAGTTCAAATGCCCCTTAAGTAACTGTATTCCTGATCAAACTGGACTCATAAATAATTACATCGGTTACACAACAACACGCTTATCCAGACGCCTTACGTTTTACCTATCTGATCATAGCTCCATTAGAACCCATTTAAACACACACACACAAACTTACCAGACTTCATTAGAAATATACTAGTAGAAAACACAAACATAATAACTGCATCCACCTGTAAAAATGATTAAAGATAATGGAAGCTTTAATAATAAAAAAGAAAAAGCTAACTCTTAGCAATATTAACTACGAACAAGGCTAACAATGTGCTAACCGTATTCGGAAATTAAACACACTAAGACATACACATAATGCACATACTCAATTAAGCTGAAAAATCGAATTCTCCTTGATAATGGCTAAATGTATAGCCGAAAGCTCTCGGAACTATAACACATTTTTTACGCACTCTTTGTCGAGAAAAGTAAGCTCTTGTTCGAACACAAGAAAAATTAAATAAAAAACTTAACCGTAGTACCTTGTCTGTCGTTTTTAATGAAACATGCAAAAAGAATGGATTGCTGCCTAAATGCACAACTATATATATATATATATATATATATGACAGACAAGATTTACTTCTTTAGGCTCTTGTTGAGTTTCTATTGATGCCAAATAGTTTGTTTGATTTCCAGTGGGGATTTGAAAATGTTATTACCGAAATTGTGACAAACAGTAGTGACAAACAGTAGTCAGTCGTACACGGGACGTGTACGACTGACTACTGTTTGTCATTATAAAAGAAATAATATCCAAGTCGTGTGAGGGCCAGTGTAGTGTGAATACTATTAAGCGAGCGTAGGTTGTAATGAACGCGTGTTCTCTCTTTCCCAGAAATAAAATTTGTTTCAATCTATGTGCGTAGGTGTTAAAATGACTTTGAACTGAAAAGTCATTTTAAGCAATAGGTGATAAATTCAGAATTTGAATCTTTACAAGCTACGAACAATATTCGAAAAGACTCGGATCATTATACGTAATTTTGCAAAGTTGCTCTACAAGTTTCCACGAAATGACATATTTGACTCAAGGAGACACTTACGAAGAACCACAACCGACATTTATTGTCTGTTTTATTCAGTGACTGACGCCCCCCACACACGCACACACGTACACACACACACACACGCATATATATTATTATTATTATTATTAATTGTTATATTTTTCCACGCTTCCCTTCAATTATTTATATACACAATTCAATATAAGATCCCCTATGAAGAATGACATCTCATTTAATATTGGTTGTTTCTCATGTATTACGACATTTTTTGAGCATTTCACGCCTAGCAAGGCGGGAAGCCATTAGTACGCAAGGGGTTACAGAGGATTTGTAGCGAGAGCAGATAGGAGTGATAGAGGAAAGGATGAAGAGAAGGATAATGGATAGATCAAGGCAACTTGAGATTTCGATTGATATTACATTTGAATAATTGGAGATTATAGCTCTCAGGGAAACTGGAATAGGGAAGAGAGTTCCACAGGCGAGAGGTGTGAGACATGAAGCTGTTGGAGTAGAAGAGACGGCTACATTTAACAGTTTCAACAATGAAAAGGTGAGAGTGGGATGCCAGTCTCATAGGACGCTTGAATTCGCGAATTCTTGGAACCAGCTAAAACAGCTCATCGGAGCAATTACCATGAAAGTATTTGTAAAAAAGACAGTGAGAGGCGACGGCACGTCTGTGAGAGAGCGACTGCAGACGAGATACCAGATCAGGGCTAATTATACTGCATATCCGCCTCCGGAGTCTATCAAGAACCCCGAGGCAAACAGAAGGGGCTCCAGATCATATATGACAGCAATACTCCATGCAAAGGCGAATTGTTGATTTGTAGATTTGAAGGATCGATTCCGGGGAGAAAAATTTCCTGGCGCGACACAAGGAGCCAACTTTCCTAGTGTTGGGCGAAGCAGTTGACTCAATGTATTTGTTCCATCTCAGGTCAGTAGACTTCGTGAGACCGAGCAGCCGCAGAGAGGCGCTTTCAGGAAGTTGAGCGTCAGATATTCTAATGGTGGGCAGGGAAGGTTCTCTGTAATTTTGAGTATCTGTTTGGATAATCGCTTTTATATTAAACAAGACATGGACAAGGAAAATGATGAACAGACAAATATAAAGATATTAAAGCTACTTATCATTTCATATTGCACAATCATCAGGTGATTCGAAAACTCAGGGCAAAAATGGCGGCTATATATATATATATATATATATATATATATATATATATATAATCTCTCACAGGTAGCACGACGCGGAGATTGATGTACAGTGTAATCTTTAGGTACTGGATATAGACTGACCTTTATGTAATCTAAATTTTAATAAAATATCTGGTTAACGCAATTTTGGAGCAGTCAGTATATTATACGGAGATTACAGTTTTTTATTTTAAAAGTATATTTTGAATTTAAAATAGGCGGCATTTTTTATTATATATATATATATATATATATATATATATATATATATATATATATATATATATATACAAATTATTAATTTCAATTTAAAGTTGTGAATATTAATTTTATATTAAGCATACACGGAGATTAATGGTTTTAAAAAATAATGTTTAATAAAATAAAAAATGAAAAAGAGAAAGGTAATTTACATTGAAAATTAATCTGGATCAACGGATAAAGAGATTTTTATGCAATACTCAATTCATTTCACTTCTTTAATAAGTTGTAAATATTAAATTACACCTATAATATATATATATATATATATATATATATATATATATATATATATATATATAAATTCATGAATTTATGAATTATAACTGCACCTTTAATTGAAATTAAATACATATATATATATATATATATATATATATATATATATATATATATATATATATATATATATGAAAAAGAAGAGAAGAAAGATGCCGCAAACGTTTTTGGTTGTAATGTGAATTTTTTTAGAAAAAAATATTATGCATTATTTTCCATAATTTTACTACACGCGTTTCTAGTCTGGCGACCGTCTTCAGGTAAAAGCGGATATTTTTCACATATTATTAAAAATAATTAATTTTTTCCGTATGTTTTTCAATGTTAAATATTCTCGATATGAGACATTCTCTGTTTGTCCGTTAGTAATCCAAATGTCTTTTGTCATATTCCCTAGTTGACGAATGGGTTTATAAGACGATCATACGCCGACCAGAAGATATATACATTCTCACACCTGTGGAGAGATACAGGCTATCTCTTCCAGATCGTGATAATGGACATTTGGTAAACAAAAAATATTTTAAGAACACTGTTCGATTAGGATAATCGAACAGTAATCTTTTCCCAGGTTTGCTTCGGTTTCAACACAAATATTGATCCACAATTTCAGGGATGAACGATAAGGCTTAGTGAGTTTTGATACAAGAACTTTAATATGTACAGATATACAAAATATTAAAATAAAAGAAAATATAAGCATGAGTAAAAAATATCCGACGACCAGATCTCAAGACTTACGTTGGGATATCAAAATACGCCTAACTCCAAATGGATTCGACTGAACCCGAACGGACAAAAATATAAGCATGAATTACTATGAGTGCAGAAATCAACGCATACACAAAAGAGATGGGATAGGAGATACAATTATTATTTTGACATGTGGAAAGGTGTTTGTAAGAACATAATATTTATGGATGTATGTGTATCTTTCTAACACGGGTCCAAAATATATGATTACTTATCTTTATATTCAGTTCTCTTTTTTTATCATTGTCCTTTCTTTTCTTTTCTTGACACAAATACGATCTCACACACTTTCCGGCTGTAACAGAGATATACACTTTCTTCCTCTCTCTGTTTTTCCTTTTTTCTTTCCTTCTTTCTTTCTTCTTTATACAGTTCAGTTCACGAACCCGACTCACTGCAGCAGGTTTTCTTCTTCTTTACACAATTCAGCTTGTAACAGAGATATACACTTTCTTCCTCTCTGGTTTTCCTTTTTCTTCAAAACGCAGCGTAAAAATTTCTCTGCGTTTTTAATTTGGGGTTATCGAACAGAAATGCTTGTTCTTATATTTCTTGTCCGGAGTTGCCTGAGATGAATCGGACAAGTTCCATCATTATCAAATGAGTCTCATCTTTCCATTCATAAATTATCAGCGCTTCGATTTCGAGTCCTGCTCCTTCAAAGACTCCCAAGTAAATTTCTAACTCTCATATGTCTTGAGATTTAACGCGGATTCCAGCTTACAACAGTCTCCTGTCTAGCTTCTGTCTAGACATTTGTTGCTACGGGCAATTGGGTCATTCAACCTCTTGACTTTCTATCCCAAAATGTCACAAGACTTCCACGTGACCCCCATTCTGTTGCTAGGCGGAAATTAACCTTAATATATGCGTGTATGCGTGTTTATGCTATCTGCGTCCGTCACACTTACTTGAATTGGCAATGAAGAGTTCTGCGCGAAGGGTCATAAAACAATTAAGGTTGGTCCAAGAGAAATGATGAATTACTTATCGGCATTTTATCTTTTAATGTTTTACTGACCCCTATGTGTTCTTGGATCTGTTTCCATTTTCGTGTATTTATATATATATAATATATATATATATATATATATATATATATATATATATATATATAAAATTTGCAAATTAAAAAAATAATAATGTTTTTTCATGAAAGTATTTATTTATTTGTATATATATTTGATATTTCAGATTGGCCTCAATCTTTCTTCAGAAATAACTGTTTGTTTACAAGTAGCGTCCGTCGCACCCTGTATACATATATATATATATATATATATATATATATATATATATATATATATATATATATAGGGTGCGATGGGTAAATTTTTGCCATTTTATATTTTTAATTTCCCGCATGCGCGTTGTTTTTAATTTTGTTAACTGTACAGTATATTAGGATCAGTTGCGAACCATGTGCGAGAAAAAGAGCTCCATGACACAATTCATTCCGACAGAAATATGGAAACTCCATGTTATACAGCTTGGCATTCGCGACGGAAGCTCCAATAGGAACAATTCAGAGTGTTTGGGTGTCAAACTGACGACAGTACATAGGATTTGGAAACGTTGGGATGAGTTTAATGATGATTACGATGTTGTTTGGAGTGATCACTGGTGATGGTGACGTTATGCCTCCATATTCATTTCTCCACGGGGATTCAGATTCAAGACGGAGGCATACAGCAAATGTCTTGAAGAGTTGATGCTAACCTGGACCAAGAGGGTGGCTGCTAGAAGATACTATGTCTGGCAACAGGACTCTGCACCATGCCACACAAGTAGAAGAAAGCAGTCATGGCTCTCAGACAATTTCTGCGACCACATCACCCCTTACATCTGGCCACATTACATCCAAAACAGCAACCCCTTTTATTATTATGGCTGCGGCGCATTTGAACGAGAAACGAAGAACTGGTTGTAATACCAAATATCAACTGAAGACAAGGCAGCATTCGCCAACTTAAACAAAGAAACCACCCAGAATAGTTGCAGTAGTTGAAGCCAATGGCGATCTAATTGAATAAATGTACTCTCTAGTATTTCAAGATATTTTCGTTTAATTTTAAGAAATATATCTATTAAAATGAAATGTCAATGTTATTTTACTTTTGTGAAAATTTGGACGACAATTTATCCATCGCACGCTGTAGATATAACTTTCGAAAGTGTCTGAAAATCATATCATGGATTGACCCAAGTTGCACAGTTGTGCTAGCACGAAGTCGCAAGTCATCGTGAGCGAGGTTTGAGCGTATTGGCTTTGTTCGGGCTGTTGGTCACGCTCAATAACGCGCTCTCTCTCAGGAACTGTAACTAAGGTCAACTCAGCATAGTTGCTTTATAAAAAATAGGTCGGCCTTGTGGGTGTTGAACAAACACAAATGTACCTGAGCTGGCGTCTGCAACAGGGATTATCGAGGCGCCCTAGTAGACGGGCATCCTCAAACATGAATGGCCATCCACCCATCATATATATATATATATACATACATACATGTATCATTAAAAACTACAGACAAGGTACTACGGTTAAGCTTTTTATTTAATTTTTTTGTGTTCGAACAAGAGCTTTCTTTTCTGGACAAAGGGTGTGTAAGAACTGTCCAAATGTTTTATATTTCCGAGCCTTTCGGCTATACCTTTAGCCATTATCAAGGATGATACAATTTTTCAGCTTAATTGAGTGTGTGCGTTCTGTCTTTAATTTCCGAATACGGTTAGCAGATTGTGGCCTTGTTCGTAGTTAATATTGTTAAGAGTTGTTTTTTTTCTTTTTTTATTAATAAAGCGTCCATTATTTTTAGTCTTTTTTTGCAGGTGGATGCAGTTAATATATTTGTGTTTTCTACTAGTATGTTTCTAATGGAGTCTGGTAAGTTTGTGTGTGTGTTTAAATGGGTTCTAATGGAGCTGTGATCAGATAGGGTAAGGTAAGACGTCTGAAATTAAACTCATCGGAAATTCGTAGGCGATATCATCGGACACCCTTTGTCCAGAAAAGAAAGCTTTTGTTAGAACACAAGAAAAAGTTAGTACCTTGTCTGTCATTTTTTAATGAAACATGCATAAAGGAAGGATTGCTGCCTAAATATACAACACACACAGACACACACGCACACACACACATATATATATATATATATATATATATATATATATATATATATATATATATATATATATATATATATATATGCATGTTTCATTAAAAACGACAGACGAGGTACTACGGTTAAGCTTTTTATTTAATTTTTCTTGTGTTCTGAAAAGAGCTTTCTTTTCTGGACAATAGGTGTGTAAAAACTGTCCAAATTGTTTATATTTCCGAGCGCTTTCGGCTATACCTTTAGCCATTATCAAGGATGATTCGATTTTTCAGCTTAATTGAATTTAACGTTGAAGCAAGATGTACAGTTTTGTAGTGGGTATGCGCATGTTCTAATGTAACATGAATATTTATTCCTCTAGTTTTGCATTGAGCTCTGTTTTAAATTAATGTTTTGAACACTAAAATCTTACTCTTCGTTCTTTTACATTTGGAAATAAATAAATAGTATATAAACTTTCAGAGTTTAGTCGTTTGACATAGTATATATGTTATAGGGTTGAAGTAATTTTAGGTTCACACACACACACACATACACACACACACATATATATATATATATATATATATATATATATACTAAGATGGAAGAGGCTATTTGGAATGAAAGTGAGAGAGAAGGTTTTTAGGAAGAATCGGCGGAAACCCAATCTGAAACAGGAAGCAAGAGATAAACCTCTACTTTTGTTCAAATACCCAGGATGAAGTGAAAACGGGCGATAGGCTAAGCTCCCTACGCCTACTGATGGAAAAAAACAATTTAATAAATATTATATAAACTTTCAGAGTTTAGGTTGACAGAGTATATAGAGTTGAAGTAGATTTTAGAAGGAATCAGAAAACCAATTCTAAATAAGAAAAAATGGATAAACCTCTATTCCTGTTCAAAAGGTCGGGATGGAGTGTGAACCGGGCGATGGTCGGACCTATCATCAGGTTCAGATATTTATGGGCGCATGACCGAGAGTTTCGAACGTTCACTGAATGAAACCCGGGTTCGAAACCCACCTCGCAATTTTCGATTTGTCAGGATGATGACTTTTTCATTTTATTGGTCTGGGGTAAGATCGTCGATGTTATTCTAGCCTCGTTCAGAAATTAAATCATGCCAGATAATATCCTCTCTTCGAGAAACTGTAAATGACGACTGCTCAGCGTCGTGGCAGTATAAACCACACATGGGCGTGGTAGGTGGTGAACAAAGATTAATATGATCTAACACGAGTCTACGACAGGGATTGACTAGCCGGCTTAGTCAAGGGGTGTGCTCGGAAAACGAGAGTAGACGACCATTAGATATGCAAGGTATATTTAGGCAGCATGATTTACAAACACACACACACATACACACACACACATATATATATATATATATATATATATATATATATATATATATATATTCGTGAAACATTCACACAAAAAAAACAAATATAGAGGTTAATGATTAAAATGGCGAGAATACATTTCGCAAACAATATAAATAAGATACATCAATCCCGAACCTGTATATCAATGATATGATCCCTGTTTATAAATTCCAGTTGCATAAGGCCTTTTTAATTTTTTACAAGCTTTCGTCTGTTACTACAGACATCATCAGGTATGGAAATAGATTTTGTTCTTGTTTTTACTTCTCGGTAATAAGAGGACAACGAAAATAGAGATGTAATCCGAAAAAATGCTATGAGAAATGTGTTATTGTTTTACTTTCTTTGTGTGAATGATTCATGAATTTATAAATTATAATTGCACCTTTTAATTGAAATATATATATATATATATATATATATATATATATATATATATATATATATATATATATATATATATATATATATATATTTGTATGTATTTAAGTGGCATTTATTGTATATATATTGTATGTATTTAGGTGGCATTTTTCATTAAGGCATGTTTCATTAAATAATATAAACAAGTTCTGTTTATTTCTTTTAAATAAATTCCTTTCATATTGTCGAATAAGCTTTTTAGCATTACCACTGAAACAGGAAAGAAAATGACCATGTTGATACATGTTTTTTTTGTTAATCCTGTCTAAGCTTTCGGCTTACGTAAGCCATCATATATATATATATATATATATATATATATATATATAGTTGAATGGATATGAGCATGTGAATATTGTTTGAGGACCGCATAAACGTGAAACCGACGGTCACAAACTAATATCCATTCAACTGAATATGTTAACTCTAACTTTCCACTAAACATTGCGAGCGCACACACACACACACATACGTACACACACACACACGCACACACATATATATATATATATAACACATCATATATTATGACAAAGATTTTCCGACAAAGATTTTCTATTTATATATTATTTTTATATTCAATTTTGTTGATATTTTGTTCACAATCAACTATAAACAAGATCGTTCAGTAGCTTATTTCCGTTGTTCCATTTAATCTTTATTTTAATAAAAAAAACTATTATGTAAATTTTTGTAACTTTGTATAATATTTATGCATTACACCCTAATCTTTATTCGGTAAAAATTTCATTGCTCATCATGCATTACTTTTTAAGTAATACACATATTTATGTCTTTGTTGTTTCTGTTCCTTATATTATGGCCGCTACTGTATGTATACATGCATATATATATATATATATATATATATATATATATAAATATATATATATATATATATATATATATATATATATGTATGTATATATATATATATAAAACACATCATATATTCTGAAATGTACTAAGTCCGAAAAGGTTTTCTATTTATATATTATTTTTATAGATACAAATATATAACTAAATGATCTATTTATAACAAACAGTCTAACAAAATTTACGGCAAAATATACAAAAAAATTCTTAGAAAATGTGCACTCTCCGTGAGGAATCGAACTTGTACCTTACAATGGAACCGTTACATTTTATACTAAGTCCGATAATTATTTAAGATATTTTCTTTTTATACGTTTTTTTTTTTTTAAATACAAATATTTAAGTAAATGCTCTGTTCATAATAAACTGTATTAACAAAAATTACTCACCTGGATGTCCGAGAAATATGTGTCCTCCGACCGGTAAATGGTGTTAATACTTTTTATTATAAACATAGTATTTACTTAAATATTTCTATATATAAAAAGGACGCATAAACAGAATATATATATATATAATGGACTCTCCCGTCGGTTTCGACGAATGAGGATCTGACAGCTTATTGATTCAGTTATGAAATTTTGTGCGATAATCTTATGTGGCATTTAAGACCGGCTAGTGATTTACAAAGGAGGCCACATATGGAGCAAGTGTGAGGATTGTGAGATGAGATCACTGTTAGATTGGCTGACCTTTTAGATCTTTCTCTCGCTTCTTGAAGATGATTCAGACAAGCAGATTGAAAATTGCTGAGTCCACAAAAACACGTTGATCTCTATTCTACCCGATCCAAGTCTAAGCGCTCAAGGGAGTTATGTGGCATATTGATATATATATATATATATATATATATATATATATATATATATGTGTGTGTGTGTGTGTGTGTGTGGTTGGATAGATGTGAGCTTGTGAATTGGGCGCTTTCTAATAAGTACCGCGCATATAATATATAAATAATTATACACATATATATATATTTATTTATATTTATATACACACACTTTTCACACACACACACACACACACACACACACACACACACACATATATATATATATATATATATATATATATATATATATATATATATATAGCTTAGGGGAAAAATCTCCGACTGATGCCTAATCAATCAGGTTTCGATCATGGCTTGGGGCAATCGGATGTCTAGCCACGCTCATGAAAAGAGATACAGCGAAACAGTCTGTCTGTGGATGACAATACATATATATATATATATATATATATATATATATATGTGTGTGTGTGTGTGTGTGTGTGTGTGTGTGGTTGGATAGATGTGAGCTTGTGAATTGGGCGCTTTCTAATAAGTACCGCGCATATAATATATAAATAATTATACACATATATATATATTTATTTATATTTATATACACACACTTTTCACACACACACACACACACACACACATACATATATATATATATATATATATATATATATATATATATATATATATATATATAGCTTAGGGGAAAAATCTCCGACTGATGCCTAATCAATCAGGTTTCGATCATGGCTTGGGGCAATCGGATGTCTAGCCACGCTCATGAAAAGAGATACAGCGAAACAGTCTGTCTGTGGATGACAATACATATATATATATATATATATATATGTGTGTGTGTGTGTGTGGTTGGATAGATGTGAGCTTGTGAATTGGGCGCTTTCTAATAAGTACCGCGCATATAATATATAAATAATTATACACATATATATATATATTTATTTATATTTATATACACACACTTTTCACACACACACACACACACACACACACACACACACACACACACACACACACACACATATATATATATATATATATATATATATATATATATATATATATATATATATATAGCTTAGGGGAAAAATCTCCGACTGATGCCTAATCAATTAGGTTTCGATCATGGCTTGGGGCAATCGGATGTCTAGCCACGCTCATGAAAAGAGATACAGCGAAACAGTCTGTCTGTGGATGACAATACATATATATATATATATATATATATATATATATATATGTGTGTGTGTGTGTGTGTGTTTGTATATATATATATATATATATATATATATATATATGTATATTCAGGGTGGCAATAAAGCCAATATACAGTTACATACAATAACAATTACGACAAAGCAATTAATGAGCAGTCCACAAAATTATTATTAAAATGGTTCTGATTAATTCTGGTTAATAATAAGTAAATGTTATGGTAATCCATCGTAAATTAATAAACGATGATGTTCCAATTTCTTGCTTCAATACTTCAACTAACAAGATGTCTTCCAAAAAATATTTGTTAAATAAATTTAATTGGTTCTTTTCAGTATACTAGAAATGATTTTGTTGGCTACATACTGGAATTTTGTGTAGCGTTACAATTCAAATGACCCCAAATATTCTCGTATCAGAGAAGTGATGGCATGTTTAAAACGATTACTTGATGTCAGGTCACATCGGAAAAGTATTCAATATATATTTAGAGGTATTATTATTATAAATATTTTTATTATTATTATTTTGCTCCCTTAATTTTTTAATATAAATTTTAGAATACATTTCCTGCGATAAAAGATATTTTTTGTAATATATGTTGTTTCTTTTCTAAAATAATTGCTTGTCGTATCTCGAATTTTTCCCTAGGTCTTAGATCTCTAGAGTATCTTGGTATTACCTACCAATATTTACCATATGTTAGCAGTTACACTCTGGATGCTTTTGAAGTGATTATTAGAATGTGCGCCAAATTTCACTAAGATTCAATAAGTGGCCCGTCAGTTTACGAGAAACTATTTTGTATGTGTGGACGCTTTATGAAAGTAATGATTTCTTTTGCTTATTGATATTAGACATACGAATTTGAAAACAAAATTGTTTTTAAATAGAGGGGCACTTTTTAATCCCTTACTACTAATTAGGTTAAAAAAAATTTTCATAGTAAATGATGAATCTAAAGTGTTTATTTGTATCGTTAAAAACGTAATAGTAAATTACTCTTAAGGGCGTCATCGTTTATTGTATATATATATATATATATATATATATATATATATATATATATATATATATATATATTTATAAATATATATATATATATACAAATATAGATAACTAGACTGGTCTCGAAAATACTTTCCCTGACGATCCGTTTAGGTGAAAACTGGGTAGGTTTGTCTGGCTCACTAGGTTTATATATATATATATATATATATATATATATATATATATATATATATATATATATATATATATATATATATAAAGAAAAACAGACCACTTTAAGGCTCCATTGTAATAATTTATTTCACCAGAGACACCAGAGACTTTTATTTTTCCCTGGATCTTCGGACATCAATTTCAAAAGGTGAAACGAAAAATGAAATTAAAATTTACACTTTTGACGGCCAGTATTATTAAGCTTATATAAGTTGACATATAAGGTGGTGAGGAATGGTGTGAGATACATGGTTGATTTTAGAGAGGGAAAGGAGAGTTTTAAAATTTATTTTTATATTTCTGTTTATTATAATACTCAATATTGAGGAAGGAGGGGGTAAGGATCAGACATTGACCTATTTAATCGGTCAACTCAACGGACATGATATGTGGAAAGGGAAGGAGAAAAATGGAAAATAAAAACGAGGGAAGTAAAGAGAAAAGAGATGGACTTAGGTTTTTCGGAGGAAGAAGAGGGGTGGTATAGCTTTAGCAATTTAGATAAAAACAGATTTTAACCTTTGATAGTAATTTAAATGTTTAAAAACTCCACAAAGAAATTAATTTAATGCTTGTTAGCAATTTAAATATTCAACTTCTCTACAAATAAATTAGGGAATACTATATTAATAAACAACAATAATAAAAACAAACCTAAAAACCTTAATGACACATTTTATTTGAAATCCCAAAATACTCTACTCAGTAATAAATTATTAGAACCTTTTGAACACGACTTAATTAATTTAATCAAAAAGATATCCTTTAGAAAGAAACGCAACCCATTCCAAGCCAAACTCAAAAATGACATTACAAATATCAAAAACTCAAAAAAAAAACTATGGATCAGAGCTGATAAATCCAAAAATATCTACAAAATTGATCCATCTGAATACAACCATCTAATTCTGAATACAATCTCTAATTCTTATAGAAAAGATAAAAACTTTAGACACTTATCCTCCATACACAGAGAAACTGTTAAATTCGCCTATAAATATAATATTGCGAAAAGAATCGGTATAACTCATTTAAAAGACACCTACTTACTTTTTAAAGACCATAAACCAAACTTTCAAAATAATCTACATTCCAGGCCGATAAATCCTTCCAAATCAGAGTTAGGCCTAATTTCTAAAAAAATACCCTTAAAAGAATAAACACATCTATCATTACTATATATATTCGCCCCCCCCACTGAATATTTGCATATTTTTAAAGGAAATGCGAATATTTGCAAATACTTACTGAGTTTACCATAAAATTCGTGAAATTTTTACAAGTTTCGATATGTTATATTCAAAGATAAAGATTTTTTAAAATATTGGTACAGTCCAAAATTATTGCCCCCTCCTTATAAAAGTTATAAGGTAATATTGCTCTATAGCAATTGTAATGTTTCTTTTCTTAATTTGACCTTTAATACAAAACTCCATTTGAAAATGAAAGAGTATTGACGTCATTCTATAACATTCTAAAAGGTAATAATGAGGACAATATATGAGTGCCATGTATCGCGTTAACGCATTCGTTCTGCAACCATAGCGAAGACTGCTGAACTTGACAGAAAACATTTTGAGAGAATGGAAAACGAAAACTTTCTGAGAGAACGGAAAGGAAAATTGTTAGAGATGTCTCGAAGAATACTAATGTAATTTCAAAGGACATCGTCAATGACGTAAAGGCGTCAGGATTGAATGTATGGACGGAGACAATCACTAGAATGCTTTCATCGAGTAGGACTTAAGCTTATCGCCCAAGGAAAACTGCCCTACTTAAGATTAAACAAATAAAATGGAAATTAACTTATGACAGAAGCCATCGAGAACATAGGGGTATATAATGGAGCTCTATAAAACAAAGTGTATGAAATCTGTCTTTGGGATGTAACTGGATGTTCCAGTATGGCAATTACCCAAAACACGGAAAAAATTGTTACAAAAATTGTTACTATATACTTAGATGATTAATTTAAGGTATTACCTAACCCCGCACAAACTTCTGACCTAAACCCCATTGAAAATTTATGGGCATCTTTAAAGAAAAAGCCTTAGAGAAAGAAGTCATCCAAATTTTGAGGAACTAGAATTGCCAAAGAAGAATGGAGCAAAATACCTATCAGTGTCTGTAGTGATCTTGTAAGGAACTATCAAAATGATTAAAGGCAATAATCAAGAATAAAGTATACACAATTGATGACTGAGTTAAGAGGGTCTATGTTAAATGCTTTTAGCATTATTGTGTGATATTAAAATAAAAATTCTATTGTGTTTGTCACTGAACATTCTTTCAAATCCATTATTTCAGCATTTGTGGAAAACTTTACATGAAGTTGCCATGACTATATGAGGTATTACAGCTTTATTTGCAATTATGGAAGTGAATAATTCTGTCCACAAGCGTATATAAAAAAAGCGGCAAATTTATTTGCACTGATCTATCTATCTATCATCGATCGATCTATCTATCTATCTATCTATCTATCTATCTATCTATCTATCTATCTATCTATCTATCTATCTCAGCCTGTTCATTATCTATCTATCTATCTATCTATCTATCTATCTATCTATCTATCTATCTATCTATCTCATTCTGTTCGTATCTATCTCATTCTGTTCATATCTATCTATCTATCTATCTATCTATCTATCTATCTGATTTATCTTTTGGGAATAATTGACATTTAATAACCTTGAATAAATTCCTTGAATATTAATCTTGAATAATCATTCGACTGTCGCGATTAACTCTGATTGGTTCTTTTATGATTGATTAATTGTTGATCAATCTTATGACTCGTCATTTAAAGGTCATTGGCCGACAACATTCGCCTTTCGTTTTTTCTTTCCCCTATAGCTAAATAACTCACTGTTTTTTGAGCGTCAAGTTATCGTACATTTCAAAGAAGAACATCCGACGTGAGGATTGAAGAAATGTGCAGAAATTCTTCATGGATTCTTCAGTTGCATCAATCATCACCAAGTTTGTTTTACGTCCTTCTAAATTTACTGCCTTTTTTACTACAGAGCGTGTAGATGAAGTATATTTAACCAGCAATTACACACACATATATACATACACACATACATACATACACACACACACACACACACATATATATATATATATATATATATATATATATATATATATATATATATATATGAAACAAATGAAAACTACAGACAAAAGTTCATTTTCGCCATCAAGACATTCATTTCTGTAGTTGACTGCTACCATCAAGCAGAAATATTTCTTCTCCTGATGATGGCCATGTTGGCCGAAACTAGTCGAGGAATCTAAATGAAATAATAATAATAAAAACCAAAGAATATTAATCTACAACATAGTATGTTTGAAGATTTTAATTTTTTAACAATTTTTATTGTTCAATATATATATATATATATATATATATATATATGTAAGCCAATATATGGATATAGATCCGACAGTATGAAGAAAAATATACGGAAAAAACAAACAAAAATCCTTATATGCAATTATGCTGTTTTAATCTTAATATATGTTAATATATATTTTAGATCAAAATAGAATTCTTTTCATTTTTCATTCAAAATACTCAAATTTTAGGAATACGTTTTCACACCGTCGCCCACGTGACGACAACGTGACCATGTTTAAACGGAACGCTGATCATATAAAACTTTCAGTTATCTGTTTGGATAAGTCTTGTTCTTATGTCCATCGTCTTTGTCATGTTGAATTGATAATGTTAATTATATTTTATGAATAGGTCCTGAAGATGGTTTATTAGACCGAAACGTCCGACGTTGACATTATATTAACATTAAAACAGCATAATTAATTGCATATAAGGATTTTTGTTTGTTTTTTCCGTATATTTTTCTTCATATATATATATATATATATATATATATATATATATATATATATATATATATATATATATATATATATATCAGATCATTGCATTGGTGTCGATTTCTGGTGATTGAGAACTTGCCTCGTTCAGTTTCAAGTCAGACTTTGTTGCATTTTGACGTTTTGCCTGAAAATAAATGTCCTAAAGATGGAGGTGGGAAAAATTGCATTTTCGTCATATCTTGCTCTATGGATTTCGATAAAGAGTAAGTGTCGAAATCGTGACAAAAAACATTCAGAAATTTATTTGGATCGTGCTTCAGCTTTTCGAACAATCAAAAATTGTCTTGATAGATTTCTTCGGGGTAATTCCGACCTAATTGATCAAAAATGCTCTGACGTCGATGAAGATATGCTCAGCTTGCTATCTTGGAGAATAAACCTAAGATTTTCACTGAGGAGATTGCTAAGAGTTTGAAGATCGATATCTCAACTGACTCATTCCATTTGACGAAATTTAGGTTTAAGAAAAACAGACGATTTTGGTTTCATTTTTCACCATCACAGCACATGTTGAAAAACAGACTTTGCAGAAGTTTTGAAACGGAAAAAAGCTTCATTAACAACCATATTCTCCTTATTTGTTTCATCTGGATTTTCATTTGTTCCAGTTTCTACAGAAAAATTTAAATGACAAAAACTTTGACTCTGGACAGTCAATTTGATCCAACAAAGATTAAATAAATGTCAACTTTATAAACAATACAATATATTGAATAAAAAAATAACTGAAATTGAAATGTTATTTAAAATGTACAAAAGCTTAAAGAAAAACTAATTAATATCCATTCTGAAATTCGTGATCTGCTTAAAGCCGAAGCAATAAAAGACAGTCACAACAAGGGAGGAAAATGCTTCCAAGCTCCTAACAAATCCATTAAAAATCGTTGCCAAGGACCTAGGTAAACATACTCATATAACTATAAAAAAACGGATAAAAACAATATCTTTGTTGTATTAAAAAAAATTATTTATGTGAGATAACAGAAAATATTCCCACGCTTCTCTCACAGGTTTTCTCGACATCATTGCTGTATAAACCACAGGTTGGTTTTCTAGGTGTTGAACAAACACATAATGCGTCTGGGCAAGCGTCTACAATAGGGATTAGTTTGGCGCCCTAGTAGACGGATATCCCCAAATACGAGTGGACAGCCACCACCACCACAATTATCATCATCACCATCATCAAGCCTATACAAGACGTCTACTCCTGGAAGTGAGACTAATTAGTGGTAGAACTGGATAACCATTACCACATCCCCTTGAAGCGAATAGACTTTATACCCCCCCTCGTGGATCTCAAGTTTATTTGTCTACTTTCACTTGCTCCCCACCTTCTTTCTAAAGAACGTCCTGGGTATGACGATAAACTACATCCGCTTCCTGGGTATGACGATAAACTACATCCGCGTCCTGGGTATGGCGATAAACTACATCCGCGTCCTGGGTATGGCGATAAACTACATCCGCGTCCTGGGTATGACGATAAACTACATCCGCGTCCAGGGTATGACGATAAACTACATCCGCTTCCTGGGTATGGCGATAAACTACATCCGCGTCCTGGGTATGACGATAAACTACATCCGCTTCCTGGGTATGGCGATAAACTACATCCGCTTCCTGGGTATGACGATAAACTACATCCGCGTCCTGGGTATGGCGATAAACTACATCCGCGTCCTGGGTATGACGATAAACTACATCCGCTTCCTGGGTATGGCGATAAACTACATCCGCTTCCTGGGTATGACGATAAACTACATCCGCGTCCTGGGTATGGCGATAAACTACATCCGCTTCCTGGGTATGGCGATAAACTACATCCGCGTCCTGGGTATGACGATAAACTACATCCGCGTCCTGGGTATGGCGATAAACTACATCCAACAGTAAGGCCTCAGATAATGTTTTCGGAAAAATAATGTTGTCAGCTATACGTTTTTTGTAGGGAATAATGTTGTCAGCTATACGTTTCTTGTAAGAAATAGTGTTGCCCGCTATACGTTTTTTTTTTTGTAAAAAATAATGTTGCCAGCTATACGTGTTTTTGGAACCATAATGTTGCCAGCTATACGAGTTTGAAACAATAATGTTGCCAGCTATACGATTTTGAAACAATAATGTTGCCAGCTATACGTTTTTTATTCCATACAAAATAAGCATTTAAAATTCATATAAACTAGATTAGGCATTAAATAACCCACAGTGGTTGATATGCCATAAAACCCAAACAAACAAAAATCTTTCTAAAGATCTGTGTGTATTTCTGTCTATGGGTGATCTAGATCTGTCTCGTTTGTTGGTGACATCCTGTTCTTCACCGTCGATGCTTGGATATTTCGAACTCTTCCTGTCTTTCCTTGGTTCCTCATCAGTAATTTCCTGATGGGTACGTTGTTAAGGAAATCTTCCTCGTGGCTTTGCAACCGGCTGTTGTCGGAAATAAATATGATTTCGTATTCACCTGCGATTATTTGTTTGTCGCGTAGTTTTTTTTGTTCTGGCAAGTGTTGAGAAGCACCTCATCCACATTTCAATAAAGTCTGGGTCTTCTACATACAACAAAGGTCTTATCGGCGAAGCCAAATTGCTATGATATTCCAAGTAGGATGGCAGATTTGCGTATTCACTATCAGTATTGCTGTTCAAGACGAGGTATTTACGAGTTTCTCCACAATGACGCGATGTTACACAAGGTCAAACTTAATTTGGGTCATTTGAGCGCGCACACAGGGGTCAGGGGCCAAAAATTGCCTAGTCCAGTCAACCATCGGTAAGGCTTGCATCAGTATTGCTACCGACTCTCATCGCTCGTGCAATGAAGGTGTAATGCCACGGATATCTGTGCCTCTACCTCTGAATATTTTTCACAGATGCTCTTTGTCCACAGGGAGAGGCACAACTGAGTTGCGTTCTACCCGAAGACAGACGTAAGTGAGATGACAAAAGACCAAAACAGAATGGAGGTATGGTATTTACTCGTCTTCCCAAGGTGAAAAGAGGTGGCATATGTGGGTCACTCGAGCGCGTGCACCCGTGCCAGGGTTCAAAATTACCTAGCCCTCGTAAATCATCGCTATTACTACAAATCCCTTCTTTAGTGCAATTAGTGGGTACAGATGCGGACAGTTGTTCTTCGGGAGCTGGCACTTCCGTAATACTGTTTTCCAGATGCGTCTCTTCACGGTGAAAAGATGTAAAAGAAGGTCGGTTTTATGTCGGGCAAGGAAGCGCATACAGTTCTGTTCGATAAAAGTGAGACACCTGATTTCTTTTTATTAAATGTTTTCTTCTCCGCTGAAACGAAAGTTGAACTAAATTTAAAGGATAAGCGGTCTAAAATCCGAAGAAGAAGCTATGAAAGCTCTTTGAATTTAGCAGTAAGTACTGTCAAGCATCTGTTCAATACAATGTTCTGGGGATGCTTTTCTTTTCATGGAACTGGTTTCTTAAAACCTATTGAAAAGACCCTCAGGAGTGAGCAGTAGAAGACAATTTTAGAGTCTTGTCCGCTTCCTTCTGCTGAATGGGTTCAAATCGACCCCACCAAGCTCATATCTATGCAAGATAATGCTCCCTGTCACAAATCAAAATTGATGAAGGAATACTTTGATGAGAAGCAGGTGAGTGTTATGACATGGGCGCCCCAATCTCCTGACCTCAACCCCATAGAAAACTTATGGAGCATGTTGCTCACCTGCTTTCTCGAGAGCCCGTACTTTATAATGCTCCATATGTTTTCTATGGGGTTGAGGTCAGGAGATTGGAGCGCCCATGTCAAAACACTCACTTGCTTCTCATCAAAGAATTCCTTCATCAATTTTGATTTGTGACAGGGAGCATTATCCTGCATAAAAATAAGATTGGTGGGGTCGATTTGCACCCTTTCAGCAGAAGAGAGCAGACAAGACTCTAAAATTCTCTTGTACTGCTCGCTCCTGAGGGTCTTTTCAATAGGTTTTAAGAAACCAGTTCCATGAAAAGAAAAGCATCCCCAGAACATTATACTGAACGGATTCTTGTCAGTACTTAGTACTAAATTCAAAGAGCTTTCAAAGCTTCTTCTTCGGATTTTAGATCACTTATCCTTTGAATTTAGCTCAACTTTCGTTTCATCGGAGAAGAGAACATTTAGTAAAAAAATCAGGTGTCTCACTTTTTCTCAAACAGCACTGTATACCAGAGCAAGGACCCAAAATTACCCAGATCCTGCAACCGTTGGTTCCGCTGACATCGAAATTTTACTATAGATCCTCCTCCCCTTTAGTGCAATGAGCCAATAATACCGAGAGCAACTGGTCCCCGGGACCAGACACCGCTCCATATTTTTTTCCAAGATGCACAGTGTCCGCAGACAGAGAGACAACTGAGTTTCGCGCTGCTCGAAGACAGAGACGCAATTGAGAGATGTTAACTGTACAAAACCAATAGAGATCGTGACTATTGTCACTACTTTACGTAGCAAGCTAATATATAAACGTTTACTCCTAGGTTTATGCTAATTAGTGGCAGTACAAACCAACCACTACGACATTAATCTCATATGAGACTGGGATTTTGTTAACTTTTTGGGATAGGAAGCCTAGGATTTTTTCCGCTAGGGTTTTGTTCAATGTGAATTTGTCTAGCGAGTTTTTGTTATGGATTGCCCCAATTAAGCAATATTCTTTCAACATTATTTTTACAGCAGTAATATTGAAATTGTTTCCTTGTAGGTAAGCTGACTCTATTTAATAGATATATTCTCCAGGAATCGATGGAGTTAAGCGTCGTATTGGTTCGGACAAGAAGCACTAAATTAAATCTGAAGAGAATCTCTTTGTTCTTTGCCTGCTTTATCACGGGCGATCTACTTTCACTTTCGTTATCGTTTTTTTTCCTTCGGCGTATGTGGTGTGTGTAAAAAGATACTCTCCAGCTCCAATGTGTGTCTTTGTCTTAAGACAACATTCCAAATACGTCTGAAGCCGTTTGATCGTTTGATTAGCATGTGGGTTAATCAACCAGGCGTTTATTGGCGCTGATAAGGAATAAAACTGCTGAAAGTAAAGGACGTATTACTTTTAGAAGCAAATGAAAAGGCAGCCGTCGTGGAGAGATGAAAGCAAAGATTACTTGTGACGAAAAGAACAACCAATATTTAGTGGGAAGTATTTTCTTTTATAAAAACAATTTTCCTTCAGAGTGTAGGCGATCATGGTTCTTTTTATATTAAGCCAAGTACCATACGCTTGGCAGATTATGTGTCTCCACAATTTCATCACCTAAATCACTGTTGACTGTTTCAATTAAATGACATACGTGATAAATATTTGGGCAATCATGAATGATTACGCCGAAGAATTTTCTTCTAGAGCAGTTCTTCTCAACCTATTTTTACCCATTGACCACTTTTACTCCATAGCCATTCAATAAAATTGAAAGCTTTTTTAAATCTCTATCTATAAAAGGCAGGATGTGTGTGTGTGTGTGTGTGTGTGTGTGTGTGTGTGTGTGTGTGTGTGTGTGTGTGTGTAACGAATGCACGACCGCAGGTTTCGACGGATTTGCACCAAAATTTACATGCACATGCTCCAAGTTAGTGGAATGGCCAAGACTGACTTTGCATTTCCCAACTCCCATCGATAGTGGAAATAATCGATTTTTTCATGCTTCTACGGCAGTTTTCATGTAGTTTGCGGCAATTTTCTACTGGCCAGAGTGAGAGCCTATAGCTGGCTGCCACGAATAGGCAGGAAGATTCTATTGGCCAGCGTGAGAGCCAACAGCTGACTAATACGAATGTTAACTAGCATGCTAGCATGCAAAAAAAATCGGTAGCTGCATTTGTCACAAGAGGGAAAAATTTAAATCTGCATTGGCTCATTCGCTTGCTTAAACTCAACGTTGATTCTGATTCCGCAGAACTAGGTTGGGTGTGAAAAAGTATTTGTTGTTAACATTCTTTTTTCATTCGGTTTTTCCAGTTACGAGTCCTTTTTTTAAAGCTGATCGTTTTGTGTTCATTTTGTTTAGTTCTTTTTTTCGTAACAGATTTAATGTTTAATATAGAGCTTAGAAAAAATTTGCAGTGTGAGATAGGCAAGAAGTAAGGCATGTAGCAACATCAGCACGGCAAAGGGCACTCCTTTAAAGGCAAGGAAGGGCAAAAATATTTTAAGTCAAGTGATAGCGATTGCTGTATGAGTCGTACGATTTTTGAATCAAGCACGGGCAATGCTAGATTTTTATATTGATCGAAAGGTTTCGGAATTGTATTATAGAATGAGTAAATGTATTTGATTTATTTTGAAATAAAACAAATTTAATGAAAATAAACTTGTATTTAGCAATTAAATTCTATGGAACATTTATGTACACTAGTAAAATAACTCATAATAAAATATTTTAAAATATGTGAGTAATTAATAATTTTTTAAAAAGGTGCGGATTTATTAAACGAGATCCGTGTGGTTGACGCTACTCGGCAAGATTTTTTTATATTTCATATTAATAATTTATTTTATTAATATCGAAATTTAATATTATTATATATTATTAATATAATAAATTAATTTACATAATAAATTATATTTATATAATTTTCCTTTATATATATATATATATATATATATATATATATATATATATATATATATAAACGTTCCTTTATACATCCTTCTCAGCTTTTATTCAACTTTTACAATCAAAACATTCGGGAGAGTAAGGGGCGCTAAATTATATCGCTTGATCTCATTTTCTTCTAGTTTTAGAGTTGTCTTTCTATTTTGAGTATTTAATATGGCGTCGATTACCGTAAAAATAACAATTCTCAGTTATAATAACCGTTCCGAAATGAAATTGCTCTATAGAACACTAAAATGTTATCATGTGTCCCCAATTTGTTTTTTCTTTTGTGGAGCCCCAGTAATATTACATGAAGCCACCCCAACCGCTCGAGAAACATTTTTCTAGAACATAAATTTCCTATTAATGTTGTCTTTATAACTTTGTGCTTACTACAATTACACTTTTGGTAATATTTATTCAAAACATGTCTATTTAAAAACTTTATATTCTTTTTACGAGGGTAGGCTGAAAGGTTCGTAGAATAGCTATGAAGGAGGGATGCTTGAGCTGTGTAATCGTGCGTGGATTAATTTCAAATCTTATATTAATAATTATATTGTTTCTTTCCAGTCAAACTGTTCAGAGAAAATTGTTTATCCCGTTGTCATTGATAGCAAATATGACATCATCATGACTGCGTTATTGGTTATCAACCAGGATTTTTTTCATGTTGGGGAACTGATGATACTAATATCTAGAGAATATTGTACATCATCAAACCGTTCAAAGCCAAAACCAAGCACAGAAGCCATTGAAAACAAGGGCTTGGTCACTGGAGATTGTCCTGATGAAACAAAACCTGTTTTGTCAGTTTCCGCGGGCATTTGGTTGTGATAACCTTTCGTAACTATCTCCGCAAATTGGTATAGTACTCACCATTGATGGTGTGGCCCTTTTGAAGAGAGACATGTCATGCCAAATTCATTGTGCCGAATATTCTCAACTCTTTCACAGGATATGTTAATAGGATTGTCTATTTGATTTATAATCAATCGCCTGTCATCCCCCACCCTGTGGTGAACACAATAAATATTTTCCTCGGTAGTGGCAATTGCAGGACGTCCAGACTGTTGATAAAGTTTGATATCGCCATCCCATAATATATCTATTGTGTAAAAATTAGGTAAGGGAAAGAATATTTCATTTGTGAGTTCTTAAGTGCTTTCTTAAGTAATGCATACATATATACATACATACATTCTCTTGGGAGTCGGTTCCACAAAGTAGGTAGATGGCTATAGAGTAAGAGACAGTTTATGCGGATATGTGCAGGAGAGAGCAGTTAACTCTAAACTTGGACAGGTTAAGGTTGCCGTGATCGGGAAGCATCCTCATTGGAGTCGGTTCCACAGAGAAGTTGTTCGCGGCAAGTAGCCCTTCGGAAGGCAAATCTTTCAAAATATTAGTTTGTTCTCGTTCCACGTGCCTCTAGGACACATGGCTCACTGAATAAAGACATTGGTTAGATCCAGTGACTAGACCCAAATAGTTGTGAATTCAATACCAGGCCACAGTAGCGGTGAACAAAAACTTGGAAAGTTGAGTTAAAGATGAATAACTGAGACATTCTAAAGAGGCGTGGTACGTGGAACTAGACCAATCTACCCTGGTGGACCAACTGAAGCGTTTGGTTTGAAGTTCCATCGTCTGAAGAAGGTCGAACCGTATATAGTGTGAATATGACAATGAAGATGAGGATAACATTACGAATGATGTAAATAATGCAAGTAAATTATTTTAAATGACCCTACAGAAAAATACAAGGATATAACATCCGGTGACCTCGGTGGCCACTTGACAAAAGACCTCTTAGTTCTCTCAAAATATGTAGCTCAGAATACCTAAATGAAATAGAAAAATACAGAGTTAGGCAAAAGTCGCGCACCAGAAGGATCATTTATTAAAAGTATAATTAAGCAAGAATTTTTATTTGCCAGTTATTTATTTGTTACATATGCTGTTCAAAATGTCCTCCTCCTTATTCAAATTCTATGATTCATTAACAGCTCGGAGAGTTTCCTATGTCATTTTACTGTATTCATATTTCATGCTTTCTTTAAGTAACTCAATATTTCTTGGGCGCGTCTTATAAACAACTGATTTCAAATGGACCCACAGAAAAAATGGTGACCTCATCTGGTGACCTCGGTGGCCACTCAAAAGGACTTCTTCGCTCTATCCATATATATATATATATATATATATATATATATATATATATATATATATATATATATATATATATTTCAAACATGTTCGGTTGAATTCTTCGCCCTATCCATTAACATCTATGAGTGAGAATTTGCCACTCTCTCTCTCTCTCTCTATATATATATATATATATATATATATATATATATATATATATATATATATATTTCAAACATGTTCGGTTGAATAGCAGCGACACATTTTGTTTCTTTAATTTTTATTAACTTTTTCAAATTTCCAAAATATTTGTTTTAAATAATCGTTAAATTTACAAAAGTTTATAGTTATTTGTATTTTATTTTATTTTATTTTTCCTGAACGCTTTCGAATCTAGCTACACCGAAGATTGTGTTTTGTGTATGTTTATGTAACTTTGTTTTCGGTTAATTCTGGTGTTCCCTAGTCTGGTGGGATTAGGTCCAAGTCATTCAAGTTGACATCAATGAAACGGTCAAATTGAATTTTTTTTTATGTGTATTTGTATTTAAGTGTATTAAGCTTTGGAAAAAAAAAATAGGCATTTTATACGCCTTTGACAAGTTCAGGGTGAAACAGAATACCTAAATGAAATAGAAAAATACAGAGTGAGGCAAAAGTCGCGCACCAGAAGGATCATTTATTAAAAGTATAATTAAGCAAGAATTTTTATTTACCAGTTATTTATTTGTTACATATGCTGTTCAAAATGTCCTCCTCCTTATTCAAATTCTATGATTCATTAACAGCTCGGAGAGTTTCTACTATCATTTTACTGTATTCATATTTCATGCTTTCTTTAAGTAAATCAATATTTCTTGGGCGAGTCTGATGAATAGACCAACTTCATCAAGCGGGAAAATGTCCCCCCCCACCCTAACACCGAAATGAAGATGCAGAAAAATCTATAATAACTGGGTGAAAAACACATGAATCTTTGTCGTGGTCGGCTAATGTTCACCGGAAATTTATTTATAATTATTAAGTGTCTGCCAATTAATAAGGTAGTGAGTCCTCTGTAGCACATTAGCTTCGGAGTTTCTTACACACACACACACACACATATATATATATATACATATATATAGAGATATATATATAAATAAAATTGAATAGTATAGGCATATTGTGTCTATTTGTTTTTATACTGATCCTTTCCAGTTATCTAATCGGTTTCTTGATGTTAAAATGAAATTCATCCAAAAAGAAATAACCAATACAATGAAATGCAGATTTTATCGCAGTTACAATGAGTTTGTCTTTGTAATTCCCTCTGAAGATGATCTTAGAAAAATTCAAAAGTACTCTGTTTAACAAAACCTTCGGCGCCTTCGTTAGTGAATTTCATCCTAACATCAAGAAACTGATTAGACACCTGGAAAAGATCCGTATAAAAAATAAATAGACATAATAGATTTTTTAATGAATCATATTTGAATGAAGATATGCAGCCTAAATATACATATTTTAATATATATGTATATGGCTGATGCTAACCGCCAGGAAAGAGACTCTTTGAGCTTTTCCGGGGTAACATTCTCACATTCTCACATAAAGTGCAAAGTCTATATAGAATCCATTGCTAGGTCGGCTTCTAAGAAAGTTTGTTCACGGTATCGTGCAAGTATTCAAATTGAAAGTGACTTTTCCATTTTGAAAGTAACTATTCTATTTTGAAAGTTGCTATTCTCAAATTGAAAGTTGCTATTCTCAAATTAAAATGAAATGTATAGATTGGCGTCGAGCTAATCAATTTACAGTTGAGATGATGAGATGTAACCGTAAGTTCTATGCTAACAGTTTTTCTCGCACTTCTAGTTTGTGGAACTCGCTTCCAGGCCCATGCTTTCCAGCCAACTTTAATCTGCAAAAATTTAAATGCAATGTCAGTCGCTATCTACTGTCCTCCTGATTACACTTTCCTCTTCCCGCTCATTATTCCTATTTCTGTTCCTAATTCTTCCATACCCTGAAATTCTTTGTGTTTTAGTAACTTTACTAATTAGTGCAGTGTGGTTTAAGTATGGATTGGTGTATTTTGTATTTCGATTTGTGAATTTTGCTAAAGGAAGACAAGCTTTACTTTGGGAATTAAATATATTTTTGGGTTGCGTTTTGTATCTAGATCACATATTAGTAAGATTATAAAAATATTACCTAGATGAGAGCGAATGCGTGGAATTATTTGTCTTGAAAATAAATCTATTGATGAAAAGAAAATATTATGTTGTTTTCCTTGCCATATTCACGCACATTATTCAAAATGTTTCTAATTGCAGTCTCTTTCAATAAAATAAAAATAAAAAAATCGAATAGGTTTTTAGTTTTATTTAAGTAAATAAACAAGTTTTGTCATCTTTAGAAACGAATAATTAATAAGAAAGGTAAGATAATTGTCTGTGGTAATAATTGTGTATAAAGAAGAAAAGAAAAGAAAAAAAAAGTATATAATCATTGTCTTGTAACCAATGTCTTTAGGGTCACCTGAATTAATATAAAACCGATTTTCCTCAATTTTGTATTTCAATAAAATTATTAGATTTATATTTAAATATGGTATATTGTTATACAGAAGGATGCTGAAAATAAAATGGGTCACACATATGAGCCACAACAAAGTAATACAGAGGGTGACAACAAAAAGGACAGCCATACTTAACATCAGAGAGAAACAGTTCTACGGCACCTAATGAAGAAAGAGGGCTTGGAAAATTTGATACTCACAGGATAGTTTAAAGACATGGGGTACATAGGAGAAGGACGTGTAACCTGCCTGCCGAGCTTGAGAGAGTATATAGGGGAGCAGATTTTGGGAGAGGTGTCAAAAGTTATTAAGAGTTATAAAGGACAGTAAATTGTGGAGAGCCACGATCGTTGATGTCTTGATGTTTGACGGCGCATAGAAGAAGAAAAATCAAAATTTTGAAACATTTAATGATGACAGCAACTACTTTAACATGTCATCTCACTACAAATTAAAACTTCATTAAAAGAAAACGACATAACTGCCACGTCACAATGACTTAAAACTTTAACAGAAAAGATCCTAATTTTTTTTTATCCAAAGTCAGTATTTAATTGTGAACTCCATAATATTTCTACGAAAACTATCTTTCTCGTAGACTGGTTACCAACCACGGCTAGAGAAACTTGCGCGAGAAGAGATGGACTTGGGTTCAGTTCACATTGCCGAAATTCTTGACGATTGTATCTTTCTTTTATCTGTTTAAAAAAGAAATGAAAATACGAGAATGTTATCAATGCTTAAGTCTTTTATTTATTTAATTACCTTATTTGACGACATATAAGACGCACGGATGTATAAGACGCACCCAAATTTCATCATGGAAAATCAAGAAAAAAAATTATTAAAATTATTAGTAAATAGTACAGTCTTGGCTATATTTATGAAGTGTTATTTTGGTTAAACAAACCATAATTAGAATTAAACGAAATATAAAAGGAAAAAAAAACACTAGCCTATAAAAACTTTATTATATACAAAGGTAAGAAAACAAAATAAAAATAAAGCAATTATTACAATTGAGCAAAGCAGTACAGTTACCATAAAAATTTTTCTTCATCTTCAAATCCATAAAATTCGTCGTCTTCGTTATCAAAACAACGTAATGCTTTCTTTTAATCAATAGATTTATTTTCAAGACAAATAATTCCACGCATTTTCACTACTATTATCAGCGTCGTTAAATAATGCGTCATCATCCATTCCATTGAGAGCATTGCTAATGCCACACCCTTTAAAATATTTCGCAACAATTTCTGCTCTATCATCATGCCAAGCTTGTTTCATCCATTCACAGACTTGTGAAATGGTGTTTTTTTTTAATTCTTCATGTAAGTGTAAGGTCGTAATCAAGCAATGCCATCCACATGTTCCATTGCTACTTCATGTATAAGTCTAAGCTAATAGGAGTTGTCAGGTAGATAATTTCCGTCGACTATCTCGAATTTTAAACCTATATATGTCGTAGGGGAATTTTAAAAGATATTTCTAATAAAAATAAAATGAGCTTCATATGCTGTCAAATACGGTAACTACAATATGCGGATGTTTCTCTTGCATAGATTCATTTTCTGATAACTAAAACCAAGAAAACTCCATGAGTCCAGCTATTTTCAAATATTAGGTTGGTGCAAAAATAATGACGTAACAATGTCGTTTTTTGACGTTAGAAAATACGTCAAAAAACGACATTGTTACGTCATTATTTTGCACCAACCTAATATATTATTGCGATATAACCTGTTATTGGTGAGGTTGAAGACTTTCAAATGTAATGAATTCGAAACGAGAAGGATTTTCATATATATGTTTATAAACGACAACATGGCCCACAACAGAAGATAAAAACCAAATTATATTTATGCTTATATTGGTGGATAAAAAGAATGGAATAATATTTATGGGATTAGCGATACATACACACACACGCGCGCGGGCGCCTAATGATTGAGAGAGAGAGAGTGAGAGTGAGAGAGAAAAGGAGAGAGAAGTGAATACAACGGCTCTCAGCTAAAGCAAGGTGGGGTAACTCCGACAATATAAAGATAGTATCCATTTAGCCGTGAAATTGCAATATTAAACACTCCAACTTTTATAATTTGTAAACGTTATAAAGAAATCGATCCTAAGTAAAATAAAAATCAACGACGGTTGGGCGTAACATTATTTAATCCACAGATGACAGACAGAAAAAATTATATATATATATATATATATATATATATATATATATATATATATATTATATAATAATGACGTAATAATGTCGTTTTTTGACGTATTTTTAACGTCAAAAAACGACATTATTACGTCATTATTTTGCACCAACCTAATATATATATATACCCATTTTCATATGTTTAGGCTTTACTGTGATTCTAATAACCGCTTTATAACATAATAAACATTACCGAGGAGTGAAGGTAGTTAAAATAATAGCAGTGTCAAGGGAAAAACTATCCTTTCCACACTTTTATTTCAGGCATGAAGGTCCAAGGCTGATAAATTTACAAGTCTACAGAAAGGAAAGGAGTTACAAGTGGTTCTACATGACGAAGTACAGCAGTAATACTAAATGTATATAAATGACCTACCTTGACCAATTGTTCAAATAATAATACGACATTAAAAAAAAAAAAAATGCTTACAGAAAATGTTAAGAAGTTATGTACCGGCGATGCTCCATCGCTTGGAGTTGGAAATTAGGAAGAACCGGATGTCTTGATCCTGTGGTTTATTGTGTGTGCCGGTTCCTGAAATTACTAAGGACTAAACAGGAAGTGGTCAGAAACGTTGATTAATCTAAATGTACTTAAATTTTAAAAAAATGGACGAAGAAAAGAAAAATAATTCTACACAGGTGCAGTACAATAGATACTATGGTTCACAGGGTATTTCGGGCAAATACCCGCTGCACATCTTCAGATGTCTATTGGTTTTGATAGAACAGATGTGAAATGCTTATCAAACTAACATGTTTCACTTTTATTAAATCTTCATCAGATAATGATATATGAAGAAAAAATGTTATTTTTTATTTTTGCGTTGATTGATTTGATTAACTAGGCTTCAGATGGATTTCATTTGTTAAGCAGTATTCGTTAGTAGAATACTCTTTGAGTTCCGAATGTCATAAATAAAAGGAAAGGTGATGGTCTCAGTTTTTTTTTTGGGGGGGTGGGGTGAAAAAAGCATTGTGTTTCTTCCAAAGAGCTACGCCATCTATGGAGTGTGCTTGCTGAGGCAATTATGAGAGCCTATCAAGAGCAAACACCCAGTAAAACTGATGAAAGCGGTCTTATTACATCAGGAGCATACTTCCCCACAGAAGCCTTTGGTTTCAATGGCTTCTGTGCGTGAATCTTGCTTTGAAGTGGTTGATCACCCTCCTTATTCTGCTAATTTCATGTGTTCTCCAACACAAAAAAGAAACTTGACTTCATATCTGCTGTTGATGATTTTTCTAATCAACAGGATGAACAGTTTTCTTTACACAGTCAGATTTCAGTTTACCTGGAAAGAAACACTTAAGTTATTAATAAGAAAAATTGAAATGAATGGATGCAAGATTTCACAGCTCTAACATCTCTCCGCTGAGATCCGAAGACTTACTGAGATGGCCAAAAATTAATTCCAAAAGCTAGGCAAAGTATAAAGCGACAGGAGGATTTCTTTGGTAACAAAGAAATGCATAGTGAACCGCTACGTGATATATTTCCTCCTTTAGGGCAGTAATAGTGGACGTTCTCCTCAACGATGCAAAAGAGACTCGAGGCAATGGAGTTATCGTTCTACAGAAGGATGCTAAGGATACCATGAACCGAAAATGTGTGCAACGATGAGGTTTTGGAGAGGATTCAAACAAGTAGGAAGCTTATACTTAACATCAAGAAGAAGCAACAGACATTTCTCGGACACGTAATGAGAAAGGGGGGGATTGCCGAATCTGATACTCACAGAACGGATAGAGGAAGAGAGAGACAAGGTAAAAGGAAAGCGTGACATATCTAGTGGACGAAAGAGCAAAATTTGGGAGAAGTATGAAAATGAAAAGAAAAACGTATTGAGAGCTACAAGGGATAAGGGGGAGTTGAGAGCCATGATTGCCTAGGCCTGAACGGTCATGGGACATAAAAGAAGATGATCTCTCCTTCAAACTTAGCCTATGGACATTTCAGTCCATCCTTGGACCTGGAAAGCAAAAATACAGTTATTAATAAGAAGAGTTTATATTAATATATGCACAGCTCTAACAACACTCCTTGCAAAAGGACAAAACATATTGAGAGCTACAACGGATAGGGAGAAGTGGAGAGTCACGTTTACGTACGGCCTGGAGGAACACGGTACATCTCTCCTTCAAAGTCAGCCTATGAACCTTTCAGCCGACCCTCGCAATATATATTTGTAATAACTTCTATATAAGATATAAAATAAGAGAGATGATATACAGATGATGGATATTAAACTCTTAATGAAGAAAACGTTTTTCAAATGATCTTTGTACAAGATAATAAAGATTATACTGTAAGAAAATGTACCCTAAATAATGTACGATTAATGTGTTGGTGGGTCTTGCTAATCCATGGGACAGAAAATGTTATATCAGCAGGAGTATTACTCATGGAAAGTCAACCGAAGCCGCGTCGGTCGGAAGCAAGGGACCAAATTAATAAGAATCACAAGTTTCTTTATCGGGAGAATTTAAAGTAAACTATAATAAATATAAGATACGAATTAGTCAATGATGGGAATGGGGGTGGGGAGGAACTACTAGACACTGATCACAGCAAGGGCCTAGCAAATTAATCTCGCTGTTTTCACAGCGAGGTTTCTGCGAGATCTGAATGTAAACCAACTCTAGTACTTTCAAATTCAAAAGTGAATGTGAATTGGCTAAAACGGAAAACCAAACCACATTAATTTCCATAGCACACTCTCTGCTATTTCTCAGATTTCGTAAATTGAGGAAGAATAAATATTGGGGATGAGTTCATTTTGTTGTCAGGTATTGTTCCTGATTTTCAATGAGACATGTTTAATTCTAGTATCAAGCCGCTGAGTAAGTTCTGACTCCGTAGCTACAATCATACTTAGAAACTTCAGAACTTATTTGATGAGGGAGGAGAACGTCCTTACGATTAGAAGATAGAATCGATCTAGTACCAAATACAATACACATCTCAGCAGAAAAATAAAAATTCTGCACATTTGAAGAAATTTGCCAAATTAGGTTTTCACAATTTACTGCAATCCACAGGACATTTTGCCATAATAACTGGCTTAATTTTTCTGAAGCTGTTGTAAACAGTTTCTAGCACTTACTTCTATTTTTCCCCATTCCTATCATTGAATAATTCATATATTATATTTCTTATATTATATTTGAAATTCTCCTAAGAAACTTTGATGAGCGGGAGCGAAATACATACATACATACATACATACATACATATATATATATATATATATATATATATATATATATATATATATATATATATATATATATATATATATGTATATATAAACAGACACACACATATATATATATATATATATGTGAAAAGTGTGTGTATATAAATATAAATAAATATATATATATGTATAATTATTTATATATTATATGCGCGGTACTTATTAGAAAGCGCTCAATATCAGAGATAGAGCTAACATATATGGTTGGATAGATGTGAGCTTGTATATATATATATATATATATATATATATGTATTATATATATATATATATATATGTATTATATATATATATATGTATTATATATGTATTGTATATATATGTATTGTATATATATATATGTATTGTATATATATATATATATATATATATATATATGTATGTATGTATAGACGCATGAAAAGTTCTCGGCCTGACCAGGAAGTACTTTTCTCCAAATTCTGCTATTAAGAGAGTAGAGGAAGATAAGGTGTAATTTTGTTAAAAAGAAAATAACTGAATATATGTTTCTAGCAAGTTTTTAATCTTTTTATTTTCAATTTCGGAAAATGACGTGATCTAATTTTATGATAATGTCAGTATTTATTATAAACCATTTATTTATAAACTGTACGCTCATTTTGGTTGTCAAAAATTCTATTTATTCCTACAAATTTAATATAAGCAATTTCAAATGAGGAATAAATGTTACAATAAAAACTAAACATAAAACATAATTTGTTTCCGTTTTACATGTGTCACATGAAGATATTAGAAAATATCTGAGAGGAAGACATGAGAATTTATTGATATTATATTATGCCTCACGTAACAGCAAAATGATATTTCCGTTTAGACTCGGAGTGAGGGAGACGGGAAGAGGAAACATGGTAGAGAAAGAGAAGGAGAGAGAGAGAGTTGGGGATAGTTTGGCAGAAATGGAGAAAAAAGGAGAGCGGATGAGGAAACGTAGCAGAGAGAGAGAGAAAGAGAGAGACAGACAGACAGAAGGAGAAAGAGAAGGTGAAAGAAAAGGAGAGAAAGGTGGCGATAGTTTGACAGAAAAGGAGAAAGAAGGAAGAGAAGAAAAGGAGATATAGCAGAGAGAGAAGGAGAAAGAAAAGGGGCCGAGAGGTGAGGATAGTTTGGCAGAAAGGTAGAAAAAAGATGAAGAAGAGAAAATATAGCAGAATATAGAGAGAAGAAGAGAGAGAGAGAGAGAGAGAGAGAGAGAGAGAGAGAGAGAGAGAAAGGCAGGGAGTAGGAGAGAGAGAATGGTGTGGATTGTTTGGCAGAAATGGAGAAAAAAGGGAGAGAGGAAGAGGAAACATAGCTGTGAGAGTGGGCGAGAGAGGAGGAGGAAGAAAGTATTTAGATAGATAGAAATGATCAAACTGCAAAATGATGAACACGAATGAATAAACACACACATATATATATTAGGTTGGTGCAAAAATAATGATAATTTTTGCACCAACCTAATATATATATATACATATATATATATATATATATATATATATATATATATATATATACATAGATAGATAGATAGATAGATAGATAGATAGATAGATAGATAGATAGATATTTAAGAGAATAAGATATAGATAGATAAATAGATATTCAAAAGTGAGGCAGACAGATATATAATTAAAACAGAGATAAATATTAGGTTGGTGCAAAAATAATGACGTAATAATGTCGTTTTTTGACGTTAAAAAATACGTCAAAAAACGACATTATTACGTCATTATTTTTGCACCAACCTAATAGATAGATATTTAAGTGAAAAAGATATGTATAGATAAGCATATATTGAAAAGCGAGGCAGACAAATAATTAAAAGATAGATAGATAGATAGATAGATAGATAGAAACAATGATATATATATATATATATATATATATGTATGTGTATATATATATATATATAATATTCTATGTTGATAGATAGAAAACTCATAAATATTAGGTTGGTGCAAAAATAATGACGTAATAATGTCGTTTTTTACGTTAAAAATAGGTAAAAAAAAACACATTATTACGTCATTGTTTTTGCGCCAACCTAATAGAAACGAACACTGATATATAGATCGAAAGAACCAAACTATGATTAATAGAAAGATAGATATGAACAAACCGAGATAGATAGATAAATAGATAGATATGAACAAACCGAGATAGATAGATAAATAGATAGATATGAACAAACCGAGATAGATAGATAGATAGATAGATAGATAGATAGATAATGAATATAATGGGAGAGCTAGTTGGTTAGATTACGAAGAAATAGATCTGGCTCTGTGAATATGTAAATGTTGGTCTTCATTCATCGAAACTGAGTCTGAATATATTGGGTCAATGGAACAAACATTTCTGCATGGAGTCCCTCTTTCTGGAGCTGTTGTATTGATTCGAACATCTACACCTATTTCGAGCAATTGTATAGAGTCATCGATGAAAAGCCTCCGCCAGGAATTGTTAACTGATAAGGAATAATATTCCATCAGGAAAATGCTAGACAGGATATTTCTTTGGTGAGCGGGAAAAAACTGATATTGACCTTTGGATTTTTATCGAGACCGATCTCTGGAAAATTTAGTAATGAAATATTTACCTTGGAGATTACAACAAAGTCCCAAGTAGTTCTTTGCACAGAAAGAGAAAGAATTTTAACTTCACTAAAAAAATGTCAGAAAACGGTAAATAAATGCCAATAAATGCCAATAAATTAAGGCGGAATAAATAAAAATAAAAAGTCTTTTATATTTAGTAATACCAAAGGGAATTTTTCATCCATACCATATAAAAGAATTTTTATGTAAGTAGACAAATACTAAGGTAGCTGTTAATTATTAATAACTATTAATTATAAGTTTGTATTCCATTCACGTGTATATATATATATATATATATATATATATATATATATATATATATATATATATATATATATATATATATATATATATAATAAAAAGGCTTAAACACTAATATTCCATGGTCATAATTTATTCCATTGGAATCGTAAATACGATCCAATTCATCAGACCTACAAATTCAAAAAGAAAACAGAAAAAAACCTACTCCGGAAATAAAAATAACCTACTCCGGAAATAAAAATAGAATTTACAGAGCTCTCTAAATTCTATTTTTATTTCCGGAGTAGGTTTTTTTCTGTTTTCTTTTTGAATTTGTAGGTCTGATGAATTGGATCGTATTTACGATTCCAATGGAATAAATTTTGACCATGGAATATTAGTGTTTAAGCCTTTTTATTATATTCTTACTCTGTCCTGGACATTGAGTTCTACCTGGATTTTATCCTCTCGGAAATTTTTTATTCTAAAATATACATGTGTATATATGCACCTGTGGATTTTGCATATATATGTATATTTACCACTAATATTATATATATATATATATATATATATATATATATATATATATATATATATATATATATATATATATATATATATATATTTCAATTAAAAGGTGCAAATATAATTTATAAATTCATGAATCATTCATACAAAAAACAAATATAGAGGTTAATGATTTAAATGGCGAGAATACTTCGTCGCAAACAATATAAATAAGATACATCAACCCCGAACCTGTATATGAATGGTATGATCCCCGTTTATAAATTCCAGTTGCATATGATCTTTTTAATTTTACAAACTTTCGTCTGTTCCTACAGACATCATCAGGTATGGAAATAGATTTTGTTCTTGTTTTTACTTCTCAGTAATAAGAGGACAACGAAAATAGCGATGTAATCCGAAAAAATACTATGAGAAATGTGTTATTGTTTTGGAACGTGCGGTCGCAATGCTGAGTTTGAATTTAAATTTTAAGGTTCTGCGTTCCAAAACAATAATGCAGAAAGCACTGGACGGCCGTTTCATCCTATATTTCGGATTGTTGAGGTTTCTTCTAGACTCTATGAATTATATAATTATAATTATCTCAAATTCTCCTAATAATTCATATCATATATATATATATATATATATATATATATATATATATATCTTTGTTTCTCCCTCTCTCTCTCTCTCTGTCTTACTCCGTCTCTCTCTCTTTCTCTCTCTATATATATAGTAATTTTCCGAGCATAGCTTAGATGTGACACAAGGCCGAAAGTATGGGGCATCCAGTGAGAATCGACTCACTTTTCAGTAGTAACAGATCTAGCAAGACAAGCTTGCAAACAATTACACCACGTCGAGTTGCCCCTCTTTCTATATATATATATATGTGTGCGTGTGTATGTGTGCATTCATTATCTATCTATCTATCTATCTATCTATCTATCTATCTATCTATCTGCACTATTACCTTTTTTCTCCCTTTCTGCCAAACTATCCTCACCTCTCACCCATACATACATACATATATATATATATATATATATATATATATATATATATATATATATATATATATATATATATTAAGTATGGATATTTATTTATCTATCCCTCTGTATCTCATTCTCTTAAATATGTATCTATCAATCATTATCATTCTCGAATCTTTATATCTATCTATATCATCCTTAAATATCTATCTATTTATCCATCTATCCATTTCTCATAATCTTAAATATCTATCACAGGGGTCTGGAATTATTTGAAAATTATTATTTCCCAAAATATCTGAAAATATTTTGATTACAATATCTACTCTTCTATAGCGTAGATATTTCATCTTTTTAAACGTAATGTCCTTGCAGGGTAATATTTCTTGTGTGATCACAGAACTCCATAACTGATTTAATTACCAATTTTTGACTATTTACTTTCCTTCGTTGACTATTTTCAGTCAACCATTCATACAAACTGGGAAAGTTTGTCACTGATTTATCTAAATCTTCTCTTGTCGCGAATATGTCTTGTGAGTGTTTATCGCACCAAGCAGTCTTTCCTCATGAAAAATTATTAGCCTAGATGTTCAGTTTTTTTTTTTAAAATGTAATGTCCTTGTAGGATAATGTTCTTGTGTCATCATAATTGTCCCCAAATTCCTTACTTTTTTTTTGCTTATATAAAACAAAATAACAGATTAAAACTAGAATCAGTCATTTACCCTAATAATTGCCGCATGTACTACACAGGATTAATCTCAATGAATTTAAACAGAAGATTATCTGAACACAAAATGGATATTTTACAAAACAACAAACTCAAGGCATTAGTTGCTCAACGTTACGAGGTTGACCATAATATTTTATTTTATAAAATACAAATAGACTATCCAAATAGACACCCATATCAAAGGACTTAGGATGCAACGGACAAAATCTGTAAAAAAATAATCTGTAGGAAAAAAAACTTCGAAATCGTGAGCGATGGCTGGCCTTTCAATTGTAAACAACGATGGGTGTACAGTATATAAAGTACGATATATTACCGCGTTCGTGAGAAAGTAGATGTGAGAAGTCTATTATTTTTGTTATTTCGATTAATATATTGATTGTTCTACCGTCGTCATAGAATCGAAGCAGAAGGAAAGTCTAAAAAGGAAGCATACAAATATCCGTGACAAAAAAGAGATTCTTAAGAAGTTAGAGGCTGGATTTTTTGTCGCAAAAGTGTGCGAAGAATCTGGTGTAAAGAAAAAACCCAGAAGGAACTGGGAGAAGCTGTGTACAATTGGTACGTTAAACACCGGTAACCATGTTCTTTCCGTGGAGCAAATAGCAGAATCAATTCTGGCTAGTGATGATTCAGTTGAGAGCTCCAATGACTCGGAGGATGAATTGGTAGTGAAACTAAAAATGTCTCATGTACGAGATTCCATTAATAAATCTCTTACAATTAATTAATACAACAGATAACCGAACCATTTAAGATTATTATCAACACCTCCGCACATTAAGAGAATTAATAATTCGTGAACAATATAGGTGTGTAAAGCAATTAACGTCCAAACACAGCCCAACCTTCGCTCCAATACGTAGCCAGAACATCCAAACAACAAATATCTATAATAGCCACCAGCAGTACTTCAGAGGAACTTCAGAGCTTCTCTTACACAAAATAATAAATCAATCCAAATATATGATCACGGCAGAAAAAAACAAAAAACAAAAAACAAAAAAAAACTTCATTTTCCACTATATACACAAGGTAAATAACCTTATAAACAAGTTATAGTGTACATTTTATATTTATAATAAATATAATGTTATTGCTTTTTAAACTGTATATACTAATAGTATTTCCTTTGAGAGAGAGAGAGAGAGAGCACTCTCGATGGTATTCTTCGTAAATGTGTCATGCTGTATTTTTTATTACTGTATTTACAGTATATACACATCATACTATATATATATATATATATATATATATATATAGATAGATAGATAGATAGATACACCTAGTGAGCCTGACAAACCTACCTAGGTTTCACCTAAACGGATCGTCAGGGAAAGTGGCCAACGAGGCGAAGAGAAACGCATATTTATAGGCCATAACTAAAATTATACCACGTGACCAAAAAACCACAAACACAAACCCCTAAGTTAAATATCTATTCAACAAAAATGGGGGAGGGGAAAAAAACCCCGAACATTAAGGTGGAATGACAAATAAACAGGAAAACGTCTAATTTAGTAGCCATGATTTTTATGTCTACATACGTTAAGGATTTCAGTTTAATAGCTGGTTAGGTTGATCATATAAAGCTATGGCTAATTTCTTCTCTGCACATAATTTACAAAATTTATGGCCTACTTTATATTTGGGGCATTTTTTTTAATCTTCCCCATTTAAGGATGAGGTCTATATTATCTTCTTGTTTGGTTTTCCATACATAAGTAGATAGCGTGGTACTATGTTTAATTCTTTCGTTTTTAAAACTACTCGTGTTGTTATAATATTTTTTTTTAAATTTATCCTGAGTAGCACCTATGTATGTCGCTATTTTTGTAAATTTTCACTTGATAAAACACGCATTCTTGCTGACATTTTCCCTGTAGTTGACAGATATTTTTGTTTCTACAATTACAAGTAGGAGGATTACTGCGTGGATTATTCCTAGTTTTTTTCTTATTCAATCCATTTATTATAGTCCCTACGTTCGGCATGCAACAATAACTAAGTTTTACATTGTTTTTATTGAATATTTTATGTAGCTTAGTTTTTTTTGGGGAAATGTTGCTCTAATAAATCAAAAAATATTTTGCCAATTTTTGTTTTTACCGCTAAATTAAAAGGAGGATTGAACCACAAAATCTTTCTTTGCCTATTATTACGTTTATTCTGAGTACTGTTATGCTTGTTTATATTAATATATTCTAATTTATTTTTATGTCCACTCTTAAATAGGGCTTCCTCATAACTTGTTTTATTGGCCTCAAAAATGTCCCTATTGGAGGAATTAGTTTCTCAACCTAAAATAAACCTAAACACTTGCTTTATTACCTTAAAAGATCATAAAAGTAATTTTATTAATAACCCTGAATATAGACTTATAAACCCTACCAAGACAGAATTAGGTTAATTAAGTAAAATAATTCTACAGGATATATGTAAATACCTTAGGACTTTCCTTAATATTAACCAATGGCAATCTACAAAAGATTGCATTAAATGGTTTGAAAGTTACAACAAAAATAAAAAGTGCTCATTCATTAGGTATGATATTAAGGAATATTATCCGTCTATTTCAGAGAAAACCCTAAATGAAGCCCTCAGGTTAGCCAAAGAATACATCCAAATTTCTGATGATAAAATAAACCTAATTAGACATTGTAGAAAAACATTGCTATTCCACGATAATACTTTATCGATAAAAAAAGATAATATTAACGGTTTTGACAACCCTATGGGAGCGTATGATGGAGCAGAGGTGTGCGAGATAGTAGGGTGCCTGCTGTTCCATAGGCTTAATGAATATATAGATTTTAATAACCATGGGTTGTACCGCGACGACGGTTTAATCATAGTGGACAATAGTAACCCTCAAAAATGTGACACTATCCGTAAAAAACTGCACTGGTTTTTAAAAAAATTCGAATTCAGTCTCGATATAGAAACTAATTTGAAAATCACCAACTATCTCGATATTACGTTGAATTTACAAAATGGCACAATATCCCCGTATAAAAAAGAAAACCAAGAACCCCAATATTTAAACATAAAATCTAACCACCCAGCCCATATCATAAGACATATTCCAAAAAATATTGGGTATAGACTTTCTACTAATTCCTCCAATAGGGGCATTTTGAGGCCAATAAAACAAGTTATGAAGAAGCCGTATTTAAGAGTGGACATAAAAATAAATTAGAATATATTAATATAAATAACCACAACAGTACTCAGAATAAACGTAATAATAGGCAAAGAAATATTTTGTGGTTCAATCCTCCTTTTAATTTAGCGGTAAAAACAAAAATTGGCAAGATATTTTTTGATTTATTAGAGCAATATTTCCCAAAAAAAACTAAGTTACATAAAATATTCAATAAAAACAATGTAAAACTTAGTTATTGTTGCATGCCGAACGTAGGGACTATAATAAATGGATTGAATAAGAAAAAAACTAGGAATAATCCACGCAGTAATCCTCCTACTTTTAATTGTAGAAACAAAAACATCTGTCCATTACAGGGAAAATGTCAGCAATAATGCGTTGTTTATCAAGTGAAAATTTACAAAAATAGCGAGGATACTAACCCTAAAATATACATAGGTGCTACTCAGGATAAATTTAAAAAAAAAATGAAGAAAGAATTAAACATAGTACCACGCTATCTACTTATGTATGGAAAACCAAACAAGAAGATACTATAGACCCCATCCTTAAATGGCAAATATTTAAAAAATGCCCTAAATATAAAGCCGGCCATAAACTTTATAAATTATGTGCAGAGGAGAAATTAGCCATAGCTTTATATGATCAACCTAACCAGCTATTAAACTCCAAAACTGAAATCCTTAACGTATGTAGACATAAAAATCTTGGCAACTAAATTAGACGTTTTCCCGTTTATTTGTCATTCCACCTTAATGTTCGGGTTTTTTTCCCTCCCTCCCCCATTTTTGTTGAATAAATATTTACCCCCTCCAACCCACTTAGGTGTTTGTGTTTGTGGGTCGTTGGTCACGTGGTATAATTTTAGCTATCGACGATAAATATGCGTTTCTCTTTGCCTCGTTAGCCGAACTTTCCCTGACGATCCGTTTAGATGAAACCTAGGTAGGTTTGTCTGGATCACTAGGTGTATCTAGGTCTGCTCTGCGGTTGTATTGAGCTCTTTTGTTAGTTGTTTACTCGTATCGGGGTTTTCTCTTTGGGCTTCAGACCTGCATCTGTGCGATTTTTTTCGGCAGAAGTTCATGTTTGTAGCTCTTTCTTTTTTTAAAACCTTTTTTTTCCCTCGGGATTGATTTGATTATTGGCAAATCAAAAAATCAAGGGTTTTTCGAAACGAGTCGAGTTATATATATATATATATATATATATATATATATATATATGTGCGTGTGTTTGCATGTGTGTATGTGCTTATACTGCATATATATGCGTATATGAATATGTGTACTATATATAAAGTACTGTATATATTATAATTATCACTGCAATATCTCATCTATTGAAGATCCAGGCATGGTTGAAATCTACATTGGCTGCACAAGGAATGAATTCAAAAGAAAGTGGAACCGACATGAAACGTCCTTTAATAATAATAAATACCAAAATCAAACGTCCCTCTCTAAATATTTCTGGCACTTAAAAGCCACTAATAAAACATCAACAGTAGAATGGAAATTAATAAGAAATGCTAGGGGTTGTAGGTCATTAAACGACCCATGTCCTTTGTGCATACATGAAAATTATATATTATTAACTTTCTGAAAATGAAAAAAATAATTAAATCAAAGAAAGGAAATGGCATTTTTTGTAGGCATTGTCAAATATTTTTTCTTAAATAATGATTAATTTTGTCAAATAATAAAAAAGAAGAGATGAATTATACCTATTTATACTTGACACTAATTAATAATTTTTTAAATACGAAATGAAATTCTTATATATATATTTGTAAAAATACCGTATAATCTATTAGTTATTAGAAGAAGGAATGTTACTTTAAATCTGTAGGAATAAAATATAAATATTAAAAATATGACTTATATTTAGGTAACCTTTTTAGAAAATCTTTGTGTATAAAAAAGATGAATTAATCGGATAAATAAAAATTCCAAAATATTTTTGTCATTGAAAACCCAGATGACACGCAAATAACGGATGTCTATGTTTGTGAGCAGGTACACTCCCCACACCTGAACTTAATCTGACTTTGTAAGTAACATATATTTGATACATATGTTGTCTAGGGAAATTTAAACCCAACCACCCCTAACCAAAATAGATTAAATTTTTCTTAATCTTAGCGACTCAAAATATTAAGATTGTCTGCGTTTGTAAATTAAGTAAATTTCTTAGAAAGTTATTCCTAGCATCGCTTGACAATGGAACGAAACTCTGGATTTTAAGTTTAATTTTTATAATTAAATATACAATTTTAGTTTCAGTCTTGAAACAGAAGTTTTTGTGTAAAGATGGAATCATATTTTTAAAAGGGAAAATAATTATAATATTTTGCTCTAATCTTTGTATCGAGCTATGTCTTTTTTAACTAAAAATAATTGCTAAGAATACGGGATTATAAGTAAGTTTTTTTTTCACTCTCAGTGTTGTAATTAAGTCGTAAAGTTTGATTAGAATTCCTTTCTTCATCATTGTTGTAGACACTGGCAATTTCTTTTTTTTATGATTTAACGTGAAGTCCGTTTCTTCGATCCTTCGTCCCCATGGCCGAGTTTAACGTGGGGTTCTCCGAGCCCGTAGGCTCCGTCAAAAATATTCCCTTTGAACTCGCCTAAACGTGTTCAGGGCCTGTCAACCTACCCGGACGAAACTTTGCCCTGTCGCAAGCTTCGTCCGAGTTCCTCTCTGCCGAGGCAAAGAGTTCAACGGAAATTAATAGTCTGGTCAACTGTTCCCCCAAGGCCTTCTCACTTACTATTCTTATATATCTTTTTTATTTTATTAGTTTGTCATCCGTTTTTAGCGATACATATATATATATATAAATATAATTTTAAAAATTATTTTTTTTATTCGAACGTAAGTCCTTTGTCTATTTTATTTTCTTTTTAAATTTATGCGAACATTTCCCATTTTTGTATATTATTTGTATTAAGAAACAGGCTAAACAATAAAATGTGATAATAGGATCGAGTTCAAGTATCCCCGCCAAAGAAAAGAAAAAAGTACAAATAAAATAAAAACGGCAAATAATTAAACCTTAAAATACTTAAGGAAATAGCGTAAGATTTAGGAACATTAAGATTACCTCCTCAATTATCCATCAAAACTGCAATCCACCGAAATAAGAAAAGAAGCCAGTCCCCACCTCGGGCCATTTAAAAAATTAGTCCGCGCAGAAGATTGGTTGTTACAAACATCTAATCGGATGCGCGGAATATGTGGTCTTTCTTCCTCTTATTCTTTAAAAAGGCCAGAGTAGCTGTTAGCGTTTAATCAGAAGGGAGAATCAGGGGTTGATCTCCCCTGATTGGGTCGATTTGGTGATGCGAAGTATGATGTTGAAAGACCCGAAACTCCCTGATGAACCAAGTCAAAACATCACTGACGACCCCCTTGCGTGCCTACTTAAAAGCGTATTTTCGAAATATAGTAGACGGAAGAGTCCACCATATACTCTTTAGGGGGGAGGAGGGATACTATAACACTATTTATCTGTCTTTTGTGATCTCAACGAACATTCGTTTCACAATTTTGTAATGTCGAATTTTCGTTGTCACTTTTATGATGCCCGTTGTAGTAGAGACTTTGTAATCGCAGAGACAACTATAGTAACGCCGTTGAATAATATTGACGCCTTTGAACAATACTGGTGTCAGACGCCTTTGAATATCACTCGCACTAATAGTACTTGCTCGATAATACTCGCTCGAATAGTAATTCGTATAGTGAAATAATATAGTGTATAGAGTAGAGAATAGCGGCCCGCATAGAAGATAGAGCAGAAATGGTGATCCAAGTAGTAACAGAGGACAGAATAGAAATGTCGATAAATCTAGACATCCCAAGACATCCTATATATGCATTTCCTTTATGGTCACGTGATCCACTTAATTCAGCAATGGGATTGCCTGTGTTTGCTCTTTGGCAATCTATGTTCGAACCCAAGTGTTGGCATCGACACTTTATTCCTATATAACACTATCTATCTATCTATCTATCTATCTATCTATCTATTTTCATCTTTATGCCCATGATATCATCTGTATATATTTCAACCTCTCTTTTCGTATTTCTATATGTTATTGGTTTTGTTTTATTACCAGACGCTTATAGTTACTTTTCATTAATTACCTCCACTAAATCGCTGAAAAAAGAACATACCATGATTAAAAAAAACAATCTTGATAAAAAAAAACAAACAGTTTTAACTCCAAATGTTGTTATTAATAGGAAAGACAAAAGTATTTTTTGATTATTTAATTATATTTTTAACCCTTTCTAGCACGTTCGATATCTCGAAGGGAATCTGATCGATTTAATTAAAAAGATTAAGTTCAAGAATCATAACAACTACTTCCTGACTAAAATTGGTAGAGACATTAAAAACTTAAAATAATCCAATAAATTATGGATTAAAGCCGACAAATCTAAAAATTTCTATAAAGTTACACCTTCTGAATACGACAAAATCGTCACTGACAAAATTACCAGCTCTTATAAAAAAGACAAAGACAATAGTACCTTATCATCTATCAATGAAGACATCTGCAAATTTGCTAACAAAGGTGGAGTTGCTGACAGAATGGGCAAATTTGGTTTGAAAGATGCATACATTCTCTTCAAAGACCATAAGCCGAACTTCATCAATAGCTTGCAGTCCCGTCTAATTAATCCCTCCAAATCTGAGTTGGGATTAATTTCTAAGAGTATTATTGAGAAAATAACTTCATGTGTCCTGGAGAAATACCCTGCTAACCTTTGGAAAGACTCGGCCGAGACGATTAAATGGTTCCGAAAGATCCCTAACAAAAGAAGAGCCACTTTCATCCAATTTGACATCTTGGATTTTTACCCTTCTATTTCGGAGGAACTATTAAGTAGCAGCCTTAATTTCGCCAAAGGATATACTGAAATAACGGATAATGATCTGAACATCATTTTAGCGTCAAGAAGGTCAATTCTTGCATACAATGACGCTACTTGGGTGAAGAAGAATAATGGTAGTTTCGATGTACCTATGGGGGCCTTTGATTCCGTCTAAATTGCAGATCTGGTGGGCATATATATTCTCGACACCTTGAGTAGAGTAGTTAACCTTAGCCAAGTCGGAATTTATAGAGATGACGGCCTAATCATTGTCCCAAATAGCAATGGCCCCTTGACTTCTAGCTTACATAAGAAGATAATTAGGGCCTTCAAATACTTAGGCCTTAAAATTGAAATATCTTCCAACATGAAAATAGTCAACTTTTTGGATATTACACTAAATCTATCTAATGATACCTTTAAACCCTTCCATAAAGTTGATCAAACACCCCTATATATCAACGTCCACTCTAACCACCCTAAACATGTGATAGACCACATCCCTAAAACTGTGAATACTAGAATAAATAAGCTATCTTCTAGCCAAAAAGTCTTTGATGATAATAAATTTATATACAATCAGGCCCTCAAAAATAGTGGTTTTAGACAGGAATTAAACTATAACGGAGAACTTGGAAATCAGAACAATAACAGATCTAAAAATAGAAAGAGGAAGGTAATATGGTTCAACCCACCATATTGCAAGCTCTCTAACATTGATATAGGAAGTTTTTTTCTGAAATTAATTGATAAACATTTTCACAGTAAACATCCATTAAGTAAAATTTTCAATAGGAAGACTCTGAAAATTAGTTACTCATGCGTTAGAAATATGGAGAAAATCATATCTTCCCATAATTGCAGAATACTTAGAAACTACCATTGTAATGTGACTCAATCAAGTAACCCTACCTGCAATTGTAGGAATAAAGATCATTGCCCAATCGGGGGTAAATGTAACTACAAAAATGTAATATACGAGGCAACTATCTTTCCCGAGGAAAATATAAACGAGAAAAAAAGATATATAGGTATATCCGCCGGTAATTGGAAGCAGCGTCTATACAACCATAGACACTCTTTTAGATATAGATGCCTTAGAAGTCAAACTTCCTTATCCAAACACTACTAGGATCTGGTGGATAAGGGGTTAACCCCACTTTTGAAATGGAGATACCTATCAAGAGCCAAAACACCTAATAACTTCCGCGATCGGTGTGATCTGTGCTTGGCGGAAAAAATTTTTATTATCAAAGATAAAAATCAAGATGAACTGTTGAATCTTCGTAATGAGATATTTTCTAAATGTAGACATAAGAAGAGATTCAAAACATAAACACCGTTTTGTAACTTTCTGTCACTTATGTCAGTTCCATCTTGGTTCAAAACATCGGGCATGACATTTTAACGGAATGACTATTATGTTTATTTTGTTTATCTCTATATAGATCATTGTGTGTGTTTTTGTGATGCGCTATGTTTTTTTTTTTTTTTTACGCCCAAATTGTTGAAATTTTACTTACTTAGTTCTTAAATTCTAATTTATATGTATGTATTTGTACGTATTTGTATGAATGTGGGTATATGTGTATATATAAATTGTTGAAATTTTACTTATTTAGTTCTTAAATTCTAATTTATATGTATGTATTTGTATGTATGTGGGTATATATATATATATATATATATATATATATATATATGTGTGTGTGTGTGTGTATGTATGTGTATGTATGTATGTATGTATGTACTTGGCTACGGGTATATGTAGGTACATATTTAGGGGTGTGTGTATTTGTATATATATGTATGTATATGTATGGATATGTGTGTGTATGTGTATATATTCATGTATACGTATGTGGGTGTAGGTATATATAGAAGGATATATATGCAGGGATGTGTGTATATGTATATATATATATATGTATATATATGTATGTATATGTATGTGTGTGGGTGTGCGTATGTGTTGGTGTATATATGTACCCATATATATGTATGTGTATATATATGTGTGTATGTGGGTATAGATGTGCGTGTATATGTGTATGTATGTATAGCTAAACGGATAGATATAGGGATACATGGTTTGTTTTTTTTTTTTTTTTTTGTTTAATTGTATAGAAATGTAAGGTTTTAGGTATATATGTTTATGCGCATGTATGCGTATGTTCATATGTACAAGTGTGTGTAAATGTATGTGGAAAATGTGTGTATAGGGTATAGGTGGATATACGTGTATATATGTGTGCGTATGTATATGTATGTATATGTATGTGTATGTGTGTATGTATTTATATGTGTATGTGTGTGTACATGTATATGTATGTGTGTATGTGTATATATATGTATATATGTGTGTAGTATATACATGTATGTATACGAGTAGATGTTTGTGTATATGTATGTGTGTGTGTGTATATATACATGTGTGTGTGTGTCTATGTATATATGTATATATATGGATGTATGTGTGTGTGTGTGTATGTATATATATATATATATATATGTATGTATATATATATATATATATGTGTGTGTGTATGTGTATGTATATATATGTATATATGTATGTATGTATATATATATATATATGGAGGTGTGTGTGTATGTGTATGTGTATGTGTGTATATATGTAGGTGTAATTATTTCTTTATCATATGCGCGGTAATTAGAAAGCGCTTAGTATCTGAGATATTGAATCAGATATATGTATATGTGTGTGTGTGTATGTATATGTATGTGTGTATGTATGTGTGAATATGTGGATATACGTGTATGTGTACATGGATATATGTAAGTGTGTATGTAGGTACACGGCGATGTGTATGTATATACGTGTATAAGTTATTGTGTATGTGTGGATTTGCATGCGTTTTGAACATAAAAATATAGGTCCTCGCCAGATTAGATAATCGTCATATTTATTGTTTATAATATTTGATTTGTAACCTGCAGTCGATATTATTTTTGTCAAATTTTCTCAATTACACAGCGTCCCTTGCAATTTTAATTTCACCCGCCCCATCTTTCTTCCCCACCACTTCTTTCCTTACCTCTCCCTCCTTCTTTAAGATTTGATCGGCCATGGTGTGTGTATGTCACCTCGAAATGTATCCTTATACTGTTTTAGACATCCGTCAACAGTCTTTTTCCCCCTTCCACTCACACCTAATTTTAAATAAAACTCTCTCTGTTAAACCCCTCTCTTATAAACTAACATTCGTCCCACACTCTCATAATTACACTCTCTCTAAATTCTATTTTTATTTCCGGAGTAGGTTTTTTTCTGTTTTCTTTTTGAATTTGTAGGTCTGATGAATTGGATCGTATTTACGATTCCAATGGAATAAATTATGACCATGGAATATTAGTGTTTAAGCCTTTTTATTATATATATATATATATATATATATATATATATATATATATATATATATATATTGTCTACATCTGTTGCCTCCCACTTACGTTATCTTATGAAATTACGAGAAATTAAACTTTCAGCTCCTTAATATTTATATTAGTTAACAGCAGGAGTCCTTGGAGAATTTAAATAATCAAATTCTTTTTGTAAAAGTGAAACACCAATTACCGAAAATCTGATTTAAATCGTACAATAAAAAAGTAATAAAATTAAGATATTATTATTATATTTACTTTGTTATTTAATTAGAAAGCCTTTTAATTGCTTTTGTAAATAAGATATATTAAGGACTCTATTGTCTTGAGAAAAAAATCGATGAAAAATAAATTATTGTAAGAATTGGATTCATATTTTTTTTTTAAAATATTAGAATTAAGTTTTAGATCTTTTAAATTGTGTATTATTTTAACCTTATATACGATATTATCATTATTATATATTTACTAATCATAAATTGAAAAGCTTAATACAATTCATCAAATAATTTTAAATTATTTTTTGTACGTTCCGATTCTTGTTGATCATACACGACATTATCAGAAAATAAGAGCAATAGCTATAATGTATTTAAAGCCAAAGTATCTAAAATTAAATACGGAGAATATTTTCCTAAATTTTAAAGATTACCCAGTAACTAAAAACTATATACAAATTAGTTTTTACAAATAAAGTCCCCCGTAGAAACACATTGGATAAAGCATCAATCTGTCATCAAGCTGTTAACAAGCTTTCCAATAAATTTACACGGCATGTTAAAAAAAAAAGCCATTTTCGCGATATTGTAAACTTAAAGTAAATAATATTTGCTTCAAATCAAAGAAATTGTACTTTACGTCAGTTAATATTCCTCAAATACAATTTCAGGAAAGAATAATTAATTTTTGCAATACTTTTTAATAAAGATGATTACATTGCGATAAACGCGAGCTAAAAATGGCGCTGAAATCAAATGTTTTAGCAAAAAAGAAAAAAATCCTTCCAGTCAATTTGAATTAGTTTTGAAATAGCATTTTGCTTATTGGAAGTATTAAATTTAATCCATTTGAAATTAAAACCAAAATAAAAGCTTCAAGAAAGATTCTTGATTTAAAAAAAACAAACAAACTACATTTCACGTATCTGTATCCGATCTATCTATCTATCTATCTAGTTTTAGAAGTAATTTTTAACAGTTTTTTTTTCTTGAAATATGCTATAATTATTTAAATGGTTTCTTAAATTTTATGTTTCGTTCTAATAAATAGACATTTCAATGTAACTAAACTATTAGAATTGATAGACTAGAATGTATTTGATATAATTTTGTTTAATTTTGTGTTTTACATTTTACTTTTTTTAGTATTTCGATAGTGAATTGCTTAAGATTGTGTCACGACTGAGTACAGTAGGTTATAAAAGATTACCTATAAAAAGAATCATATATCTAACTCAGTCTATTCATAATTATCTATGCCTATGATACGTCTGTTCATCTTTCAAACTCTCTTTTGATTTGCATCGTATCTTTTATGGTTTGTATTTTTATCAGGCGCATGGAATTAGTTTTGACGCCATTTTGCATCAAAGATCTATAACGAGGAATTTCAAGATTATCTATCTATCTATCTATCTATCTATCTATCTATCTATCTATCTATCTATCTATCTATCTATCTCAGTCTCTCCATATCTATCTATCTATCTAGCTAGCTAGCTACCATGTTGTCTATCGGCGCTAAGAACTTATAAACTAACACGATTATACTCGGCCCCAAAACATATATAATTACTTTAGAAAAGTTTTGTTTAATGAATTATAAAAGTCAAAGAGTAGAAATGAGTGCTTTTGACAATGTCGAAGATAAACAAGATATCTAACATTACCTATGGGTTTTTCTCAAAAATATATCTTTAAACGGCTCAATTGCATATATTGTGCTAATTCTTTTCAGGTCTGAAGGTCAACAATGTGTGTAGGCGGTAGGATAACTATTTCATCGGAACTTCCGGAATTAAGGGAACTGAGTCAACGTTTTGAAATAAATAATATATTATTTATGTGTTGTCTTTAGAGTGATGAATGGGTCATTTGTCATTAGGCACAGCAAAATGTCCGTTAATAAAGTGGATATTTGTAGCAGTCTGGAAAAAAGTTCCGTTTCGGCCCAGCATTTGAGAGTTTTGAGTCAGCACTTGTTACTAGTCGTAGACATCTTAGAAATCTAATGTGTTTTTCTCGGCCCTACGCAGGACATATATATTATTAGTAGTTGACCTTTTAAGTATTAGGTTGGTGCAAAAATAATGACGTAATAATGTCGTTTTTGACGTTAAAAATACGTCAAAAAACGACATTATTACGTCATTATTTTTGCACCAACCTAATACTTCTTTAGCCGTCAAGCATGACTTGTTTCTCTGAGATAGTGTCTTTTGCTTCGTCCTCTCACAGTCTCTTCTCCCCGGAAGATTATATCCTTCTGATCAGGCTGGAGATTCTGGCGCGAACATTGGTTTCGGCTAACATCAAATGTCGCTTTGCGTGATTTTTTTTTTTTGATTCGCACAAATTATTTTATTTTGCAGCGTTCCTTTCTTTTTCATATTTTTTTTTTATAACGGAAGTTAAGAGCCTAACGGTTTTTGGCATTTTTCAGTCCCAAATAAGTCGGCTCTGCTACTGCAAACCTCAGGTGTTTTTGTTCGATTCTATTCTTTTATTCTTTTTCTTTTATTTGTTGGCTGCCTTCTTATTAGTTGAGAGAGAATTATAGAAAGAGAAGTTTAGTGAGAGAAAGAGAGAGAGAGAAAGAGAGAAAAAAAGAGAGAGAGTGAGAGAAAGAGAGAGAGTGAGAGAAAGAGAGTGAGAGAAAGAGAGTGAGAGAAAGAGAGAGTGAGAGAAAGAGAGAGTGAAAGAGAGAGTGAGAGAAAGAAAGAGAGAGAGAAAGAGAGAGAGAGAGTGAGAGAAAGAGAGAGAGAGAGAAAGAGAGAGTGAGAGAGCGAGAGAGAGAAAGAGAAAGAGATAAGGGTTTAAGAGGAAAGGGCCTTATTTTAATTTTAATTCTTTTTATTTCAGTTTATATATTTTATTTTTATATTTTAATTTATTTACTTTTTACAAACAAAATAAGGGTTCAAAAAAGAAAATGTTAATATTAACAGCTTCATTATAAGGAAACATTCGACATTCACTAACCGAGCATCCAGTACAAATTTCGATTGAAATTTATAAACGCTTTCTCTTAAAACAACTTTTCAGAAAATCATACGATATCATAGGTTATATATTTCTTCTGATCCATGGCAATCTTTAACTGCCTGAAATTAAAAATAAATATCAATAATTATACTATTATTTATATTAGGTTGGTGCAAAACGACATTATTACGTCATTATTTTTGCACCAACCTAATACTATTTATATTATGAGTATTGTCCACATCTTTGTTGTTATTATTGCAACGTTTTGAGCCGTTGTGCCCTCCGGCCTTCCTCTGATGTATGTTGATCCAGGTAACCAATAGAGAATTCTGAACTGAATCCTTTATTTAATCTACCGGGTTAGACTGTTCTTATTTTACTATGTCTAGGAATATCTTGACTCGTACTTATTTTTTAGTACTGCTCAGTTATTGACCGCCCTGTTTACTATGTTACGTTGGTGAGTGAATTTAATTCTGACACGTAATTATTTCTACTCAACAGCCTTGACAGTAATATGAGATATTGCCGTAACCGCCAAACCAATAACCGATAGAATAATACAAATAAACCGGAAATTAAATAGATTGTTTTGCTACTCATAATGCGCCAATGATCAGCATACAAAGTAGTCGAATAAACATACATGGTCTGAAGATGTTTTTAGGCATGAAACAGACTGTCACCACTCGGTGTTAAACACAGTTTCCACTTTCATATATACACACGGTATACCCAAGCTACTGAACACTTTTACACACAGGCCAATAAATGTAATTAATACTGTTTATTTAAAAAACAAAACATACACTTAAATAAATTGCATCTATAAAAAATAACGTAGAAACAGAAAATGTATTAAATTATTGTCGGACTTAATCAATTTCATTACATATATATATATATATATATATATATATATATATATATATATATATATATATATATAATCGACTCTCCCGTCGAGATTCGACGTATGAGGGTCAAGCAGATCAGTCTCCAGGAAACCGACAGCCCGACACCGGCACATGAGATTTGATTATAGTGGTGAAGGCCTCGTGCAGGACCATCCACACTTTTTGGAGGGACGAATAGAGAGACCTGGTTCCCAAACGACCCTCCGCAGGTTTTGAATTCAGTGTTGTCCTTCTCTTAGACCAGTTGCCATCCAAGGCTATAGAACCCAGTCTGTCCTGTCTCAGTCTGTAATATTAACCTTTTCCTTAAAAGGAAATATCCAGCTTTCATTGACCAAGCAGATTGCATTACCCTCGGTAGATAATTATAAAATCTTTCTCTTACATAATTCAAAAAAATAGGTTTCTCAAGTCCAGTAGCTGATATCTTTTTTAGTAATGATCAGCGTTTCCATCCTTACCTTTTATTTGAAGTAGTGTGGAACGTCAATACTTTCCTTATGTCATTATATTCTCTTTGATTTACATGTGATATCCATTTTAGTTGTTGCTGTTGTTGAAATTCTTCCAGTAATCTTGTTTCTATCATTTGGTACAGTTCGTTATTTGTGATTCTGTAGCACCAGTCTACAAATTTCAAAGAAGGTTACTCTTTACCAAGAGCCATAGCTCCACTTGCTCAAAGCCATTTTTAACCAATGATCTTAGAAAGCGATTGCCTGCATCAGTCAGTTTAGACATTTCTGAACCATGAAATGGCATCAATATTAAAATCTTGATCTGATGAGGCTATTTAAGAACATGAGTTTTGTTTTCAGGTTAATGTTTTGGTTTTGTAGCAATTGGCGGTGTTGAGCAAACTATCTCAGCGTATTCAGTGTTCAATTTCCTTATCTCCTATGCTGGATTTGTTTTAAAAGATCTATATACAGATGGAGTTGATGTGTTTAATATTTACTAAATCCACATACTGACTTTTTCTCATGAATTCAGTGTATGCGCCATCATTGCTTTCATTCCAATTATGATAAAATCCGGTTCAGATACGATAAGAAAATGTAACAATGTTGTTAACAAATGGAAAGAAAGTCAAAATAAAGAAGAGAAATGCAATGTAAAACTGTAATACGGATGAAGCGGGAACAAGGCAATAATCTTGTGTAGCAGTAAAGGAAGAAAACAAAAGAGAAATCAAAATGTGGATAAATAAAAGGAAGAAGAGTAAAAGAAGATGAGGAATAAAATTGCATAACAAATAAAACAAAGATTTTAAAAAATGGGGAAAAAGAAGTAAACGAAGAAAATGCGAAACTTGACGAGATGAAAAAGAAAGAAAGAAAGAAAGAAGTATGTGTCAATAAATACGCTTGTAATTTTCCCGCCTTCAAAAGCCAAAGTTACAAAATGGCGGCCTGTCATATTTTTATATACGCTTGCTTCAGGGCAAGAAAATTAATTGAGTTGAATCTTCAAAACGGAAAGTGCAGTACAAGCCAAAATGGTCGTCTGTTCTTATGAGAAGCAAACGGCGCAAAACAGAGAGGTTATAAAAGTATTTTCGAGACGCAGTTTTAACTCAAAGCCTGTGCTATTTAAAAACAACGTGCTTGTTTTAGCAGAAATGAAAATAAACGCAATTATTTCCTCGGTTTTAAGTGGCTATTTTGCGCAGAATTTACTCGTGTTTGTGGGAGGGGGAGTTGGCACCAAGTGCAAAGGCTTCAAAATGGTTTTTCCTCAACACACCCACGCATACATGTCAACTCGTAACGCATGACGCATAATGGAATATATAGATATTTATACTCACTCATACGGACACAGAAATGCTTATAAGATTATTGCAGATGTTGATACATTCTCCAAACTGATTATATGATAGATTTCTAAGAGAGTTTACACATCACATCAGTATCTATCTATCTATCTATCTATCTATCTATCTATCTATCTATCTATCTATCTATCCTATTATAGTAATATCTATCGATCATATTATGTTAATATCTATCTATCTATCTATCTATCTATCTATCTATCTATCTATCTATCTATCTATCTATCTATCTATCTATCTATCTGTCTCAGCCTGCTCATATCTATCTATCTATCTATCTATCTATCTATCTATCTATCTATCTATCTATCTATCCTATTATAGTAATATCTATCGATCATATTATGTTAATATCTATCTATCTATCTATCTATCTATCTATCTATCTATCTATCTATCTATCTATCTATCTATCCTATTATAGTAATATCTATCGATCATATTATGTTAATATCTATCTATCTATCTATCCTATTATAGTAATATCTATTGATCATATGTTAATATCTATCTATCTATCTATCTATCTATCTATCTATCTATCTATGTATAGTTTTGTGTTAATATCTGTCTTATTGTAATATTTATCTATCTATCTATCTATCTATCTATCTATCTATCTATCTATCTATATATATATATATATATATATATATATATATATATATATATTAGGTTGGTGCAAAAATAATGACGGTATTTGACGTAGTTTTTAACGTCAAAAACCGTCATTATTTTTGCACGAACCTAATATATATATATTATGTTACTATCAATTTTGTTATCTATCTATCTATCTATCTATCTATCTATCTATCGTATTATGTTACTATATCTATCTATCTATCTATCTATCTATCTATGTATCTATCTATCTATCTTATGTCTCTCTCTCTCTCTCTCTCTCTATATATATATATATATATATATATATATATATATATATATATATATATATATATATATACCAAACTAGCTAGTTATGTTAATTTATATTTGATGCTGTTCATATCTATGTCACAGAAAGTAAATTCTCTCTGCCGATTCTGTTGCATTCATTTCCCCACCAATGCCTCTTTTAATGGCATCTGGCCTTTTTCTTCTTCAGCTACTGGTCAAAGAACAGTTCAGACCGGTTTCTCTACTCATAGGTGACTGCCATTCAGAAAAACACGGAAAAGAAAATTAATTAAAAACCAGAAAACGTGCAGTACACGTGATGCCGTTCTGGTTTACGGGATTTGTGATGTGGCGATTAGTGTATTTATGCCCGTTTATCGTTGTACAATATATTTCCATTTCTCTTCCGCTGTGTATGTATTGATGTTTAAAAGGGTCTGTGCATTTTCAGATAGCTTAAAAATATTTCAGGTGGAGACTCTTGTAAATGTATATTAGATTATGTATACCACTAACACATAAAAATAAGCACAACACACATATGCAGAAACGTATACAGGCACACATACACATTGTCTGTCTCTGGCTTTCTGACTCTCTGTCTCCGCCCTCTCTCTCTCTCTCTCTCTCTCTTTGCTTGAGAGCGCACACTTTTCTTTAATATGATTTCTCAATAAACGAAAATAAATATACTGTTTAATAAATAAAAAGGGCGACAACTCAAATATGAGTATCCACTAAAAATAACGTTTTAGTGTATCGGATTAATAAAGTGAAAAATGTCAGCTATTATTTAGAAATTGTTTACGTTAGGATACGAAACTGAATAGATATGAATATTTCGAGAGTTTGAGAAAAATTTGCATTTATAAACCACTATATATATATATATATATATATATATATATATATATATATATATATATTATTATTATTATTATTATTAGTAGTAGTAGTAGTAGTAGTAGTAGTAGTAGTAATCTTATGAGTATAAGAAATTATACTCGTTCGGAAAACAATCAGTGTTTTGATTTGCAAATAATCGAGCCAATACTAAAGGAAAAAAGATATATAAAAAAGAAAGAACTAAGAACATGTACGTCAGCCGAAAATAATCGTCTAGCCTGCAAGTCCACGGCCCAAAGGAAAAAACCCGATACGAATAGGCAAAATAAATAAAGTGCTCAATACAGTAAGTAGAGCAGACTTAGTTAAACCTAGAGAGCCAGAGAAACCTACCAAGGGTTGACCTAAGGGGATCGTCAGGGAAAGCTGGCTAAAAAGATAAAGAATGAAAATTTATAATCAATAAACAAAAAACTTAAGCACGTGACCAAAGAAAAAAAAACAAAAAAACAAAACAACGGGGAGGGTTGAGGTGAACCATTTATTCTAAAAATGACGAAAATGGGAGTGGGGTTTAAGAGAAACACGGATAAGCAGGGTTAGTAAGTATTTATTCAATGAATAAATAAATAAATAAAAGTAATGACTATAAATTTTCCGTTCTTTCTTTGCCTAAAAAGGTAAAGAAAGAACGGAAAATTTATAGTCATTATTCCAGCCTTCTCTGACGATCCTCTTAGGTGAAACCATGGTAGGTTTGTCTAGCTCTCTAGCTCGCTAGGTGTAACTATATATATATATATATATATATATATATATATATATATATATATATATATATATATTACAATGACTCATTCATACAAAAAGTAATTTAGTAAAGTTAATGATATAAAATGTCGAAATCCCTTCGCTAACAAATTTTGAATATGCATTAACTGACAAATCCCTCGATGAATGTTATGATCTTTGATTTTTAAAATTATAAACCGTATGAGGTCTTCCTTAAATACGCAAGTATTTTCAACTGTACGTTCAGTCATCTTCAGGCATGGAAATTTTTTTGTTTTTGTTTGTAAAATTCAAGTAACATCCGAGACAAAAAAAATATAATTCGAATCGAAATATGTTTTTTGTGAAATGTGTAATTGATAACGAATAGAAACTTGGGGAGTATGCACTCTCGGATGCTACCTGAATATATATATATATATATATATATATATATATATATATATATATATATATATATATATATATATATATATACTAGCAGCATGGCCCAGCGTTACCCGTGCTTGATTCAAAAATCGTACGACTCATACAGCAATCGCTATCACTTGATTTAAAATATTTTGCTCTTCCTTGCCTTTAAAGGAGTACCTTTTTCGTGACAGATTTAATGTTTAGTATAGAGCTTGGGAAAAATTCGAAGTGCGAGATAGGCAAGAAGTAAGGCATGTAGCAACATCTGCACGGCAAAAGGTACTCCTTTAAAGGCAAGGAAGAGCAAAAATATTTTAAATCAAGTGATAGCGATTGCTGTATGAGTCGTACGATTTTTGAATCAAGCACTAGCTGGATGGCTATATATATAAAAATATATATATATATATATATATATATATAATATATATATATATATATATATATATATATATATATATATATATATATATATATATATATTGTGACGAATGCAGCTATCGATTTTTTTTGTATGCTAGCATGCTAGTTAAATTCGTGTCAGTCAGCTGTTGGCTCTCACGCTGGACAATAGAATCTTCCTGCCTATTCGTGGCAGCCAGCTATAGGCTCTCACTCTGGCCAGTACAAAATGGCCGAAAAGTACATGAAAACTGCCGTCGAAGCATGAAAAAATCGATTATTTCCACTATCGATGGGAGTTGGGAAATGCAAAGTCGGTCTTGGCCTTTTCACTAACTTCGAGCATATGCATGTAAATTTTGTTGCAAATCCGTCGAAAATTGCGGCCGTGCATTCGTTACACACACACACACACACACACACACACACATACACATCCTGCCTTATATATATATATATATATATATATATATATATATATATATATATATATATATATATATTCAAACATATATTGTTAAATATAACAGACAACAAATATTTATTATGTTTGATCATGAACCGTTTCAAACTTTGTTTATTTGCTTTAATTTCGGGAGAAAATGAAGACAAAAAATTTTCAACATTTGGATATTTTTTATTAAGCTGTTTCTTGATATTAGCTTTAGGTTCACATGAGACATCTTCAGATTTGTTATACGGACATTTAAACAAAGATGTTCACCATCAAAGATTATATTCTGTTAGGTTGACATAGAAGATTTCTATGCAATGATAACTGTTTCATAATAACAGACGCAGGTCGTAAGATACGGTTCTATGACGTCTTGCCACATGCGTGAACAAAATATTAACAACAGAAACCTATGTTTAGATGCATTGTTATGTGTTGTGACTAGTTTGAAATATAATTTGGTTGAGTGTGGGTTGCTTTGTTTTAATGAGATATCCTTTAATACCTGAAGGTTCTTTTAATGTGCGTATGTGTATTGTGTTATCAACTATCATATGTCTGATATTATGTACATGGCTATGTTTTTCTAATAAATGATATTTAATAGAACTACGATCAGAAAGGTGACAGGTAAGTCGACGGGAGAGCGTGGTTGTAGTAAAATCAATATATGTAGTGGGTTTATTATTAGTATCAGAGATACAATCTTTGAAAAGGCATGTAAATTGATACACTACATTGAATTCTTGTACTGGATTTAGTTGTATGGTTATAGGGTTATTAGAGAATATAAGTTCAATTGTTTTAAATTTTTAGGATGAGCATAACATGTGTATTATTATTGTCTTTTCTATCTATTATGCTTTGAGTGTTGTTTCATCATGTTTGTAATTATAATGCATTTGGTTACAATATTATAAGTTAATGGTATTATATTTATTTTGACGTATTATTCTTAATATTATCAATTTTGTTAGAGGTATTATTAAGTTTATTGAAAAACATTTTAATCTGTTGATCATTGACGGAATTATTGAATCCATTATTAACAAGTGTTTGATGTGTAATTCTTCATGAAATATGGTTCTGGAAGAAGATATCATCTGTGTGCGCTGGATGAAGTTTTTTTTTTTTATAACGGCTAACTTATATCATTGGCTTCATTCAGTATTATAATTAAGAAGACACGATTTGATGCTAGTGGATTTCCTATATAAAGAAATAGTAAATTTATGTGCGCTGGAATCAACAGAAACATCAAGGAATGGAATCTTATTATTAAAATAAAGTTCTAGTGTAAATTTGAGGAGGGAGTGACTTTCAAATTTGTTTTTAAGTTGTGTAATTTGATCAATATTTTTAGCTAAAAATAAATGTCATCTATGTGTCTTACAAATATAGGGGGTTTATAAGTGTCATTAAGTTTTTTATTCAATATATATATATATATATATATATATATATATATATAATATAAATGTATAT
>OZ010613.1:11899287-11914287 GCA_963932145.1 Acanthosepion lycidas | reverse complement strand
TTAGTCGGACTATTGTCCTCATCTTTGTCGCCATATTTGTCACAACGTTTCGGCCGGTGTACGCTCCGCCCTTCTTGAGGTGGTTGGAATTTCGAACTTAAAATTAATTTAATTACAATTTTAAAAGATATTTAGGTTTTCTTTTTATTTAACTACAATTTTAAATACAACTTTAAAATATTTTCTCTGTTAGTTTTAATAGACTATAATTCTTTTTTAAAAGAAGTAAATGTATTAGAATTACTTACAGTAAGTAAAATTATTTTTACATATCAAGTATATGTATGTATATTAACTTTGTTATTTTTTTTATTATATTTAAATATTATTTAAGTAAAATTTATGACAATTACGGTAAAAATAGCTAATTCATTTCTCTGATTTATTAAACTTTTTTTTTATACTTTGTAATATATAGTTTCACATGTCTGTACATGGGACATTCAATGGCCTACATCTTATAGCTTTTCCTTATAATTTCATTTTTCTGCAGGTGTTTTATTGGATTCATTTAAGTGCCGGTAGTATTTTGAGAGAGGTGTTTTGGTTAGAATACGTTTTATTTAACTACAATTTTAAAAGATGTTTAGGTTAGAATTCGTTTTAACTAAAATTCTAAATACAACTTTAAAGTATTTTCACTGTTATTTTAATAGACTTTTTTTTGTAAATGTAACAGAATTACTTACAGTATATAAAATTATATTTTCCCATTAAATATAAGTAGGTATATTACGAGGTCACACTTTTTAAATTTATTTTTATTTTTATATATTATTTAAGGAAAATTTTTTGACAATGACCGCATAAAATAGGTATTTCATTTCTCTGATTCAGTAAATTTTTGTTTTTTATAAACTTAGTAATATATAGTTTCTCATGTATGCACAAAGGACATGGGTCATTTAATGACCTACATATTCTAGCCTTTCTTATTAATTTCCATATACATAAAAATATCTATAAGAACACCGGATTATATATCTTACTGTTCTTTCCTGAAGACATTCAGTGTTTTATGGCGTTAATTTTACCAATTTTTCGAAAAACAAATTCGAACACATTACCGATCTGTTCATAAAACTCATCGAAATCAGGGCTGACTTTAGACTTGATATGATGACAATTTAATTAGCTTAAATTACATATAGCTCAGGATCAAATGTAGTGATTTTCCAAGCGTAGCTAAGATGTAGTACAAGGCCGAAAGTATGGGGCACCCAGTGAGGATCGAACTCACTACTCAATCGTAATTGATATAACGAGACAAGGTTGCTAATTGTTCATTATAATATGATGAAGTACCCAGAGTGTTATTGTGATTGACTAATCGAAACTTAGATTTGGTACAAGGCCAAATATATGGAGCACCCCAAAAGTGTCAAACATGACATAATGATTTACTAATGAGTGGCGCAGAATTTCGAACTCAGTACCCAATCGTATGTGATCAAGCTTGCTAACGAATAGACCACATCGAAGTGTCCAGTATTATGCATAGCTTATATTGGTCCAAATATCGGAAGCATGGCGTACCTAGCTAGGATCGAACTCATTACTCAGTCGTAACTGATCTAGTGAGACCAGCTTGCTATCACGTCGAAGTTCCTGAGAGTTGACATGCCTTGTATTACGTAAGCGAAAGAGTAAGTTTAAACTTGTGTGTAGAAATTTATCCCCGCTTTCTGATATTAAGCCGGTCGATGATGGTAGCAAGCAACAATCGATATTATAGCTCGGAGCAAATTTGATTTAACACACGAAAATAAAGTTATAAATCACAAAGGAATGGATCTAAATCAAAATACATTGTACATGGCTTAAATTAAAATATTTAATATTTATCTTTGGAAAAACTTAAAGTAAGATATAAAAGAAATATAAATGTACCCAATTTATAGTGAACAGGACAACAGGACGTATCAGAAAGTATTTACTGAAAATAAATGTTTTACCTTAATAGAAAATACATGAAAGAAATTGGCAATTACTACGAGTTATAAACAGTGGTGTCAGCATCCTTGAAGGTAAGTGGGCTCCTGATGGAGTGGAACACTGGTAAAGTGAACTCTTAATGGAGTGGGCTCCTAATGATGTGGGCTCCTGATGGAGTGGAGTTCCCTATACCAAATCAAAATGCAATAAACAAACACAAACAGAAAACTGTTTTAGTAATAAAAGCATAAGAACTTTATAAAAATCATCTACCCATTATCAGTTACCCAAGTCCAATGTAAGAAGACATTTTCAAAGTTAAAGATCATAAAAAAAATGTAATAAATTCGCCGTCTGAGAAGAATTTGGAATCATACATGGTGCTATCAACTGAAACGGAATGGTCAAATGAATTGGATACAGAAGCAATTATTAGCATATTCGAATTTAGATCTAGTGAAAACGATTGTAGTCTAGCTGTGACCTGTTCCAGATAAACAGTCGAACTCTCTGCCAGAGAGGAAGCCTGACGAAGCTCCGCCGAAGGGCAGATAGATAAGTTAGAGGTCGATAGATAAGAAGTGATTGTGAAATAGATATGAACAGACTGAGGTAGATAAACTGTCAATATATATCTATATATATATATTGTGTGTATTTAGGCAGCATCTTTTCATTCATTCACGTTTCATTAAATATTATAGACAAGTGTTGTCCATTTATTTCATGTAAACTTCTGATAAGTTAAATATAGTTACCTCCACTATTTCGGCATAAATTTTCTATATTGAAGTTTAAAATGAATTTTTTACAACGAAAAAACATACTTGAAGATTTCATTTTAGCTTTAATTTAAAGTTTAATGATTAAATTTACGATTTCTATTAATTAAACAATTCTGGTGTATTTCAGATAGAAACTATATACATTTGATTGTCAAATTTAATTTTAAATTTTTAAATTTTCTTAAAAACGGCCATTTTCTTAATTTTAAGAAATTTGTTTAAAACACAAATTTATCGATTTTTAAAATATTTAAAAAAATTTCTAACACGTTATTTTAGTAAAATTAAAAAATTTAAAGTTAAAGTAATCTGATTTGAAAGAAATCTTTCTTACTTATAGCGTAAAGAATAATATACAACCAATTATTAACGATCGATCCTGTTAATCTGACCCACCTATTGATGGATTGTTGAATGACGAGGCGATGACAGCTACTACGGATTACCATAAATGACATAATTTTTAAAAGTCTGAGTTAAAAAAAAATTATTCTATTTGAGTATGCCCCACACTAATGGAAATAAAATTATTTAGTGAAATAGTAAATGAAAAAAAGAAAAATTACTTTAAAATTTAAAGTTTACACTTTTAAAGTTGAATGGAAAATAAAAAATGTTATGAAAAGGCCGCGTAAAGGGACAAAACCCTTAAATCACGTGATTAGACTGCCCCTGAACCCGTTTATGCCGGTTCAAAAAGGAAATATTTTTGGCCGAGTCTACGGGCTAGGAGAACCCACGTTAAACCGGCCTGGTGCCACATGCAACCCTCGTGCGTAGGGTAGCTAAATATTCTAGTGAAAACGATTGTTCTTCGTACTCGACTGCATGCAATGCACTTTTATGCTGTTGGTCTATCTTTTAATGTGTACATTGTGCTGTAAATTATTTGAAACTATCCACCAATTGCTTGGAGTTAAAAAAATAAACAAATTAAATTACAACATTCTATATTTAAATTTGGTATCTACAAGGAGTAAAATACATGTACATATTAATTACTAAGAAAAATAGATGTTTCCACAAAAATGTTAACATTTTGCCATATGTTCTTTTTGAAAATATATATTGGTTATGAAAATTAAATGATGGCATTATACTTGGAAACCTTTTAACTCCTGGTAACGTATATCTTTAAACCCAGTCCACCACTGACAGTAAATCAAGATGTATAATAGGCTCATTAACTGGTTGGAATAGGCTATACATATTAACGTGGATAAGCAATAGAGGAAAATGTTATAGAAAAATGCATTATAGAAAATCCACAATACAGAAAATGTAGTCGGGATAAAATACTTGTTAGAGATCATGGAACATTTAAAAAAAAGTAATATTTCCTTCCATTCAATGTATATACATGTACTCAACCTTGATAATTTGTGAAAACTTCCGCACCTGTAGGCCGCGTGAGTTTCGGGTTGTTACACCTAGAGTACAACTGTGTAGTGAGCGCTCGTCGGATGCTCGTTTTCACGCAAGAAGACCAAACGCATCTAGTAGAGATATTTGCCAAAAGTTCAAACCATATAGAAGATTCAGCATGCCTTTTGCGATGATGTCATGGGCAAAACACAGATCAAGGTGTGGTTCAACTGCTCGAACAAGGCCGCGCCACAGTGGAAGACCGTCCTGTAACAACCCAGGAAATTGCTCAGGAAATATGAATTAGCACACAATCATTTCATTCAATTTTAATCGAGGATTTGTGCATTCGGAGAGCATCGGCGATATTCATCCCCAAGTTGTGGTCGGATCATCAGAAACAACCCCGCAAAGAAATGGTGGGGTTTTCCCATTGCGGAAGAGCCAGAAGTCACACGGTGCCGAATCGGGATAGTAGGGAGCCTCTCGAACAAGTGGTGTGTTTTTCTTGATCTGGAAATCTTCGTGCACAAACTCTGCTCGATGCTTTCGGTCATCTTGTGAGAAAACGAAAATCCGTCGAGTGTGCACTACACATCTGTACCCTAGGCATAACCGTTAGAAACTGACGCAAACTACATGAACATTTTCACGCATGCGCAGGAAGGGTAGCGCTAAGATAAATAAGAAAAATTTAATTTCGGTGTATGATTTATGAAGGTCCAATATCTCATTTCGTAGAACAGAACAGTCTGTCTTTATGGCATACAGAGAACTGGTGAATATATTATGACACATGTTGCCAATCTACCCTCCTCGGGTTTTTCAATTCAGAATTGTCCTTATCCAATATTCTCCTTCTCTATAGAACTCAGTCTGAACTTCTCTTCACCAGTAGCTGGAAGTTATAGATTTGGTTCCTTTTGTTTATCGGTATATCGACCTCGATAGGTTGTTTAACGCAGGAATTCAGATATTTGGAACACAATTTTATGGCTTCAACTAAATATATTTTGAACGTAATTGTATACCTTCAACTACAGTTGAAAGGTATTGTTGGTCACTATTTTGCTTATAATCGTATTGTTGGTAATATATATATATATATATATATATATATATATATATATATATATATATTATGGCATTAAAGGCAATAATTTTTTTACTATAGGCCATGATAAATTTTAAAACAAAAACACAAACACAAGTCGACCGGTTTTCGTCCCCTCTCGTCAGAACTGTAAACGGGGAAACAATTTATTTTTATACTTTTTCTAGTGTTTTGTTTTTTGTTTGATTCACTACTTGTCCATAGCGAGGATCCCCACCACCCCCCAACAAGTGCGTCCACCCCCGGATAGACAGAGAAGTTTATTTGCGCCTAAATCTATCTATCTGTCTTTCTTTCTTTCTTTCTTTCTTTCTTTCTCTCTCTCTCCCTCTCTGTCTCTGTCTCTGTCTCTGTCTCTCCTATATATATATATATATATATATATATATATATATATATATATATATATATATATATATATATATATATATATATGGTGGCCTCCTTAAATATCACTTAAGATTATCGCACAAAATTTCATAACTGAATCAATAAGCTGTCAGATCCGCATACGTCGAAACCGACGGAAGAGTACATTATTATTATTATTATTATTATTATTATTATTATTATTATTATTATTATTATTATTATTATTATTTATATACATACATACATACTTACATACATACATACATACATACATATATCTATCTATCTATCTATCTATCTATCTATATATATATATATATATATATATATATATATATATATATATATATATATATGTTGGTCACTGAATAACAATGAGGTAAAAAATCTTTGCAAGTCGTTTCGACCTCTAGAAGGAGTTCATCAGACGAAACGAGTTACATAGAATGTTTTTCTCTTTGTTATTCACTTGTCTAGCATTGTTCTGGTATATAGATATTTATATATGCATCCTATTACGCCCTATGCATGTAGAAAACTTGCCTTTGTGTTTCTGCATTTATATGTACAAGTCCTAATGTGTCTTGTTTGTTTCGAATTTCATGATATTGATTTCTTAAATTATCCTCGATGCACACTACTGTTGGCGCCAACAGTTTTATAAATATCATAGTTCAATGCGTGGAATGGAAATCCTGATATTCTGGTGGCAAAGAGGTGTGCATAAAACAGCAGGATATTTTTACACTATATGAACTGATGTTTGTCACCAAATAATATGACATATCTCACTCAAAGTCTTTTTCTCTTTCTGTCACTCTCTTTATCTCTGTCTCTTTAGCTAGTCAGCGATCCGATTGGATTAGGGATTTTGATAACGGACAGAAATATAAGGACACAATATATTTACAGTTAGTAAAATTATTTTTTATCACCAACAAAATGACCTTTGTTCATATCTATCTATCTATCTATCTATCTATCTATCTATCTATCTATCTATCTATCTATCTATCTGTCTCAGCCTGCTCATATCTATCTATCTATCTATCTATCTATCTATCTATCTATCTATCTATCTATCTATCTATCTATCTGTCTCAGCCTGTTCATATCTATCTATCTATCTATCTATCTATCTATCTATCTATCTATCTGTCTCAGCCTGCTCATATCTATCTATCTATCTATCTATCTATCTATCTATCTATCTATCTATCTATCTATCTATCTATCTATCTCAGCCTGTTCATATCTTTCTATCTATCTATCTATCTATCTATCTATCTATCTATCTATCTATCTATCTATCTATCTATCTATCTGTCTGTCTCAGCCTGCTCATATCTATCTATCTATCTATCTATCTATCTATCTATCTATCTATCTATCTATCTGTCTCAGCCTGCTCATATCTATCTATCTATCTATCTATCTATCTATCTATCTATCTATCTATCTATCTATCTATCTATCTCAGCCTGTTCATATCTATCTATCTATCTATCTATCTATCTATCTATCTATCTATCTATCTATCTATCTGTCTCAGCCTGCTCATATCTATCTATCTATCTATCTCAGCCTGTTCATATCTATCTATCTATCTATCTATCTATCTATCTATCTATCTATCTATCTATCTATCTATCTATCTCAGCCTGCTCATATCTATCTATCTATCTATCTATCTATCTATCTATCTATCTATCTATCTATCTATCTATCTATCTCAGCCTGTTCATGTCTATCTATCTATCTATCTATCTATCTGTCTCAGTCTGCTCATATCTATCTATCTATCTATCTATCTATCTATCTATCTATCTATCTATCTATCTATCTATCTATCTGTCTCAGTCTGCTCATATCTATCTATCTATCTATCTATCTATCTATCTATCTATCTATCTATCTCAGCCTGTTCATATCTATCTATCTATCTATCTATCTATCTATCTCAGCCTGTTCATATCTATCTATCTATCTATCTATCTATCTATCTATCTATCTATCTATCTATCTGTCTCAGCCTGCTCATATCTATCTATCTATCTATCTATCTATCTATCTATCTATCTATCTATCTATCTCAGCCTGTTCATATCTATCTATCTATCTATCTATCTATCTATCTATCTATCTATCTATCTATCTATCTCAGCCTGTTCATATCTATCTATCTATCTATCTATCTATCTATCTGTCTCAGCCTGCTCATATCTATCTATCTATCTATCTATCTATCTATCTATCTATCTATCTATCTCAGTCTGTTCATATCTATCTATCTATCTATCTATCTATCTATCTATCTCAGCCTGCTCATATCTATCTATCTATCTATCTATCTATCTATCTATCTATCTATCTATCTATCTATCTCAGCCTGTTCATGTCTATCTATCTATCTATCTATCTATCTATCTATCTATCTATCTATCTATCTATCTATCTATCTGTCTCAGTCTGCTCATATCTATCTATCTATCTATCTATCTCAGCCTGTTCATATCTATCTATCTATCTATCTATCTATCTATCTATCTATCTATCTATCTATCTGTCTCAGCCTGCTCATATCTATCTATCTATCTATCTATCTATCTATCTATCTATCTCAGCCTGTTCATATCTATCTATCTATCTATCTATCTATCTATCTATCTATCTATCTATCTATCTGTCTGTCTCAGCCTGCTCATATCTATCTATCTATCTATCTATCTATCTATCTATCTATCTATCTATCTATCTATCTATCTATCTCAGCCTGTTCATATCTTTCTATCTATCTATCTATCTATCTATCTATCTATCTATCTATCTATCTCAGCCTGTTCATATCTATCTATCTATCTATCTATCTATCTATCTATCTATCTATCTATCTATCTATCTGTCTCAGCCTGCTCATATCTATCTATCTATCTATCTATCTATCTATCTGTCTGTCTCAGCCTGCTCATATCTATCTATCTATCTATCTATCTATCTATCTATCTATCTATCTATCTATCTATCTCAGCCTGTTCATATCTATCTATCTATCTATCTATCTATCTATCTATCTATCTATCTATCTATCTATCTATCTATCTATCTGTCTCAGCCTGCTCATATCTATCTATCTATCTATCTCAGCCTGTTCATATCTATCTATCTATCTATCTATCTATCTATCTATCTATCTATCTATCTATCTATCTATCTATCTCAGCCTGCTCATATCTATCTATCTATCTATCTATCTATCTATCTATCTATCATTCTATCTATCTATCTATCTATCTCAGCCTGTTCATGTCTATCTATCTATCTATCTATCTATCTATCTATCTATCTATCTATCTATCTATCTATCTGTCTCAGTCTGCTCATATCTATCTATCTATCTATCTATCTATCTATCTATCTATCTATCTATCTGTCTCAGTCTGCTCATATCTATCTATCTATCTATCTATCTATCTATCTATCTATCTATCTCAGCCTGTTCATATCTATCTATCTATCTATCTATCTATCTATCTATCTATCTATCTCAGCCTGTTCATATCTATCTATCTATCTATCTATCTATCTATCTATCTATCTATCTATCTGTCTCAGCCTGCTCATATCTATCTATCTATCTATCTATCTATCTATCTATCTATCTATCTATCTCAGCCTGTTCATATCTATCTATCTATCTATCTATCTATCTATCTATCTCAGCCTGTTCATATCTATCTATCTATCTATCTATCTATCTATCTATCTATCTATCTATCTGTCTCAGCCTGCTCATATCTATCTATCTATCTATCTATCTATCTATCTATCTATCTATCTATCTATCTATCTATCTCAGCCTGTTCATATCTATCTATCTATCTATCTATCTATCTATCTATCTATCTATCTATATATCTATCTATCTATCTCAGCCTGCTCATATCTATCTATCTATCTATCTATCTATCTATCTATCTATCTATCTATCTATCTATCTATCTATCTATCTCAGCCTGTTCATGTCTATCTATCTATCTATCTATCTATCTATCTATCTATCTATCTGTCTCAGTCTGCTCATATCTATCTATCTATCTATCTATCTATCTATCTATCTATCTATCTCAGCCTGTTCATATCTATCTATCTATCTATCTATCTATCTATCTATCTATCTGTCTCAGTCTGCTCATATCTATCTATCTATCTATCTATCTATCTATCTATCTATCTATCTATCTATCTATCTCAGCCTGTTCATATCTATCTATCTATCTATCTATCTATCTATCTATCTATCTATCTGTCTCAGCCTGCTCATATCTATCTATCTATCTATCTATCTATCTATCTATCTATCTATCTATCTATCTATCTATCTATCTATCTATCTATCTATCTGTCTCAGCCTGCTCATATCTATCTATCTATCTATCTATCTATCTATCTATCTATCTATCTATCTATCTATCTCAGCCTGTTCATATCTATCTATCTATCTATCTATCTATCTATCTATCTATCTGTCTGTCTCAGCCTGCTCATATCTATCTATCTATCTATCTATCTATCTATCTATCTATCTATCTATCTATCTATCTATCTGTCTCAGCCTGTTCATATCTATCTATCTATCTATCTATCTATCTATCTATCTATCTGTCTCAGCCTGCTCATATCTATCTATCTATCTATCTATCTATCTATCTATCTATCTATCTATCTCAGCCTGTTCATATCTATCTATCTATCTATCTATCTATCTATCTATCTATCTATCTATCTATCTATCTCAGCCTGTTCATATCTATCTATCTATCTATCTATCTATCTATCTATCTATCTATCTGTCTCAGCCTGCTCATATCTATCTATCTATCTATCTATCTATCTATCTATCTATCTATCTATCTATCTATCTCAGCCTGTTCATATCTATCTATCTATCTATCTATCTATCTATCTATCTATCTGTCTGTCTGTCTCAGCCTGCTCATATCTATCTATCTATCTATCTATCTATCTATCTATCTATCTATCTATCTCAGCCTGTTCATATCTATCTATCTATCTATCTATCTATCTATCTATCTATCTATCTATCTATCTATCTATCTGTCTCAGCCTGTTCATATCTATCTATCTATCTATCTATCTATCTATCTATCTATCTCAGCCTTTTCATATCTATCTATCTATCTATCTATCTATCTATCTATCTGTCTCAGCCTGCTCATATCTATCTATCTATCTATCTATCTATCTATCTATCTATCTATCTATCTATCTATCTATCTATCTATCTCAGCCTGTTCATATCTATCTATCTATCTATCTATCTATCTATCTCAGCCTGTTCATATCTATCTATCTATCTATCTCAGCCTTTTCATATCTATCTATCTATCTATCTATCTATCTATCTATCTCAGCCTGCTCATATCTATCTATCTATCTATCTATCTATCTATCTATCTATCTATCTCAGCCTGTTCATATCTATCTATCTATCTATCTATCTATCTATCTATCTATCTATCTATCTATCTATCTATCTCAGCCTGTTCATATCTATCTATCTATCTATCTATCTCATATAAAATCGAAATTGTAGAAACGTTTCCTATTCGTTCCTTATTACATCACTGTTCAATCGGTTTCATCTCAGCATTATTCATAACTCTCTCTCTCTCTCTCTCTCTCTCTATCTGTCTATGATAAACTGGCCAAAACATTTAGTACAGTAAAAAATATCATTTAATTTATTTAGATTAAAAAAAGTAAACAGTTTTTTAGTATTTAAAATATACCTAAGAGATTTACCAGAAGTTGGGTTGGTATGCATTAATTGACACTTATTGCATACGATCCATAAGTTCAGTCCCGTTACCATAAAACCTGTGTTTAACACTTAATTTAACAGCGCACCGTTGAAGTAGCCACCTTGCCTGCAGCTGGAGACTGATTAACAATTTTCAGACGATTACTGGAAGAGACCATCCAAAGTAATACAGCATACTTCCTATTGGGACAGAACTAATGCAGAGGAAATATGGATTTTTTAAAGACAATAATAATAATAATAATAATAATAATAATAATAATAATAATAATAAGAAGAAGAAGAAGAAGAAGAAGAAGAAGAAGAAGCTAACAACAAAAGTGATATCTAATGTGATGAGTTAGGATAAGCTTCTAAATAAATAGGGGATTAAAATGGAAATTTAAAGCTAAGCCTTCCTATATATTTAAAATATTTGACGTAAAGTTTTAACGGGCCTTTGTCATTCGTATATTCCTTTCTTCCTTTCTTACAGTGTTTCAGCTGAAATAACTCCCACGAATTTAGGCAATAATGCCATCGGTAAAAATGGAACAATAGAAAAATAGGAAAAGATCTCCATCTTCTATTAGGTGATCTTATAATTTCTTTTTATATATGCATCTTTGAAAGCAAGTCTTCTATTTTCTTTTAATACTTAATATGACTTAAACTATGGGGTTGTGATACAAGAGCCACTGAGATCAAGGTGGGTACTTGATCCCCGGACAACTGAACCAGAAGTAAATAAACAAACAACAACTGTCATTTGATTAGAAATCTAACTTTAAATAGCTTAAGATTAAATAGCTACCTTTTTTTTATTTTAAGCTGTTTAATGAGTATTTTACACGTGTGCCATTTTTTCTTATTTTTACACTTGTGGCATTATTACCTGTGACATTATTACCGTTTACCAACTCCGACATTCATTCCCAGAAATACCACCTACAAAATGGCAAGACATGAGTTGCAATGGTGTCTTCGTCTAGCTAATATCTTACCATTATGTGTGAGATATTTCTGGGTGGGGGTATATATGGGAGGTATTTCTGCCGCAACCTGTATAAGACCTCATCGACGAAACTGTTATTAATCTGAAGATGAACAATCCTGAGACGAAACGTTAAACGTAGGTGTTTCATTCATATACCGCACATTACCCTGGTATATATATATATATATATATATATATATATATATATATATATATATATATATATATATTAGTATATGTATACACACACACAGACACAGTCATAGACATAGGCACACACACATACACACACATACACACACACACATATATATATATATATATATATATATATATATATATATATATATATATATATATATATATATTATAAATTAATTGATTTAAAATGTGGTTTTTTTCGCTACACAGTTCTAACCATGTTTCAAAAATGGAACCTGAAATCTCCGAATTTAATTTTGTAATTAAAACGAAACCTAAACATCTTTAAAATTGTAGTTAGATATAACGTATTCTAACCTAAACATCTCTTAAACAGTACTACCGGTACTTAAATGAATCCAACAAAACACCTACAGAAAATGAAGTTATGATGAAAAGCTATAAGATGTAGGCCATTGAATGTCCCATGTCCTTTGTACAGACATGTGAAACCATATATTACTAAGTTTAAAAAAATAAATAAAAATTTACTAAAGCAGGGAAATGAATTACCTATTTTTGCCGTAATTGTCATAAATTTTACTTAAATAATATTTAAATATACAATTATAAAAATCGTAATATACATACTTATACTTGATATGTAAAAATACTTTTACTTACTGTAAGTAATTCTAATACATTTACTTCTTTTAAAAAGAAATATAGTCTATTAAAAGTAACAGTGAAAATAATTTAAAGTTGTATTTAAAATTGTAGTTAAATAAAACGAATTCTAACTTAAACATCATTTAAAATTGTAATTAAATAAAACGTATTCTAACCTATAGACCTCCCTCTAAGTACTACAATCACTTAAAGGAATCTAATAAAACACCTACAGTAAAATGAAATTAATATGAAAAGCGAGAAGATGTAAGCCATTGAGATACCCATGTCCTTTATACTTACATGAGAAACAATATATTACTAGGTTTATATAAAAAATAAAAGTTTACTAAATCAGTGAAATTAATTAGCTATTTTTGCCGTCATTGTCATAAATTTTACTTAAATAATATTTAAATATATTTAAAAAAATTGATATCTAATAATATACATACTTATACTTGATGTGAAAATAATTATACATACTGTAAGGGATTCTAATACATTTACTTGTTCTTAAAAGAAACATAGTATATTAAAAATTAAAAGTGAAAATATTTTTCAAATTGTAGTTAAAAAAAACGTATTCTAACCTAAACACTCCACAAAAATCTTTAAGTATGCAAACAGAAAAAAATACCGTAAGAATTTTTGCCGTTAACAATAAAATTTAAAAAAAATCCAGACGACATGCATTTAACGGATGTCAGATTTCATTGAAAAATACATCCTAATAACTGATACATCAGAATACAGACATAATGAACACGCAAACACCCCTTGTCTGGTTGAATTGGTTTTCTCTGTATCCTTGGAAACGTGAATTATGATTTTAGCTATGTTTTTAAAACACAGTAATTTTAAAAGTTACTCCAAAAATCGCTTGAGGATGAAATGGAACTAATGTCTTTAATTTAATTACAAAATTAAATTCGGAGCTTTCAACTTCCATTTTTGAAACATGGTTAGAACTGTGTAGCGAAAAAAAACATATTTTAAATCAATCAATTTATAATATTAATGCTCTGTAAATTTCCATTGGGCACTATTTTGTAAAAATAAAAATATCTATAAGAACACCGGATTATATATCTTACTGTTCTTTCTTTTTATTTATACACACACACACACGCATATATATATATATATATATATATATATATATATATATATATATATATATATATATATATATATATATATGGATTCAAAGTTTTAAAAGCAGCGTGAATATTTCTATTTTTGTCGCTCCTTAATGTTTTTCTCGTATTCTCTCACACGCACTAACCCATTTATTGCATTGCTCAGTGTGAAACAATATATATATATATATATATATATATATATATATATATATATATATATATATATATATATACAAACTAAGCCCTCTTACGCACAATAAATTACTCAAGAACAACATAACCAAAACATACAAAAAGGCACCCAAAACAATAGAACACGATATCAATAAGGAAGCTAAAACAATCGCCCCAAAATTAGACCTAGATGACCGAATAAGTTGTATTAGCAAGGCACAATCCTTTATCACACTAAAAAACCATAAAGAAAATTTCAAAACCAACCGTGCATGGAGACTCATAAACCCAGCCAAAAGCGATCTAGGTAAAATAAGTAAAACAATACTAGAAAGAATTAATTCTGAACTTAGGAAGCAGTTAGGAGTAAACCAGTGGAAAAATACAAAAACAACTATTGACTGGTTCCACAGCATAAATAACAAACAAAATTGCCAATTCCTACAATTAGATATAAAAGAATTTTACCCATCCATAACAGA
>OZ010613.1:11704287-11894287 GCA_963932145.1 Acanthosepion lycidas | reverse complement strand
ATATTTTTAAATAAATAATTATATATATATATGTATATATATATATATATATATATATATATATATATATATATATATATATATATATATATATATATGGAGAAATGTATAACGAAGTAGAAAACCTTTACTTTATATATAATTTCACCCGGGCATATATATATATATATATATATATATATATATATATATATATATATATATATATATATATATATATAAGGTTGGTGCAAAATTATTGACGTAATAACTTCAAAAAACGACATTATTACGTCATTATTTTTGCACCATATATATGGCGAAATGTATCACGCAGTAGAAAAGCTTTACTTGTGTCGCGTTTCGTCCTTCCGTAATTCATCGGACTAACTTTGTTCTGTTGGTAGGGACACACCCCCATGCGAACGAGGGGTGTTGGGAATCATTTATATAAGAAACTAGATTTGATTCTGCGTTTCGCCATGCTTGGTTTTATCACATCCAAAAACAAAAGAAAAAATATGCTTGTATTTCTGTGTATGCGTAAATAATGAATCTTTAGTAATTTTCCCTTACCTGTGCTTTTTCCCTTACCTGTGATTTTCCCTTACCTGTGATTTTTCCCTTACCTGTGATTTTCCCTTACCTGTGATTTTTCGTGATAGAAGAAAGAATAATAATGAATTAAAAAAAAAAGCCATTAATATTTATTCTGTGTCTTTCGATATGAACTAAAAATTATAAAAAAGAATCTCTATATATACATAGCAGTTGCATCAAACCAGATATGTCATCGATAAAATGTTATTCTGTCGATAAAAATTGCCCAACCTAACAAAGTGTAACTATCTTACTAGCAGTGTACTTATCATTCAATTCGATATATTTTAGTTTTTAATCCATATTTTTCTCTTATTGTTTCAATATAAACTGTCCGCGTTATTTGTAATAATGAGTTACTTCTATCGGATAATTTAACGTTTTAAATCGCCACTTCTAAAATCTGCTGGCTCTTTCACTTGTTTTCCTATAATACTTTTGAAAATAATTTCTAAGTTTTTCGATCGAAATTTGGTAAAAAAGATGTCAAAGTGCTTTTTATTATCTCCTTTTTTTTTTTTTTTATAAAGTTGAATTATTATTCTTTGACTGTAATTTTAAGCCATTTCTTTTTCTGTTTACATTGGTTAAATAGTTGGGCTAATCCTTTGTGGAATTCTTCCTATCTATTTCAGAAGATCTGTTAGCTTGTCACTTTGCCTTGCTACTTTTCTGCATTTAACTTTCAAAGCGTAAATGTTATTTCATCTTTTGTTACTTCAAGAAATGCCCTTGTCTTTACCAGAATATCAGTTGGTGGTATTTTTATTTTTCGAAGCCTAAGGTTTCGCATTATATTCCTATTTTTAGGAGGACATAGTAAACAATGTACCTTATTGTACAAACAAGTAAACTTCAAAGAGTTTTTATTCTGATTCTTAAGCTTTTAAACAATGTATTAATTACGCAAGGAAGAAATAGCTGAGGAAATTTCAAAGAATTTTTCTTCAGCTTGTAAACAATGTATTTATATTTCAAGCAAGGAAGTACTGAGTCAACTTCAAAAGAATTTTTCGGAGATTCTAAAAAATATACTAATTCATCATCATCATGATCTTCATCATCACCACTACAAACATCATCACCCTCGTCACCACCATCATAATCCTAATCATCATCACCACCATCATTGTCGCCACAACCAAAAAGACCGTCATCATCATCGTCACCACCACCACCATCATCATCATCATCGCCACTACCACGATATTCAAGTTCATCATTTCTTTCATCATCTGACATTTCTTCTACTGTTTCCTCTTTTCTTCTTCTGTGTGCTGGTTCCCTTCAGGACGTTAGCAATCATGACTCTCCACTCTTTCCTATCCTTTGTAGCTACTAATAAATTTTATCTTTTTGTTATCTATCCTAAACATTGTCCTCCCAACCACTTATACAGGCTCGTTAAATAAGTTATGCCCTGTTTTTCTTCTGTCCTTCTTGCATTCAATATCTCACGTGAGTGTTAAATTTTCCAAGCACACTTTTCTCATTATGTTGCGTAGACATTTCAACTGTTAATTTCTGATGTTAAGTATAAGTTTACATTTGCCTCCATTTTCTCAAAAACTTCGACTTTGCACACATGTTATCACCATAGTATTCTCAGCATCCTTCTGTAGAACCATATTTCTGTTGCTTCAAGTTTCTTCTTCATCTGTGAGGAGATTATTCAGCATTCACTGCCATTTAAGAGGACCAAGATTACATGACATTTTAGTATCCTTTCTTTTGTTCGTTTCCTAATTCTTGGCATAGATTTTGGAAGGTATCTGTCGGTAACGCAATGTGCCTTTATATTTTCAATCTGCTGTTAAAATACTTCCCAGATATTTAGATTGATTGTGTTATCTCCAATTTGTAATTTGTTGGTCTGTCCCTTTTGCTCACAACCCTAAATTCTTTCTTTTTGTAGTTAAAAAGTTGGCTTTCCTTCACTAACTTCTGTAGGAATTCTTGTGGCTTCCTTTCCGTTTCTGCTATTAACACCGTGTCAGCCACATATGCAATATTGTTAAAACTGTGGCCGCCAAAAAGGAATCTTGGTAGGATTTCTAAATCTTTCAAAATCGCCTCACTGTTTAGGCTCAATATGTGAGGAGATACTTCTTTGTCTTAGCATCCTTGCTATATTTGTGCCTACTGCTTTCATTTCCTATCCGTATGCAGGTACTTTGTTTCCAGTTTCTGGATTATTATAATAACCTTCCCAGATATATGAAGGTTACCTAGAAGTTCTTTCTGAGGTACTTTAGAAAACGGTTTTCAGCATAATCTTTATTAATATTTGGGACTATATTTCTAATTTTTATCAAATGTGGAGTTGGTATTGATTGTCTCCTTTTGATACTGATATTTCTGTTTGTTATCTCGACCCTTTCCATAATTTCTCATTCATATTGTCTATGTTATTTTCGTTTTGTATCTTTCCACGGTCCATATCCCTCGTCTTGTTCTTTTTAGTCCTACTCAGTTACTATTCACCTTGGTTACACAGAGTTTAAGTCTTTAAAAAACGGCCCAGGGAAGTATACGACTCACAGCTACAGTTTGATCTATCAGGCTTTACCGCTCGAAGAAATAAAAGCCTGGTTTACTGTGACGTTCTTCGTGGTCGTGCGGTAAAGCAGACGGCATCAAGCAGTGGATTCCCCTACAAAGGAGAACACACAGAATTGTCTATAGGCCAGCACATTCCAATAGACGTAATACTCACTGTTTAATAAATAAAATAGGGGCTTTAATTTCAAATATGCTGTATCCACCAGAGGAACGTTGGAATACATATATATATATATATATATATATATATATATATATATATATATATATATAATTTTTTATTTAAAAATATGATTCCAACACCCTACATAAGAGTTCTCATGTTTCAAAAAAGGAGCCGAAAACTTCAATATAATTATTTGAATTGAGTAAGCTCTGTTCCATCTTCAAGCGAAATTTTTTTGGGAATAACTTATTTCTGAAATTTACGTGTTTTAATAGCAGATTCATTATTGAAATCAAAAATTTCCATGGTGATGGCCAGCGCGATTTTTCATATAGAAAGGGGCGCATAGTGTTAATAATTTGTATCAGTATAGACTATAGAGTTACATTTCTAGGTGTCAAGTCAGGGTAAGGTTGGGGTGTCTAAATTTAAAACGAGAGATGATTTAGTCTAGTCTGGCTTTCGTGTCTAGTCTGGTTTATTCATTTTTTTTCTTTTTTTTTTCTAAAAGGGTTTTTTTTTTGTGTGTATATATATATATATATATATATATATATATATATATATATATAAAAACAAAAAAAAAAACTGACGTAACATTTGTTTTTTGACGACTTCATAAAGGGTTATCTTTTTTGTAGGGTAGTAATCCACAATATCGAACTGTAATAGGGTGCGATTCGGTTTATTATCAATATTGGTAAACCAATTGATGAAATCTTTAGTATTGATCCATAATTTTAATCCAAGCTGTGTTTTTATTTGGCAAGTAATTCTTTCCAGGATTCTTTTGCTGATCTTTCCAGTGTCGGGCCGGGTAGGGTTAATTCTAGTGGTAGGGTTTTCCAAAAAATCTTGTTTATGGTCTTTAAGAGTTATGTAACATTCCTTTTCAGCAAGTTTGCCTACTCTATCGCTAATTTATTAGGTTGGTGCAAAAAATAATCACGTAATAATGTCGTCTTTTGACGTTAAAAATACGTCAAAAAACGACATTATTACGTCATTATTTTTGCACCAACCTAATATCATTTATTTTTTTACTACTTCTGTTAATAATATCAACCATATTTATGTTGTTGTTGTAAGCTTTTTTCTAAGTCCCCGTTAAGTTTTTTTTTTTTTTTAATTAAGTTGTTGTAGTCAGCTGCTATCAATTTATAGAAGTTGCCAGTTTTGTCAGACTTAACTAGTATTTTATCACAATCATTGATGTTTTTAACTATTTGGTCGAGATGGTTTTGGAAGTGGCTTTTCTTTTTTTGAAAGGAGATGTTATTGATAATATTGAGTAGGTCTTTTTCAAATTCATATAGCTGTTTGTTGAATGGTGCAAGGTTTTTTACTTTTAAAGCCGTGTGGTGCAGTTCAATTTCTATTACAATGAGTCATTCATACAAAAAGTAAATTAGTAATGTTAATGTTATAAAATGGTGAAATCCCTTCACTAACAAAATGTTAAAGGTGCATTAACCTACCAATCACACGATGAATGTTATGATCCTTATTTTTTAAAATTATAAGTTGTATAAAGTCTTTCTTAAATAGAAAAGTACTTTCGACTCTACATTCAGTCATCTTCAGGCATGTAAATTATTTTGTTTTTGGTAAAATTCAGGTAGCATCCGAGACGAAAGTTCATGTCACACTGATTGATAAACTCCTATAACAAAAAATTCTTAAATTGCCATATTAGTACAAAACGCACTCAACTAAATTTTCAAAAAAAATTCAATCTTAGCTTTGCGACTGCACGCTCCAAAAGTTTGTATCCGTTAACACATTTAAAAAAACCCAAAACGAAACAAAAAAAAAAAAACAAAACATTTCGATTCGCATTATATTTTTTCGTCTCTGATGCATCTATTAAATCTATTAAACATAATGAAGAATCTAAATGAGGTTGACCCTGGCATCTAATTCACACATGAATTTGAAATAAACAAATCTCTACCTTTCTTCGACAACTTATTAATACTTACCAATAACAAATTATATTTTAGAGTTTATCGTAAATCCACTAACAAAAACGATCTAATAAATTTCTATTCCCACCAGCATCAAAAAATAAAATCGTGATTAGTCATGGGTTATATCACAGAGCCCTTTAGATATGTAGCCCAGAATATACATTGAAAAAAGTTTAGTCTTCTTCCTCAACGCTTGACAATCAAATATATAAATCCCCAAAATTAGACACTATCAACAGCATTTCTAAAAATAGCCACACAAGACCTTCACGTTAAGGCAACGTGGGGTATTGGATAGCGGCTCGGATTGAGGAATCGGAGTGCTGAGTTCGAATTCTAGTCAAATCCGATACTAACTGCTAATATCCCTTGCGAAAGGTGTGAATCCTTTTTTTTTTCTCCCTCTCCTTTTTTTAAGGGTAAATAGCAGGGCAGACCGCTAAAAAAATGGCAACCTACTGCGGGAAAATTCTGCCTCGTTAGTCACGCATAGCACATAACTGACCGACTGACACTCTTTCTACAAAACTTGTAAATAAATTAGTCATCCCTAATACCAGGATATTTACCACCACGTCCAAGAAAATTGGCGATATAATCTGTAAGAAAAATTAATCCTACAACAATTGAGATGCCGGTAATTAACAATTAATTTGTTTACAATGTGAAGGAATTTTAGTCGGACAGACATCACGAGATCTAAAAGTCCGTATCAACGAGATTTACATTTAGACAACCATTCAAACACTCTCGTAATACACAGCAACAAAACTGGTCATAACTTTGATTTTAGCAATGCCACTCTAATCAAAAAAGAACCTAATTCTTTACAGAAAGTACTTCGAGGGCTTACCAATGACAATATTACGAACTATAAACACACGTCAAAAACATTAAATTACATGTCCAACCTTTATTGAATCCATTCTTAAAAAAATCTAACGTATATTTATTAAAAACAAACGTTATTTACATAAATCATTTCCAATTCAACATGCGAAAAACCAACAAACATGTCTACTATACGTACACATAATCACACTATATACAGGGTGACCCAAACAAATGGGAACTTTTTAACAATCCAATAAAACCAAGAGTGATGGAAGAAACATATTTTATTCATAGTAATTGAAACCTTAAAACATAAACAATGATGGAATTTTCATTTTTTTTAAATTACGTCCTGCAGATGGCTTCCTCCTGTACATTCTTGAAATCCGCTGTTGAGATTCCTCATTGACTGCTGCAACATCTCAGCTGGGATACTGTGAATTTCATCTTGAATTCTAAATGGCGAAATGTTTACTTGCTCAAGGTCCCTTTTTCGCAGTGTTGCCACTTGCTCATGTCTGGCAATACGCACTTCAAAAATTCCTGTTTTTTGGGGTCACCCTGTATATGTATATATATTTTCATTCGAAATGAATGGAGAAAAACTGAAATTATTATACACTTACAAATATAAAGAATATTTACGGTTTTTTCAGTTCGCCTTGGAATCCGTTAATTTCTTGAAACTTCTAAGGGAACCATCGCCGCTCTTTGAATTCGGAATGCCATAAATTACACTAACGCCTCTTTAAAATGTCGAATACACAAGAATCATTTATTAACCAATGAAAATCTAACAACGCAAAAGTAAAAATTATCAGAATTTCTTCCTCTTTTTCTCCATATCTCATCCTCTGATGAAACTTTAATAAAAGTAAAACATGTTAATTTGATAAAAATCTTTTCTATTTTACTTTATCACACACACACGTATATACACAGGATGCGATGGATAAATTGTCGTCTAAGTTACGTAAAAATGAAAATGCTGCAGATATCTCGTTTAAACAAATATATTTACCAAAATTGCATAAAAATATCATGAAATACTAAAGAGTAAATTTATTCAATTTAATCGCCATTGGCTGTAAGCACTGTTTCCAGACGACTTTGGCACTCTTCTGGACGGTCTCCTTCTTTAAGTAAGTGAATGCTGCCGTTATCTTAATCTTCCGCTCACATTTTTCTGTTAAAAGGAATTTTGTTGGTCTCGCTCAACTACACCCAACACATAATAATCAAGGGGTTTGCAGTCTGCCGAGTTACCTGGCCAGATGTAAGGTGTGATGCGGTCGCAAAATTGTCTGACAGCCATGACTTGGTTCCCCTGCTTGTGTGTCGTGGCGCACAGCCCTGGTGCCAGACATCGGTTCTTCTAACAACTTTCTCTTGATCCAGAGCAGCACTACCTCTATTTTCCTTTTTGAAGTGAAAATAATAAATCATATTTTATATGGAAAATTAATGCAAAACTACGATATCCCATATATATGAATTGAGATCAAATATGGTGGAATAAATATCAAATAGAAAACGTCTATGTATCTGATGTTTCGATTTTTTTAAAGCTTCATCAGAGAATGAAGTATGGAGGAGAAAAAGAAAATTCAGATATTATTAATTTTTCTGTTGTAACAAATGAAAAACAAACAATACAAAAATTTATAAATTTTTCCTATTTGGTTCTTATCTTATTAACACGATCATAAATCCCTGATAAGGATAAAACAACATGGCATCAATAAAAATTTTATCAAATTTACGCAAAAATCAACTAAATATATTAAATAACTGCGAAACATGAAAAGACAACATGAATAGATGAGTGATGCTTAAAAAATGTTACATGACGTTTGAAAAAAAAAAAAAAAAATGTTGTGGCATAGACTAAAAAAAAAAAAAAAGTATGACAAAAGCTGAATCTAGTCTGTCAGTGAACCATTTATATTTAAATTTGCATTGGAAAACAGAAAAATTCATCCGGAATCTATTAAAAAAACATGAAATATTTGAAAAAAAACTTTTGATGGTGTCTAACCAAACGCGTATATATTGGATTAAAAATTACTTTCCGAATAGGACCAACACACACACACACACACACACACACACACACACACACACACACACACACACACACACACACACATTCATTCATTCATATATATTACGAAATGGACAAAGTCCGACAATTTATTTATTAAAGGCATTTTTTTTTAATGTTTAACGTTCTTTTTATAGATACAAGTATTTAAGTAAATACTCTGTTTATAATAAATAAACTTGTCGGACTTTGTCCATTTCGTAATATATCACGTCATTTGTTTACATTCGATACACCAATGAGCAGTTATGAATGTACGAGATTCATGGAAGATTGAAGTTTATAAACAGTAAATTCGACCTTGCCCACCGCACGATCCCTGGTGGCCGAGCGGTCAAGGCACGTCAGCGTAAATGACGGTTCCGTATAGGATGCAGGTCCAAATCCTCTCCAAGAACGAATATTTTCTATGAAAATTTCTCGGACATTCAGGCCGGTAAATGTTATTTAATACTGTTTATTATAAACAGAGCATTTACTTAAATACTTGTATCTATAAAAAGAACGTTAAACATAAAAAAAAATGTCTTTAATAAATATATATATAATATCTATAAGAATACATTGAGCGCTATTTTGTAAAAACAAAAATATCTATAAGAACACCGGATCATTCTTTATATATATATATATATATTGTTAAATATGATAGACAACGAATGTCTATTATGTTTGACCATGAGCCGTTTTAAACTCCCAATATTTGCTTTAATTTAGTGAGAGAATAAAGACAAAAACCATTGGGATATGTTTTTATTATGCCCTTTGTTGATCTAAGCTTTCTCCTCGCACAAGCCATCTTCAGATTGGTTATATAAACATTATAAAAGGTGTTATGCGTTGTGTGCGCGAATCTAAATGTGTGTGTGTTGTATGCATTGCGTCTGAGTCTGAGTGTGTGTATATGCATGTTAACTGTGTTGAGCGTGTGCGTTTATGTGTGTGTGTGATGTGTGCGCGTGTCACGTGTGTGCGTTCCCTATAAAAGTCTAAGTGTGTCTGTTATGTGCGTGTTGAGTGTGTGTGTGTACATTGTAAATCTGAGAGTGCGTATTTTCGTGCGTGTGTGTTGTGTGTGTGAATTTTGTGTGTATTTTTCCCTGTGTGTGGTGTGTCTACAATTTCCTCTGTTTACGTTTGCGATGTATGAGTGTGTGTTGTATGTGTGTGCTTTGTGAGTACGTGTTGTGTGAGTTGTATCTATATGTGTGCATTGTGGGTGTGTTGATTGCGGGTTGCCTGTGAGTGTGCTCTGTGTGTGTGCGTGTGTGTATATGTGGAGTGAGTTTCAGGGAGAAGTGAGAGATGGAGATTTTAATGACATGACCGTAGAAAATCAGAACAGTAGATAGATGAAGTCTGTTGATCTTGATGCGTAACTGCATATTTGTCATATGAACGTCTGATATATTTTCTCGATGGCCGCCAAAAAGAAAAATTTTATTAAAGCAAGAAAACATGGTTTAATTTCGTCATTACACTTGGATTTATAAAGTTGACGCGCTGCACTTACAATGGATTCAATATTTTATGTCCGATTTAATTTACCAATAGAATGATTCTTCTCGAAATGGAAACTCAATTTGGAAATATATTAATCAATTGATAACGCGTCTCCAATGGACTTCTGTTACAATTAAGGTAATTGCAAAATGTCTGACGGTCAGAATAGCAAGAGGTGGGCGGTGTAAATTTGCGGTATGTAATATGAAACAAATATATTTTCTTCTGATACGTTGAACGGTGCCCTTGAAAAAGAAATAATGACTTGTTAACTAGGATGATAAAACTATTTATTTTTTTATTTTGAGTATTTTTCATTTTGTATTTAACTGGGTCAGGTAATTTAGAGATCGGTTTTTCAACTCGAAAAATAATTTTGAAAATGATATTTTGAATGCCTAACCGCAGGGAATTGTAAATAAAAGAAGAAAAGCAATCTAGAAATAATTTGTTTTATCTAATAAATTTTAATTACACCCTGCTCCAGGCAATTGCAATAAAATTGCTTAATGTCCTCACAAGAAAAGTGATTAGCTTAGCATATAATACAATATCATTTTCAGCGGAAGCATTTTGTGTTTAAAATGCAATGTTTAACTCTAAAATATGGTTTAAGGACAAGTCGAAAGAGAGTTACACAAACGAATAGTGTGAGAAAAAAATGTTAACATAGGACTTACGGTGACAACTAGCTATTTACTTACGGTGATTACTATTTACTTACGGTGATATCTAGCTATTTACTTACGGTGACAACTAGCTATTTACTTACGGTGACATCTATTTACTTACGGTGGTAACTAGCTATTTACTTACGGTGATATCTAGCTATTTACTTACGGTGATATCTAGCTATTTACTTACGGTGACAACTAGCTATTTACTTACGGTGACATCTATTTACTTACGGTGGTAACTAGCTATTTACTTACGGTGATATCTAGCTATTTACTTACGGTGATATCTAGCTATTTACTTACGGTGACATCTAGCTATTTACTTACGGTGATATCTAGCTATTTACTTACGGTGGTAACTAGCTATTTACTCACGGTGACATCTATTTACTTACGGTGACAACTAGGTATTTACTTACGGTGACAACTAGCTATTTACTTACGCTGGTAACTAGCTATTTACTTACGGTGACATCTATTTACTTACGGTGACAACTAGCTATTTACTTACGGTGATATCTAGCTATTTACTTACGGTGATATCTAGCAATTTACTTACGGCGACAACTAGCTTCAACTGTTAAATGATGAGATCTTGTCGCTAATCTAGCACTGCGATTAAATTCATAAAGTTTAGCTACCATATAGGAAAAAACTTCACAACAATCAAAATAAAATTATTTATAGAAAAGGCACACGTAAGTTACGTTAATGATGCGTGAAATTGAAGACGAGATGCCAGCTCAGGCCCAGTAAAATGGTAGATTTTTCTTTATGTTTTATTAAGAATCTCTAAATACAGAGCACAAAAATCAAAGTGGATCTGACAGCAATATTCATTACACGGACGAATGTCAGGTTGATATATGTGTTTTAGAGCCCGTCCCGATGATGGAGTTTTCCTAGAAATTGATTTAATAGAATAATTCCACTTCATCTCAGGGGAAAACGTTATCCTGAGAATGCGCAGTGAATCACTCTCTTCGAGGTTAGCATCAGCCTTACTGAGAATAGGTAGAAAAGGTTCTCGCAGACGAGTAAAAGAGGGCAGTTAAGTTTTGGTGATATTAGAATTAACAAGCCGTTCGTTGTGCCTGTTAACAACAGACTCGAGGTCATATTTTTTAGATAAGCTGTCATTTAATCTTATCGAACCACATTTATTTATTTTCATATTTAGATGCCGCAAGATACAATATGGTGTTTGATTCGAGAATGTAAAGTAAAATAATATATACAGAGAACATTATAAATTCTTGAAGACATTGAATATTACTATCAAGGAAATAATTAAACATATGTCACCAACAAACGGAGTTTCTTCTTATATGTGCCGTGTCACTTCCGGTCGATGGCGATCATGGATTTCTACAATTTCCTCTCCTTGTAGCACCTAATAAATCTGGATTTTTGTTCTCTCTCCAAAACCTTGCTTTGAAATCCATTAAATCAAGCTTGGTAGTTAGGTTATTCATTATTTTCCTCTGTCTCTCTTGCTTTCAATCTGTCCTGTGAGTAATAATCATTCTTCATTATGTTCCCTAGAAATGTCAAGTCACTTCCTGATGTTAAGTATGACTTTCTTTTTATTTCCATTTTCTATAAAACTTCCTCGTTGTTCACATGTTCGGTTTATGGTATTCTCAGCATCCGTCTGTAGAACCACATACCACATTTAATTTTATTTAAATACAAAATTGATCAAAATCAATTTTCTTTGAGTTCAGGGGAACCTAAAGACATTGGTTACAAAACAAGTATCATTTATCATTGCATCTTCTTTAAAACCTCCTTTCGTGTCACATGTTCTGTCTATAGTATTCTCAGCATCCTTCTGTAGAAACACATTTCTGTTGCTTCAAGTCTCATCGTCATCTTTGAGGAGATTGTCCAGCATTCACTGACATTTAAGAGAACTGATACTACATAAGATTTCCGTACTCTTTTCTTTATTTCAAACGAATTTTTGTCTTTCTTATTACTTTGCTTTCGGGTGGCGTATTTCGCAATCGCAATGAACTTTCCAATTTCAATGTCTCATTTTCCGTCATCTGTATTTCCTGTAATAATAAGTTGAAAGGCTGTGGTAATGGTTGAAAGGTACTTTATTATAGACGAAGTTATACCGGCGGTGTGGATGTTCAGCGCCGAGGCTTAGAACTGATCGCGTCTTATCGAATGTGTTTATACGCCGGTGGTAATCCTGGTGAGTTTACATCAGCGAAATAGTCCGGTGATATTGCTACACTTCCCAGATCTATAAATTGTTGAACTTCTTTGATTTTGATCAGAAAATGAGTTCAGAAGTTGTACAACAATAAAAATGGGTGGAAGACAAAGGTGGGTCTTCTCACCGGATTTATTCAACTTATACAGCGAGGCAATTCTGAAACAATTAGAAGTCTTACCAGGATTCATCATCGGCAGCCACAATCTTAACAATATAAGATATGCAGATGACACAGTGCTGATAGCAGACACGGAAAAGAAACTACAAAAGCTTCTACAGATGGTAAAGAAGGAAAGCGAGAAGAAAGGACTAAGTATAAACTACAAGAAGACAGAGCATAGTTATTAGCAAAAAAAAGAGTCCCAAATGCATATAACAGATTGAGGATACCAAAATCAAACAAGCAAGTATGTGGGGAGGGCTGTAACAGAGGACGTAAAGTGTCACACTGAGATCTAAAGACGTATTTGGATAGACAAAGAAACTAGACAAGAAAAGAGACAGGAAATTTTCGTTAGAAACAAATTAGGGAATATTTAAAAGGAATATCTGACCTCCTGTATGACAGGAAATGCTTCACAATCTCCTCAAAGATGAAAAGGTGACTTCAAGCAACAGAAATGTGGTTCTACAGAAATATGTTGAGGATACCATGGGTCGAACATGTGAGCAACAACGAGGTTTTAAAGCAAATGGAAACAAAAAGGTAAGTTATGCTTAACATCAGGAAGAGGCAGTTGAAATTTATTGGGTACATAATGAGCGCTTGGTATATCCGATTCCAACAAGCCAGATTGAAGGAAAGGCGGATATATGAAAGCAGAGCATACTTCATGAACTTGAATAAATAGATTATAGAATAAGTTTTTGGAGAAATAACAAAACTTATTAAGAGCTACAAGGGACAGGAAGATATGGAGGGCCATGATCGCCAACGTCCTGAAGGGACAAGGCACATAAAAAAAAAGATCTCACAAGAGTTAAACCACTTAGAAAGCACTTTGTAACATAGCCAAAGTGTCGGGATATTTAAAATATTTTCCTTATGCCTTAATTGCCTCAGGTAATTTCGTGATTGGTTTCTTCAGGGAAGAATAATTTTGAAAATGGACATTCCCCCCCTGTATTTTAATTAATAATTGATATTTTGAATGTCTAAAACACGGAGAATTGTAAATGTGGAAAACAGGAAAAGAGATGTCGTCTTATAATTTTTCTTGTCCCTCCCACACCTTAGTTCCTTCGTTACCACATACGGTACACGCCCTGCCAATGCCACATTAATAATAGACTATTCCATTTACTCGTGTGGAAAGACAGAAAAGACATATCCGAGACGCTACATTTTTTTCAGTGAGAAAAGAAACAATCAAACATAGAAACGAAGAAATAAGAGAAGATAGAAGTGTTTAACATCTCTTGCCATTAGCTCATCAATAATGTACTATTCCGTTTTTCGGAGAAAAACGGAAAAGACATATAAGACGCTTGGTTTCAGTGAGAAAATGAATGAAAGGAAGAAAGAAGAGAAGATAGAAGTGTTTAACATCTACTATTACCTTATGAATAATGGACCATCCCATTTTGATCGCATGGAAAATCGGAAAAGAAATATTAGGAATATTACTTGGTTTCAGTCAGACTTTAAACAAGCATAATAAAAACTTTATTGAAACAAAACAAGTTCAGTTGACCATTGATGACAATTCCAGAACAACGTAACTATAAACAATTTTTTTCTATCCCCTGCCAGCCGCAATGATGGAGAAAGCATTACCTCGAACCATCGCCAGTGAGACACGCTGCCACAGGAGTGAAAAAAAAATCTATCAGCAAGAGAAAAATATTTAACTATTTTTTTTTTATCTCTGCGTCCCGGGCGACGGATCCCGACTCAACCGCGGATCTGATCAAATTACCGACCGAAAATGTATCCGCACAGGTCGCATCCCAAATCAACGACTTCCCCATTTTAAAAGGGAAAATGGTAATGCCATCCGGCCGCTTTCCATCACCGCGGTCAAGGCTTACGGGTTCGATTTGGGAAGCGAACCCAGCTGTATCCAAACCCCTTTTGATAATGTCGTTAATGGCTGCATGCCGTGGAAAGCGACCGGATAGAGGATGCAAACCAAACTCATCGATGGAGGCTCCACATCTGCATCTGTGACGCTCACATAATTTGAGTCCAAGACGGATCGGAACTCCGACCCGAGTGCACTCATCATCTCGAAGGTTACCGGTAGCTGAAGAGGGCACTGCGTTGTGAAGCAGATAGTAGACAGGCGAGGCGATGCTGATCCAGAGAGAGCCTCAAATTAGTAAAATTGGCCTCGCATTTTATTTTATCCCAGCCTTTTTGTTTTGATGTGTCTAGTGAGATAGAAAGTAATTCTTGGGTCCAGACGCTGCAAGCTTGTTCGAAAGAACTACCCGAGAAACACTGAGACGATCCACCGAGTATCTCATCAATTAATTGGATGAAAGTGAAGAAAGATATGTTGGAATCTACCGCTGATCGAAGGCCCAGGTCTCCGAAACTCAAAGGGAGCTTTGCCTGCCTCCAGCCTGTGTCGTCGAAATTGACGTTGCAAATTAGATGATGAAAGAAAGATAGAAAGAAAGAAAAAGAAGGGAAGATAAGACAGTTTGGCTTTTCCTGCCAATAGTTAATCAATAATGGACCATTCCGTTTTGATCGAGTGGAAACTCGGAAAAGTCAAATCGGAGACGCTATTTGGTTTTGAAAAGAGAGAAAAGAAAGAAAAAGAAAGAAAGAAAAAAGGAAGTAAGAAGAAACAATGGAATATAGAAACATTTGCAGTGTCTTTTCAATACCTCGTGAATAATGGACTATTCCATTTTGATCGCGTAGAAATTCGGAAAAGACATATTAGAGACGCTACTTGGTTTCAGTTAGATAAAGAAAAAAAGAAGGAAAGAAGTATTCAAGTGAAATGAAAAATATTGTCAACTTCAATTTTTTTCATTTGCACCCTCATTACATCATCACTGAGCAGACCCTAAACTTTCACCGACCAAAATAACGGGTGTCCCCTTAGGGAAGACACACGCCCTTGAGTGCCTATTGGGATTTAAAGTGAACACAGACCTCAAGTAGAACTTGAAAATACGATTGGAAAAATGGTCGTCATTGTACAAACTTTAGGATGTACCTAACTCCTCGTGCAATCACGTGGCTTTACAAGAGCCAGACCCGACTGAAAATAGAATACTGCTGCCATATATGGACAGAAGCAGTTCTCGTCTCAAGAGACTCCAAAGTGACGAATTATTTTCCAAGCTTCAATCACTTTTGTCACAGACGAAACGCCACATGTCTTTAGCCATTCTATTTCAATGGAAAGTGTTCCGACAATATATATTTCTTATTTTCGCCAGTCCTAAATGTCTCGGCTCTCCCAACATGACTCGGGCGTTATAGCGAACCACTTTCTTTTCCTTTGTATTCCATTGGTGACTTGAAAACCATTAATTCCTTCTTCAGGCGAGGGACAGTTCTTTCACACAGACTCAACGTCACAATTCTATTGAATAATCGATCATTATTTCCATAGCAATTATTTAGTTCGGTTCCTTTCTAGAATTCCACCAGTTCATATCTTTACTGCAATGCTATGACATGCTACTTCCACAGAGTCGAGTCATCCTCATTTCCTCCTTATTCAAAAAGTAAAAATAACTTACACTCAGCTTTTTTCAAGGACTGCAACTTTGTGGAACAGACTCCGGCGTGGATTCATCCCAGACTATTACAAACTTAACCTCTTCCAATTAAAGTTCAATCGTTGTCTATCCACCTTATCCTCATAACCATAATTTCCTATCACCTATTTCACTCATATCAAACCTCATTCATCATAATTAATTGGATCATCTACCTTGAGTGGCTTTCTAGGCTTGGATTCGGTAAGCATTCGTGTAAAAATCATTTCGTAAAACAATGGGAAGTATAATATTTGTGATCATGGCTCTCCACATTTTCCTCTCTTTTATGGCTCGTAATAAATGATGCTTTTTTATCATCTATCCGTAACCTTGTTCTACCAATTATTTACACAAGCTCTCTAGGTAGATCATGCGTTTTATTATTCCTCTGCTCGTCTTGTTTTCAGTACTGTGAATATTAAATTTTCCAAGTCTTCTTTCCTTATTATATACCCTAGTAATTTGAACTCTTTTATACATGTTGAGTATAAGTTTACTTTTTGTTTCCATTCTTAAATATCGTCGTTGCTCAAATTCCATGGTATCCTCAGGATTATTGTGTAGAACGACATTTCTGTTGCTTCATGTCTCTTCTTCATCTGTGAGGAGATTGTTCAACATTCATTGCTCTATAGATGAACTGATATTACGTTCAGTATTCTTTTCTTTGTTTCTAATAATTTTTTCGTTTTTTAATACTTTGCTTAGCTTCTAGAAGACTTCATTTGCCATGCCAATGCGCCTACTGTTTTCAGTGTTGCAGCTCCGGCCTCCGTTAAACACTTATTAAAACGAAAAATTCTTAAAATAAAAAAGGAATACTGAGGAAAGTGCTGGCGTATTGATAAATCAACTTGATAATATTCTAGAGCGACATCGTGTTTCGCTATTAAACGTTACATTTAAGAATAACTATTGTCATACGAAGAAACCTGCCAAGATATAAAAAAATTTTCTCGTAGTTCCGAGTTTGAAATTTTTCTCTGAAATCTTTCAAGTAGATTTTATTTATCAGAGACTTTGAATACCTTACTTTTTGATCCGTTAATTAATTTGATATTCTTCGCTGTTCTTTTCTCGCTGCTTCGGTTTCATGTAATACAACGGTCTGATGCTATGGCACACACATTTAGTGATCTTTTTAGCCAAGGATCATTAGGGGTTTCGCGTCTTTCAACATCATATCCCCCCCTCCAATGTAACCCAGTCGATACTGATCAGATAATGACTTGTGTGTCATTCGTCAGCTGCAATTGTTTTCATATTACGGGCTACACTCCAAGACTCATCTGACATTTTATTCCCCAATGACGAACAACTTCCGGTTTACCAGCTTCTATAAAAAAAGAACTGAACGCAGTAAATATGGCGACACTCTAGATTTGAAGTGATTAGTAACGATCTTTTGTTTCACACACTGAGATATACACAAACATCTAAGTACAGAATTACAGAAAAACTCAACAGTGCATTATCTTTAGCGATATAAGTTTTGGTAGAAATACAAAAAATGTAAATGAATAATTCTTTTCGCTCTGAGAATAGACAGATTCCCAAGACATAGTTCAAGTGATAAATGTCAACATATCCTGTATTAACATTTCTAATTCAATTAATATAGTTCACTTTCTCAAGCAATTCTTATCTACGAAAGTATACATGAGAAAAAGCAGAAACAATGCAGGACATTTTTTATGGATTCTGAGCAAATGAATTATCATTTATTTTACACAAATATTTCGAACTTGTGTCCTTTTTTGGTTGTCAACGTTTCTAAATCTTTCTGATGCATTGAATTTATTAATTATAATAAAACTAGCAGACGTACACGGTGTTGCTCGGGAATTTATCATTCAGCGTGTTCTTCTCGGGTCGCTCTGTGTAATAATTTTAAATCAAAGTTTATTCCTTTGTACACATTATTACACCATCGTTTAGGTTGGTGGCTTCTACTTCTTCAACTTAACATTCTTTCGAGGCAATGTTTTTTTAGGTTACCTTTTGTTCGTTTGGTCTGGCCCGAAATTTTCAACCTTGTTTTTGACGATGGATGTGATAAGGGTACTTGAGAGTCGCAGAAGTTTCTCGATTTTTGCGTGTTTTGAGCAGTTTATGTTTTCTCATGAATATCATCATAAGGTTTTAGAATATTTCGATTTTCCTTAATGATGTAGAGGCCCACTTAACACACTCAAAATCGCTGATGTGCCGCGCGATCTTCTTAAACGTGCCGTTAAACATTGACATGACATGCATATACAGGGCGTATCAAAAATTGCAATACCATGTGAAATAATTTAATGACTAAGAAACAAAAATTAATAAACATTGTTGCTGCTGGGTTTTTTTAACAGTGTAATTATTATATTATTTCAAATCTGTAAATCAACCATTCGCCATTGCATGGGATACTGCGGTCATATATGGTCCGGTGCCCCCGCTGTTCGCCTTAAGGTCATCGACAAGATCCATAGACGGATATGCAATGTGGTTAGTCCTGATCTGGCATCTCGTCTACAGTCGCTCTTTCACAGACGTGTCGTCGCCTCCCTTTGTATTTTCTAGAAATACTTTCACGGTAACTGCTCCGACGAGCTAGTTACGCTAGTTCCCAGACTGCATGAATTTAAGCGTCTGGCGTCTCAGTCCCACCCTTTCACTGTCAAAATGGATAAATGTAGCCGTTTATTCTACTCCAATAGCTTCCTGTCTCCCACGTCTCGCCTGTGGAATTCCCTTCCTATTACTTGTTTCCCTGACACCTATAATCTCCAACTATTCAAATGTAATGTCAATCGACATCTCCAGATGTGCTGACCTATTCCTTGTCCTTCTCTTCTTCCTTTCCTCAATCGCGCCTTTTTTCTCTCACTCCCGCTCTGTAACCCCTTGCATACTAGTGGCACCCGCGTTGCTTGAGGTGAAATGCTTAAAAAAAAGAGCAATTTATGTATTATATATTTCAAATAACAGGCCAATGATTTTCCATTTCCTTTTAATTCTTTAAAGCTGTTATATTCAATTATACTGACTTTGAAATGAATATTTCTTTTAAGAAAAGAGATATTTAACCAAAGAATCAGGACGCAGGTTCATATTTTGGTAAGATTCGATGTCAGCACTCCCCAGAAGTTTCCGTTTAATTAAAGTACTTTCTTTTTAATAAAATTGTCATTCTATAGATGGAATTTATGGTTGAACTCATTTCTATGTATGACTAATAAAGGGTGTTTCATTAAGACGGATTACATATAAGGGTGTTTCATTGACGGATCAAAGTCAGCAGTAAATAAATCCGTGTTATTGGTGAAAATTTATTTATTTCTCATTGATCATGTTATTTAAGTTATGGCAAATCTGAAAGAAAAAAAAATCATTAGACACATAAAATTAATTCAGATTTAAAATCGTTAAAAATGTTATTGGAACACACTTTATGTACAGGATTTATCAAAAATACTTTTAAAAATCTTGTGGGCGATTTTATGAAGTTTTGGTGTGAGGAACTCACACCAAAACTTCATATAAACATATGTTCAAGTTATTAATTTTAAAGTTTACGGTAGACGCTGTTAAAGGTACGCTGTTAAAGGTACAGTCTTTTACGCATGTATGCATCCCTTCGGATTATTGACTGCTGAACCCTTTCAAATACTCCCACACGGTGTCAAGTTTTTTCACAGCCTCCCACCATCATGACACGTAGATGAAATGTCTTTGCATTATTACTGTCTGCTGCATAAACCAATAGATTTAGGTGGCCCTACAGAAAAACAAATCGAAAAGATTGAGGTCGGAGGAAAGTTCTGGCCATGGAACCAGTCCACACCTACCTACCCATCTTTCATTGTAAATATCAGCCAGCGCATCACGAGCAATCTGACTTAAATGTGCTGGAGCCCCCATCATGTATGAACAACCTGCGTCTTCGTATTACCAGGAGTACATCCTCAAGCAGGTCTGGAAACATGTTCGAAATAAAGTCAATATAGACAGTTTCTGTAAAACGTGTTTGGAGATCATGTGGACGTACCAGACAGTCACCTACAATTCCAGCCCACGCATAAACCGTAAACTTACGCTGGAGTCTAGCTTATATTGTACCATGGGAATTCCGATCCAGCCACAAATGTTGGTCGTGTAAATTTGTTATTCCATCTCTATTCCAAATGTTGCCTCATCCGTAAACAAGACTGAAGAGACAGACAACGGATCGGCAATTTGTGCAATAAACCACCGGACAATAACCCTGCATACGTTGCAAATAGTAAGGATACAGGAGCTGCATATGAAATACCCTCCATGTGGCACTATGAGATGTACAACATGCTAGGGCCTCTTGACGTGGGCTGATATCTGGATCGTCTCTGACAGCCTGTAGAATGTGTTCTTCGTCGTCTTCCTCGATCTATAGTTTGTGGTGCAACAGATCCTGTCCCAGCAACGCGACAAATATTAGATGAAGCGGCTGCCTGGAAACGCAAATCTGCTACAGCCGTAAAAATCATATCTATCTGCTCAAGATATGAATATCCTACCCTTATTAAACGGAACACTTCTTAGTTAACTTACTACGACACACGTTAAACCCTGAATACAAACTAGGCAAAAACGTATACGAATGACAAATGTAACCTGGTCTAGAAGGATTTTCGAAAATTTCGATTATATGGACTTTTGCCCTTAATTTGGTAGGAGGAACGCGCCCCCAAAGTTTGTAAACGTATTTTTAATACAACCTGTATATTTAGGCGTGGATTGAGCATAGAGAAGTATGATTGGATTCGATATCCCTTCATAAATGTTCCTTCAAATATTAGGCTTCAGTAATATGAAGAAGAGCAATTAATCACAATTTCTAGTGATCGAAGTCTCAAAATAAAATATTCGACCGTATCCAATTGATACATTTTGGATTTCAATACAAAAAGAATATCCCACTTTAGCCAAATTACGTTACTAGTTCTATTTTCTACCTATTTAAGTGAATTAGGCTTCTCAACCCTAAATAACATCAAAAATAAGAAGCGAGAAAGACTACGCTCAAATGAAGAAGAAATGAGGGTCTGCTTATCACCCATTGATACATTTTGGATTTCAATACAAAAGGAATATCCCTCATTAGCTAAAAAGGCTTTATCAGTTTTATTGCCATTTTCTACTTCTTATTTATATGAATTAGGCTTCTTAACCCTAAATAATATCAAAAATAAGAAGCGAGAAAGACTACGCTCAAATGAAGAAGAAATGAGGGTGTGCTTATCACCCATGATACATTTAGGATTTCAATACAAAAGGAATGTCCCACTTTAGCTACAAAGGCTTTATCAGTTTTATTGCAATTTTCTACTTCTTATTTATGTGAATTAGGCTTCTCAACCCTAAATAACATCAAAAATAAGAAGCGAGAAAGACTACGCTCAAATGAAGAAGAAATGATTGTCTGCTTATCACCCATTGATACATTTTAGATTTCAATACAAAAGGAATATCCCACATTAGCTAAAAAGGCTTTGTCAGTTTTATTGCCATTTTCTACTTCTTATTTATGTGAATTAGGCTTCTCAACCCTAAATAATATCAAAAATAAGAAGCGAGAAAGACTACGCTCAAATGAAGAAGAAATGAGGGTCTGCTTATTGCCTCTTCGACCAAACACTGAAGAAATCCTGGAAAAACACTAAGCACAGGTTTCACACTAAATAAGTTGCACAAATATTTGAATAGAAACATTGAAATAAATAATTTCATATTCGAGTGTGCATTTTTTTAAAAAAAAAGATAATTTCATTTAATTTATACCCATTATAAATTTTGCTAATTGTGCCGTGATATTTTCATTTGCTTCTCGCATTGATTAAAAAGTTTGAGAAACACTGCTTTAAAGACTAGAGCAAGTTTGTTCTTCATAAAAGCATTTCAGCCCAAATCCAATTTTATCTTGAAATTTTATCCATTATTTTCACATAACAAAAATTATGACAGTTTGTGTGCACCGATAAATGTAATCATACACTTGTTAATTAGTTTGTCATAGATTCTGAGTTGAAGTTTTGGGTTGACTTTATCAGTAGTCATGCATCCGATTTTAGACACACAAAAAGTTCACTCTTACCTGCATGTTTGTTTAGAATATCAGTGGGCGATTTTAAGTCATTGCGTGAATTACGTAAAGAAGTAACATGATCTGCGTAACTTAAATTTAAATGTTGATCACCAATAGAAAGGCCAATTGACATTCACCTTCAGATTGAGAAAATTATCTGAACGATAAGAATACTGAACAATATAACCGAGAAGAAATCTTGCTTATCACTTTTCAGTATATTAACTGATCTTGAAAAACCTACATCTATTTCTGTGTAAGCTTTCGATTTGTCATATGTGAGCTTCAACAGATTTATTCGCCTTTTGTTGATATAGAAACTTTCCGATAGTTTCAACAGACAGGGAAGCTTTATATTGTCAAATGCTTTGGTGAAATCCACAAAAGTAATGTGTCCCGGATTATTGAATTCAATACATTTTCCAATTATCTGTTCCAAAAGTGAGAACTCGTTCGATGGTTCCTCTGTCTGGATGGTATGTAGATTGTCATTAAGTAAATGAGGCCTAAAGATCGATGCTGAGACGCACAGCGAAGATAAGCACAAAGAATTTCTCGACACGATTTAGCAAATTTATTACACGACAGTTACTATATTCAAATCATCTATTCTATATTTTTTGTAATAAAAGACAACAATGAGAATTTGAGACACCTTGACAGTAGCTGATATACGGTTGAATAGATTCAACAAGGCATTTATCAATGGATCTGATCCGTCCATTATTTATTCAAAATAAATGTTATCTGGACCAGGAGTCTTTGTCACCTTTCAGATCTTTCACAGGAAATTTGATTTCACTACTCAAGATCAAAGTTCATCATGCAAACGAATCGTCAATAGGAATTGCCCGGGAACCGATTGTGTCTAAATAAAAATACGCACAGACAGACATTTCATTTTATTTGCAGAGGTTATTAAATGAGTAAAGGGGGGGGGTAGCACGAATTGATATTCTGTCAAAAGTTCATATACTTGTTTGGCGTCATTGTTTTTATGTGGGAATAAATATTTAATATGTTTTACAATGAAATTTACAGTTTAAAATACCCACGGCACATGGGTTGCAGACTAAGGGGAAGAGTTTGTAGGGATATGTGGGAAGATCGCGATTAACCCCAGACATGAACAGGTTAAGATTGTACTAATCCGGGAAGTACCACCTTGGGAGTGGTTTCCAGGTAAAGGGCAAAATATCAAGACATTTTACGCAGATAGGTGGTGAAGATAACGGTTAATTCTAAACTTGAACAGATTAAGATTCTAGCGATCGGGGGAGCATCCTTTTGGGAGTCGATTCCACAAAGCAGGTAGAAGGCTATAGAGTAAGAGACACAGCTTATGCGTATAGGAAAGGAAGATAGCGTTTAACCTTAGATTTGAACAGGTTAAGATTGTAGTGATCGGGAAGCATCCTCTTGGGAGTCGGTTCCACAAACAGCGGTTCGTGGGAAGCTGTTCGGGTGGAACTTACATCTCCCCAGGGAAATACGAAGGGAATGCGTGCGTTTCGTTACAATGACGGCGTGAAGGTTAGAAATGGTGTAACTAAAGGATGAGAAATTGCTTTGTTGAGCAATTTTTCTTTTTTCTATTTCATTACATTCAACATTGACCTATGTTCATTTTACATAAATCTTTCACCGTTATCGACGACGTGCAATGCCAAGTTTAGTTGGAATCCCTCCAGGATTTTCTGAATCTATAACGGACGAACAGATAAACAAGTCATTTTATTTGTATAAATGAATCGCTCATATCGACTGCTGCAATCGTTCGTTGAAGAATTATTATTCTTATAAACTTATTATTTCAGCTAAAATCCTCATCTTGTTTGTTATAATCAGAAGTTTTCGCTCCCTTTCAGAGATGAGGAAATCATTATTTAACTCTGGATTATTTAGACGAGTCTTCTTTTTGTTATTATTTTTAGAACATTTCGGGATTTTTCTGACTTTTTATTATTTGTTCGAATGATTTTTTTTTTTTTTTATCCCGGTTAGTCAAAATATATCAGTCATCCTTTACTGGTGATTCAGGTAGGTATCACAATCGTAACATTTCTAACTGCACCTCGCTTTATTCATTCTACGAAATTAAAATATTCTCCTACCGTTTCGCATGCTAAGGGAGATAATTCATGTTATTTCATCCTAGTGACGTCATGTTTGCTTGACTGATGCAGTTATGTCAAAAATTGGATCCATGACGACCAAATGAACTGTAATATCAACGAAACACGCAAATGGTTAGTGGATGTTTGTGACTGTGAGAAAAATAAAATAATAATAATAATAATAAATAATGAGTAAAAAGCAACATTTTAAAAGATACGCCAATAACCGCATTCGGATCCAGAATTATTCCCACTCAACAGTCTCTAGAAGAATTTGAATCTTAACTATTACCATTTACACAAATAACCATTAGGATAATTTATATCTTGTTAAATAAGTAGTTAATTTAAAACACTTAAAAAACCTTATCTTATTAAACAAGAGAAATGAATTACATGTAGGCATAAAAATAAATATCTGCTCAAATACGTTGGTCCAGTTTATTGTTCAATTATGGTTTGTTTTGTTTTTGAAAAAGAGCAATTAATCTAACTTTATGCTTAATATAAAAAAAAAAAATAATATTCAAAATTCTAAAATAATCCGATTTTTTAAATGCCAAATATATTTTTAAAATTAAAAGAAAAACTGTAATCCTAGAGTGATATATGACAGCATCAACATTGCGATAAAACTCCAAATCATGTTATCGGTGAGAGATAATATGCATATTTACTGGTATATGCTTAATAGCTGTTTTATTACATCGAGCAATGTTTTATTAAAACCACCACTATATATATATATAAATATATATATTTAAAAGAAAAACAGACCACATTAAGGCACCATTATAATAATTTATTTCACCAGAGGCCTTTTAAAGGACGCCGGATCATCCGATAGCACTTCCAAAAATGAAATGAAACGAAAAATGAAATTAAAATTGATGGGTAGTGTAAGTTTTTGTAATTAACAGAGTGTAAGAGGGATAGTTAAAGAGACATGGTAGAGTATAGGGAGGGTTTGATTTCATATTTCTCTCACGCATACTGTGTATTGGGGGAGGAGGAGTGACCAGACCATGACCTATTTAGATGGTTAACTTAACGGAAGTGATATATAGAAATGGGAGAAAAGAAAAAGGAAAAGGGAAAAAGAAAGAAGAGGGAGAGGGAGAGAGAAGTAAATAACTTAACATTATATATATATATATATATATATATATATATATATATATATATGGTTGGATAGATGTGAACTTGTGACCCTGGGTTTCACGCTTTAGCGATCGTCAGACAAGGAATATATATATAATATATATATATATATAAATTTCGCTTTATATATCCTTACTAATTACATCGTTGGTCTAAGATGCGTTATCGTCTTGATCTTCAGTTATAGATTTACTTACCCTGTTTGTAACTGGCTGATTAAGATAATGTTTTAACGTATCATGTTTAATTTGTTATTTTTCTTAGGTCATCCGCGTTGACTGTGATGTCATTTTAAAATTTTCTTTTATGTCTTAAAGAAAACGGAAGACGCGTGTCAATGAATGAAGCACCAATAACAATTTGCTGCGCTGTTTAGCGGACAGACGAATATAAATAAGAAATAAGAAACTGGTGAATCAATGTGGACAAAAAGACTGTTTCTCTTATGATTGGATTGTTTACTTCAAAGACTTGTTTTATTTAATATTTGAAAAGCTGACAAAAAACAAAAGAAATAGATAGGAACATTGGCCATTCAATTCTTCAAAGGGAAATGAAAGCGAAAAAGAAGGAAGTAAGTTGCGAGGAAAAAGGCGAAGGGATAGAAATGAAGATAGAGTGGTTAACGTGAGTGGATGAGAGATAAAGAGAGAGACAGTAGAAAAAAGAAAGGGGGAACAGCGAATGAAGAAAGAAAGAGAGGAAATGAAGAAAGATGAAAGAAAGAAAGAAAGAAAGAAAGAAAAAAGAAAGAAAAAAGGAAAGCAGATGAAATACAAGAGAGACGTTAAAGATAAAATGGTAGAGAGAAAAGGAAAGAGATAATAAAAAGAGAGAGTGAAAGAGGAGATAAAGAGAAGAAAAGAGAGAAGAAGAAAGGAATATTATAAAAGATGAAGGAAATAGAGTGATAGAAATTGTATGGAGAAGAGTTCCACTGGAATTGACAGAGAAACAAGAAAAACACAAAAGGAGAAGAGAGAGGAAGTGAGTTGGAAATATATAGATGAAGAAGCAGAGTGGGAAGGTTAGGAGAATGAGAATGAAGAGAAAAGAAGTTAGGAAAGAGAGAGAGAGGGAGAGAGAAGGAGAGAGAGAAGGAGAAAGAGGGAGAGAGAAGGAGAGAGAGATGGGGACAGAAAATGCAGTAGTTATAAATAAAAGTAAGAAAAGTAAAAAAAAGAATGATTGGAGAGAGAGAGAGGGGCAGAGAGAGAGGGAGAGAGAGGGAGAGAGAAAAGGAGAGGGAGAGAGAGAGGGAGAGAGAGAAGGAGAGGGAGAGAGTGAGGGAGAGGGAGAGAGGGAGGGAGAGAGGGAGAGAGGGAGGGAGAGAGAGAGAGGGAGAGAGAAGGAGAGAGAGATGGTGACAGAAAATGCAGTAGTTATAAATAAAAGTAAAAAAGGTAAAAAAAAGAATGATTGGAGAGAGAGAGAGAGGGAGAGAGAGAGAAGGAGAGAGAGATGGGGACAGAAAATGCAGTAGTTATAAATAAAAGTAAGAAAAGTAAAAAAAAGAATGATTGGGGAGAGAGAGAGAGAGGGGCAGAGAGAGAGGGAGGGAGAGGGAGGGAGAGAGGGAGGGAGAGAGAGAGAGGGAGTGAGAAGGAGAGAGAGATGGTGACAGAAAATTCAGTAGTTATAAATAAAAGTAAAAAAAGTAAAAAAAAGAATGATTGGAGAGAGAGAGAGAGAGGGAGAGAGAGAAGGAGAAAGAGGGAGAGGGAGAGGGAGAGAGAAGGAGAGAGAGATGGGGACAGAAAATGCAGTAGTTATAAATAAAAGTAAGAAAAGTAAAAAAAGAATGATTGGGGAGAGAGAGAGAGAGGGGCAGAGAGAGAGGGAGAGAGAAAAGGAGAGGGAGAGAGAGAGAGAAGGAGAGGGAGGGGGAGGGAGGGAGGGAGAGAGGGAGAGAGTAGGAGAGAGAGATGATGACAGAAAATTCAGTAGGTATAAATAAAAGTAAAAAAAGTAAAAAAAAAGAATGAATCGAGAGAGAGAGAGAGAGAGAGAGGGAGAGAGGAGCAGAGAGAGAGAGAGAGAGGGAGAGGGAGAAGGAGAGAGAGAAGAAGAGGGAGGGAGAGGGATGGAGGGAGAGAGAGGGAGAGAGAGAAGGAGAGAGAGAGATGGGGACAGAGAATTCAGTAGTTATAAATAAAAGTAAAAAAAGTAAAAAAAAAGAATGATTGGAGAGAGAGAGAGAGAGGAGCAGAGATAGAGAGGGAGAGAGGAGCAGAGAGAGAGAGAGAGAGGAGCAGAGAGAGAGAGGGAGAGAGGGGCAGAGAGAGAGGGGGAGAGAGGGGCAGAGAGAGAGAGAGAGAGAGAGAGAGAAGGAGAGGGAGAGAGGGAGGGAGAGGGAGGGAGGGAGAGAGGGAGAGAGAGAGAGAGAGAGAGATATTATGGAAATAATATATCCATACTGGAAGTATAGGCAATGTAACGGTTATTGGGGCAGAAATGGATCAGGGAATAGAATTTAAATTCCAGCTTAGTTGTTTGCATTCATTTTGCCACAATTACAAATTTCCCTCTACCCAGCTATGGGTTAAATAATAGAGAAAACCAGAATCATTACCGCCATTTTAGTAAAAGAGCTCTTCTTAATTAAACAGATCCGTAGCGAAGTCAACAGGAAGACATTACATTTTAACCCCCAACCAAACAGTTCAATTGAAACATATTAAGAAAGTGACAACCTAGACGCTACTTAGATTTTACTTTATCACTAACATTCTCAAGTCAATATCCTGCAAAGACGTTGACAGATACTGACTATGCAGATGACCCAGGTATCACTGTTTAAAACATTACCGTTGTAATCATACATCGTCTAGAAAATGCTGGCAATAATCTTGGATTCTATGCCAATGCCTCGAAAACTGAATTCATAGGCTTCAACCAGCAAATCTCTATAGAATCTGACTCAGTTGAAACAATAATATCTTTTCAATCATTTACATAACGAGGAAGCGATTCTTTTGAGCCACTGTAGGGGCGGTGTTAACCCATATTACCACTGCTTGGCCATTAACTAAAACCCTACAATCTATGTTTGCTGGAACCTACACGCGAATGCTGAGAACTAAACATCTGGAGACAGCATCTAACAAAATCATATCCCTGATATTTCTACATTTTTAAGCAGAAAAAGAATGCGCTTTTCAGGACACTATTGGCGAGCACAAGAACTCGTGACTAGTCTACTGTTCAGCACAACAAGCCATGGAGCAAGACGATTTGATTACCCGTCAATCACCTGCATTGACCAGCAATGCCTCCCTAATGACCTCCCAACCTTGATCGTGATGGTTGGCGTTATAGACTTATGAATAGTTTAGTTTTTTTCCTTCCGGTTGTGCTGTTAGGCGCCGCGGGGAGACACAGTCGTCTGCCAGTGGCCTGAAGGAGAGATATCTCGTGCGCTCTGAGAGTGTCTGTCACCGAGTTGCTCCAGCGTCTTCTTGGTCTGCCTCTCGCTCTTCAGCCAGAGTACCTGAGGGTGTTTGCTCATAGGGCTGGTTGGTTGATGAGTAAGGTGTTCGAACCACTTGATCCTCTGTCGTTCGATGTGTTGTATGATTGGTATTGCTCCTACCATATCTCTTATTGCTTCATTCCTGGTCTTGTCTCGCCTGGTCTTGTTCATTGCTTTTCTAAGGCATTTCATCTCACAAGTGATCAGTTTCCTATCAAGGTGCTAACCGAGTGCGTGACGACTCAACGCCGCCCACTCAACGCCGCCCACTCAACACCAGCCAACTGATCTCCGTATTGTTCAACGATATGCAAGCGATGACATTTTTTCGCCGACTTTTAAAAACAAATAAAGATAATTTGTTAAGGATTATTTTTTGATATACGACTTTATTTTTAATTTAAACTTGTATTGGAATCTGTATTCGAATTTCCCTCAAATATTCAGTTGGAGATCTTTGTGAAAAAGAAGAAGCAATCTGCAAAATTCTGTCAAATGCCTTCTATACTTCTTTAATTTTAACGGTGAGGGATAACCTCCAATAATTGCTCGAAAAATGCATCTCAGTTTTTTTGTACCCTTTGCAGTCCCGTAATTAATCTCCATATTGTTAGATGCTCCACCCCAAACTCTATGTACAGTCGTCTATTTGCTGCTTCAGCGTGGTTATTTGTAGGATCTTGAAAATTAAACACCAGTCTTCCAAATAGGCTGTTTTAAGTAATAAATCACTAAACTTTCATAATCTCTACGCCTCAAAGTTGATCTAAGATATGTACACAGAATAACAGCCGACACCTGTCTGGATGTATGATTACGACGCCAGTGTTGTCCTCGCTCCTTGTAGGCTGGTGATAGTCTTGTGCTTGAGTTGACTTGTCGCGTAGATGAGTCGGCCAATGTTGAGGCAGCGGTGTTGAGTCTGCGATGATGCGTCGGCGGTGATGAATCGGCAGTAATGAAATGTCTCTTCCCGGTTCTAAGCACGAGATTACCTGCTCATTTAAAATACACATACATTTATCGTTTGTGTATTATTCATTATTTATGTAGTTCAAATATATGCATTCGGTGTTCATTGCTATTCCTACATTTTTCATTAAAATAAAGCATCGAAATTGTCGCTTGTTTTTGTCAGTTCATCTGGAATTTTCTAATTTTCTCGCATGTTTTCATTTTTATTTCCTTTCTTTTACTTTTTTCTTAGCTTTTCGCTTTCATTCCTTTTTTGGGTTCTTTTTTTTTTCTTTGCCAGGCTCTTAATTCTTCTTTATTCTTCCTTCATCCAATATGCGCTGAATGTAGAAACCTTCAACCGATCTCCAATAAATTGATATCAAAACCGATGTAAATCGACGCTGTTTCCTGAGTCAACATATTAAGCTTATCTCTTTGCTTCCAACGACGTCTATATTTTATTTACTTTTTTATCCGTTCCTTTTTAGATTTCTCTTACTCTTAGTAAAGGAAATATAAAAATGGAACAGTTTTATTTCATATTCTCTTTTTTTATTTATTTATTTTTTTATTATTATTCAGACTTTTTTTTCCTTGGATCCATCTAATTCCTCAGTGTTTTCTTTATTTTTCTCATTTCATCAGATTTTACAACCGCTTTTTTCAGCTCTATTTTATCCAATGCAAATATCGATATTTCTTTTCATCGGTTCATAGCCCAAATCTCAATCAGTCAGCATTTTTGTTACGTTTTTTTTTCGTGGCAACTGGGATATTTTTGCACTGTTAAGAGAGCGTTTACGCTAAGTATGGTGGATAGAAATGCCATGTCCTTACAGGATGGTAGGTGATCACGCCTTTTCAAAGATTCATTTACTTTATTAATTGTGAGTTGCCATGCATTGTTGTAAAATATATTAGAGTGGTTTAATGTTACTTAGAATTCATGGCTTGAAATTAAGAGATTTATCTCTCTTAAAAGAGATCCAGAACATCTGTCTAAGGAATATTCGTCTAAGAAACAATGGTCTAAAGGATATTGGCCTAAAGAATATTAGTCTAAGAATATTTGTATAAGGAAACCTCGTCTAAATTCTTACGTCTATGAAATATTCATCTAGAGAATTTTAGTCTAATGTGGGTCGTATTAATAGACAAACAATACAGGCCAATAAATGTTTATAAACTACCTGTATCATTAGTAATTGATGTTATCATATATGTTTTAAATATTGTTTTGTAAAATAGTGGTTATCAATAGAATTGAGTATTTTTTATATGAATAACGTGTTAATTAATTAATATATATAGATAGATCAATGGTTTTTAAACGGGGATTCTATAGATTAATGTCCTTAGCCGAGTGTTCCTTAGATAAATGTCCTTAGATAGATTTCCCTTGGTTCATATTCTTTAGACCAAAGTTCCTTTGACCAATATTCTTCAGAAGAATGTTACTAAATCCGTTTTATATTGGTGGTCATCAAAGCCCATAATGAGTAGAAGAGACGGAATCTTGTTTTTTACAAGGTCATGTATGAGGAATTGATTAGCTCACAAACTGAACTTGGTTCTCCGTTTTCCCATGCTGTTACACGATCTGCAAATTCTCGATGGCAATTAATCAGCTTAATTCAAAATCTATTTTTATTTCGTTTTTTTGTGTTCTTCAAATTTTAGTGTAGAACCTGTTTTTATATATTTGAGATTTTTTTTATTTATTTTGCTGAATTTGACTTCATTTTTACTTGATGAATTTCTTTCTTTCTTTGATAATGGCATTTACTTTTTCGCATCTCATACTTTGACAATATTTATATTAATCTTTTCTCTTTGGTGAAATTCCTTTATAGTTCTTTAAATTCCTTTTTCCACCCTTTCCCGGTTCCGTTTGCTTGTCAAGTTATAATGGCAAATTAGTTTTTAATTATTAAAACATGGCTCGCATAAATTTATATTCCATTAAGATTTTAGAGTAAAATTACAAGATCAATTTTTCTTCAGTGTACCATGTCACTTCAGGACGTAGGTGATCATGACTCTCCACCACTTCCTGTCTTTTATAGCACTTTTTGTTTTAATCTTTTTGGTATCTCTGCTCACCTCTGTTCAGCTATGCATTTACAGAATTTCCTTCGGTAATTAATGTGTTGTTTTTTTATCACACTTGGCTTCCATATCTGCTTTCTGACACATTTTATGCGGATATGTGGGTAAGATAACGGTTTACTCTAAACTTGAATAGGTTAAGATTAGGGTGATCGGAAAAGTTTCCTCTTGTGAGTCGGTTTCACAAAGCAGTGATTCATAGATAGAAGCTGCTCGAGTCGAAGTTACATCTCACCAATGAATGAGGCTGGTTCACCAGAATTGTCGTAGCATATCAGTTCCTAGCCGTGAATGTTAGAACTAGAAGAACTAAGCAATGTAGTTCAGCTGATCACTTTCCATGTGAATAGCGATAGAGCAATGCAAGTCTTGCGATGTTTCTTAAGACAGTCTTTTCCAAAATATAGATTTATACAGAAAAGGAATTAAAAGTATTTTTTTCCTAATTAAATTATGTTTTATTTTTATTGAATTACTTTTTAAGATTTTCTCTATTTGCCCCAAAGATTTTATGATTTAAATTTAAATTTTCCTAGGATAAGTAATATACAAATTAAGCGCTAAATAAAGAATTTTTCGACATTTCATAAAATGTAGCAGAGGTAGCAGATGTAAAAAAATATATTTTTCTAAAGATTTTGTGAAAAAAAGAAACATTGAAAAAATAATGTAATTCATCTGTGGATAAGTCCAGAAGATTTCATTAAAATTCGACAATTATTTGATTTTTGCAAGAATTTCCAAATCAATGGGATTTAACCGCAAAAAAAACGATTAAATTTCCTGCACTAATTTATGATCACCCGCTGACGCAAGAAAATTTTTAACCAAATTTTCGAAGATTCTAAAGGAGGATGAAAAATATAATTTAATAATGAAAAAAAATCCCTTGGTCTTTCCTCGTAATAATAAAATAAAAGATTTTGACGCTAAAACTTTTTTTTAAGTGTGGGTTAATTTTTCATCTGGATGCTCACTTTTCTTTGAAGATTATCTATCTATCTATCTATCTATCTATCTATCTATTTATCTATCTATCTATCTATCTATCTATCTATCTATCTCTCTCTCTCTCTATATATATATATATATATATATATATATATATATATATATATATAAATATATATATATATTGTGTATTTGAGCAGCAACCTCTATTTTATACAAGTTTGACTGACAGGATACTACGATTAATCATTTAATCCAATTGTTAGAAGTATTTTGATTATTGGACATAAAGTGTCTAAAAACTGTCTAAATGTTCTATATATCTGAGGATTTCGGCTATTCTATTAACCATTATCAAGGATACTTTTTTATTTTTTATATTTTACTTTTTTCATATGTGTATCTATAGCGATCGGAATTATTTTTATTTCTTTTCAAACACGGTCAGCACCGTGTGGCCATGTTCCTAGATGATATTATTAAGTGCTAGCCTTTGATTATTTTATTATTAATGCTTCCATTATTTTCTCTGCTGCGATCAAGAAGTAGAAAATCAATAATCTTAAGTACTAGAATACCCGTGACCTGTTCGGTCACTGACGATTCAAGTTATAAAACATTGGAGTTGATTTCAGCATTACATTATAATGAAAGTTAATTTTATTATTATTCAGTTAAATATTTCAATTCATTCATGTCCTCATTGGTCTCGTTTAGAAGGTCATGTTTAACGTTTTACTGATTGGTTACAGCATTTAATAGGAACAGAACTTCCGGAGTAAACTTGAAATTTAAATAAGATTAATTCCTATAATTTTATTAATTTTTAAATATGCCAAGAAATATTTTTAAATATACAAAATATTGTTTGTTTAAAGAAAGATGAAATATAAATAATTACAAACGGCAAAGTGGGATCTCTTTGTGTCTGTCTTTAAGTTAAAATTATTTTAATTAAAAAAAATTCCGTTTGAAAAAAGTTAAAATGTTCTTATGCTTATAACTTGATTTTTTAAATTTTATTAATTTAGAATATTTTTTTGAATCCGATTAACTTAAAAAAAAAATTAAACATTTAAAATATTGTTTATTTAAAGAAAAATGAAATGTAAATAATTACTCTACAAACAACAAGAAACACAAAGCGGGATTGTTTGTGTCTGTTTTTAATTTAAAATATTTTGATTAAACAATTGTCTGTTTGAAAAAAGGTTAAAATAAAAATGCGTACTGTATAAACAACACGTAATCATTAGGAGCCGGACGATCGTAACATACAAGCACGCAAACTCGCACGCAATCACAGATATTTAGTATTATATAGACAGATAACATATTTACTTATGTTAATCTAAAAACAGTCATATAGAGTTCTTTAAGGTTAAACTGTAGTAATAATAGTTCATCAATGGCCTTGTGTCACATCTAAGACGTTTTAAATAGCTTCGTCAAATTGAAACTTGTATATGGATGTCATGAACTGTGTCAACACCGTTCAGAAATATCTCAACTGTCAGCTCTATAAATCCGCAATCTCCGGTCAATGGTTAAAAATGGATTCGAGCGAATGAAACTTTTAGGTCTTAACGTGGATTATCCTTCTTTAAACCTCTTAAGCTGGCGCTACAAAATCAGAAACAAAGATCTGTACCAAATAAAAGACATATTACTTGAAGACTACCAACAACAGCAACAGCCAAAATGGATAGCACGCGTAATTCGAAAAGAGAATAAAGCACTTAATCATGATGTTGACATTCCACACGTCTTCAAATAAAAGATTAAGAATGAAGCCGTCATCAATACTAGAAAGAGCGATAACAGCCACTAGAATTTGGAAACTTGTTTTGCTGAAAAATTGTTTGAGAAAGATTTTATAAATTCCAATCGAAAATACCACTGGCCGCTCGGTAAAGGAATGCTGTTTGATTTTGTTTAAGGACACGATTAATATTATGATTAATATTAACATTCGGGGAAAGATAAGAATCCCATTGTTCTCCCCTCGGATATGGATAAATAGTAGGAAAGACTGGACTCTATAGCCTTGTTTGGCAACAGGTCTGGGAAAAGAAAAAAGATCTGTATTTAAAACTGTATGTTTATATTTTTTGTATTTTCAAATGATTAATTTAGAAACAAATCAAACACTGGCGCTTGGGATAATCACAGTGACATCAGTGATAATATTATCAGTCAGTTATGTGCCATGCCTGATACACGCATAGGCGATCATGTATCTTTCGATATATGACTGGCGAGGGAGATTTTTTTCCCGCAGTAGGTTGCCATTTCTTTCTGCAGTAGACCAGTTGCCATCCAAGTCTATAGATCCCGGTTTGACCTGCTATTTACTCATAGCAGGAGAAGAAGAGGATTTATACCTTTAACAAGGGTATTAATACGCAAGTGAATGTAATGGATTCGACTGGAATTTGAAATCGGCTCTCCGAATATAATATTATTGGAAATTTTAAATTAGTTGGAGGCATGGTAGAGTAATGGATGGTGGGTCGGATTGAAAAATCTGAGAGCCAAATTCTAATTCCATTAGAGTTCATTACAATTCACTTACGTGCTAATAGCCTTTGGCAAAGCATAAATCCATCTCCCCCTACTACTGGGTAAGGGCAAGTATTATGACAGACTGGGTTCTATAGCCTTGGTTGGCAACGGGTCTAGGAGAGGGAAAACTCTCGATTTAAAACAGTGGATAGACTTGGCGATGCACATACTAAGCAGCTAATATCGTTCGCACTGACTAGATCATCCCAAGGACGGTCGACTTGTTTATTAGCTTTTAACACAGATGCTATTCTGTTTGGGTTAAGGAGCTATCTTCTCTCATCAGAAGTTTCATCTAGATAGTGAAAGAATGTTCGAATACATTATTATTCAATGTATTCACCTAGATATATGAATACATTTTAGCATTGAATTTTGACATTGTGTATCATCTTTTCTAATACTATGTGTGTCATTGCTTTAATATCACGATTCAAATATATATAGAGAAAACGAAATAGATAGATAGATAGATAGATAGATAGCGGTACAGAGATAGATAGATAGATAGAGAGAGAGAGAGAGAGAGAGAGAGAGAGAGAGAGAGGTGGGGGAAGGGAGTGACTATGTGTTTTTTCCCCCTGTATTATTATCTTGTATAAATATTGATAAAAATGCTAATATTTTTTTCGCTTTAACTGCACAGTTTTGTAAAACTCATATAAGCCAGGGCTATGTCCATAATAGCTGTTTCAGCCTTACAACCAAAAGTAGCAATGAGTGACTAACAAACCCAGAAAAACAAAGAAAATATCGCACAAAAAATCATAATAATCTCTATGAATCTATAGAAAAGTGTAAAAAATATTCTGTGTCTAAAAATGTACCCCGGCTAAGAAAACCGCGCCTGAATATAATCCTTCCCCTCTGATCGTGAAAATAAACAAATGCCAAGTATTAAAAAAAAGCGTAACAAATAATAATATGGCAGTTCCGTGTGGTGATTATCACGCTCTGTTTATTTACCTCGAGACACATTAATATCCTTAGTCGTTAAATATCATTTTTCTCTTTGCTTAGGTTAGGTCAAAGGTTAAGAAAGCAAAAGTTGAGAAAGTAATATTTAGGAAGATGTTGAATATTGGAAAGTTGATATCTGTGTTCTATGTCAACGTCTCGTCAAATCGAATCATCATTAAGGTCGACGAAGGTTTTGACACTTCTCTCAGTGATTGTAAAATCTAAAGTTGCAACTCCAATTGTATCACATAAAGGACAGATGTCTTCTCGCTATTAATCCATCATTCTGAAGAATAATCTCTTTAAATACAAAGGGTTTCATATACGTATTTGTATATTTACGCCGAGGAGTGTCGCCAAAGCGTTTGCTAGAAACAAGAAGCATCATTTGTGTAATTATTTTCTTGTGTGCTTTTGTGTTTCACGATAAACCTTTAACCCGACCAAGATTAAATATAACGATCAGCCTAGGAATATTCACAGATACTTCGTAAACATCTATGGAATAAGAAGCATGGGTATTCAGTTTATAGGAATTAAATCTTATATATATTTTTCAACCAATAAAATCCCATGATAAGGTTTGTTCGATAAACAATCATTACAGAGGTAAATACCACCAACATATTTGAGGATGTAGTTGTAAACCTACTACGTGTTATTTTTGGACCATTTAGAAAATAACAATAATAACTTCTTTCAACACTCCCGCAAATTTGAAAAAAAAGATTTTCACGCGCCAGTGTGGAATTATTTTCTGACCAATGAAAACCTTGTATTGAAAATTCACGCCTCCATTTGGAATAAGATTTTGAATGTCCTTACTGATATAAAAATAGGAGCATACTGCTTCTCGGGGATCACAACCAATTTGGTATGTCAGTTTTATCTACACGTGCGTACACACAAACGCACCCACACACGCACGCAATGGAAGGGAGACAGCCATCAACAGCCGACTTTGCCTAAAAGCTCACAAACATATTAAGCTGATCATCATAAAGTTAGTCTATTCACACATCTCACACAGAACTACGAACGCTTAATTACTATAAAACAAAATACAATGCTAAAAAAATGAACGTTTTATTGCTATTATATATTTCTGAAAAGACACTATAAATACTAATTAAACTGATGTTCTGTTTCTGCTTTTATCTCAGAAAATAACCTTTTATGTTTCATTTAAAAGATGTTTTACTAAATGTTTTAATCTCAACACTCAGATAGCAGCGAAAACCTAGGTAGACGGATCCCAACAAGTTCTTTGAGTACATTTACATTCATTTAATAAAAGACGCAACAAGTTATGAAAGAAGAAGGGTATTGAAAAATACGATGAATAATCTTGAGACTCTTGACTTATCTACTTAATAAATCCGCCATTAGCATCTATGACTGAGATTACGAAGTCTGAAACATCCACATGACAGAATCAGGTGAATGTTGACATTGTGGTCATTATGGCGGACTTCAGAAATTTTATGATATGATTTCACGTGTGGAGGGCTAGGACTTCATATGTTTGGGGTGAGGTGACCATTAAGATGGAAACTCTTAACGTTGTATGACGTGGTGGATTGTTGTTGGTAGAAATACGGTCTTCCTTTGCTCACGCTCTTTACCCAAACCTTTCTAACACCTGATCGCCAACAACATTGACCCTAACCTCCTGAGAAAAGTTGTGAGGGAGAAGTACATCTCCCTCCATGGTCACGACTCCCAGAAGCATCACAGTATCCCCATCAACGGCTTTCAGCTCTTTACAAATTTTGACAACAAATGGTTGCACAACTTTCATGAAGAGAGCAAATAACTATGTTCAGCTTTTGTGGCAGCGACTACAGAATACCTTTTCTTTTGCTGAGTTAGCTTCATGTTTGTCATCATTTATCGAAAAGAAATTATAATCGGAACAACTTAGAAAAAATATAGGGTTATTAAAATACTGAGCAGCCCTTTAAATAAATGTTCTGAAACTAAATGGCTATCAGTCAACTAATAAGATGATCTCATAAATTTCTATTCTCACCATAATAGCAAAATAAAATTCTGAATAATAATTGAATTCTATTCAATGCTCATAAAATATTTGAAAATAGAAAAGGTGACCTTCCTGACAAACTCAAAGAATCAAAATATATTGTATCAACCAACTCTATCACAAATAATACAAAATAATTTATCTAAGCTAACATAAAATTTGTTACAACTACTTCTAAAAGAATAAAATACTTAATACAAAAATAACAAGTTAAAATTTAAAGGAGAAATTTACTCGTGTACTGTAATAAATGCCACACGGGATATATAGGTGAAACTTCAAGGAATTTAAATAAAATATTACATGAACATAAAAGGGATATATTTTTTAAAAAAACAACACACTAAATGCATTAGTTACTCAAAGTAATCAGCCAGAGCATAATTTTGATTTTAAAAATGCTACTTTACTTAAAAGTATACAAATTTATTAAGTAGAATTCAAAATCGTTAACACAGTCATGACGGAGATGTCTTACTGAAAGACAGTAAAATCTTAACCACAGAAACAAGAAGTTGCAAGGCTCTCGCTACTCTATCTTCAATTACTCGTTTATTAGACATTAAATTATATCACTTAGCGTCACCCGTAATTTATGTTTACTCACATGCTTCATTTAAGAATATTTTAGTTTTCTTAAATTTTTAAAAATTGAAAACCTAGCGAAACTTTTTACTTATGTTTAAAAATACACTTTGCAAAATAAAATCCTTATATTTACCTTGATGATGTTTGTCGGAGGACGAAACGCGTTGGTAAAGAAAAGTTTTCCTTTTCTCATTATTCATATCTATATTGGGGAAAATATTTGAAAAAGTGGAAAAAGTTTACTTGTGATGCGTTTTGTACTTCAGAACTACTTCGGATCAGTGAAATTCTGAATGACGTAACTTTTTCTACGTCGTCATACTATTTCCCCAATAATGTCCTTAATATATAAAAATATATATCTTTATTTCATATATATATATATATATATATATATATATATATATATATATATATATATATATCCATGAAAATGGAAATCTGAAGAGTTAGGACCAAAATCACGGTCCTTTGTAAATAAATTATATAATCACATGAGCCCTTAAAGTTGTCTGTTTCTTAATATAATTAATATTTGCTCTGTTTTTACATTGTGCTTTCTGGATTTTATATATATATATATATATATATATATATATATATATATATATATATAATATAGCAGACAAGGAAGACTTAATTTTTTATAAAGTTTTTCCAGCATCCTTACGTTCCTCTGTTTTGGAGTAATGGAGTAAAGCAATTTCACGTAATTTTCATTGTCCCAAGCGCTTTAAACCACTTTTATAGGTATTTTCATGGGTGGGGCTATTTTCGGCGTTGGTTTTTCTTCATGTTTTGACTGTTTCATTTTTTTTTCAAATAATAGCTTTTATTCCGAACCTTCGCATGTTAAGAGGCACTGGTATTCGCTGGAAAAATAAAAAAAAAAATAGTTAAATCTCCACTGTCAGCCATATTTAACGAAATATGTTTAAATGAAAGGTTGCTCCCCAAATATGCACTATGCGATTAAGCTTTTTATTTTTCTTGTTTTCTAAAAAAAATGTTTTCTTTTCTGGACACACAGAGTGTAGAAACTGTCCAAATGTTCTGTAATTTCGAGAGCTTTTGTCTATACTTCCATATATTCTATATTATCAATAATGATTTTGTTTTTATTTTTAACTGGATGTATGATTTCTGCGTATGCATCTAGAGTTAACAGGATGTTTAATTTTTCCGAACACACTCAGCACATAGTGACTGTGTTCGTAGTTAATATTAATGAGTGCTTTATATATATATATATATATATATATATAATATATATATATATATATATATATAGAGAGAGAGAGAGAGAGAGAGAGTGAGAGAGAGAGGAAGCTTCATTCAAACATGTTTCATTGAATAATAGATATATTGTGTTTATTCATTTTATATGGATCATTTCTAGTAGTCTAATAAGTTTCTTGATGTTAAGATCCTTCCATTTGTTAGTGTTTTCTTTTCTGGACACACAGAGTGTAGAAATTGTCCAAATGATCTTTAATTTCAAGTAATTTTGGCTATGCCATTATTAAGTCTGATTTTATTTTTGCTTTTAAATTGGGTGTATGGGTTGTCTATATTTTTCTAGAGTTATAGAGATTGTCTTTAATAAAACATGTATAAATGAAAAATTTCTGCTTAAATACAAAATTATATATATATATATATATATATATATATATATATATATATATATATTAAATCAATCACCGCAAGCAAGGCAATAATACCACTAAGACGTACGACTTATTGGGAATAAAAGAGAATGAGAAGACTAAAAGGAACCGGAAAGCCAGTCGTAAACAGAAATGAAGGGCTAAACCTCTACTTCTATTCAAAAGACTGAGGAGGAGTGTGAACCGGACGATAAGGTAATCTATCTACTCCTGTATGTGTGTGTGCGTGTTTTTCGTGTCTTTTGAGACTATAACATTTCATGTTTCCCATTACTTTCTTTAATCCACTTTATTCAATTTGAGTACCGACAACAATAATCTGATCGTTTTGTACCTAACAACAGAGATGATGTTACTAGTTTGAATCACTATATATATATATATATATATATGATACAAATATAGCAGGTAATGCGTTGTGCGTGGACTTTTACTAATCAATTATGTTACATTTAAACAGAAATATACCTGAGCAAACGTCTGAATTAAGGATTGGATAGTCACCTCAGTAGAAGGGTATACTCGAATACGAATGGCCAGCTATTATAACAATAAAATATATAAAATAATTGTCGGACATTACGCTGTATATATATATATATATATATATATATATATATATATATATATATATATATATATATATATATATATATATATGCCTTTTTTTATATATATTATTTATATATTATATATGCAGGGTACTGATTGGAAACGCGCAATATCCTGTTAGAGCTAATATATTTAGTTGGATTTATGTGACAAACTCACATCAATCCAACTAAATATATATATATAATCCATCTATCTATCTATCTATCTAACTATCTATCTATCTATCAGTCTATCTATCTATGTGTGTGTATATATATATATATATATATATATATATATATATATATAATCCATCTATCTATCTATCTATCTATCTATCTATCTAACTATCTATCTATCTATCAGTCTATCTATCTATGTGTGTGTATATATATATGTGTGTATATATATATATATATATATATATATATATATATAATCCATCTATCTATCTATCTATATATATATATATATATATATATATATATATATATATATATAGTTTCAGTATAAACTACCGTTTGGCTCTCTGGATGTTGAACATACCCAAATCTGCCTGGGCACACGTCTGCAACAGGGATTGGAAATCGCCTTAGTAGCCGGACATCTTCGTATACAAGAGGCCATCCATTTTAATTTATGTGTACGTACGCATGTATGGATGCACGTGTATCGATATATGTACCTATGTACCTATGAAACAGTCGGCACTTGCATCAATATAAATAAAGAATGTGCTCTCTTTGATTATGTCAGTTTAAAAATCTAGAAGTGCAGATTTCCCTAAGCGATTTCAAGAATTTCTTCATTATTTCTTTTCTTGCTTCCATGACTTCTACACAAGTAAATCGATTAGAATCTCGTGTACTTGACGAGACTATAATCGATATTTTTTGACCGATTCTGTCGAGGTCTTTTTCGTCTAAAATTGGAAGTGCCTAAATCAACCCAATAAAGGAATCAAATTCGTGTTCTTGTCTTATTCGAGGATATGTCCTTCTACAGATTTCGTTGCAGAATAACCGAAATTTATACTACTTCGGAATGGTTTTCATTCGCAAGTCTGTAGAATAAAATATATCTCCTAATATGGTGAAGACATTTACTGTATCGATAGGAGATCAAGTATTACTCAATGCACTCTAATAGAAAAGATCAATGGAAGGTTAACACGTTGGTTTTCACATATTCTTACTTTACTAGAATCGATTTTGGCATTTTCAAAAAAAGATTTACTTCATCCAAAAACTGCTTTATCTTGTAAGCTGCATGATAGCAAGGAAACATTTTGTTTGAAATCTGATAACGAGAGAAATTGGTAATGCCTGCAGATCAAGTCTGGTTGGAAGTGCTGGGAATCAGTCATGTCTTTTAGCGGCTTAGACGTTCAGAAACCTATCGTTTTATCGCATGATCTATTATTTATTTCAATGATGTAAGCACGAAAACCCAAATATATTAGGTTTAATATAAAATATAATCCCGACTTGAAATAAAATTTATTTTTTTTTATAGTTTTATGTCCATGTATTGTAATATATGTATTTTAAAAATAACATTAATCCTGATTTCTTTTAAATATAAATTAAAATATTAATCCTTGTTTATTTTAAATGTAAAATATATAACCCGTCTATATTTTAAATACAATATAAATACAGTATATACTCAAGTCTCATGCGATGTTGAAAACCTTATTTAGAAATTAATTTGACTACATTAAATGGATATATAGTTTGGTCAACGGCATAGCCAGGGCCAGCAGTACATATGCTAATTGTATACCTCGTGTATGATGTGACCCCCTTAAAATTATCTATGAAATTAGAACTTCAAAAGTAGCATGGTACGATATATTTAAAAAAAATTAAATAAAAGCTGTAATCACTGTAGGGATTTTCCAAGCATAGCAAAGATGTGGCACAAGGCCGAAAGTGAGGATCGAACTCACTACTCATTCGTTATTGCTCTGGGGTGACATGTTTGCTAACCATTACACCGCTTCGGTGTTCCCTAACAGCAACCCCTGTAATCCTTGTATATATGAACTTATGTGGACTACCCAGCATTTGAGGGATGCGGGATGTCCCAACGGTAACGGATAACATGAATATTTATTAATATACACTTAATAGCTCTGTTATATTACATCGAGCACTATTTTATTAACACCGGCACTCAATGTTCGATATTTTATATAAAATCTCTCTCTCTCTTATTCGATATATATATATATATATATATATATATATATAGGGGAGAGAGAGAGAACATTTTTCTCGTCAGAGTGCATTTTGCTCATTTACAAACTTGTCCGTGTATTGCATTTATGGTCTGCTGTTCCTGATATATATATATATATATATATATATATATATATATATATATATATTCGAAGCCGGCATCTCGACTTCAGTCACTTTCTCACCTGTCTTTTCTATAATATTTCTTGGCAACTGCTCTGACGTGCTTTTTTTCCCATGTTGGCCCGACTTCATGATTTTAAGTATCCTAATACGCTGGCAACACATCCTCATTGTTTTACTGTTAAACTAGTTAAGGTGCAACCACCATTACTGCTTTCAAAGTTTTATTTTCTCGCGCCTCCCACCTGCGGAAATTCCTTCCAATTTCTTGCTTCCGTAATAACTACAATCCTTAAAAAATTAAATGCAATATCCATCGTCATCTTCTGTCTTCTTGAACTCTGTTCCTTTTGGTGTCGTTTCTTCAATCCAACCCACTTTTCTCAATCTTCTCATTGTCTTTCATATTCTATCCCAGTAAACACTGGCATTATAGTAACATTGTCACCTTGTTTCATGTGAAATAAATATACATATAAAAATACATACATACACACGTACACACACGCACAGACACTCACGAACACACACACTTATATATATATGCATGTATGTGTGTGTATTTAGGCAGCAATCATTCTTTCATGGCCATTTCCTTGAATGCGACAGACAAGGTTCTTTGATTTTTTATACAATTTTTCATGTGATCTAATATTTCTTTCTTTTCAGATTATAAATTATAAAAAAAAATGTCCGAAGTTTCTTTTTTTTCCGAGCGCTTTCGGCTATTCATTTAGCCATTTTTAGGGATGGATTTTTTAAACTGTTAAATAAGAAATAGTTTGTTGCATGTATGTATTTATATAATGTTTGCATTTTTTTCAAAACACGATCAAGATATTTTCTCCATGTTGATATTATTGAGTGTTTTTTTTAATTAATAATACTTCCATTATTTTTTGCCTTTTTTTTACATGCTGATGATGCTATCATATTTGTGTTGTCAACAAGTATGTTACGAATAGTATCCGGTAGGACTCCATGAATATTTAAATGAGACCTAATTGAGCTATGGTCAGAAAGATCTAGAGTGTGTCTTCGTGTCAAACTTATTGTAGTATGGCTTATATAATTATTTACGAATTTTGATTGGTCAGTAATACAATTCCTTAATGGACATTTAAATTCGTAAATAATATTTGTCGTATTTAATTTTGTTCTAAGAAGTGAATTATTATTTTAACTAATATATAGGAAATGGTGTGCAAACAAAACATTAAAAGACAACGAAACCAATTATTTCAAAAATCGTGATGGCCAATGCGGGAAAAGGTGTACAAATTCAAGTGAAAACAGATTGCTAAAAAGTATATCTCTAGGTGATAGGGGAAAAACTCTTCTAAAGTGACTGCTGAATTTCGGGAGGTAACAAGCAAAATGATATCGACTTGCACACTGGGAAGAATGTTAGTAGAAGCTGACCTCAAAGAATGTAAAGCTAGAAAATAAAACATTGGTGTCTGAGGTTAATAAGAAGAAAAAATACTTTCTTATTCAAAAATGAATGTAAATTGGACGACATGGGGATTGAGCCAAAGTTGTTTGGTCTGATGAAAGCAATTTTGAAGTAAGTTCCTTTATTAGTTGAAGTTAATTTATGGAGCATAATTGATTTTATTACACCTATAAATATTGTATTTTTATTGAAGAATAAATTATCCCTAATGTTTTATTTTTATCAGATTTTTGGAAGCCCTGGAGTTGTTTATGTTTATTGAAGTATTGGGAAAGCATACGATGCACAATGTATTGCCCCAACTATAAAAGTTGGAGATTGGAACGTAATAGAGGCTACATGTATTCTGGAACAAGAATGTTATTCACATGTGAGGGTAGAATGAATTCCAACGCTTACACAATTATGTTAGACTAATGTTACCACCTTTTATTAGAGAAAATCTTCAAAATTAACAAACCGGATGAAGTAATCTTCCAACAAGACAACTCATCATGCCACACATACAGAGTTTCGAAGGTTTGGGGTGAAAAAAAAAGAAGTGAGGGTAATGAAGTGGCCTCTTCAGTGTCCTGACATGAATCCTATTGAACATCGTGCTCGTGCTTAGGTACAAGTGTGAGGGGACCACAAATATTTTTTAAATTGCAAATTAGATGCCAGACTTCATGAAGAATGTCAGAAAATCGAGCCAACAACTTGAGTTAAGCTGGTTTCCAACACGTAAAAGTGAATAAAGGCAATTATAAAAGCAAACGAAGCCCCCTACCAAGGATTAAACATAGGTAAAATTTACTTTAAAAGCTTTGTTATTTTTCTTTAAATGATAAAATAAATGAGTTTCAATTATAATTCTAACTTTTATACATCTGGCGCATAATTTTCAGACACACACACACACACACACACACACACACACACACACACACACACACACATATATATATATATATATATATATATATATATATATATATATATATATACCCAAGTATATAATTGGTGTATACGGACTGAATTCCAATAACCAACAATTACTATTCTTAAAAGAGTGCTCAATACAGAATAGAGCAGATATAATTATTTATTTAAGAAATTTTAAAATATTTATGTTATAATTTTTTAAATAAATAATTATATATATATATATATATATATATATATATATATATATATATATATATATATGCATTGGCGTGCCATACATTTGGAACACCTTGGTAAATTTATTTCTTTTTTAATTTTATCCCCAAATCGATACTGATTAAAAGTATTCTTTTCTCTATACTTTATGATTTTTGATAGACAGAAGAGTAATTATTGAATTTTCCTTGTATGGTGCATGATAAAGCATGCAAAAATCCAAGGCTAACAACGAAAATGTAACCTTTCAACTCTTAAGTCAAAAATGAAACATTTTTTTTAATACAAAGTGAAATTTATTGTTACAGAAAATACAAAACGTCAAATTTTAAAGTTAACAATTACTGCTGTTGCTTTTGTCTTAATTCGATGAAACATTGAATGGAACTAGGTCAATACTTTCTCATTGGGAATATTTCCCCATTCTTCTTCCCAGAAAAGCTATTGGAGATTGTGTAGTTTTTTTGGAGCACTTATTTCTTCAGTTCCTATCACAATGGTGCAATTATATTGAGATTAGGATATTACGTGTGCACCACTGTTCTTGTGGTGTATCTTGGATTGTTTCCTTCTCTACTGCTCTTTTTACATGAAAATCTATTTTGTATTTATCAATCAAATTAAATTTTAACACTTTCCATTATCCTATGTTAGATGTTCGTTTTAACCACTTCAGTCTTCTTTTCAGATGGTTTTTCGTTGCTGGTGTGTTTTATTTGCTCGTTCAGTTTGTTTTGGTAACACTGTGTGTACAGTATGAACTGACACCTGCCTGTTAAAACTGCATTCAGTCATCACTTGCCGGGATTTTGAATTGTTTACCGAGACACTAACAATCTTTCCTTCATCTCTCTTGTCTAAATGTTATGATCATCCGGTCTACATTGCACTTTAAACACTTCCATTAGTAGCAAATCTAGTTTGCTTTCATTGATCACTATTGCCCCTTGCCTATTTCCCATTCAGTCATATTTCCCTTCAAATTATAAGCTTTATCTTTCATTATCTGTCTATATTTATGAGATGAGGTATTATGGATATATGGTACTGGATAAAGGCGTTGGTTAGATCCAGTGGCATGATCCAAACAGCTGTGAGTTTAATACCTGGGTAAGGAAGTGGAGATCTTGCAGAGAGGAATTAACAGGAGATAACTGATAACTGACATCCATTAAACATGGCATGTAAAACTAGAACTGTCTACCCAAGTGAGCGAAATAAAGCGTTCAGTTCGACAATCCAACCGGATCGTACAACGGCCGAAACGTTGGGATAAACATGGCAACAAAGATGAGGACAGTAGTCCGAATAATGTAGTGTAGCTTCATCTTTGTTTCCGTAGAAATTTTAGGCATGATTTTCGTGTAAATAGGCAAGCTGATCTTCAACTAAAATGACTTGCATTTACATAAGTTGGAACGATTGCTATATAGAGATTTGCATATCATCTCAGTTCTTTCATTGAACTAAGAATTTTGCATTGCCTATTTTCAGTTTCAAGCTGCTTCAAACGGTCTATATTCCGTTTCACGGCAACAAGCAATGCGTAACAATCTTCAACGTCCAGATACGCTACGGCTAAACAATATTAATTTATTAATAAATAAAGCTGCATAATCAATTTATGTATTTATCCCCAAATTTTTGCACGCTAGTATATATATATATATATATATATATATATATATATATAAGATGGAACAGAGCCTACTTTAACTCAAGTTAATTCAAATATTATTTTGAAGTTTTCGGCTCTTGTTTTAAAACATGAGACCTCTTATGTAGCGAGTTGGAATCATATTTTTAAATAAATAATTATATATATATATATATATATATATATATATATATATATATATATATATATATATATATCGAGAGAGAGGAGTATGTAAATCAAATAACTGCAACTGTATATGAGCTCTAGCGTGCATACGCAGGAAAGCAAATAAATATTTACTAAATTTACCTTAAGGTGTAAACATAGATATATATTAATAAATATACATATACCTACGTTTGTGGTGCAACTTAAGATTCATTGTTTACGAACTCAGCAGGCACAACGTATAAATTATAATATATATATATATATATATATATATATATATATATATACTTGGATATTACATCGAAAGCATGTCAAAAACATGTAATATCCTAAAATAAATAATATTGCTCTACTTTGTATTGAACTCTCTTTTAAATTGAATTCATCTTACCTGTATATATATATATATATATATATATATATATATATATATATATATATATATATCTATATATATATATATATATATATATATATACTAAAGAAAAACAGCTATGTATTGATTAACAGACTAATTATCAGAGGACCTAACCTCTTAGACCAGAAAGAAAATCCCGAACAAGGAAAGAAATATGAGTGAAAACTCTGCCTACTCAGTAAAGATTAAAGTACTCAACGCTCAGTTAGTTTAGTTTGAGATATATGATATTTTGTTTATTAATTCTTGTATCTAAATTACTAGTGCAACTGTAACTTAATTTAAGTGTAATTTTATTGAATATCTTGTGTAATTCTGAAATGTTTGGGAAGTGTTTAGTAAGCAACTTTACATTTGACTTCTAAATTAAAACGTGGGAATAAACCAAATAATATTTTTTTTTCTCGGAGTGTTCTTCGTATAATCTTTAATTTGTTGAGGTTTAAATTCTAGTTTCTTTTTGTGATCTTAAGTTTTTCTCATATTCTTTTTTTCCTCAAAATTACTCTACTAGAAGAGTTTCTGTATAACCTAGACTCTATTCCGTTGGAGGGTGGTTGTATCTAGTATTTACATATTTCAACTTTGTGTTAGATTTCATATAGACACACACACACACTTATATATATATATATATATATATATATATATATATATATATATATATATATATATATATATATATATATATATATAAAACTAGAAAGCAGGTATATACATAGTAAGTCTTAAAACCAAAGATAACCATGATATACAATTTTGCGCAACTTCTAGGAAAGGTCTGATATCAAATCGATCATTCATCAAGAGAGACGTAGATGTTCCGGACATGTCCAGATTTAAAACAGTTATTCTATGGAAAATTGAAATCTAGGAAGAGCCCACCTTACAAAGCGTATAAAAAAAATAAGAAAAAAAAGCTTACAAAAACTTTCAGAGATTTTACTCGGGGTTTTTGTCTTTTTCTTCCTGCAAACAAACTGCTCGAGACAGAAATAGATGAAGGAAGGTCAATCACAATGAAATAACAACATTTCGAATTGACTTTTGGTTTCGACATATCCTTTAAAATACGAGGATCAGCTAAAGATGTTTTTAAAGATGGAGTTGGGATATGCGAATTTGTTGTTTATATAACCGTGGGTTTACACAGCCATTGTCAATGTCGTCATGAATATTTGAAGAAGCAAATAGAAGTGAATTAAATAAAATACATTTTAGCCTGTTCCATTTTTAGCAGCACTTCTTAACTCATAAGTGGTTATATTTTCTATAAGGATCCGGGACACAACAAGAAGCATCGATCTTCTCTTGAAGTTTGTGATAATTGCGTGCTTCCTTTCACAGCAGACAGTCGGCGTCCGTATGCATGGAAAAGTTCACATTTCGGATGTGGATTTCAACGTAGACTATCCACTTGAAATATTCCTCCACTCTAGTAATTATGTACTTGCAAAATACTCATCTATCTATCTATCTATCTATCTATCTATCTATCTATCTATCTATCTATCTATCTATCTATCTATCTATCTGCGTTAAAATCTATCTATCTATCTATCTATCTATCTATCTATCTATATTAATATATATCTATGTATCTTCGTTCATATCTCTCTTTTGTCGGTTCTATCTATCTATCTATCTATCTATCTATCTATCTATCTATATTAATATATATCTATGTATCTTCGTTCATATCTCTCTTTTGTCGGTTCTATCTATCTATCTATCTATCTATCTATCTATCTATCTATCTATCTATCTATCTATCTATCTATCTGCATTAAAATCTATCTCTCATTAATATCTATCTATCTATCTATCTATCTATCTATCTATCTATCTATCTATCTATCTATCTGCGTTAAAATCTATCTATCTATCTATCTATCTATCTATCTGCGTTAAAATCTATCTATCTATCTATCTATCTATCTATCTATCTATCTGCGTTAAAATCTATCTATCTGCCTTAAAATCTATGTATCTATCTATCTATCTATCTATCTATATTAATATATATCTATGTATCTTCGTTAATATCTCTCTTTTGTCGGATCTATCTATCTATCTATCTATCTATCTATCTATCTATCTATCTATCTGCATTAAAATCTATCTCTCATTAATATCTATCTATCTATCTATCTATCTGCGTTAAAATCTATCTATCTATCTATCTATCTATCTATCTGCGTTAAAATCTATCTATCTATCTATCTATCTATCTATCTATCTATCTATCTATCTATCTACTCTTCACTGTCAGTCTTTTTATCTCTATCTCCCTTTCTCTCTGGCTGCGATACAACTAAAAAGATTTATGCTAAAGTATATATTTACGCAAGATGGCGATTGCAAAATTGCCAAAAGGAAAAAAAGATTTCAAAATTGTGGCCTCTTAGTCTAATAGAAAATATATGATAGATGAATAATGATGAATAATTAATCTAAGAAAATCTCTTGGAACAATACAAAAAAACCCTGTAAATTGTTAACAAATCAATGTTGAAAAAATTATGAATGTAATAGAATTCTCAGTGTTCCATATTAACTTATAAAAATATAGAATATATTTTATAGAGAAGAATAGCGAAGTTTTAGGCGTCTGAAATAATTAGGGCATTTACTTGGTGATCAGATCCTCTTTAGTATGACGACCATAGAAATAAATACAATATCGCAGTCGTTAATAAGTAGAAAGAAATAATAGCAAAGCCGCAATATCAGAAACCTCGGTGAATGCACTCAAGTGGGACAAGGGGTAGTAGCAATCTCAACAGCTATTTGATACGGTTATAAACTCGGGATTGTCCCACAGGACAATGGCCTAGTGGATTAAAACGTTGATATGACCGAAGCGTTGTAATAACGACAGCAAAGATATATGGGGCCTACAGCCGAGTAGAAATAATGTAAAGAATAAAATAATATTTATCCAATTATAGGGGACATATGTAGCGAATATGATTTGCAATTATTTTATAAATAAAAATATGTTTATATTTCTGAGATTGTGGTATTGTAACTATTTGGCACTATTTACATTGTTCAGACTGTTGTCCTCGTCTTTATTGTCATATTCACGACATTTTGGCCGTTGTACGCTCCGGCCTTCTTCAAGATCTATTTATATTTCTGAGATGAGGTATTTTAGCTATTTACACTATTTACATCATTGGGACTGTTGTCCTCAATTTTATTGCCATATTTACGATGTTTCGACCGTTGTTCGCTCCGGCTTTCTTCCGGATCTGTCTATATTTCTAAGATGAGGTGTTCTAACTATTTACACTATTTATATTGTCTAGACTGTTGCACTCAAGATAATCCCATATATTGATCGTCTAAATATGAATACGGTATTAAAAATTAACCCAACATCTCTTGATTAACCCTTTGAGCCCTGCATTCTTGAAGAATTTTAACTCTTCTGCCTGAGCTCTTGAGTCAAAATTCGCAAATAATTCGTGTGCAATTTGTCACGGTAGATATAAAAATAGTTACAAGTGTTTACCCACTGTTCAGCCTGTGGCTTGGCATTGCGCCATTTTTCTCTACTACTGTTCAACCGGTGACTGGGCATTACGCCATTTTTCTCTACCACCGGTAAAGCAGTGGTCAGTACTCAAAGGGTTAATGATGTAAATTAATACATAAAGTTATTCAGTTCTGTTTATTTGTAATTGTCGTGGTAGATGTGAGAAGCGAGAAAGATAAATTTATTCGTCAGGGATTAAGGTTATATGCTTTTCACTATAAGGATGTATTAGAGAGGGGAATGGGGCCTTGGATAGAGTGCATGAACAAAGGGAGAGTATAAAACTACTAGCAAAACTCAGCACCATCTCACGATACCTAGACGATCCAAGAATGGGAAAGTTACAATCTTTACAATCACGCTACTCACAAACATATGATATTCTGGCTGCCCAGACATTAAGCCATTCTTTATGGTGTCATGGGCAAAATGCGGCCCGCGGGTCACATACGGCCTCCTTAGCCTTTTTGAATGGCACGAAAAGTTATTTATCTTATGAAAATAATTTCCTAAGCTAAATAAGGTTTCATAAAATGTTATTTTGTTTCATTCTCACTTGTTCTCTCACACACTCTCTCATACATAACCACATATATAAACAATGATTACGCAAAATGTTTCTCGAATTTTTAAACTTTCGAGGATATTAACGTTGTCTGTATTTTTAAACTATTAACAATTTTCACTAAGGGAGATCATACGTGTAAACATCTTTTGCTTTTGAAACAGGTTTCTTTCTGGTTCTAAAGACGTTGTTCAAAATGATTTTTTCTCTAAAGGTGTATTGTTTTCATTTTCTAATGAATAAATTAGAAATAAATCCCATACATTGACATGTGATAAGCACACTGTCATCAGTGATAATGTTATACTCAGACTGCAATTTTTTTAATTATAAAGATATCTTTTCTAAAAAATAAAATTTTCCTACCATTTCTAAGGTATATGCTTATGTATATAGTTTTCTGTAGTAAAAATAACTGAGGTATCTACTACAAAAACTGACCATGAATCTTTTTAGTAGTGTAGTCCGTAGTATGGTGAGCCATACATCATGCGACCCACTGCTCGACAAAGGTTGCCTTTGCCTGGTTAGGCAATTTCATTTAGATTTTCTTTATATTTTTTCGCTTTTGTTACTTAGCATCTCACATTGTGATAATTTACATTGATACGTGTGCATGTGTGGCTATATATGTGACTATTCAATTAAACGACTATCAATGTTCTTCTATATGTCGTATCCATTCGGGACGTTGGCGATCATGGCTCTGCACAATTTTCAGTCATTTGTATATTTTTATCACTGGTAAACCCCATTCTGCTATCCATTTAAACAAGCACACTAGCTTGCTTATGCGACATTTTCATCTGTTCATCTCGACTTCAATCTATCCCTATGAAGATCGAATTTTCCGAGCACTCCTTCCTCATTATGTACGTTAGAAATTTCAATTGTCTATTTTTGATGTTAAGTATAAATACACTTTTTGTTCCCATTTTCTGTAAAACTTCATCATTGCTCACATGTTTAGCCCATGGTATTCTCAATAGAACCAAATTTCTGTTGCTTCAAGTCTCTTCTGTGAATAGATTGTCCCGCATTCACTGTCATTCAATGACAGAACGAAAATTATCTATACAAACGTAATTCTGGTTTTCTATATTTGCCTAAATCAGACCGGGTTTTGGGTAGTCGATATATTGATTTTATTCGATTGGTTATTTTAAAACTTAATATAAGTAAGAATCAATATGGCAGGCAACAAAGTGAGCTCAAAGTGAGCTCAAAGTGAGCTCAAAGTGAGAAAGTGAGTTCAAAGTGAGCTCAAAGTGAGCTCAAAGTGAGCTCAAGCATTCAGTCAGTATTTATCGCCACATCAGCATTTTAATTACCTACATATTTCCTGTAACGAGATATTTTTTAATAATATCGTTCCTTCTTAGTCTCTATCTATTTTAGCGATTGGAGTTAGGAGGTTTGTCTCCGTTGGTAGGTGCATAATTAAAAGAAAAAACAAACAAACTTCTAGTTTCAACGAATGATTTATTTTTATGGAAATATTTCGACTAGCAGTTGCCAGTCTTTGTCACTCCTTGATTTGAATAAAAACAGTGCAAAGAAGCTCGAAACACTTAAGAATTTAAATCAAGGAAACAAGCCGAGTTGATGACGTTTACAAAATAATATCAAGTGGAGACGCAAAAAAAAGGATTTTACTCTATAATTTGTCTTTTCTTACACCTCAACTTGCTCTTATGTTGTAAACATCATCACCTCAGCGTGACAGAGGAAAGGATGAAGAGAAGGAGAGGGGATAGATCAAGACACCTGGAGACGTCGCTTACATTTGAATAGTTGGAGATTATAGCTATCAGAGAAACAGGGAGAGGAAAAAGGAGTTCCACAGGCGAGAGGTTCAAAACATGAAGCTATTTGAGTAGAAGAGAGAGCTACATTTAACAGTTTCGGCAGTGAAAAAGTGTGAGCGAGATACCAGCCTAGTAGAACGCTTAAATTCATCAAGTTTGAAAACCAGTTAAAGCAGCTCCTCGGAGCTGTTACCATGAAAGTATTTGTAAAAAAGACAGAGGGAGGCGACTGCAAACGAGATGCGAGATCAGGGCCAATTACGTTGCATATCCGTCTCTGGATCTTATCAAGTACCTTGAGACAAACATAAGGGGAACCAGGCCATATATGGCAGCATTACTCCATGCTATACTTCGTCGCAATATTTTTTGGGGGTCAGATTTACTCCCCTTGTTGAGATCTCGTGTGTACTATTTACACTCTTGTGTAAATCAATTGAAACAACCGATTTAGTCTGCTTTCTTTCACCAGACGGTCAGTTTTAGAATCACTGGAGTAACAGGGTGTCATCAATTTTCTTTAGATTAGGTCATTTGCAGTGGTTTGCACTAATATGAATCTATTTTCGGGGTGTATGATGACATTTATTTGACCTTGAAAAGGACTATTGTCTCGACTGTTGTTTAGTTTTCCTTCGGCCATTGTCTGTGATGGACGTTACTCCAAGCAAGCGTACAAAAATTGTCACGCTGCACGAATACACTGGCACACCTTACCCAAATCAAAGTACTATAGACTGAACCGGAAACTGTCCTGATTTAAATCCAATCAAGAATCTGTGGTCAGTCTATAAGTAAAAAAGAATTATTTTCTTTCAATTAATTTGCACAAGGGTGCAATTTCGGTGTTTACGAATTTTTTTTACTGTTATATAAATAAATATCACTGAAGATGTAATTTCAGCAAAATATTCACGCAATATCATTTCCAAAAATTATTCAGTAAAACTCAGAAAATAATTTTTATGAAGGTTATTGCTTGCATAATTTCATAAAACACATTATTTTATTCAAATTTTGTAGAATAAGAACTACAGTTAATATTTTTTAAAATTACTTTTTTAGGAATGGATTAAATCCGACATCCGAGTAAATAACAATAAATAAATATTCCGTATAATAAATAAATAAAAACAAAGCACATCTCCTCAAATATGAGTAGCCATTAAAAATAATATTTAAACAAATAAATCAGAATTATTTGTAATTTTTCAGTCTCGATTTTGGAATTAATCTGAGCGATTCCGTAATAATTTTATTAAATAAAAAAATAAAAACGTGTCTGCTGAAAAAAAAAAAAATCTTAATGCCATATTCGAGTGTGAAACTTTTTTTAAATTTAAATTTATTGTCATATTTTTTTCATTTATGAAAAACAAGTAAAAAAAAAAGCAAAATCTGTTGATATATATTTTTCTGAATTCGGTTAAGAGATTGGGGAGAATGGAGATAAAGCGACAACAAGGTGAGTGCACTGTAAAAAAAATGGCAAAAGTTAAATATAACGGAATTTTCTTTCATTTCCTCTCTGAAGAATTCCTGAAGTTAAGTTTTCCGTTTTTTTCAAATCATTTATGACCATAAGTATGACCTTTTTATAACGACTACGTGGTTGTTTAATTTTAATAAGAAATTTGATTAAATTGTACAGAAGACATGTTTTTTTATTTAATACAATGGTAACGTAAAAAATCAAAGTCTTGAATTGAATCTTAGTCCTGGAAGTATGAAATTGGCTTAGTTATACACACAAGCAGTTTCGTCAAAGCTGTCCATTTTATATTTCAACGACTACGCCTTGTGCATAATATGAAAAAAAAAAATGAGTAAAAAGTGACTATTGTATATTTTTGTGGGTTCTTTTTGCGGAGAATGGGGTTCACCGTAAAAAATGTTGAGAGATAGTGAGATATGCAACCGAAATAATTTCATTAAAATAAAATAAAATTTAATCTAAATATTAGGGAGTCAAAAATTTGGTGGCTTGTACGCCCGGAAACCCGGCAAATGGGTTAATGAATTCCTGGACTAGTAACGTTTTCTTTCTTAAATAAGGCACAATTGTATATGTCAAGTTTATAATCAAAATCAATCAATTAACAGGAAACATCATAAGAAAAATACCAGCGTGTACAAAACAATGCAAATTATAAAGAAGAAGCTACAATAAAAGTATTTTATTGAAATCAAAGCCAATTTAAAAGGGTTTATTTAACTTGTACTTATAAAATGTAAATGTTCTGAATAGTTCTTGTGAGATGAGTTGTCCAAGTTGGAGGCAGAATTGGTTCGTACTTTCAAAGTTCAGATGTAGAATGCTGTTTTGAGAACAGTTTTTGTTTACTTTTATTTTGTAATAATAGTCGGGGTGAAAATGAGACTTAATTCTGTTGTGAAAATAGCAATTTGATTGTCAAGATTTCGTTAAGAGTGAGTTTCTTTGAGACGACGCTCGCTTAGGTTTTCAAATGTTTTGGACGGTGTTGTATCTCCCTACTTCACTGCGTCGGCTCTCGAACTACTGTTGATGGTTTGATTACAGGTACTTTTATAGTCAACGGTCGGCTCTGATTTCCCCGAAAAATGTTTGGCGGTTAACACAAGGTTTTCAGATTTCAATCGGCTCGAGTAGCCATTGGTTAAAAAATCACGTTTATCAAAACAATTTATTTTAGTAGAAAAACAATTCTGTTTTTCTTACCATTTTCTTTACTTTCAGTTAACACACCTCCATTACTTGGTCAAGGAGCTTTGTATGCAGGGTGGTGAAGTTTAGATTTTAAAATATTTCATTATCTTCATCCTTTCCTCTCAAAATAATGAGAGCCGTAATTTACTGAGTGAAAAAAAAAAATGAACATACTCTCCTCATAAGAATGTTGCATCAAAATTATATTACAGTTCCGATGTAAAAGAATTTGTGAAAAAAAAAATAATGTTGTTTAAATATAATTTTGTTAAATGTTCTAACTGTGTTTATCATCAACAGAGAATATTTATGACTACAAATATCAGAATTGAAGAGAAAATTCGTTTTTTTAATCCGTTAAGAATTAAATTGCGACAGCAATTATAATATTAAATATTATATTTTGAATATTTTTAAAGCTACAAAATTCGTTTCAAGCTAGATTTATTTTCATATTGTCAATTTAGTTTAGGTAGAACGTCTCTTGAAGACTTAATCAGGTTTTAGTTGTCCGGTCGCTCACCCTAATCTTGTGGCAGAAAGAGAAACACATCAACTTTTATTCAGTTTTAACAGGAAAGGCTCAAGTTTTATTATCGTTTTGCTACAACATAAAATTTACCCATTTGAAACTTTTAGGTCATATTTGTATGGATGTTCAAAAAAGAAATATTTTAAATTTGGACCTTTAATAGAATATTCATGATATATAAGAGTTCATTATCTAAATTCAGAATAATTTAAAAAAGACGACATTACGTACAATAAAATATTTCATGGCTTCATAATAGTAATGTACTAAAATCAAAAGTTTCATCTAAGTAAAAACTAATATAGCATAAAAAATAAAATAATTCTACTAACTTTCGTAACATCGTATAAATTAAGAATTATATATTTAAAGTATTGCTTATATGAAGTTAGTTACGTTATCTCTAGCTATAAAAGGCAGGATGTGTGTGTGTGTGTGCGTGTGTGTATGTAACGAAGGCACGGCCGCAATTTTCGACGGATTTGCACCAAAATTTACATGCACATTCTCCAAGTTAGCGGGAAGTTTAAGAGCGACTTTGCATTTCCCAACTCGCATCGATAGCGGAAATAATCGATTTTTTCATGCTTCTACGGCAGTTTTCCTGTAGTTTGCGGCCATTTTCTACTGACCGGAGTGAATAGGCAGGAAGATTCTATTGGCCAGCGTGAGAGACTGACACGAATGTTAACTAGCATGCAAAAAAAAAAAATCGCTTGCTTAAATTCAACGCTGATTCTGATTCCGCAGAACTGGGTTGGATGTGAAAAAGTATTTGTTGTTAACATTCTTTTTTCATTCGGTTTTTCCAATTACGAGTCCTTTTTTAAATCTGATCGTTTTGTGTTCATTTTGCTTAGTTCTTTTTTCGTAACAGATTTAATGTTTAGTATAGAGCTTAGAAAAAAATCGCAGTGTGCAAGAAGTAAGGCATGTAGCAACATCAGCACGGCAAAGAGCACTCCTTTAAAAGCAAGGAAGGGCAAAAACATTTTAAGTCAAGTGATAGCGATTGCTGTATGAGTCGTACGATTTTTGAACCAAGCACAGGCAACGCCGAACCATGCTGCTAGTACCGTATATGTTTCTGTTGTGTCCCTTATTCTGTTTTCCTCTGTTCATTTATATTTATTTTTATTTATTATATTCTTTATATTTACTGGTATTATTTTATCTTATAATTCTCCTTAGCATATTCTTCAAATATCTGGACATAATGCACCGTAAATAATAAGCAAGACAAGTAGCAACATCAGCACGACAAATAGAAAAAAAGAGTTGCACGCTATGACAGTTTACAGTACATAAATGTTATCATTATTTTCTTTAAACAACAAGTAAAGCGTTACGCAAAAATAAAATAGTTAATCCATAAATTTATTGACTTCGAAATACATCTCTAGGATAAATAATTGAGTTTTAAGAAATTTTAAATCTATTATGGCGGTTCGATGATTCAATGACGAATGAATTTTCAAGTTTTTAAAAATGCCTAAAAACTTTATTTACAAATGGAAATGCATTCTTCTTTACATACCGATTAACTTAAGACTATTAATTTTAATTTTACATTATTTGAAAATAAGTTTTTCTTCTAGGAATTCCGCTAGGGTTTCTATTTATAACGATTTATTAAGCGTAGCTTAGATGTGGCACAAAACTGGAAGTGTGGACCACCCAGTTAAGATCGAACTCCCTAAGTCATAATTGATGTAGCAAAAACAAGCTTGCTACGTCGAAGTTATTTTCTTGTAACAAGTTTCACCCTGTACAAGACCTGGGAGCTACTCGATGTAGAGGGTTATATAAAGAGGAAGTTTATCCGGATAGGAAAAGAAAAAAACTGTCAACTCTAGACCTGAACAGGTTAAGATAGTAGAAATCGAGGAAACATCCTTTAGGGAAATCGGTTCCACAGATCTGTGGTTCGCTTTTTGATTTACTTCTCAACGATTGAATACAGAGGGAATGTGAGTGGTTTGATACTGTGTAAGTGGCATAGCGGGTCCTAGCCTTGAAAATTCGAACTGGTGGAACCAAGAATGCAGTCCGTCCAGGCTCTTTCCATGGAAGTAGCAATAGAGACGTGAGAGACCACATCCCGCCTGTGAAGAAGAGGCTGGATGATGTAAAATAATTCATCACCCACAAAAACTCGCAGATGCATTTAGACTGTAGAGTGAGGACTTGGCATCTCTCGCACAAATATGAAAACAGGACTCCATTGTAGGTCTGATCTGGCTTTTTTACACGTAGAGGAGAGCAGGGGGAGTCAGGTAATTACTGAGGCGATACAGGAAGGCGATCATTTTCTTTGCATATTTTGTGGATGGATATGAGAAGGTGTATCGAAAGCAAATACTGAATTTCCTATTAAAAATCTCATAAAAGCAGAAAAACATCTATAGCTGAGGGCCTCTTTCTCTAGTTTCAATGGAATTTGGCACTGTACCCGGCAGGGGTTCACAGGACAATATGTGTCTAAATTGATTGGATTATAATGTATCGTCTAAGTTGTATCGCGTGAAAAACACACGTACATACAATATTAGAGATTTTGTTTTAGATAGATAGATAGATAGATAGATAGATAGATAGATAGATAGATAGATAGATAGTTAGATAGATAGATAGATAGATAGATACGAACAGACTGAGAAACATATGAACAAACATATATATATATATATATATATATATATATATATATATATATATATATCGAGAGACAGACAGAGACAGACAGAGATAAACAGATAATTATAAACACAATGAGAAAGCTAGCTAGATAGACAGCTGGTTAACTAGATATATAAAAGTTATGGCCCGGTTCCTTGTAGTACGGTGATAGTCCAAGGGAGAACCAATAAAGAAGAACTCTAAGGCGGATATGGAATAACACAGATATATTACAAACAGGAATATATACAGATAGGTAGAAAAGTGTTAGTACGAACAATTAGGTTTAGTAGTAATTGTCTGAACACGTTTCGGGCTGCCTCTGACTCGACTGGCTGACTCGCTAGCTCTGACCGACTGTCAGATTCCTGACGGACTGACAGACTCCTGACGGACTTCACTCCAGACTCCAGACTGAACGGTATTTAGTCCCCCCCCCCACGAGGGCATCATGTCGCACAAGGCCGGTTTAACGTGGGATCTCCGAGCCCGTGGGCTCGGCCAAAAACATGCCCTATGAATCCGTATAAACGGGTTCAGGGTCGGTTCACCTCCCCGAAAGAGACTCCACTCTTCGGCGTAGCCTCTTTCCGGTTCGTCCCCGCCCGAAAGCAGAGTTCAAGCGATCAGCCTGCCAGCCGGTCGCCCGACTTCGGACTGAAATCCCTGCTTCCTCTTGAGGCGCAGTATTTATTACGTATGGAATAGTCCATTATGTTATTATGGGTGAAGTACCATAACAATAAATATGAACAAACCAATATATATATATATATATATATATATATATATATATATATATATATATATATATATATATATTGTACAATTGTTTGTTTATATATTGATACGATTGAAAGAAAATACAGAATTTCCTATTAAAATCGCTGTAAAAACTGGTAAACGGCCCTAGCCTAAGAAGGTCTTGTCTAATTTTTCAGCAGCTCTTGTCTAATTTTTTCGGCAGGTGTTCAAGAGACAATATGTTTGTAAATTAGTTGGGTTATCGTTTAAACTGTATCCTGGAAACACACACACACACACACACACACACACAAACACACATATATATATATATATATATATATATATATATATATATATATATATATATTATATATATATATATATATATATATTTATATATATATATATATATTTATATATATATATATATATATATATATATATATATATATATATATATATATACAAGAATATTGTTTTATTATTCTATAGATTTAAATATGTTATCTTGAACTGCCTCTCGGCAGGACATAATAGGTAATTAAATGTTCTATTACTTGTCAGGTAGCTGATGTAAGCACCAGAAAATAACATTTATTGAACCAATCTTTGAGACTATTTGAAAGGAAATTATATAAAATCAATTATGTTATTCTTTTGTCAACTGTCATGTGTTTCAATAGATAAGAAAATAGGAATTAATGTGCTGTATTTTCAATTTTATGTGTAATTTCGTGGAAACATTCAGATATATTTTGGTGTAAAGCGAAAAGTACAGCGGTGCGATGAACATGAATGCATGCATTGAACAGAGAAAAACAAAGCTCAAGATATTTCACAAACTACCCACCCGTTTCAGATGCAGTCCAACGATTTTTAATGTGCTGGTCCCATACGGAGATGGCACCGGCTTGTCAAGATAAAAAAGTTTCTATTTTTTCAGTTGTTAAAGACAAATTGTATCACTAAATGAAGCTTTTCTTTGTCGTGTTTCTTCAGGTCGTACACATCATCCTGTCTCTTGTAGCTCATCAAGTATGTCACACTCTGCTTTCATCTGTTCCTCTTTCACTCAATCTGTCCTGTGAGAATCAGATTTTCCAAGCACTCTTTCCTCATTATGAGTCCCATAAATTTTAACTGCCTCTTCCTGATGCAATATATGTTTCCTTTTTGCTTTCATTTTCTTTTATGTTCCGTGTCAATTAAGGGCTTAGACGATCAGGGCCCTCCACATCTTCCTGTCCATTGTAGCTAGTAATAAGTTTTGTCTTTTTGTTATTTCTCCTAAACCCTGTTCTATTATCCATTTATTCAAGCTCATCAAGTATGTCACACGCCGCTTTCATGGGTTCCTGTTTCACTCAATCTGTCCTGTGAGGATCAGATTTTCCAAGCCCTCTTTCCTCATTATGAGCCCCAGAAATTTCACATTCCTCTTCCTAATGTTAAGTACATGTTTCCTTTTTGTTTCCATTTTCGTAGTTGCTGCCATTACTTCCAGAATTAGTGAATTGTCAATACAAAAACATCTTGAGGACCATAGCATTAGATATTTCAAAGTTATTTGACAAAGAGTGACATAAAGATTTTCTGCCCATTTCTCCAGCTATGCAATCACTGGAAGGGTCTTCATGTTTGTAATGTCCTTCTTAACGGTTCAGTCACTGCAGGTAGTTATTAATGGCTAGTCCTCTGCGTCCTTGACAATTAAGACTAGCGCCCTCCAGGGATCAATTCTCAGACAAAAATACTGTTTGCTATATATAAATAATCAGCCTAAGAATATAGTCAGATCATTTATGAACATCTATGCCGACGATACGATGATATACGGGCGTATCTTTAAAACTTGCGACGGTTAAACGATTGGCAGCTGATTACCCTGAAAACCAAACTAGTTACATTCTATCATCTATAATATTCCTACTATTATGTAGATGAAAAATAATAAACATTGTTAATACATAATGACAATTTTTTTTACATCTAGAGAGTGTGCGATGGGTGAATTGCAGATATTTTTATATTTTTAAATTTCGGGCAGGCGCGTTGTTTGTTGCTTTTGGGTTTGTCGACTGCACAGTAGAGGAGGATCTGTTGATATTGTCTTTAAGAAAAAAAGATATACCTTGGCGCAATTCATTCCGCCAGAAATGTGGAAAAGTTATGCGGAATTGTTTGGCATTCGCGCCAATAAGTTCCAATAAGAACATTTCATGGTGTTTGGGTGTCATTCCGAGAAAAGGGCAAAGAATTTGGAAAGAGTCTATCTATCGCGTTAGTCTGTTAAAATCAATCTATCTATCTATATACGCTACTCCGTACAAATCTATCTATCTATCTATCTATCTATCTATCTATCTATCTATCTATCTATCTATCTATCTTCTCTTTACATCTATCTATCTATCTATCTATCTATCTATCTATCTATCTATCTATCTATCTATCTATCTATCCTCTCTTTACAGCTATCTATCTATCTATCTATCTATCTATCTATCTATCTATCTATCTATCTATCCTCTCTTTACAGCTATCTATCTATCTATCTATCTATCTATCCTCTCTTTACAGTCATCTATCTATCTATCTATCTATCTATCTATTTATCTATCTATCTATGCTAGTCCGTACAAATCAATTAATCAATCAATTAATCTATATATCCATATATCGTTATATTCGTGAAGTTAAAACTCCGGAGGTGCGTATTCTGAGGTCGACTGACGACATGTGCAAGGCGTTTCGGCGGCATTTCGAGATTCGGTTTGCCAAGGAGCTTGGTCCTAGTAGCGATGAGTTTCGCAGGTATTTGGCTGACTTTCTTCGGCTTTCGCCGACTGAAGCGGCTAGCTGCAAGTGTGAAATCACTGAGGGTGAAGTCTACTTGGCATTGAAGAGGGTCGGCAATGGCAAATCTCTTTGACTTGATGGTCGCCGTTTGTGCCGTTTTTACTGTCGTGTTCAACAACTGGTTCCGGCAAGGGGTCCATTCTCAGTCGGATCAACAGGGGATCAATAAAGCTGTTGAAAAAGGGCAGGGATGGTGAGCGGGATTTAGACGATTACAGACACATAACTCTGCTGAACACATTTTTTAATTTTGGCCAAGATCCTGATAGAGCATTTGCAGTCAGTTGATGAGAGTCTGTTGGGACCCGAGCAGACTTGTGTTGTGAAGGGCCGTACAATTCAGAGCAACCTGCATCCTACCCGCACGATCCTAGAGGGTGTAAAAGACGACGAGCAAGTCGCGCTGATCAATTTGCATCAATCCAAGGCATTTGATATGGTCGACCATCGGTATCTGAATTCCAACCCGACTTCTCCAAGTGGATTAGCCTGTATCGCACCCAGTCCAGGCCTACATGGAATCACTGTCCCTGGTGGGGCTCGAGCCAGGTTTTCCGCGTACGCCGATGACGTATCCATTTTCCTGTCGTGCTGCAGCGACATTGAGGTGGTACAGAAGGCGCTTGAACGGTATGAAAAAGTCACAGGGGCCAAGGTTAACCGTAACAAGCCTTCCGGCTTGCATTTAGGCGCCTGGAAGGGGGTCTTTATTCTGAACTGAAGGGTCCTGTCCGCGTTCTCGGAGTGTGGTTTGGACCCGATCTCCAGCTAGAGAAAAATTGGTCAGAAGTACAGGCAAAGGTCGGAGCATCAGTCCGGACTTGGCTACGAAGGTTTTCCTTGAAGGATAGAGTTGAGGGGTGTGCTACTTACGCCTTTCGTCTCATCCTTTACCGCTTGGCTGTACTTCTTCTTTGCAAGGACCATAGGAAGGCGATCGAGCAAGCAGAAAGTCCGTAAAGAAGCTTGTGTTCAACGTCTTTGTCAGGGGTTTGGGCTGGGATTACCGCACTAGGTGAGTCATCGACATGCCTTGAGGTTGGCTTTCCTACCCCACGTTTTGACAGAGGATTCGAATTTGGTGGGGAGTATTAGGGACGCTTTCCCTAGCCTTTATATCGCTCCTCCATTTTCTGGGCTAAGCGCCGTCATAGATCCGAGAAATTGCCGACTTTCCTCAACGAGTGTCGAGCGGCCTTTATGGCTTTTCCTCGATCCAGTAACCTTTCTCGGCCTCGAAAGGTCTTGTATCCGGAATTAGTGGAGGGGATCGCGAAGGACCGTCTCTGTGAGCGTCTCGGCTTGTTGGACGAGTTGCGCTTTTTCTGGTCTTGGGCGCCAGCGGCAAATTACCTCAGTAACCTTGAGTTTTCGCTTACCTGGCGATTGATCCAAAACGTGCTATGTTTCAACGACATGGCCTTCAGATGGTGCTGGGCGGATTTGCGAAATTTCCCGACTATTACTGGTGTGAAGAAACGGCTTTGCACGCCTTCTACCATCGTCCTTGGGTACGCCCTTTCTGGGACTATGTCGACGAGCTGACAGCTCGTATCGCTCCCGATCCGTTTGTGCTCATCGATCTCGCATACGCATGTGTCGCCCCCGTATTCTGGGGTGAAACGAATGTTTCTAACGTTGCTAGCCGTGGCAAGAATGATTGATCTAGATGACGCCAAAAGAGGGGATCTTTCGACAAGAACTTAATTCCATCAGGTTCTGAACAGATACATTCAGCATCTGATGAAGGTGATAGGAAGCGTTTCGTGTCGACGTATTTCAACGAAAGGTTGGCAAATGTAGCGAGCTTGGTTCGCGTGAAAAGGGCTAACCTTGAGTTCCTTTTTTTAGTCCGATTTTGTCACAAAGGTGCGGTTTCCCGCGAACTCTATCTCCTGCTTAAGGTAGACCCTCTTTTGTGTACCTAGTTAATGTGAGTGAGTGTCGTTCCGGGCCTTTTCCCGGTTCCTTATTTCTGTTATGAGCCAAGTTGAGATTCCCAATCTCCCCACTTTGTTTTGGCCCCTTTTTTCATCTCGACTGGTTCAGTCTTTGATTTCGCCACGCCCTACATTTATTTTCCCCTTAACCCATTACGTTAGAGAGTTAGCCTCTTGATTCTGTCTGATAACAGAATACAGTGGCAACTCTGATTTTTGTGGGGTGGACGGGTCCTACGAACATCAATTATTTTTTGTTTCTGTTTTATATTTTGTTTGTATTGGGATTTAGAACTCTCCGCATCATTTCACATCGTCGTCATATATATATATATATATATATATATATATATATATATATATATATATAAAGAAAGAACATTAAGATATATAATCCGGTGATCTTATAGATATTTTTATTTTTACAAAATAGTGCTCAATGTAAATTTACAGAGCATTAATATTATAAATTAATTGATTTAAAATATGGTTTTTCCGCTACACAGTTCTAACCATGTTTCAAAAATGGAAGGTCCAAATTTAATTTTGTAATTAAATTAAAGACATTAGTTCCATTTCATCGTCAAGCGAATTTTGGAGTAACTTTTAAAATTTTATAAATAGGTATATTATGAGTGTCATCCGCCTATTTGCACTATACTAATGACAAATGACGCATAATGTCAGTTTATTGAATATACTCATACCGTACTTTGCAGTTATGGCACAACATTATTTTAATTGTTACCATATTGTATTAAATGTTAAAACCTTATCTTTAAGATACCACATAATTTTGAAAACATTACGTTAATTCATACAAAAGTATTTTTATAAATGTCCGCGCCAAGGTTAATAATAATTAACGATTATTATTTTATTCAAATTAAAACCTTGTAAGATCTACCTGGTGTGATGTGTAATCTAGGGTATTAATATTTTATTGGAGTTGATGTTGACTTTAATGCGTTTATCAGTAGATATCTACATGTTCGCTAAGTTATACCTATATAATATACAGTAGCTATCGGTGTATATTGTAGCTTGTTTGCTCTACAACTCATATAGAAATATATTACTGTTAGGGTTTAAATATGCAGGTAATTGGCGTTATCTAATATAGTTTTGGTACAAGTTATCGTATACTGTAGTATATCTTCATTTACCGGTTGGCCTACGATTTGGATCACTGGTAGCCTACCTTACTTTTGAGCGTCAACCTGTACGATAGGTATAAGTCTAATTCAGTTTTAGCCTAAAAATCTTGTGGCCAACTTTTACGCCATGTTGACTAGCATGATACAGTATGAAGTAACTTAAGAATTAAGATTCATCAGGATATTAAAAAAAACTGTGAAATTTCACAGGTTAAAATTATTTTCCTTAAATTTACTTTTATTAAAATTATAATATACTATATAACTAAATTATAATATACTATATAACTAACTAAATTATACTATATAACAAACTAAATTATAATATACTATATAACTAACTAAATTATAATATACTATATAACTAACTAAATTATAATATACTATATAACAAACTAAATTATAATATACTATATAACTAACTAAATTATACTATATAACTAACTAAATTATAATATAACTAAATTATAATATACTATATAACTAACTAAATTATAATATACTATATAACTAACTAAATTATAATATACTATATAACTAACTAAATTATACTATATAACTAACTAAATTATAATATAACTAAATTATAATATACTATATAACTAACTAAATTATAATATACTATATAACAAACTAAATTATAATATACTATATAACAAACTAAATTATAATATACTATATAACTAACTAAATTATAATATACTATATAACAAACTAAATTATAATATACTATATAACTAACTAAATTATAATATACTATATAACTAACTAAATTATAATATATAACTAACTAAATTATAATATAACTAAATTATAATATACTATATAACTAACTAAATTATAATATACTATATAACAAACTAAATTATAATATACTATATAACTAACTAAATTATAATATGCTATATAACTAACTAAATTATAATATACTATATAACAAACTAAATTATAATATACTATATAACTAACTAAATTATAATATACTATATAACAAACTAAATTATAATATACTATATAACTAACTAAATTATAATATACTATATAACAAACTAAATTATAATATACTATATAACTAATTAAATTATACTATATAACTAACTAAATTATAATATAACTAAATTATAATATACTATATAACTAACTAAATTATAATATACTATATAACTAACTAAATTATACTATATAACTAACTAAATTATAATATAACTAAATTATAATATACTATATAACTAACTAAATTATAATATACTATATAACTAACTAAATTATACTATATAACTAACTAAATTATAATATACTATATAACAAACTAAATTATAATATACTATATAACTAACTAAATTATAATATACTATATAACTAACTAAATTATACTATATAACTAACTAAATTATAATATACTATATAACAAACTAAATTATAATATACTATATAACTAACTAAATTATAATATACTATATAACAAACTAAAATGTGTCAAAGGAGAGTGATGTTGCCCAAGCAAGGATATAATAAAGTACTCAAAAGCAAATCCTGATTCATTGTTTTTAAGATATATCTCGTTCCTCCCTGGGTGACTTTTCAGGCACCAGCGAAGTTCCTATCGCACTGAATACAACACCAAATAGTGCACAGCGTACAACAAATTCAGCTTATTTTTATAAGGTATTGCCCCTCTTCTTGGACAAATGTTTTCAACTGACATGAAGTGGAAAGAATAAAGTCAATCAATTTCTATGTTTGCATGTTGGAAAAATTGGCTGTGTCGTTCGAGTTCATTTTTCTCGCCAGAATCTATCTTACATATTTATAATCTACCATTCGTCCATGCATTGGATGTTGCTATCACATCTAGTCTGATGCTTCCACTATGTATTCAGGCGTCCTTGATAAAATACAAAGAATAATCTGCAATGTTATTGACCATGATCTGACATCTCGACTTCAGTCATTTTTCAACCGTTGTAACATAACTTTATTGTGACGTTTCTATAAATATTTTTATGATAATTGTCCTGAAGAGTTTGTCTTTATTATACCTAGACTTTATGAATTTAAACGCAGTACTAGATTGGCTGCAATGTCTCACATTTTGCATTTCAAATGGTTAACCGTAAGTTCTACGCTAACAGTTCCTTCTCTTGCGGAACTCTCTTCCGACTTCTTGTTTTACTGTCATTTTTGCAATGTCAATGTTTATCTACTGTCTTCTTAATTCCTGTTCTTTTATTGTTATTTCTCCTGTGCCTTTTCTATAAATATTTTCACGGTGACGATTCTGCTTGCTTCTATATGACCTAGACTTGATGAATTTAAGCGCAGTACTACATTGGTAGCAAGGTCTCATTATTTACATTTAAAATGGTTAGATTTAACTGTAATTTCTATGCTAACAGTTTCTTCTCTCGTACTTATCGCTTGTGGAACTCACTTCTTTCTGGCTTCTTGCTTTCCAGTCAACTGTGATATTCAAAACTTTAAATGCAATGTCAATCGTTATCGTCTGTCTTCTTAATTCCTCTTTTTTATTTTCTATAACCTTAATAGTTTTTTCTCGTATTCTCAGTAACCCCTTGCGTCTTAGTGCCTTTGTTACCTTGCTTGTGGTGAAATGTTTAAAAATAATAATATAACAAAAATAATTTTTACTGTAAGCATTTTAACGTCTTTCAGCGGAAAATATGTAGAAATCCGTCCAGATACGAGGCAGACATATTTACGTACACACTTCTTCGTTTTGGTGATATTTTCCAGTAGTCTTGCTCTGAGGATAAAATATGTCGTTCTTAATTAGCTACCATCACTTTTTCGCTGACAAAACAGAATAGTATGATGAAAAAAATCCCCCAAATTTAATAAAAAGAAAGTTTTATTGTCAAAACTTTTTAGTTATTATTAAAAAAGAAAGACCAAAGATTTTTTTTAATTATTTTATTAAATTTTTAATCCCTTCTAGCACGTTCGAAATTTTGGTTAAAAATCTTTTTTTTTTCTTTAGTGGTCGGTTCAAGATGACTGTCTGTATTTTCGTACTGACTTTTCCGGTAAAAACACATTGATCTGGAAATTCTTTCAAAAATCAAATAATTGTCAGATTTTAATGAAACATTCAGGACTTATTCACAAATGAATAAAATTATTTTTGAAATTTTGTTTTAGAAAATCTTGTTAAATATAATCTTTTACATAAGTTACCCCCACTTTCAATTAAATTTTAATTGCAAAATTTTTTTTATCAGAAATCCTTGGAGAATGTTAATCATCAATTTTTCAAACTATTACTCATTTCCAGAAAATCTGCTCCGAATTTAAAATAAAAAATGCAATAAAGCTGTGGCATTATTTAATTAGAAAAGCATTTAATTATTTTTATGAACAAGATTTAGTAAGGATACTATTTTCTTAAGAAAAACAAAATTTTCGATAAATAAAGGATTTTTACAAGAATTGTTTTCATTTTTTTAAAAAGTTAATTATAATAATTTATAAAGTTTCATATCTTTTAAATTTTTTAATTGTGTTAGATGGTATTTTTATTAAGTGAAAACTATATTTACTAATCAAAAATTAAAGTTTTATACAAATGCACTAAGATTTTTAAAATAATGACAATTTTTTGCGTGTATAAACGTGCCCATATTGAAAGTATAGGCGACCATAGAAGACATTATCAGAAAATAAAGATAGATATAGTAAATTTAAAGTCAAGATTAATATAATTTTTGGAGAATATTTTCCCACATTTTTTAGAGAACTTAGTACATAAAAATTATATGAAAACGGTTCTCACATAATTTTCATAAATTATGCTTTACACATAAAATCTCCATAGAACACTGATAAATATGACATAACCTTTTCGTCACTCGTCAAACACGAAATATGGCGACTGTCAGCACAGCTACTTTTTGATTTAAAAATGCATTTCTGTGGTATTTTAAACTTAAAGTAAATAATATTTGCTTCAAATCAGATTAATTATACTATACAGCAGCTAGTATTCCCCAAATAAAGTTTCAGAAAAATATATTTTATTTTTGGAAGATTTTTAATAAAGAGAATTAGATTACGATGAAAGACGACTAAAAAATGGTGATAATCAAATATAATTTGTGTGAAAGACACCCCAGTATTTTGCTTAAGGAAATAATAAATTTAACCATTAAGCTTTTAATTAACGCTAAAATGAAAGCTTGTAGAAAGCATTTTCATTTTCAAAAATTGATTTAAACCATAGGTATCGCAAATTAATGGAGGTACCTGTTGTTAATTGTATGTGATTGTTAATATATTCTTTCTTATTCTCTTTCCCCCGCATTGAATGCGGGGGCAAGTGAATAAATCATTAAATATTTCTCAATACTTTTAAACAGAAACTGGCTGATACTTCGATATTCATTGATATTATTTCTCATGGCTGTATCGCAACTCCAAACTTGTATATCTACAGCTGTTTTCAATCTCGGTGAAATTTGAAGTCTTTTTCCAAATACCTGGTAGCCTGAATTTCGTGTCAGTGACTTACCGAGTAAATTCTACGAATGCCAATAAATATTAATCATCAAAATTTAACCCTTGTACATATATTCTTGTAAAAAATTCGAACATAATTACATCTAATGTTTCGAAAATATAAATATACAAATTATCTGTATACAAAAGTTGAAGTGTCGGGACTATAAAAAAAACTACAACATATATTAATTCTTCATTTAATCTCCTTCGAAATAGTGCGTTTCTGCACCCACACATTTTATCCAGCAAATGCTTCCACTGAAGGAAGCATTCCTGGAACTTTATTTTTGGGGAAAGCTTGCAACTGCCACTCCACATTCTCTTGGATTTTCTCGATGTCTTGAAATCTTGTACCTTTCAAGTGGAATTTGATTTTTGAAGAGGAAAAGGCCGCAAGGGCGGTATCTGGGAATATGGTGGTTGTCGGACCTTGAGAATGTTGTGTTTTGCTCATAACTGCACCACACGCCATAGTCACAAATAGAAACTCAGTGGTATTGCGAATCGACCACACTCTACACACTTACCTTACAAGCACCGCTATAAACAATGAAACCGAGCGACAACGTTATACGCGACAGAGATCAAGGTCAATCTAAGTCAAGCGTCTTCGCCATAACAACAGTTCCGATACGTTTTGGTTAAGATATCGTATACTGTTTTATGCAAACTTTCATAGATTTTTGTTGACACTAGTAGCCTAATCGAAATTTGCAACTTCGAAAATCCATATTTCGAAGTATGAGTATATTTACACTATTTACATTGTTCGGACTGTTGTCCTCAATTTCGATGCCATATTTAGAAGGATTCGGCCATTGGACGCTCCGGCATTCTTCAGGTGATTGGAATTTTAAACTGAACTCTTCTAGTTCCACGTGCCACACCTGTTCCAAGTATATCTATTTCAGTTATCTCTCTTTAACTCAACTCTCCAAGATTTTGTTCACCTCTGCTGTAGCCAGATATTGAAGTCACAACTGTTTGGGTTCAGTCACTGGATTACTTCAACCAGTGCTTTTATCCACTGGGCCATGTGTCCGGAAGAGGTATGGCACGTGGAACTAGAACAATCTATTTCAATGGACGAAACAAGGGTTCAGTTCGAAATTCCAATCAGCTGAAGAAAGTCGGAGCGTACAATGGCTGAAACGTCGTGAATATGGCAACAAAGATGAGGAGAACAGTACGAGCAATGTAAATAGTGTATATAGTTACAATATTCCATCTCAGAAATATAGACAGATCTTGAAAAAGGCCTGAGCATACAAACAGCCGAAACGTCATGAATATGGCAGTAAAGATGAGGACAATAGCTAGAACAATGTTAATAGTGTAAATAGTTACAATAATTCATCTCATAACTTCCAATACAAAGACCGAGACTAATTCAAAGTAGAGGGTTACTTAGTTCTTTTGTAGGATAAAGGATAAGGAAGATAGAAGAAGTGCTTATTTTGAATATATGGAGTATACGCTGGGCCCACAAAGGTTAAGATTGTAGTGTTCTGGACAGTATCCTTTTGGGAGTCTGTTTCTTAAAATAACAGTTGTGGAGGGGAATAAATTGTTTAAGTGGATCTTCCTCCTTACCAGAAGTACACGAAAGGAAGAGGGATAATTTCCCACCATAACCATGGTGTAGGAAGTCCTCTGAGGTGGCGGGACTAAGGAATGTATTACGTTAGAACATTGGCGATTAGTATCAGGAATAGAGTAGTGAGATGCGGGCGAAGTTTTATCTGTGAGATAAAGTGTTGCAGGATGGCAAATAATTATCCACAAGAATATGTAATCGCTTTTTTGGACTCTCTCTGAGCTGGACAGAGAGGATTGGGAAACAACACCACAGATATATTTTATTCTTGATCTGATCTAACTCTTCTAAATACAGAGTATTTTAGTCGGACATTGGTATCTTCAGGAGCGATAAAGGAAACGAACATTCTTTCAGAATCTTCATCAATGGCACGAATATAGGAGTCTAGTTTGAGGTCTGAATTTAGCATTCGATTCGACGGGCCTTCGTTGGAAGGAGATTTCTTTGAACCTATGACCTCTCATCAGGATTAAAATAAATTCTGAGTTAGCTCAGTGTTGTTGAAATATCATTAGCTTTGTTTTGTTACTATTTAATTAACAGATAATCTTTAATTTTCCTTATCGCGTGGAAAATAACGATTTATCGCTTTTGTTTAGTCAAACGGCACAGCAAAAATTAATGCATGTCAGCAAATTAAAAACCTTTTCACTAAACCATATCAGCTACTCACATTGTAAATGGGTTTTTGAAAAATTGATTTTGCTTGGGAAAACAGGTACGTATTTGCGAAATGAAAATCCACATGAAATAGAAAATACCAACAAAATATAAAATTAGGATAAAACTGTTTAAATAGCCAACTTTTGACGATGGAACGTTTTGAAATAACGAAGTAAACCTTTTTTTCGTGGATATTACTTTTTGCTCCATGTAGAAAAGATCATCGTTTTCCATAATTAACTCTCAGCTCAATTTGGTTATTAATCTAATCATATTATTTTTCTATCTTTCAATCTTTCTTTCGGCTCTTGAATGGAAATAACAAAGATGGTGAATGGTTTTTTAGGCTATTAAATATGTTTTTGTAGTTTTAATGGTGTCAGTCTTATGTCCGTGAGAAATCGTTTGGAACGTTATGAAACTTTTGTGTTTTTTTCCTTTTTCCTAATATTTGTTCAAATTTCCTGATTCATGAGAGAAAAAAAAAAGTCTTTGCTTGCTTTAATCTTATTCTGATCCAAAAACGCATCATTTCTTGTTCATTTTTATCAGCCAAACAAGTTTAACAATTTCCCTGTTTTCTTTTTTATTGTATAAAGAGGATTTTGGTTACATCCAGTGCATTCATTTTTTCCTCTATTATAGCAATTTTCTTTATTTTGTAAATTTTAACTCTGGCGTTGAAACATTCTATACCATATGTATATACATTTAATATATTATGTAAATTTTATATATCACAAGCCATATATATATATATATATATATATATATATATATATATATATATATATATATATATATATATATATATATATGTTATATCGTCAGTGGTTTATACATATATTTCTTTAAAAATAATTTCCTTTTCTCCATAAGCAACTGTATGTTTTTCGTGTGATTTTATTCAACATTTTTTCTTTAATATGAAGCTTTTGGGACGTTTTCTTTTTGAAAGACGGTAATGGAGAGCATTTCTCATTGCAGATGATTTATATTTTTTAATCTATTTAATTTTTCATTGAGTTTTAAATCTCAGATTTTCACTGTGCTAAAGAAAATACTGTACACAATTAAGTGTATACTTTTTCGTACAGATTCTCTACTTTAGAACGATTTCTGATCAATACTCAGTTTTTTATATATCAAAGAAATCATAAACAATTTAAATTAACGCTAGAATAGTACTGTTATTATTATTATTATTATTATTATTACTATTATTTGAGTTTTTCAAGCCAACCGTGTCTGATGTCTGATACTGGAGATTAAGTGGCAACAAGTCTCCACATTACACCAGCACCTTCCTCAGTATTACGACTGCTGTTTTCGATAGTACAATTTTTCGAATTTTCCTCGAGATGTAAAGAACGGCCGACAAATCTGTCCTCTTCAATAAACATGGCGTCTATCAATCGATGTAAATTAATTATTTGACATTCTCTAGACACCCACTCCTCTGCAATGCAATAATTTACCAAATATTGTTCCGATGCTTGAAGTAGATTTAGAAACATGAGCAAAATTAGACAATCGTCTTCATTTCGTCCAGGTTAAATGCAACAATTGTTTATTTGTTTTCACATTGAGTTCAAATCAACTCTTTTGGGACAACCTGTTGTTTGGTCATCGAAAGCTTTCATTTTGATATTTTCTCTTCTCATTTCTAAATAATTACTATAGAGAGAACTTTCAGATGAGTTTTATTTTGGTTTGAAATATAAATTCTTCTTTTGAAGAGTGAACATTTGACAATAACTAGCCTAGCGTTGGTGACAGATCTTCATTATCTGTGACAGAAAATAATCGTTGAACAATATTGATTTTTCGTCTCACTAAATTAATACATTAAAATGTCTTATTGCTATGTTTTGTAATTTTACAGATGGTAGCTAGATATTCTTTTCCTGATTTGACGAAGTAAATAGTTAAAAAAAATAACAAAACAAGTTTTACAGATATATCATATTAAACAGTTAGTACAACAGAAGAGTATTACACGACTCGTGAGTGTGTGACGGTTGACCCAGTGTTCAATCAATTCTACTATATTTAACAGCACCCCCACGAGGGATGAATGTGGAACAAGGCCGAGTTTACCATGGGTTTTCCGAGCCCATAGGCTCGGCCAAAAGTATTCCCTTAGAACTCGCATAAACGGGTTAAGGGCCTGTCTACCTCCCCGGACGAAACGTTACTTTTCGGCAAAGTCTCGTTCGGGTTTCTCTCTGCTCAAGGCAGAGAGTTTGACATTTGAACAATCAATGTGACTGTTAATATTAAACAGCCCCCACCCCATGTGGGAAGTATGTGGCACAAGGCAGAGTTTACCATGGGTTTTCCGAGCCCGTAGGCTCGACCAAAAATATTACCTTAGAAAACGCATAAACGGGTTCAGGGACTGTCTACATCCCCAGATGAAACCTTGCCCTTCGGCAAAGGTTTGTCCGAGTCCCTCTCTGCCGAGGTAGAGAGTTTGACAGTTGAACAATATATGCGACTGTTATATTTAACAAGGCATATATGTGGCACAAGGCCGAGTTTAACGAGGGTTTCTGCGAGCCCGTAGGCTCGGCCAAAAATATTCCCTTTGAACCCGCATAAACTGGTTCAGGGACGGTTTACCTCCCCGGACGAAACTTTTTGACCTGCGGCAAAGCTTTGTCCGAGTTCCTCTCTGCCGAAGCAGAGCGTTTGACAGTTGAACAGTCAGTGCGACTGTTATATTTCCTGCAAGGAATGTATGTGGCACAAGGCCGAGTTTAACAATCTATGCTACAATCTATGAACAATCTATGCTACTGTTCTCGCAAGGACTCTCCTACTAATCCTATAGTAGACGGAAGAGTCCAACAAAGACTCTTTAGAGGGAGAGAACCACAACAGTTAACATAAGCAATGCTGATGGACGACAGAAAGGGTTTCTTCTGACTATAAATAGAGGGCAGTTTGTTTATTTTTCAGTTCTTAAATCATCGGCCCCATTCAATTTCTGGCCATAGTCAGTGTTTTCTTTTGTTCTGTATCTGAATTACACTGAAATCCGAATAACTCAATTTGATATTTCATTATTATATATATGACAATCACTTAACATGTATATTAATATCGTGCTACTGGAGTAAGAGGCATTGTGAAATATGTTTGTGCTGTTATTTCTTTTGCATTTCTTTTTGAATTCCAGTTATTGTGATCGAATTTAACTCAGCAATTAAGGCTGAACAAATATGTCGGTTGCGCAGATGTGTTAATTGTGAGTTACGAGGAAAGAGAAATCGCCGAGTTCGAATTCCAGCCGAATTAGTTACGTTCATTTTTACACATTTACCTTTGATGAAATTAGGAAACTCTCATTTCTTTCCTCAGCTTTGGTTTCAATAGCAGGGACAAATATTGCCTCATTCGTAAAGAAAACTGAAGAGACAAAGCTAATCAGAAGTTTACGCAATAAACCATAGGCAAAAGTACTCTCGTGCTGAGTGAGCACACAGAGAAAGACTCTGTACACGTTGAAAATGATACAAAAGCAGGACCTGCTCTTGAATTACCCTCCATGCGATACTAAGAGACGTACGAAATGCTAGGGCTATTTGACATGTGCTGATACCGAGATCGTATTCGACATCTTGTAAAATGGTTTCTTCGTGGTCAGGCATACGAACGGTTTCTCGATCCATAGTTTGTGGTGTAACGGCTTCTGTCTCAGCAACGTGAAGATAAACACCAGAAAAGTTTGGATGCCTTCAACCTGAAAACGCAATCTGATACAGTCAGGCCACCTCGCGTTCATTACCATTCGCGCGGTCGTTTGTAAAAATTACATCTGCCTGCTCACAGTAGGAATATTCTGCCATTGTTAAACGCTTATATATGCCCCCCGCCATAACTCCTATGACTGAAACTGCCTTGATTATTATATGTGAGATGCAGTTGAGCGAGACCAACAAAAATCTTTGTCACGCCAAGGATTAACTGAAGTCCAGGATTATGGCAGCATTCAACAACTTAATCAACGAGACCGCCCAGAAGAGTTGCAGGAGATTTCCAAGTTATCTAGAGGCTGTGGAGATTTTATTGAATAAATTTACTCTATAGTATTTCAAGATATTTTTGTGTAATTTTGATAAATATATCTGTTAAAATGAAATGTCAGTGTTATTTTCATTTTTGCGTAACTTAGATAACATAGATAACTTAGATTTACCCATCACCGCCTCCCCCCCTCTCTCTCTCTGTCTCTCTGTCTCTCCGTCTGTCTCTCTCTCTCTCTCTCTCTCTCTCTCTATATATATATATATATATATATATATATATATATATGTATATATATGTATTTGTGTATTAAGCCAGCAATCCATCTTTTATAAAAGTTTCATTAAAGGCCAATAGCAAGTTACTGGGATTAAGCTTTTTATTATTCTTATAAGTGATTTCATTTCCGCAAATAAATTTCGAAAGAAATGTTCAAATGTTCTATATATCCGATAGTTTTCGGCCATTGAGTTAGAATTATCAAGGATGTTTTTTTTTAAATTTTAATTGAATATGTAGATTTTTATACATCTGTATCTATAGTCATAGAATTTTTTTAAATTCCTAAACAGGGTCAGTACGATGTTGTCGTGTTCATAGCTGATATTATTGATATCATGCAAAAGAAAAGGCCAACATTATAAGAAATCCAACATTCTCTCTATCTATCTAGCTAGCTAGAATTTTTTTTCACTACACTCATCTTTTCTTACATAGTAAATTCAACAATTCTTACTTTTCTTTATTAAAATATATTCTAGAAACAATAAGTAACAGAGAAATGAAAGAAAAAAATAAATTTTCAATCGATTTCCATGTTAAAGATTGATTTTTCAGTTTTTTCGTTTAATAATTATGTTTATGATGACGCGTTAAAACATTTAACGCGTCAGCATAAACATGGAAATTCAATGATTGTGCCTCCTACAATTCCAAGTAATTTTTCATACAATATCTGAGGTTTTTAATTCGGCAATGAGCCTTTTCCTATTTTCTGGGGGAGATTCCAGATCATCATGTATAACTTTTTTTAATCGGTATCATGTCAAACACAAGGGTTTTCAGGGTGTGGAAGAATTGGGAACAGAAACATTAATGATGAGTAGAAAGTGAAGATATTAATCAGAAGGACCGGAGATAGCGATTGACATTTCATTTAAACATTTGCAGATTAAAGTTGGCTGGAAAAAATGGATCCGGAAGGGATTTACACAAGCGAGAAGTGTGAGAAAAGCTCAACTGAAAATTGATGAGATCTCGACGGCCGTCAAGTAGAGCGCTTAAATTAAAAAAAAAAAATCTAGATATAGCAAAGATCTCATCCAAACAATTACCACGAAAGTATTTTTTAGAAAAGACACAGCGGCAAATAACAAAAGCATAGTAGTTTAAACAGATTCACTTCAACAATTTCATACATAAACACATATATCTTCATCCATACATAAATTAAAATTGGTAAATTCAGCACTTTTAACAGAGAAGTGGGTACCTCGATCAGATTAAACTGGTTTAATTTATTCACACAAATAATTACAAATGTGTGATATTTTCTATTCAATTAGTCTAATGAAGAAAGCTTATTACAGGCCTTTTCTCCTGTTTGTCACGTTTGTATCACGCATATCCTCTGTTCCATTTTTTTTACCAATTCCCATACGTTTATTCAAATGATATGCATGCATTGGCTGCATAAAGACCTGGCCTTTGCTGTCTGTTTTTACCCTGGCGAGAATTGACTTAATCAGTCCCATTTGATTGTTTCATATTTTACCCGACATTTGATCCTCTGAAAGCGCGATTCGTTTTTTTTTCTAATCAGACTAGCAAGATTAACCAGCTTTGTCCCGGTTAAAATAATATCCAGTTTAGAAGTTCGGGATGGGGTAATTTAATTCAGTGCAACTTGGCCGGGTGTGGGGACATAATGTCGATTAAATAGAGACTTTCAGAAATACACGGGAATAAATATTCATATCAAGAAAATAAAAAACACTTTCAAATAAAGCTAAATATCGCGTGAGGTCGTTATCTTGACAGTTCAGTTAAAAACAGTTCGCCTTTGGTCACACACCATTTTAGGTTATCTGCTAATTTGCGTTTTTTCCTTTGCTTTTTTTTAGTCTGTGAAGTTTTTGAATCAGCTTTTAATTGAACGGCTGTAGTAACGACTAAATTTATTTTGTCGTTTTAAAATTTGAGAAAATTTAGTAAAATTCAAATTTTCATTGGAACAGTTGAACGTGTTACTCGAATTTTTCGATTTTTTTAGCATATATGACTCTAGGACAGGGGTCTGCAACCTTTTGAAGAGACCGGCCCAGAAAGCAAAGCTGTATATCGGTGATGAGCCATGATATGTTATGTACTAAAATAAATTGTTTCGACCTCAGTCCACTTCCTCCAAAAGGCTACTTTGGTTTGGAACTTTAAAGAAAAAAAACAATGAAGTCAATGTTATATTATTTAAATAAGGTTCCTTATTTTATTGCAGGAATAACAGCATGAAAACTAACACAAAATTCCTTACTACAAATGAAATACAGTTAGAAATGTCGAATTATTATAATGAGACACTTGTTGGTGCTACAGTAATATGCGGTCTACCACGCTATCAAACATATTTACTACTATAGTCTGCGGTAAGAGACACTGGAGTAATCGATAGCGACTTTGATTGAGGAATCGGAGTGCCGAGTTCGAATTCAAGTCGAATCTAGTACATTCATTTACATGAATTGGGAAAAGTACGAATCCTCTTCTTCTGTTCCAGGATAGATATATAGCCTTATATGGCAACCTACTGCGGAAAAAAATCGAGACATGATCGCCTAATCTGACTGACAGATGCTGCCTACCGCGCTATGAATTACACCATGACCGCACCTTACTTCCTATGGCGTCCATTTGCGGTTTTTACCACGATGAATTCTACACCACGATGAATTCTACCATCACCTCACTTCACCATTCGTGTGTCGTCTCCACATAAGAGGAAGGAAATTGAGTTCCCACATAAGAATCTATGATTCTGAAGAATATGAGGGGCGTTGGTACTGAGCTTCTCCAGTCACACTTTAATAAGTTTTGCTGGAATGTTCCGCAGAAAGATTCAAATGCTTATGTGACACTATTTACGTCGCTAGAAAGAAAGAAGAAAAAAGAAAGGCGAGAATTAAATTTAGGTGATAAGAAGCCATCACGAAAAGGACACTAAGCGATGTGTTCTTTTTGCCAAAGAAGAATGCTAAAAGTTTTATTCTCATTGGCGAGAGGATTAGGGTCGTGAATGTTTCGGATTTAATCTGATTTATGTTACGGGGCGGCGAATAAGATATATCCAATCTGCCATGGCCATGGTAAACATATCAAGTTGGACAGGCGACCTCCCGCAAAATTCTAAAGAGATAAACATTAAATAGGTCATCCGCTGACCGAAAAACAAAAATGTCCGCTGACCACCATGGAGGAAAGATTAAGCCTTTGTCTCTATGCAAAATATCATTGAGAGGAGCATCTGTTTATTGTCAGGGCTGGCTATGATAGCAAAACTATTTTATCGGAACAGTTAATTAGCGACAGAATGCAAATACGTCCAATTGACCACCCACTTGTTTGGCGAAGGCTCCGGGTGATAAAGTCCAAGTGACATCTGACTAAGATAAGAGTCCAAGGGTTTGTTGTCGGACAGAAGGAAAGAAAGAGAAAGAAAAGAAAAAGAAAAAAAAGAAAAAGGAAGATAATTTTTTTTTCTTTGAGCAAGATTTTTTAAACCGAGTCTAGTCTGGCCACACCCACGCCGCTGAGCGCCCATTGGCTGAATGGTGGCATGAGCGTTAGGCGGAGGTAATCATGTAAAAAAAGAGGGGAGGCCTGTTGCTCCCCCCTGCAGGGGTAGGAGTGAGATGCCACTGTGAGAGAGAGGGGAAACCCGTTGACACCCTCTGAGGCTATGGTGAGATACCAATATGAGAACAGAAGTAGGTGGGAAGACAAAAGACTTCCAAAAATGGAAATAATAAATTTTCCTGACCGAAAACAAAGAAGTGGATTGTGGATTTAGAATTATCAAGGAACCTCAAACCCCGACAAGCCCACCCCGGTTTTGGTCGGCGTCCATATAAGCAGAATCGCAGTGAGTGAAAAGCAGTTTGAGTTCCAGTTGAGAGGCAGTTGAGTGAAGTTCGCAGTTGGAGTTGCACCCGCCTCGCAGATAGCTGACTTGAAAGATTCCACGCAATTCTCGACCTCAACTTCTAACCAAGAACAATTTATTTTTGAAGAACGACTTAGACTCACACCACCAAAACAAGTTTTACGAATATCGCCTGAAGATACACCAAAACCAGTTTTTTAAAAGAACAAATTAAGATGTTAAGACTCGCCTAAAAAGCACAAAGTGTCACGAATCCATATAAGCGGGTTGGTAAGAAGATGCAGTCCTGTATTCAGCAACCATATATAAAATATTGTTATCCTTTTTTAACACATTTGAACTTTTCGAGTTATTATTTTATTTTATTTTATTTTACATATACTTGTGCGGTGTTACCCTTGTCCGGACTCAGCTTGCATTACGGCCCGGCGACTGATTGATTTCGTCTGCCTAAGATCAAATCACAACGTGGGTAGTTTAGACTGGAAATCAAAACAGTTAATTCGGTAACCAGACGTTGGAGGCGAGCTGGGAACGACAAGGCTGATACCGAATCTAACCAGATTTCCATCCGAATCACCAAAAGGTTAGAAGGTCACATTTGGTGCCGCGACCAATACCAATCCAGTTGGTTGTCACAGGACAGGATAGCACGACGGACGTGGCCAGGCAGACGTCACATTTGGCGCAGCGGAGACTGGGCGGCGGGCGTCACACTTAGAGTATTATGAGAAAGTGCAATACAAATGCACCTATGCCAAGGCGTTCAATAAAATACGTCACGTAGATCTGCTGGAATTGCTCTGTAACCTTCATATATTCGGGAAAGATATCAGAATAATCAAGACTGGCAGCCCAAAGCATACATACGCATAGAGAACGAGTTCAGTAAATATACAAAAATAGAAAGGGGTATAAGGCAAGGATACGTCTTTTCACCCGACATGTTCAACCTATACAGCGAGACAATTCTGAGGGAACTGGAGATCCTACCGGAATTCAGCATTTGCTTCGAAAATGTTACCAACATAAGATACCCAGACGACACAGTACTGATAGCATACAAGGAAAAGAATTTACAAAACCTCCTACAGAAGGTAGCGACGGAGAGGGAGAAGAATGAACTAACTATAAACTACAAGAAGACAGAATGCATAGTCATCATTAAAAGGATGAGTCCAAAATCCGAGTTACAGGTCAGGACACTAAAATCAAGCAGGTGCGAACATTTAAATATCTGGGAAGTGTTTTGACAGACGACGGTAAGTGCGACACTGAGATCTGTAGACGTATTGGGATGGCCAAAGACACATTCCAAAAGCTGTGCAGAGTATTGTGAGACAGGAGGATCTCTTTGGTGACAAAGGAAAGAATGCTTATCTGCTACATGATATCTATCCTCGTATACGGCAACGGATGTTGGACTGTCTCCCCAAAGATGAAGAAGAGACTCAAGGCAACGGAGACGTGGTTCTACTGAAGTATGCTAAGGATATCATGGGTCGAGCGTGTGAGCAAAGATGAGGTCTTGGAAAGCATGGAAACAAGGAGGAAGCTTATACTTAACTTATGGAAGAGGCAGATGGAATTTCTGGGACACGTAATGAGAAAGGAGAGCCTGGAGAATTTGATATTCACAGGCCGAAGAGAGAAAGAAGAGACAAGGGAAAGCAAGGCATCGCATACGTGGCGGGCTTGAGCAAGTGGGTGGTAGAACGTGGTCTGGAGGAGTTAGCAGAGACACGAAACTTATTGAGAGCTGCACGTGATAGGAGAAAATGGAGAGCAATGATCGTCTACGTTCTGAATGGACATGGCACATAAGAAGAAAAGAAAAAGTTTATTTTGTTTTTTTTCTGCTATTAAAATATATAAATATATTGTAAATAAAGTAGACTGTATCCTATAATGTTAAATAAACCTGATTGACAAAATACTATAGTCGTAAATGTGATAGACCGCAGAGTATCGTGTTTGATAACGTGGAGGACCGCACACTATACTAGCATCGACCTATTTCTGCATATTGTTCGATAACTTCTCCGCATCAGGTGAAATATTTGTCGACGATAGGAGCAAGTCATCATCTACGAGGTATTCACCCAACCTTGTTCTTAAAGATTTTTTAGTATATTTAATTTCTGTTGCTTCAGATCTCTTTTTCATCTGTGAGTAAATTGTCCAGCATTGATACCATATAGAAGGACTGATATTACGGACAGTACACTTTTCTTTGTTTCTGTTGCTTCAAATCCCTTCTTGATCTGTGAGGAGATTATCCAGCATTCACTGCTATAATGAGAACTGATATTACGTAACAGTTAAGTACCCTTTTTATGGTGAGACCGGAAACTACCTACACAATAGACTCTTCCAGGCCTATATTAAGCAGGCGACATAGCACTATACAGAGAGTTACAGAGAGTGATAGAGAGTGAGAGTGAGAGTCTAGTCCTACTACAAGTGTTGGACACTAACTTATAGTAAGCTCCGCTTACACTATCTCTGTAAGCTGTTGTTAATATATCTTTCTTACATCTAATCCGTGTTCCGTGTTTTACTTCTGTGGGCCCAACTTTGGCACCCACATGACTTTACACTCTCCATCCTCTGTTAAATCACTTCCCAGGTATATAAGTTGTTGTACTTGCTTGATTTTGTTGTCTCAAATTTGGAATTCACATCTTGGGCCTTCCCTTTTGCTGACGACCATGCATGTTGTTTTTGTAATGAATGTTCAGTCCTCACTTCTTGCTTTCCTTCACCACCTCCTGTAGAATTCTTGTAGATTCCTTTCTGTCTCTGTCTATCAATACTATGCCCTCTGCATATATTATATTGTTAAGATTGTGGTTGCTAATAATGGTTCCTGGTAGGACTTGTAATTCTCTAAGTATCGCCCCAAAGTATACTCTGAATAATTCCGGTGACATTCTTGTCTTATACCCCTTTCTAATTTTTAAAATTGTTTATTGAATTTTTTTTCTCTCCAAGGTCGGTTTGCTACTAGTGTAGATTATACTGAAATTTTCTAATCGAAATGCAAAGAAACGACAAGAACTAATATATATGTACAAACAAATGATAATGTATTAACAACAAAGATATACAAGTGACATTGACAAAGAAGTGTGTATCAAATGAATGTGAAAAACTTTTGAGTCCAAAATATGTGTAGTGAGTGAATGTGTGTACGAACGTGTTTGTGTGTGCGTGTATCGGTGTGTGTTGTTCATGCGTTTTCCAAAGAGAATGGCGTTCTCCGCGAAAGATTTGCATGTTGACAAATAAGCCGAATTAGTAAGAAGAGGCTACGAAACAATATCGCAGAGTATTTATAGTCCGGAGAGCGTCCCGTAGTAGCGTTTTCGAAAATTAGGAATGGTTAACGCGAAAGTCTAAAGAAATACACATATTTGAACTCATAGTTAGAGCACGCACATTACGTAAAGGTTTTCTATGTAAAATTTGTGCCATCTTTTTTCTTTTGTCAATTGAAGATGTCCTGAAACCATTTCTGGTGTTATGTCGCCAATTGAAACCCAGAAGGAAATGTATATACAACAGAAATCAGAGGAATAATAATAATAATAATAATAATAATAATAATAATAATACAATGAGTGGTGAGTGGTACTGCTTCGGAGTCGGAACATCTATAGATCAGGTACATTTAAATTTATTCTGTTTCTTTATTTCACCCGAAAACAAGAATAATGTTGGCCCAAGCCTGAACAGAAACGAAATTGAGAAGTTCAGCTTTAGGTTTTCTGCGCAAATAATACTTCGCGCCAAACTCATCAATATATATTTTGAAACAAAAATTGAAATTTTCTGGTAAAAATAAAATTAACACCGAAAAACAGAAAAGATAGTTTTTTTTTTTTTTTAAAAAAGAAAGCAGTTATGATGGAGATAAAAAGAAATGAAAGAAAAAAAAAGAGTTGAGAAAAACTGAGGAATTAAGAAAGACTGGAAAACTGATTGAAGCAGACGATCGCATTTTACGTTGATTAATAAAGAATCCAGAGATAGTTTGCAATTTTCCTTTTCGATTCCGTATTGCATGGGATTAGGAGAGTATATAATTACATTATTTACATTCGGACTATTGTCTTCATCTTCGTTGTTGTTATCACAACATTTCAGCCATTGTGCAGAACAACCAGCATTAACCAGATCGATATACACCTGATGAAGACAGTTGAAACTTTATGATAACAGCACCAAAGATGAGACTAATAATTCGAACGTAAATAGTATAGATAAAAAATGATATATTCAGCAAATAAATATATAACTGCTGATAACGTTATCTTATTTGCATTGAAAAGAATTTAGTCGTTTTTCTTCTTTAATAAAATCGTGAATCGACATTAAAATTCCCAAACTGATTAGTTTTCTTTTTTTTTTTTTTAATGAGAAATATTCTTTTGTGGAAAACAATTATTGGTGTCGATAGATGATGAATAAAAATCGAACAATCAAAAACGTTCCACCTTAGAGACTTCGAAGCTAATCTCAAAATCAGGAGCTTATTTAATGAATAAGAGATTCCATCAGATGGACATTTTGTTAATGAACATTTTTTATTTCAAAACTTAAAAAAAAATTTAAACTATTGCTTTTTAAAAAAGTAAATGAAGAGATATTGCTGGAAATGGTTTCCTTACATACTGCTAATTCAAGGAAACCTTCCCTATGAATTTTCTATACCACATTTGCTTTTCGCCTAAAGATATAATAAACGTTTCTGTTAAGTTATTTAATCCCTATTACAGACCCCTGATCAGGCACATTTACATTTCTTATCTGAATACTTGTACTTAAATCGGAATCGCACGTGATCTTAGCATAATTTTACACTTCTAACGTCTCCACCTAAACTCTTTCACACTTTTTTCTCTTTTATCTCAATAGGAGTAGACAAGTTTGCCAATCGCCCGGTTCACCTTCCTCTCACCGTCTCTTGAAAGAAGTAGAGGCTTATCCCTTGCTTCACTTCTAGGATTGGCTTTCTGGTTCTTTTTAAAATCCTATCCTCTTCCTCGTTCACGCACAGTAACTTTTTGCGTTTTAGTAATATTATCGCCTTTTTTGGGGTGAAATGATTAAGAAATCTCACTAACAGTGTTAACGTATATGTTATACTTAGTTGCAGATTCTGGGAAAGTGCGCATAATCTGGGATAATCAGTAGTTGGAAAATGTCAATACGTACAACAAACAGCTCGGTCACAATGACTTAAGATTTCGTGCTAGTACAACCATCGATGGCTTCTGAAAAGTTTTGATAATTGCATTGACATGATTACTAATTTGGTACAGCCCGTGATATGATTTTTCAGTCACTACCTAATACTGGTACTGTTAACATGCTAATATTACCAAGAAGTTACCTCGACAAATTGGCAATAACGTGGTCTGAACACGGATTTTTCGATTGGGTCACTAACTTTTTAATCAGATAATCAAATAGTAAAGAAATATTAGAAAAAAAAGCTTTAAAAAAATATTCTCCAGATTTTTTCGTATTTTACGATTATTTCTTAAATTTGTAATCGTTTTTTTTTTTAATAAAGAGTTATGTCTGTCTTTTAACCTATCAATTCATGATTGTCGAATACATTATTAGTATACTCGTGTATGATAGTAGCCAACGTACTCATATTAAAAATGAGAAATTACATCTTTTCTAAGTGCTGTTCACCTTTAGGACTTTGAGGATCATGGTTCTCTACAATTTCCTTTCTTTTGTGGCTCTGAATAAATGTCGCTTTTTTGCCATCTATCCTAAACTCTGTTTTGTCATCTATTTACTCAAGGTGGCTAGGTAGGTTAGGCACAGTTTTCCTCTCTGCCTCTTGTCATCAATCTCGCTTGTGAGTATCAAATTTTCCAAGCCCTCTTTCCTCATTTTGTGCCCTAGAACTTTCTGAACTTAATTATAAGTATCTTTTTTGTTTCCATTTTCTTTAAAATGTTGTCGTTTCTTACATGTTGAACCTATGATATAGATCATTCTATAGAACTATATTTCTCTTGCTTCAGGCTTCTTTTCCATCTGGGAGGAGATTATCTAACATTCACAACCACATAGGAGGAATAATATTGTGTAACACTTCTTTATTCTTTTCTCTGTTTCTAATGAAATTTTCACCTTTATTGATACTGTGCTTAGTTTCTTTTTTGCAGAATGGTTAACTCTTTACAAGACCCGGGCAGACAAAGTAGAGGATTGCGTTTGGAGACTATTTGTGTGTATAGGAGTGTAAGATAACGGGTATACCTAGTCTTAAGTTAAGATTGTAGTTGGAGGTCGGTCTCACAGGGAAGTGTTTCGTGGGAAGAGACTGCTAGATTGGAACTTACTTCTCACCAAGGGAATACGGAGGGAATGTGGATGATTTGCTATTATGGAAGTAGCATGGCGTGTTCTTACTGAGAAGGTTTGTTTCAGCGGAACAGGATAATGTAGTTCGTCTGAGCACTTTCCCTGGAAATAGCGGTAGAGTAGCGACCGGCTTACGACATCCCGCCTGTGGGAGGGAGAGAGGTTGGAGGGTGGAGAATAATTCGTCACTCAGAAGGGCTCGGAGACGCTTTTACATTCTAGCAATGCTTGAGATTAGGGACTAGATAGCTTCTGCCCGAATATGGCAACAGTATTGAATTTTTTGTCTGATCTTGCTCTTGTAAAGATAAAAGATAGCGGGAGGAGTCAGGTACTTGATAGAGCGGTAGAGAGACCCGGCCATTTTATCTACGTCCGTAGCAATGGATCGTATATACGAGTTCCACTTTAGGTCGTTTGTGGGTTTGGGGCACAACTGTCTTTCAAGAATTTGGAAGACTTTGTCAGCTGACCCAGTGCGCCTTCGGATTTCAGTGTATTAGTTTCCGCCCTTCAATTAAACACTCTCCCAGATATTAAAATTTTAGTACTTGTTTGATTTGTAGTTTCATTTCTTTGTCTTCTGGCAACACTCTATAATCTGCTTATATTATATTGTTAAGATTGTGGACGCCGATAATTAATCACTGTATAGGTTAAGGAGGTGGTACGGTGTAGTAATAGATAACGGCTCGAATTGAGGAATCGGACAGCAGAGTTCGAATTCCAGTCGAATCCATTACATTCACTTAGGTTGGAAAAGTATGAATCCTCGTCTTGTCCCCCCATTTATGGGTAAATAGCAGGTCAGATGGGGTTCTATAGCTCTGGATGGCAACTGGTCTACCGCAGAAAAAAAATGACAACCTACTGTGGAAAAAAAAATCTGCCTCGTCAGTCATGTATCGAAAGTTACATGATCGCCTAAGCGTGTATCACGCATAGCACATAACTGACTGACTATATGGGTTAAATAAGTCCGTCGAAAACACACCCTTGTCTTACACATGCTTTCTACTTTTTGTATTTACTGAAATCATTTTCTATTCGTGTGCAGGACATTTGCTGCCAGTACGGGCTCTGCATTATTCTAATATCTCTTGCAAATATGTGTACTGTTAAATGAACCCTTAACATTTCCAGACCGGTGAACTGGAAGGGATGGCCCAATTTTGTGGCCACCTTGTTCACCAGATATCCCTACCCTGGCCTTCTTTCTATGGTGTTATATTACATATATTAGATATTGAACAAAGATACGGGACATCAGTGATCTAAAGTAAAAGGATCACTGATACCATTGCCCACATTGATGACGCTATGTTTCAACGAACATGGCAAGAAATCGTTTACTGTCTTTACCTGCTTCGTAAAACTAATGGTGCCAGTAGTTCAAAAAAAAAAGAAGAAAAAAACTTACCCCATGGACGTCCGTACGTAAAAAGAATCACATGGGAAAGCCATATTTTTTTATATTGAAAAATTAACGCAAAATCACGGTGACCACGAGATTTGAGTAAATTTAGATATGCAGTGTACGAAAGACGAGGAGGAGAAAAGGAAGTTAGTCTACAAACAACCAAACAATACGACAAATACAATATCTACAGGCTATTTCGGCGTATATATCTGTTATAAGCGCCGTGACGATATGGAGAGAATCGCAAAGTAACTTTCGATATGGTGAAAACGTTCAGTGATTTGATGGCCTGGTTGGAGATAGAGAAAGACCTCGCAAGATTTATGTCCCTGTTTCTTAGGAGACGCCCTGGACTTATATCTCTAGTTGACTGAAGAGGATCAACATGATGCAAAGAAAATAGATGCTAAATAAAAAAACAACCTTTACAGACGGAGTTTTTTCTGCATATGCAAAGCTAGTGAAGACGCGGTGGACCGGCGAAGTCGTTGATGTGTATGCAACAAAAATACAACAACAGGCGGAATTAGCAGGGTTCGAAGGAAGTGGACAGGAGCAGATTGTGAAGCTCGCGTTTGTCAATGGGTTCCCGGAAAGTTTTTCGGCGCCACTACAGCAGTTGCCAAATGCGGAGAAACTAGAACTCAGTGAAATAATCTCAACTGCCAGGGTTCTTACAGTCACGCGGAAACCAGAAGTACTAGTGGTCGCAGAACGAGAACCTAAACAGCGTGATAGAAGACCAAGAGTGATCAAACCGTTTAGTGGCAAATGTTATAACTGCAAGGGTCTTCACTTGTTGAGAGACTGTAAGGAACCAATAAATGTGACCTGCTATGGATGCGGCGAGGCGGGGCATCATGTAAAAGACTTCCCACAGGGAAAAGAACTGGGTGGCAACCGGTGGTTCTCCCATCAAATCAGCAATGGCGCAAACCAGAACACTACTAACAATAGAAGTGCTAATAGAAGGCGGGAGAGCAAGGATCCTGATTGATATTGCCTGCACCGCAACATTAATGCGGTCGGGTCTTTCGGATGATTGTAGGAGTACAAGTACTGTAAGGGCAGTGGATGGACGGGAGGTTGTGTGCAGAGCACAGTGACGTTAGAGGTATGTGGACTGTAACTGAGAATCGAAGCAATTGTGATGGAAAAGATCATCGACAGTGTTGACGTCATTGTGGGCATGGATGTTATCCCTCCAGGTTACCGTCTACGGAAATGGTAACCTGGAGTTCAGAGGAGGTAATTGTGTTATGAATATACAACCAAACGGCAAGAGTAGAAAAAAATCAATGAGAAGTGGTAGATAAGGACGTTGGTGCTAGATTTGATGGAGAGTAGTGGACCGTCGAATGGAAATGGGTTTCAGAATCCCCGATATTAAAAAAAAAAACAACGTTAATAACTATCAAGCTAAACTGAGTCAGGAGAAGAAGGTCGAGTTCTACAATGAAGTTAAACGGTGGATTGAGTAAAGAATCTTAACCTTGTAGGAGCAGAACGTTCAGACGGGAGTGCTACCCTTAATGGCAGTGGAACAACCCACAAAAATCAAGATCAGGACAGTTCTCTATTAACGAGAACTAAATAAATACATTATGTGTTATTCTGGTAGGGATGAATTGGACGTTTGGGGAGAAATAATGAGGAAGTGTAGGCAAATGACAACGGCATAAAAAATTGTTGATCTAAGTTCCGCATATTTGCAAATACATGTCGCGAGACATCTGTGGAAGTACCAGTTAGTTCGGTACGAAGAACAGACCTATTGTTTGACTAGGTTAGGGTTTGGACTAAATGTATCCCCGAAGATTATGTCAAAAATCCTAAAAACTGTGCTAAAAAAAGAGGAACACATCAGAAAAAACACGGATTCGTATATTGACGATAGACTGGTGGATAAAACAGCGGTACCATCGACAGACTTTGTAAATCATCTTAGCAACTTTGGCTTAACAGCAAAGCCGCCAGATTCACTAGAAGGAAGAGCAGCATTGGATCTTCAGCTTCATACGGATAAGGTAGGAGATCTGGTATTTGCGAGTGGGAATGACCTGCCTGAGGTACATGAGGAAGTGAGCAGGCATGAACTGTACTCTGCCTGCGGTAAAATGGTGGGCTACTACCCAGTAGCTGAATGGTTTAGAATCGCCTGTAGTTATTTGAAGAGAAGAGCAGAAGAAATCGATTGCGAAGACATAGTGTATAGTAAAACAACCTTTGTGGTACGGGGAATTGTGGAAGAGGTTCGATATCACGACCCAGTTCGAGGGAGACGACATGTTCCCAAATTGGAAAAGGGCGTTGTATGGTGCGACGCAAGCAGTATGGCCACTGGTGTATATATTGAGATCAATGGTGTAATAGTTTAAGATGTGGTGTGGTTAAGAAAGAAACATAGCTACAACCATATCAACGTTGTTGAGTTGGATGCTATGTTAAAGGGTGTAAACCTCGCGTTGTAATGGGGTCTAAAAGAGATCAAGATCCGAACTGATTCGGTTACTGTCCGCAGTTGGATCAGTCTTACGATAACAGACGAAAAAAAGATCCGTACAAAATTAGAGCTAATTATCATGCGACGTTTGGGGATTCTGAGGGAAATGATTGATGAATTTAACTTAAAATCGAGGGTAACGTTCGCGCCCTCTGACAGAAATAAGGCCGATGCTCTAACCAGAGTGAAAAAGAGTTGGCTGAAAATAGAGAAAGCTATTACAGCGACGTGCCGTGCAGGCCAAGATGAGGTCAAGGAGTTGCACGGACTGCATCATGTAGGAGTGGACAGAACACTATATCTGGTAGGGAAAGTCTACTCGGAGGTGTCAAGAGATACTGTACAGAAGGTGGTTAGAAGCTGCGATCGTTGTCAATCAATCGACCCGTCGCCAAATGTTCACGAATCAGGAGAGATACAAGTAGACACCAATTAGACCAGATTATCTATCGATGTGACGCATTATAGAGGTGAAATGTACCTGATTATAGTTGATTGTGGCCCTGGCCGGTTCGCCATTTGGAGGGAGATTCGAGCAGAAACGGCAGACATCATTGCGGACGAGCTGGAGGAGATTTTTTTTTTTGAGCGTGGACCGATTGAAGAGGTACTCATGGACAATGGGGCAGCGTTCCGTTCGGAAGTGTTTCGGGAGATGTTTGACAAGTGGAAGACTAGGCAATATTATAGAACAGCGTACAGGCCTAGTGGAAATGGTATCGTAGAACGAAACCACTGAACACTCAAAAGTCATTGCCGAGAGAGGAGGGATATCGTCTGCAGAAGCGGTATTTTGATATAATGTATCGCCTAAATCTGGCCAACGTGAAGACACTTTTTTGCACAAAGCAAATTAAACATACCAATGGTGACATCATAGAGTTAGATCATGTTTAACACGCTCTGGCGGCCCTGAATCTATATGGATTGGATAGGAGATTTGGGTTAAGCCAACTGGAGCCCGCTGCACGACAAGATGGACAAGAGGAACGGTTACCGGGGCGCAGTCGTACAACAATGTTGAGGTGGATGGTATGCTAAGACATGTTCTTGACCTTAGAGTGATTCAGGAGGATTCAGAGAATGATGGGGATAATGGGAGAAATTTTCATGAGGCTCAGCCCCAAACACTGCGGAGATCGCAAAGAGAGAGACACCCGCCCAGATGGATGGATGACTATGTAACATGAGATTGGGATCATGAGATCAGTGGGGGCGTGAAGTTTGAAAAAAAAATTACCCCATGGACGTCCGTACGTAAAAAGAATCTCGTGGGGAAGCCATATTGTTTTTATGCTGACAAATTAACGCAAAATCACGGTGACCACGAGATTTGAGAAAATATAAATATGCAGTGTACGAAAGACGGTGAGGAGAAAAGGAAGTTAGTCTACAAACGACCAGACAATACGACAAATACAACATCTACACTTTGCCCGTATAGCGGTGGATTAAATTAGTTTAAAAAAAAAAACTTCAATATCTACTCCTCATTTTGTAACAACTTCCACATATGTGTCTGTTTACTTGCTTTTGTAATAAATTCTTAAAATGTAAAAACACCTCATTGACGCCCTGTATATTCAGGCAGTTCTTGAGTAAAATTCCACAAGTTTTGACGGGGAACGGTTTTTGACGAACACTTCAATCGACGCGTTTTGGATCGATCGAAAAATGTAATACTGTATACCCTGCAGTATAATTTGAGGATTTTTTTATCTTTTTTTTACGTAAAAAGTGTGAGGGTCGCACTATACAGAGGCAATATTTTTGAAGAGGTTAAAAATAATTCATTTCCGGTGACAGTTTGCACTGTACACAGATACATTTTTTATGGAGAGGTTAAAATTCATGTATTTTCGGTAATTTTAACATATCTGGTAAGCGGATATTATCACGGTTTTTGGCTAACCTTAATGGAACCGATAATCATCTTTAGTCTTTCCCACTTATTCCAGATTATTTCTGTTGTTATATAAGCAGCAGAACGTCATTAACTATGTGAGCCGCTTAAACTCTACAAATATCTTATAAATTAAGTATTAAAAATATTTCTTTTTCTTTCTCTAATTTGCATTCATCTTCATTCGCATTTATTTGTATTTTACGTTGCATATATAGTGGATGGGGTTTTGCTCGTCATGTAGCAACAAATGTGAAGAACCTTAGGCCATGTAGGAAGCAGAATCAGGGTAAACAGGGTACCATAGTCCGACTTGAACGAAAATAAAAGTGCGGTATTTAGACCTTCGTATTAGATATTTTACTGTAAGGTAACTTTGTACAGAAAACAATGAAGACAATTTATTTGCAATTAAATATGTCCACGATGTTGGCCAGCACAGCAATATCTGATTACGTCAGGCCTACAAGTCAGTGATCAAAAAATGGGGCCTCATCATACTATAAAAAAAACAGGTTTTCACAAAGAATCATGCTTTAAACTATACATGAAATAGCCTTATACACGAGTATATGCAGTCATCAGAGGGAGAAAAGCGAGCTGAATATGTCGGATTGAATAGAATTGACCAACCAAATTCCAAAAATTTTTCTTCCTTTATTTTTGTTGTATGTTGCATTGCATGGAGGAGAACAGAATTTTTCATTCTATGTATGTATATGCTGCTGTTACCGTACAAAACTAAATAATATTATTGGACTCCAAATTTATTCTTAACTTCGACTATGATGGGTAGTTAAGGTGATACATTTGTCATTACAATTCCTTCCACAAAACTGAAATTACTTATGACTCAACTTAAAATTTGGTGGATACATATTAGGTTGGTGCAAAAATAATGACGTAATAATGTCGTTTTTTGACGTTAAAAAATACGTCAAAAAACGACATTATTACGTCATTATTTTTGCACCAACCTAATACTTTGCATCTTGACTTTCTTTTACATATGTAGTTATTGTTTTTGTTAACTATTTCACTCCAATCAATGCGATAAGGACACCAAGATGGAACGGGTTACTGCGAGTTAAAACAAATAAGAACACTTTAGTGGCGACCTCAAGTGCAACTGTTTGTTATGATCCATCTGTAAAGATGCAGAAAAAAATGATCGGCTTCCTTTACCCCTCCATTAGGTACAGAACAACTTCGGTTCTCGAACGTCTCACATGTCGAACAAATCGATTTTCGATCAGAAAATTCGAGATGAAAATGCATCGGTTATCGAACAAAATTTCGATTCTCGAACAACATTGCCGAACCGAGTTAACCCGAACGGAATTATTTCTGAGACGACCGCCATGTTCTATCCATTCGTCTGTTGTGCTGTGTTTTTCTTTTCCAATTTTATTATACTGTGCCCCCTTTTTTTTCCTCTACATAGATTCCTATTGGAAAAGTAGTTTCGGTTTACGAAAAATTCAGGTAACGAACGGCCTTCAGAAACGATTTAAATTCGTGAACCGAGGTTCCGATGTACTTGACTTCTTTACATTTATAAGAGGGAGATCAGACCGAAAATGGAGTCATATTTGGCGGGAGCTGCCCAGACCTCACTTTCCAGTCTTGATAGAGTTCAAATGCGTCTTTGAGTCCTTGTTGGAGAAGAATTATATTCCACTTTCCAACCTCTGTCTTACACGGAGGAAGTAGAGGATCTCTCACTGCTCTGTCGTTACTTCCATGGAAAGTGCTCAGACGAACTACATTTCTTGGTTCCACCAAAGCTAACCTTCACAGCTAGGAACCGCCATTCCACTTACATAGCAGCATATTCCATCTGTATTCCATCGGAGAGAAGTAAATTACACTCAACCGGCTTCTACCCGGGAACCACTTCCCTGTGGAACAGACTCTCCGATCACCTGTTCAAGTCTAGTGTTAACCGTTATCTTCCACTCCTACCCATATAAATTAACCTTTAACGTAATCCTCTACCTCGGGTGGCTCCTAGGTCTTGTGCAGGTCTTTACATTACTGTAAAAAGAAATGAGATAGATAAATAAAAAAAACAGGATTCATAAAAGAGAAGGTAGCGATTGACGTTTTTTTTTTAAGATTGTGGCGGGAAAGCAAGAAACCGGAAGTGTGTTCCACTGGCGAAATGACAGAGAAAAAAAAATTCGAATAAAACTATAGGTTTACATTGAGTAGACACTAAAACAATGAGGCCGTGTTGTAAATCTATTAGTAAAAACGCTGGAATAATGGAAATCGGAGAGCCGAGTTCGAATTCCAGTCGGATCCATAACATTCATTTACGTGCTAAGATATGAATCGTCTTCTCCCCCATTAAATAGTAGGGTAATGGGTCAATAGCAGGTTCTATAGCCTTGTATAGAAACTGGTCTTCCGGAGAAATGGTAGCTGCAGAAAAAAATTGCAACCTACCGCCTCGTCAGTGAAGTATCGAGAGTTACATGATCGCTTAAGCGTGTAAAACGCATGGTACATCATATCTGACTGATTGACTCTTAAATTCGTTCGGTTGTTGTACCTAAGAGAAAAGAGGAAAATAAACGTTTATGTAAAAGAAAATTATTAGCGTGGATAACTTTTGAATCGACTGCAGCCCGTAATTAAACATGGCGATTGATAGTGTATAAGAGAGAATAATAGTTAGAAAGGTCTGTATTGCGTGGTGAATGTCATTTCTATTTTACTGGACGGTCGTCTTCAAATCTCTGTTCTCTAGGTTAATTAGATTTCTGGCACACGGGAGAAAAAAAAACTGACTGGCCCAGAATGGCTTTTCAATTTGCTCAAAGCCATGTTGGCCTCAGGATATGAATATAAAGCAAACTCTCCAGGCCGTTTAGGATCGTAAAATAATTGAAATATCTTAACGTACCACAAGTATTTGCCTTTTTTGGTTAATGTGTCATGCTGAAATATCCCGGCAAATTAAAATTTAAGAACATCGATGCCTAACTGAATAACAAATTTTCAAACGTCTGATGGTAAAAACTCTGAAGCTCAATGTAAATATAAAATACTGAATAAATAGTTTTGTTTAAATATAAATATATCTACAAAAGATCCTCGGGTTACGCTGGGCCCGACATGCGGCGTTTCGGGGCTACGACGCCATCTTCCATAATATAATACGTCGTCAGGCGGCGCTGTATGAGGAAGCCGACGTTGTTTCTTCTCTGGCTGTACCCCATATTGGATTGTGCTATATTTTTTGGGTGGGTGGGGACGTTTTGTCCCTCATTATGGCTCCGACGCGCAAGTTTGATGCTTATATAAATGAGTTCCGACCTACGCCTAAAATCGGGTTACGTCCCGCAGAATAAACTTATCTCGACGTAATGACATGATTTGTGTATGTAAGTGGTTACGATTTTTGATTGATTGGTTTGTTTTTTACGGTTTATCAACCTTTTGCAGGTTTACAATTTTTGCATTGTTCGGATTATTGTCCTCATTTTTATTGTTATATTCACGACGTTTTCCTGTGCTCTGGTCAGGTATTGAACTCATAACCATTTGGGACAAGTTACTGGATAACTTCAACCAACGCTTTTATCAAATGAACCAAAAAGGAAGTAACTGAAAGGGACACGTCCAGAAAAGGCATGGCACGTAGAACTAGAACAACCTACTCCGGTGGATGGAATAAAGGGCTCGGTATGAAATTCCAACGTATATCACCTGAAGAAGGCCGGAGCGTACCACGGCCGAAACGTTATGAATATTACAATAAAGATGAGAACAACAGCCCGAACAATGTAAATAGTGTAAATACTTACAATGCTTCATCCAAAAAATATGAACATCATTTTTTTTTTGGTGGGGGGGGGGTTAATTAAAGCTAAAATACATTTTGAGGGGATTATAACAATAATTCTTTTTTTTTTTCAAGTGAATACTGTATTAAGAGTTTTCTGGAGATACCAATGATTTTCAAGTACAAGTTCTAATAGTTAATCCATAGCTGGAGGAGAAGAGGTAGATCCATACATTTCCCAAGGGTATCTGTGTCAATGAAACGAACTTAACTGCAATTTTAACGCTGCTCTCAGATTTACCCTCACATACAAGCACATTTCACCTGGTATTCCCAAGCAGTCACCCATCCAGTTCGATGTTGCTTAACTTTGATGATGGCACAAAAAGCGGTGACAGAGGGAAATGTTTGCAGAAACGTGCAGGCCGATGGAGAAAATTAATCTTGCTAAATGGTAGATTTTATGCATTTTCGTAAAATTGAAGTACAGTGTAACCCGGATATAAGAGAGTTGTCGGGACCGGAGAAGAAGTCTCTTATATCCGCGTTTCTCTTATATTCGGGTTTGGACTATTTTGTTTAGGTAAGTATGGCTCTAATTTGGGACCAGAAAAAATCTCTCTTATATCCGGGTTTCTCTTATATCCGGGTTACACTGTACCAAAGATGAGAGCTCATCAGAACGATCAACATGAAACATATTTCTATAAATGGCACAGGGAAACTCTATTACGACGATAAGAAAGGGAATGAAGCCGAGATGCTAGGTTATGACAGATAACATTGCAGATTCTAATAGATCTCTAAATACATAGCAGAAACACCAGACGTGATATGGCAGCAGCATTCAATCCATGGAATAATGGTAGGTTTATAAAGGTGTAAGATAGATTCTGGCGAGAAAAATTGTCTAGCACATCACAAAAAACAGACTTTCCTACATGGAGACCTTGCAATTGATTTAATATAATCTTTTCACTTAATATCAGTGGTAAATGTTATCATATGAAGACGCAATGAGCCACTCCTCTGGAGGTTTAGAAACTTTCCTGCATATTTTGATAAGAGAATTTTTCATTTCGAATCGTTATATCATATGTATACAACATATACGGCACACAACAGCAGTTGAGGCATGTCTATGGCTAGATAACTTCTTTTTAGTTCGGTTTATTCCCCTAGAGTTTTCTTTTTTCTAGATAGATTATCACACTAGTGTGCCATAGCTGACGGAAGAATAGATGTATTCATACCTATCAAAGAAGTATTTGTATTAAATTGAATGTAAGGAAGTAGACCAGAATTCGAACTTTTTATGATTTCTCTAATTACACTGCTATCATTCAGAACCTTCCCAGCTAGATTCGAAGAGTTGGCTGTACGACTCACTTCTTAAGTTCTGACCAAATTGAAAAAAAACAAACAAACCCAAAACGATATTTCGTGGAAAGGCTTCTCTGATGAGATATTTCAAAACATCATCGTGTACATTTTTCTTATATACAATGCAGCCATATAAGTATTAATTACAGAATATTTTGTTAAAAGACTTGGACCAACCGAGAATATTTCGGCTCCGCTTAATTTGTGTTGAATTATTTGGTGTCGCATATAAGGCTTTAAAGGACAAAAATCAAAAGCCATGAATGAAAACGAAGACAAGGGTGTGCTTTATACTAGAATTAAAAAGGTAGACATTGGTAGCTGAGTGAAATCACCCAGATGGTGGCCTCATTGGTTGGAGTCTTATTCATCAGAAGGAGATGTGGTCTGCATATTCTAAGCAAAATCGACAAGGGAAATGGATAGATAGCTGTAAACAGAAGATAGATAGATAGATAGATAGATAGATAGATAGATAGATATAGAATACAGATAGATAGATAGATAGATAGATAGATAGATAGATAGATAGATAAATATAGATAGATAGATTGACAGACAGACAGATAGACAGATACTGATTTTCTAAGCGTAGCTTAGATGTGGCGCAAGGCCGAAAGCATGGGGCACCCAGTAAGAATCGAATTCGCTATCCATTCGTAACTGCTTTAGCGAGACAAGCTTGCAAACCATTACACCACGCCGAGGTGCCCAGAGAGAGAGAGAGACAGAGACAGAGACAGAGAGAGGAGGGTGAGAGAGAGAGAGAGAAATTAATTCTTTTTCTACAGCTTATTCTAAAGATAGAAATTATTTTCAGATTGCCAGAATTTTCGTTTTTTTTTTTTATTTTGTCACAAATAATAATGGTTATACAAGATACTAATTAACCCAGAAGCTGGGAGAAAAGAACAGGTGGATTTTGACTTGTCCCGAAGCTATTTAATGCGCGTAAGTGAATAAACAGAAATTGGGACTAAGCTCCCCGATTAAAAATTTTGAGGAATTTCTCAGTTAACCCCACCCCGTTCATTAAAGCTTAGTGCACCTGATATTGCCAAGCGATCAGCCATCGAGTTACTGAGCAGGTACGACGTCGCTTAAATTCGGTGATCGTACAGAAACCGGTGTTTCAAAGTGATACCGCCGTAAGTTGATAGATAGATAGATAGATAGAGAGAGAGATAGATAGATAGATAGATAGATAGATAGATAGATTTTAACGCAGATAGATAGATAGATAGATAGATAGATAGATAGTGAGTGAGTGAGTGAGAGAGAGAGAGAGAGAGAGAGAGACGCAACCGTTTGAACCGATTGATAAATAGGTAAGGAGCCGATTGAGATAGAGAAATATGGACAGGCTGATATATATATATATATATATATATATATATATATATATATATATATCAAGTATGTGGTGCAGTTCAATTTACATTACATGAATTATTCTTACAAAAAACAGATATTGAAGTTAATGATATAAATTTATATCATTAACTTCTATATCTGTTTTTGTATGAATGATTCATGTAATATATATATATATATATATATATATATATATATATATATATATATATATATATATATATATATATATATATGCCCAAGTGTAGTAGGATTAGACTAGAATTAGAACACTCTCATTCAAAAACCCTAGCCGCTATCCATTATGGCGACCATGCCTCCTCTAACTCGCCTTCTCTCTCTCTCTCTCTTTCTCTCTCTCTCTCTCTCTATATATATATATATATATATATATAGAGAGAGAGAGAGAGAGAGAGAAAGATATATATATATATATAGAGAGAGAGAGAGAGAGAGAGAAAGATATATATATATATATATATATATAGAGAGAGAGAGAGAAAGAGACAGAAAGAAAGAGAGGCATATAAATAGATTGCATATTCTTTTAAAATACAATACATATATATGATTAGCAATTGTTTTCAATCCATTTGCATATGAAACAAATAAAAACTTTCAAAGTCCCATTGAATTTTAAATAAAAATGTTGTTAACGAAACTTTCGTCACCACTTTTCGCGGCAAGACTTGGCAAAATATATTAAGAATTGTATATTTCTGAGCCATTTTGATTGATATGAGACGATTCCTACATTTGGGAAATAATAAAATATCTATATCTACACCTTTGTACTTATGTATGGTGTACCTCAGGTTTGGTATCACCGATCTAAGAGGATAGCAGAAAGAGAGCGGACAGAGGGAGTAAAACAGAGAGTGAGAGATGGAGTGAGAGAGAGAGAGTGAGTGAGTGAGAGAGAGAGAGATAGAGATAGGGACATTGAGAAACAACAAGAGATTGACACACGTATAGTTGGGAGGATTGAAAGTGAGGTGATTTTAGATAAAGACATTTGAGGAATTCATGTTTCGTGGCCTAATGATCTGTTTAGATCAAATTCCCCACTGAAATACATGTGACCATTTGAAATGAAAATCTTTGTCCGTTTTTTTTTTCTTTAAGTATCTCTGTAAATGCTATCTTGGGAGATAGATTAAATTGAATTTCTATTGTAAAGAAAACACTTTTAATGCATATGAATATAGTCTAAAGTTATAATTTGCCTTGAGATATAACATTCTACATTTATCAGTGTTGTGTCTATTATTATGTTTACCTTTGAGGAAGTTTAGAACTTTCTTTATAGCGTTTACTATAAGGTAAGACCATCGTGCAAAGCGCCTTTGAAGGTGAAAATAGAAGAGGATAGACTGTTGTGGGGGAGATTTAGTGTGGCTTCTGCTTTCGCATCCCCACTACGATTAAAAAAGTCAAGGGGATGATGATGAAGATGATGCGTTAAGTAGGGTATTGATATTCGGCATCTTCTCTAGCAACTTTGCGACCTTTATTAAAGCAAAGAGAACATGTCGACATTGCATTGCATCTGAAATGGTTGTTTAATCTGAAAAATTCAACAATTCTAGACAACAATTTCAAAGGATGACCAGAGTTACTAAGAAACAACAAATACAGCCACTTCATTTGCTCAATGTACATATTAACATTGGCCGTTTGGTTGTTCTGAAGTATTTCATCTCCGTGCACACTGCAGACATGTCTCAAGTGCTTTTAAACAAGGTCACTGATGTGCGTGCCAAAGTTGGGCCCACAGAAGTAAAACACAGAACACGGATTAGATGTAAGAAAGATATATAAACAACAAGTTATAGAGATAGTGTAAGCAGAGCTTACTATAAGTTAGTGTCCAACACTGGTAGTCGTACTAGAATCTCACTGTCACTCTCTATCACTCTCCTCACTCTCTGTAGAGTGCTTTGTCGCCTACTTAATATAGGCCTGGAAGAGTCTATTGTGTAGGTAGTTTCCGGTCTCACAATACCCCCTTTCCAAAGAGTTTTCTTTTTGAAAAGGAGAGAAAAGAATAAAGCTGTTAATACATTTTTCCTCTTGGGATTTATTGTTTCTAAGCTGGAAGTAGAGATCTTGATGCGTGAGCCACAGCTTTTCGCGAACCGTCTGGCAGTTTATGTAATATGCAAGCGCCTATGCCGTACGAGCTTGCATCACTTGCGACTATGATGTCGAGACTAGGGTCGAAATGTGTGAAGGAGAGGGCTGAAGTAAGAGTTTTCTTGATCTTCTCGAATGCGTCTTGGCATTCCGGGGTCCATGACCATGGTTTGTCCTTTTTTAAAAGTTGGTTGAGAGGCCCTCTCAAATTTTGCATGTTCTTAATGAACCCTTGATAAAAATTAGCTAGGCCGAGGAAGCTTTGTAACGCTTGAACGTTAACTGGGGCCGGCATGTTTCTGATCGCGTTGGCTCTTTCTGGATCCGGCCGACGACCATCTTTATTTATAATGTGACCTAAGTATTTAATCTCTGGTAAGAAAAAGTCATACTTTTCCTCCTCAACCTTAAATTCGTATTCTTGTATCTTTTCGAATACGTTTATTATATGGTTCCGGTGCTCTGCCGTAGTTTTACTAGTAACTAGTATATCATCCTGTTGCGTAGTCAAGATCGCCCAGCATGGCGTCCATGACCTGCTGGAAAATTGCAGGCGCAACCTTTACTCCAAAAGCCAGCCTGTTGTATTTGTACAACCCTCTATGGGTGTTTATGCAGAGCAATTTTGCACTTTGTTCTTCCACCTCTATCTGAAGCTATGCGTCCGAGAGGTCAATTTTAGAAAAAAAATATTCCACCATTGAGTTTATTGAAAATTTCTTCAGGGCTTGGGAGAGGATAGTGGTGATCTTGCAAGGCTGTGGAAAAATCTGCGCATACTCGTATTTGATTGGACTTCTTTTTTACGTAGACCGTAGGTGATGCCCACTCGCTGAAATCTGTTTTTGACAGAATACCTGCTTGTTCGAGTCTATCTAACTCTTTATTGATTTGCTCTAGAGCAGCGAAAGGGACATTCCGTCTCTTTTTGAATACCGGTTGTGCACCGCCTTTCACTTTGAACTTAGCTTTCATTTTAGTACATTTCGCAAGGTCGCCAGAAAAAAACCTGGGGAAATTGTTGTTTCAGTTCCTTTGTTAGATTTACCAAATTGGACGTTGTACTTTGTAACTTGCGACAAAATGTACTCTTTGGAGAATCCCAAAGATTGAATTTTTCTATCCAATCAGTTCCAAATAAGTTGTCTGATGTTTTTAATACGTAGGCTTTGAGCTTTTTGGTAACTCCATTTAGTGTTACTGTAAGTATTACCTCGCCTAAAATGTTAATATTTTCGCCAGTTACGGATTTTGCTGTTTTATCTGTTTTTAATAAGGTCGGCTTGTTCAATTTTCGCCAAGTACGCCAGTTAATGGTTGAAATATCAGAACCCGAGTCAAGCTGGAATTTAATGGACTTATTGAAAATATCCACAGTTACATATTTTCTTAAATTCCTATCAATAATATTGTCAGATTGAGCTTGCCTAATTTTATTTTTGGGTTTTCTCGTTCTGTTGGCGTACCAGCACAAAGTTAGAGTATGCCCACTTTTATTGCAATTTTTGCAATATTTTTTGTTCTTAACTGGACAGAATTTCATCCAATGCCATTTACCACAATGGTAACATGGTCCGGGCGGTTTCTTTAACCTATTTGAGTTTTGGTTACTGCGTAATTTAGGACATGAGATTTTCCTTTTGTCTTTTTGAGGGGAATAGTAGGTAGACTTACTTCTGATTTTATTAATCTGAGTCACGCCTGATTCCTCGATAGTGTTTGAGTCACGCTTTACAGATATTACTCTTTGACAGTCTGACTTCGGCGTGTTCTGCAGATACTAGACCTTGTGCGAAAATTAAGCACTTGAAATCATCGGCAGTCATTTCGGTTAGTTTAAAATCATTACATAGCTTGTTTACCGATGCTGCAATCTTTAGAAAATCTTGCTGGTTGTCTTTGACTGTGTTCAAGCATTTCCAACGTTTGTGGAACAAGATTGTGTTAGGCCCGAATAATTCCGATAGGAGCTTAATCGTCTTTGAAAATTCCAAGTCAGTCGTTTTTTTGGGTAGTATGAAGTCTACGAACCTACTATGTTCTGTAGTTCCCAGTTTTCTCAATAGTAGTCGTACCTTTTTTTTACTGGGCCATTGTTCACAGTCTACGTTGAAAATATCTTCGTAGCGCCTGTAAAAAGCCTGGAACGTTTTGTCTTCCTCTGGTACGTATTCAAAGGTTTCCATTGAATTGTAGATTATACTCTGGGAGAATATTGTATCTTTTTCAGAGTTTGAGCCTTTTAATGTATTTACGAGTAATTATTTAAGTTGTTTCTGTTGTAGTTCAGCATTCTGAAGCGTAATTTTTTGGAATTCCATTTGCTGTTTATGTAAATACAAAAATAGTTGTTGTTGTCTTTCTTCTGATTTTTGTTGCTGGTCCAAATTTAGTTTTAACATTTGGGCAACTACTTTTTGCAAATCTTCCATATATAAAAATGACAGCGCTTTTTTGTTGCTTTGAAACACGTGTATTTTGGATAGGTTTTTGTTCCTTTTTTTTCCTCTTTTACAGAAAAAAAATATGGACAGCCAATAGTTAAACTAAACTAATTCTTTGTGTTTAGCTTTTTTTCCGTGGTTCCGTTAATTTTAACGTAATTGAAAAAATTTTTCACCACACTTATGTATTTTTTTTTATAGAGGTACAAAAAGAAGAAAACTCACCACAGTGAATTTGAGGGGAGAATAATTTTAAGCCCGAGTTCAACTCAGTTACATAAAAAATGTTTTCGATAGGTTTTCTGAAAACTTGAGTACAATGGTAGTACTTGATCTTGTGTTGTTAGTTTTTTTTACGAACAACTGTTTTTTTTTCTGTGTGTGTGTAGAAATCGTTCTCGTATTGGACAGACTTTAATATTCCGTAGATGTCGAATCGCTAGTTTGTCAATGGCGTTTGGTATTGGAATATATGTAGACACTGGGTGTTTAGCTTTTAAATCGCTAATGTATTAATACCAGCTTAATTTCCCGTTCAACACTGCTGTGAGAACGCATGGAGTTTGTGTATTTTTCGAGTACGGTCGCTATTGATACGGTGAGAACGAAATTCTCGAATCTTCTCTGTCGCCACTGTTGTGGGACTGGCAATGTATTGCGGTTTTTCGACGTGAATGCGTTTCTAGAATTCTTCGTCGACCCAGATGTGGGATTGGTAAGGTATTTAGGTTTCGCCGTGAGTGCGTTTCTAGAATTCTCGTCGCCACTGATGTGGGTGCCAAAGTTGGGCCCACAGAAGTAAAACACGGAACACGGATTAGATGTAAGAAAGATATATTAACAACAAGTTACAGAGATAGTGTAAGCAGAGCTTACTATAAGTTAGTGTTCAACACTGGTAGTCGTACGAGACTCTCACTGTCACTCTGTATCACTCCCCTCACTCTCTGTAGAGTGCTATGCCGCCTACTTAATATAGGCCTGGAAGAGTCTATTGTGTAGGTAGTTTCCGGTCTCACAATAATCACAAAGCTGCCAATTTAAATCGTTAAAATTCCTTGTTTAAACTTTGCAGCAGAATTTTAAAAGCTCCGTACTCCTAAAGAATTCTGAAGGTCTTTAAAGATTTTGAGGATCCAAATTCTAGCGTCTTTAGCCTTATCTTAAATGCAACACTGGCAGAATTAGCATCTGCTAACAAATCATGGAATATGAAGCTGATAGTAGTGTCAGTCGTTGTTGGAGTACTAGGAATTAGTAACTTGAGGAAAAGCCTACAGGAATTAGAAATCCTGGATGAATTTAGACCACCGAGACAATGACAGAAATGAAAAGAGAATATTGAGGAGAGTTCTGGAGTACAGAAGAGACCTGCTGCTACTTGATCTCGAGCGTTCACAAAAATTTGCTTTGGGGTAGAATGTATAATTAGTGAATAATGACCCTACCAGTACCACCATCAGAACATAAATGAAGAATAATTACAATAATTACAATATTACAATAATAAAATATCAGGCTGTTATATATATTCATTTGTTTCAAGGCAAGTGAATGATCTACATTTAGTGGGATTGGTAAGGACTAATTTATTAGGAAGGGCTTTAAAACAATCAAATGTTCAATGCTAAGTAGTATGTGGAACAAATGAACAAGTTGAAAGATGCAATTCAACTGAAAAGTCCTGACCGGCGATACAGTGGGATTATTCGACATGACCATGCACGCCACTCGCAAACACTAACATGATCAAACATTCAATTAAAGAGCTTGGTTGGGAAATTCTGCCACTCCCGATATTCTCCTCCTTTAGCCTTTTCAGATGGTTACCTTTTTCGGTTGCTTTCTAACAATTTGACGGTTATTTCGTTCAACATCGATGTGGAGATTAAAACGTGGTTTGGTCAAAACGAATCGATTTAACCACGGTAATGGACTGATAGTGGATTGTTGGCAAAAAGTCGTAAGCATTTCAGTGTAATAACATGTTAAATGATTCATCAGAATAATAAATAAGTATTAAAGGAAATGATAAAAGACGAACGAATTTATGTAAGAACCTTATGGAATATTGTTTAGAAAGTAATTTCATATTTCAATTATATTTCAACGAAACAGAATCAAGACGGAATAATACAAAACTTGGACTAGAATTTGTTTGTTATTTTTTTTTAGATTCGACAATGTGTTGTTTATAATGCATTTCCGAGTTTAAAAGGGAGAAAAAAAAATGACAAAGAGGGAATGTTGATTCCTTAGGAGCATTCGCTTGAAAACCAAACATAATTTCCATCAGTTTTTTTTAACAAGTAATTAAAAAAAAAAAACCTTAACACCCCAAGCAATGCATTAATGCCACTAAAACACAAGGGGTTACAGATTGTGGAAGAATAAGGAACAGAAATATTAATGATGAATTAATACAAAAGAGAGTAATCAGGAGGACAGGAGATAGCGATTCACATTGTATTTAAAATTAGAGATTAGAGTTGGCTGGGAAGCACGGAAGCAGAAGGCAGCTGCACAAGAGAGAAGTACGAGAAAAGAAACTGTTAACATAGAACTTATGGCTGCGCATTTAGCCAGTTCAACTGTAAATTGATGAGCTATCGATGTTAGTCTAGTGCTGCGCTTAAACTCAAAACCTCTAGGTAGCAGGCGAAGGGTTCATTCAAACAATTATCATGAGATTATTCATAGTAAAAATCTACAGAGGCAACCTTACGACGGTGGGTCAGTTGCTGGAGTTGAACCGTCAGATCATGACCAATAATATTGAACATTATTCTTTGGATCTTATCAAGCAGCTCAAGTTAAATAGCAGGGGCACCGGACCATATATGGCAGCAATATTCTAAGCTTGGACGAATGGCATACTTCTAGATATGTAGGATAGATTCTGAAGAGAAAAATTGTTTCGGTGGACATAGTGAATCGACTTTCCTAGCAGCTGACCTTGTAATGGATTCAATATAGTCCTTCCACTTTATATCAGCAGAGAACTTGAACCTGAGAAGTCGCATCGAGTCACTTTCCTGGAGGTTAGCATCAGCCATGCTGATGCAAGGCAACAAGGTGTCTAATGATTAATGAAGATAAGTTTAGATTTGGAGGCGTTAAAATTCACGAGCCATCTTTTGCCTGAGTCAGCTTCAGACTTGAGGTCGTTTTGGACATCGGTTGCCATTTTCACCTTGTTAGAATGATAAGTCTTACAATCGAATCAGAAGTAAATTGTTGTGCCGTTAGTGTAGATACCAAGAGCTGATGTTATTAGATAGGTCAATAATGAAAATTAAAAATGGAGTAGGGCTAAGGATGGAGCCCTGGGGGACATCTGCATTAGTACGAAAGGATTTAGACGAGTGGCCGTTCAGGATAACTCTCATTTCACGATTTAAAATGAAAGACTGGGTCAGTTCAAAAAAGTGTGTGGAGACACAGTAACTTTTCAGCTTGTGAAGAAGACTTGAATGCCAGACCCTCTCAAAGGCTTTTGAGATGGCCAATGCAACAGCCTGGGCTTCAACATTTAATATCATTTTTGAAATGTGATGATAAAATGATAAAGAATGGTATTTATACATCAACTGAGAAACAAAATCAATAACAAAACCAGTAATCAATCCAAACATATTTTACTTTTTGTAACTGAATATAAAAAAATCGATCATTACGGAATTGGAACATGGAAGGAACGTTATTGAAGTAATATATTTTCAGTTATTTGATCATCTAAATGGAACATTATATCGAAATTGGCCAGCTTTGCTAAACAGTAAGTGTTATTCTAAAGCACGGCAATGCAATTCACATTAAAATAAAACAAGAAAAAGAAATCGTTAAGATGGGAGATTTTTCTTATATTCACTATTTACTAGATTTAGTAATTAAACCTTTTATTTCCTTTCGATCAAATAAGTGGCGGAACAATCTGACACACAGTGGAAGTTGAAAAAGACTTTAAAAATTTTTTCGGTGTAAACAAAATATTTATTTAAACGTGAAACCGAAAAACATGCCTTTCATGTTGGACTACGGTCGTTGAAAACGAAAACATTTCTGTAAATTTATCTTTAAATATAACATTTGTTTTCCTATCCTTTTTGGTGAGGCGTAATTACTTTCTGAATACCATAACAGTAAAAGTACCTTTATTCCACGAGAAAATAAATGGGACACAATTCAGCATATTAAATGAAACAGTCCATGAATTTTGTAACAAAAAACGACTGACATTTTTTTTACTAAAAGTACAATAATACAAAAGAGGATTGTATGGAGATTTTCTGGTTCGTTGAAAAATGTTTCAGAAATTTCCGAAATGCAAATACAAAGAGAAAAAAAAAAGTTTTGTTTCCATTTGTGTCTGTATGGAAAGCTCCAAGGATTTAGTAAAATAAGCAAAGAAAAGGTAGCTGGAAAGTTGCCAATTTATTGTATTCATATGATCAATGGAGATTTTCTCCGCGCCTGTCTAACCGATTCTGTCTATACCAGCAATAACACACAGAGATACGCACACTCCGACCTGCGTGCACATCTTTAAAAAAACAACAACTTACAACAAAGAAGAGAATTAAAACATATAACCCCTTTAAAAGTGTAAAAAACTTATAAACAGAATATATATATATATTATGAAATGGACAAAGTCCGACAATTATTCTAAGACATTTTTATACATTCTTTTTATAGATACAAATATTTAAGTAAATGCTCTGTTTATAATAAACAGTATGAAACAACATTTACCGGCCTGAATGTCCGAGAAATTTTCATAGAAAATATTCGTCCTCCGAACCTGTATCCTATACAGAACCGTCATATAGCCTGATGTATCTTTAACTGATTGGGCCACAGAGGAGCGTTCGGTTAGCAGAGGTTGATTTTACTGTCTTTAAACTACAATCTTCCATGAATCTCTCACGTACATTCATATCTGCTCATGGCGTATCAAATCTAAACAAATGACGTCATACATTATTAAATAGTCAAAGTCCGATAATTATTTTAAGACATTTTTATGTTTATACATTTTTTTTATAGATACAAATATTTAAGCAAATGCTCTGTTTATAATAAACAGTATGAAACAACATTTACCGGCCTGAATGTTCGAGAAATTTTAATAGAAAATATTCGTCCTCCGACAGCATAAAGTGTGTAAATGTTATCCGAACGTTTTCAGTATTAATAAAAACTAAGATCATTTCTGAATTCACCTGTGTTCCTGACCATGACATACCACTATATACTTACCAAGAAGAATCATGTTGAATTTCTCTTGCCATAGCTCAATTAGGATTAATTTAATCACAGGGAAACTTACAGAACTCCCTGTGCATCATACTCGTAGAATATACAAATAACCTCACCCACACGCAAGAAAGGATAAAAGTAATGAAAGCATTGATTATAAAATGTAAAAACCAATACTTAATAACATCAACTAGGAACACTGTCATGATGTGCTGGCCGTATTTTTAAAAGAGTTTCAATAACTCTATATACATGCATACAAATCTACACATTTAATTACGAAATAAAAATAAATAAAAATAACATCTATGGTAATGGGTAAAAGAATGACCGAAAGCGCTTGAACATACAGGACATTTGGAATTCGCCGTCCGACGAAAGGGACGGTCACACTTGTACAATTGTAAAGATCGGGGTTGTTCAAATCCTGACTTTTACAATTAAAAATTATTTAAATGCGATTTTCAATGTTTTTTATTCTTTAATAACATCACTAAGTATCCACGCACTTCGGTTCCACAAAGTCATTTTAAAACATTGATCTGAGAAAGCGGTTGTATAAGACAGCTGACACTTTAGATATTTTCTGAACAGGTTTGACGCCATATTAAATTCTCTAACTGACCTAAAAGTACATGACCCGAGTGTTCAAGTTAATATTTTTATTTGGTAGTAATTTGCGGTGTTAGGCGAAGCTACTTATAAGGCCCCGCTTATTCTGTGTCTGATTTCTTTATCTCCTATTCTATATTTGTTATAAATGATCCATAAACCGAAGAATTTGAAATTTAATGATCGATTTAGAGAAAATACCATCACTCCTTTCATTGCAATTCCATTATTTCTATATTGAAGATTTATCTCGACTCCTATGTCTTGGAACACTTAGTAGAGGATATTGTTTTTCTGTTCGAGATCATATCCCAACTATAAATATCTATGTCATCAATATGGCCCCCATTCAGCATCAGTATATTGGCCTTGGAGAATCAGTTTTTTTAAAATGATATTTAATAAAGTAAATCGTAATGTCATTTATTTTTCAATGAAGTAAATCAATATTTTAAAATATTTTATAAAAAATAATTTAATAATTTACGATTTAGTCGAATAAGTGTTGTCAACAATTATTTTTTCTGTATTGCATTTAAATATTGCGTAAAAAAAACTTACCTCCGACAAATGAAGCGAAAGACGTTTCGATAATATTTTCAGATCAGCCTTTGTACTTAATTTTGTCATAGATACAACCTCCCAAGGGTTATTTAAACTTATATACAATGTTGTTTTTTTCAAAAACACTAATCTACAGAGAAGAGTCACTGAGTATTATTAAGTTGGTTGTGTTGGTACAATTATATAATGTATAATTAGTTTCATATTTTTTACTGGGATCAGTAGAGAATGCCTTAGGACTTATGAAATTATTTCATCTTCTTTATAAGTCCAATGCATTTGATTACGGTAGAGTAAGTTAATATGTGTAGGGTCATTTGAGGAAATATTATGCTCATTTTTTATAGCATGGTAGTTTGATATGTTTAGGGTTATTTGAGGAAGAATCATGTTATATTTTATAGCATGGTAGCCTTATATGTTTAGGGTTTTTTGAGGAAGAATCATGTTATTTTTTATAGCATGGTAGGCTTATATGTTTCGGCTTATTTAAGGAAGTATCATGTTATTTTTTATAGCATGGTAGGCTTATATGTTTAGGGTTATTTGATGAAGAAGCATGTTATTTTTTTATAGCATGGTAGGTTGATATATTTAGGGTTCTTTGAGGAAGAATCATGTTATTTTTTATAGCATGGTATCCTAATAAGTTTATGGTTATTTGAGGAAGTATCATGTTCTTTTTTATAGCATGGTAGGCTTATATGTTTAGGGTTATTTGAGGAAGTATTAAGTTCCTTTTGATTTGTAATAGTTTTAATGGCTCGTCTAATTTGTTCATCAATGTTGTAATTAGGAAAGTTAATTATTAATGAGAATTTATTTCATATTTTTTTTAATTAAGTGTAGAATTTCTTCCCGTGGAGGAGTATAAAAAACTTGGGTAATAGCTTTTTGTAATAGTGGTGTATTCACTTTTATATTTTAGAGCAAGGGTTTGTGCAAGTTGATTTTTTTTATATGGTCGGGTAGTAAATGTAAAAGTGTCTATCAATAGATCAAGAAAAAGGATATTATTAATTTGTTCTTCACATGTGAAGTCGTGGGGATAAAATAAAAACACGAAAAAATATAAAAATACAAAATTAAATAAAAGTACAAAATAAAATAAATATAAATATCTCCCAGGAGTCCTCTGACAGGAAAGACAATTTACGCATGTGCAAAAAAAAAAAAAAAAAAAAAAAAAATCAAAAAAAAAATCAAGAGATTTTTTCCTGGCTCCAAAAATAAACTAGAAGAATCTCTCTCTTTCTTTGTTGGACCTTGAGTGGTGAACAAGTGCCAACTGTTCGGGAAGGAAATTCCCCAACTAGAAGTCGTTGGAATCCAAAGAAAAAAAATAAAATAAAATCAATGTCCTAAACTGTCCCTCTATTGTCTCCGTATCCTTCTGCCTTTTCTTTGTCTATTTATTTCTGCGACGAAGGCAATTCAACAAGTTTTGGATGTTTAGTTGAAAGAATCAACCCAGCACTAATAGCCATAACATCCATAAAGTTAAGAACGAATTCTTTTTAAAAGTTTTCTTATACTTCATGTATTTCATCTATGTCTTTAACGATATAATCTAGATATATTTGCTAGATGCTAGGTTATTTTAGTAATGTTAAATATCTTATAGATAAATATATATTAGAGTTATTTGATATAGATAAATATATATTAGGGTTATTATTGTCACGATCATAAAACTAGGAAGAGTATTTAACTTTGAGGAACAGATTTATGTTTATTACTCGCTTAAAAGCTGCTCTATGGGGCGACATTTCAGCTATCTCCTGTGGAGGGTGCTTCATTGAGCCTTCCTAAGAATAGGTAGGGAGGTTTAGATGCGATAGGCAAAAATGCAGTGCAGAAGAACACAAAACTAATCGCTGCATTAATATTTCAGCTTACTTTTTAAAAGTTAAGAGATAATTCTTATGCCGGAACTTGATGTAAGTATTCGGTTGGTGCAAAAATAATGACGTAATAATGTCGTTTTTTGACGTATTTTTTAACGTCAAAAACGATATTATTACGTCATTATTTTTGCACCAACCTAATATGTCCTTAATTTTCTTACAGTTATTTTTTATTTCATGGCTGACCTTCGCTGGATTTCGCAATTAATTTCAATTATTTTCAAATTTATTTCCAAGTTATAAAAATTGTTATCGTACAGAAAATTCGTCGCAAAAAACAGGTAAAAATCATGACAAATTGAGAATAAAAAAATTCAGGTTTGTGTGTCCGGAACTAGGCCTGAATGTTTTTAATTTACTCTATAGCCTCTAGGAGTAACGTTGAGAAAGTATGACACAGTGACACAATGATATTCGCAAATATATATATATATATATATATATGTGTGTGTATGCTTGAATCATTAAATAATTTAAAGGTTTGTCTATATATATATATATATATATAAGTCAAATATTTGTCACAACTGATTGATGTCACCTCAGCATCCCGACTCCAGAGTTTCGTAGCCAGACCCGTCCGTCCACTCGTCAGGGGATGCCAACAACTGACTGCTTATATTTCTCGATTTTTCTTTTCTATATCCACTAATCATTGGTTCAAGTTTTTTTCATAGTGTATGTGTGCGTGTCTGCGTTCGCACGACTATGCCCCTTCAGCTCAGATATGCGTACGTGCAGGGTGTTGCAATTATTCGTCTATTGCGCTCTTTTCTCTTTCTCTCCACTATACACATTTAGCCATTCTCCTCTTTGTTTTCTTTTTCCTCTTTTCTTTCAAGTGTTGCCATTTGGCTTCGGGTTTGATCTCGACAGGATGTCGCCTTTAATTTTTGATCTTTCTAGTCTTTTCTTGAATTAGGAAAATTGTCTTTCATGTTTAACAATTTTTACAGGCGTGGAAATAATACGCAGACCGAGACATAATATGTGATATTGATTTCATGGAAGATAATTATAAGATATATATTTGAGTAGGCTTAACAGCCTTTATCTACTGACGACGATATACATAAAGTCATCTATAAAATAAGTATTGACACAATATATATATATATATATATATATATATATATATATATACAAATATAGACAACTAGACTCGTCTCGAAAAACATTCTTTCCCTGACGATCCGTTTAGGTGAAACCTGGGTGGGTTTGTCTGGCTCACTAGGTTTATCTATCTATCTATCTATATATATATATATATATATATGTGTGTGTGTGTGTGAAGATAGACAAAGTGTAAAAACTATTAAACCACGTGTTTCATTGACGTGATGGGTGCTGGAAACGGTGTGCTGAGATTGGAATGAAAAGGAAAACTATGCGTAAAGAAAATGTCTTCGGGTTTTTAATATAATGATAGGGCAACAATGTAAACAACCTTATCAGATCCAACGACCAAAAAACAGAAAGTGTTTATATATATATATATATATATATATATATATATATATATATATATATATATATGCATGCATGCTATCCGAGGCACCCGGCGTTACCAGGGCATACACATATATATGTATTCATCTCATTTTCTACAAATGTCTACATGCGCCCCCGTTTGCATGCATCATGCGTTGGTATACTAACTCCCTCCTCATCTTTCGCAAGTGTTTGATTGTTCTTAATAAAGGATTTCTATCGATAAATCCGTCTTGTGTGGTCATTGTTCGGTGTTAAATTATTTCAATATTTTAGATATTCAATTAATTTCCTATGGCCGTAACTTTCATAGAGTATGGCATTGTTCACAAATGTAATAAACAAAAACAGGGATGAAGCGTCAGAGCTTGATTCAACTTCAAGTGAAAACGCATGAACACCCTCATTCTTCGCAGGCTTACTGTAAAGCTGGGGTGAATAACAGGTTCTTCGAGAATTTTTTTTCCCTTTTAACGCTTCAATAGACCTTTTCTTACTACATTTCACCATTCCTGGCAGATCTTCTAATGTCATAATATGGGATACCTACTAACAAAAAGAAAAAGTTTGTAAATGAAAGTAGGCTATATATATATATATATATATATATATATATATATATATATATGTACACTTTTTTCCTGCTTCCACATTTGCTTTCTTATATCTTTTCTTCTTTTTTTTCTCTTCGTCTCGTTTCTTGGGAGATGACTTATTAAATAGGTCAATGTATGGTCCTTACCCGCCTCCCTTACTCTTAAGTATTTTAATAAAAATAGATTTAAAAATATTCCTATCTCTCCCTTCCTTCTCTAATTTCGACCATATCTGTCGTCTTCCTCTCCCCCCGTCTCTCTCTATTACCTTATATCAACTTAAAACTACCCCTGAAAGTGTATAAAAATAATAATACGTAAACCATTTTTTTATGCTTGGAAATGTGATCTGAGGAACCAGCAAAAAAAGACACCTTCCTGACAAAAGAAAATATAATTAATGGACCCTTAAGATTGTCTGTTTTCTAATTAATATTTGCTCTGGTTTGACATTGAGCTCTCTGCAATACATCCGCGTTGGGATTATCCAAACTTTTCATTACCTAACTATATATATATATATATATATATATATATATATATATATATATATATATATATATATATATATTCTAAAATCCCCAGCACTTCTCCTTCGTGTGCATGTCTGCATAATATAGTTAGTCCGATGAAGTCTTGAAGGACGAAACGCGTCATAAGTATGAGAGATTTATTAATATTTTTAGGGTGAATATTCATTGTTAACTATTTCTTTTTTTTTTCATTTTTTTTTTTTTTAATGTGGAGGTTCTCAGTTAGTTACTTCTGATGACCTAATCGGTAAAATGCTGTCATTGTCACTCATTGTCGTAAGAGAGACGAGTTCATCTAACATCGGAAACATGATGATTTCTTCACGGTCGTAGATCGATAAAAAAAACAAAACAACAAAAACATACAACATAAGTAAGATGAAAGGAAAGATAATCGACGATTAAAATCATTTAAAAATTTCAGAAAAATTCATGAAGCTTTTAAGAATAAATAAAACATTAACAAACGTTGAAATTTTCTTTAAAATTAGATCTATTGCCATTTGCTCCTACATACTATGAAACATAAAACTCACTATATTGTTGAGAAAATTAAAAAAAAATAACCCTCGCTTACGAAATCCCAATTCAAGATCATGAATATTGTTTATAAATCTAAATGTTCATTAAGGGCTGCATCCCTGAAAATAAAAATAAAACTAAAAAGCAACATATTGTTTGCACGGGAAGCTTTTTAAGAAGGCGCCCAAAGAAACACTTGAGCGACCTTAGTTCAATAAGGAAACACTTAAACTCTCACACCCAAATGCTCGCACCGATAAGAAAGCTATTCTAGACTTTTCTACATCTGTCTTTTTATTCTTTGATTGACTTTTCTGGACGTAGCTAATCATGGTTTTTCCACATCTTCCTGTCTTTTCTAGCTCTTAATAAGTTTGGTTAATTGAATTCTTCCAAAATTTATTCTACTATCCATTTATTCAACCCCATGAAATATGTTACGCGGTGCTTTTATTTCTCCCTTTTTCACTCAATCATTCTTGTGTGTATCATATTTTCTAAGCCGTCCTCCTTTATTACGTGTCTCAGAAATTCCAACTGCCTCTTCATGATGTTAAGGATAAATTTCCTTTTTGTTTCCAGTTTCTCTAAAATATCATCGTATTAGGTTGGTGCAAAAATAATGTCGTTTTTTTTTGTTTTTTTTTAACGTCAAAAACCGACATTATTTTTGCACCAACCTAATATTAACAGACGTGAACTTAATGATACATGCTGCGAAATAACTCAGGTCACACCCCTCTGTGTTGAAGATCAAAACACAGAGGGGGGGACCTGAGTTATTTTTCTTTCTTGATGTCCTTTCAGGACGTGGGCGATCACGGCTCTCCACCTCCCTCTATCCCTTGCAGCTCTCAGCAAGCCCCCTTTCCCCCTGATTCTTCCCCCAGACCACGTTCTGTCATCCACCTGCTCATGCTCGTCAGGTATGTCACACGTTGCTTTCCCTTGTCTCTCTTTCCCGTGAGTATCAGATTCTCTAGGCCCTCCTTCCTCATTATGTGTCCCAGGAACTTCAGCTGCATCTTTCTTATGTTAAGTATAGGCCTACTACTTGCTTGTAATCTAAGACCTCGTTGTTGCTCACACGATCGGTCCATGTTATCCTCATCATCCTTCTGTAGAACCATATCTCTATTGCCCCGAGTATCTTCTTTATCTTTGGGGAAATCGTCCAACATTCACTGCCGTAAAGAAGAACAGATGACACGAAACAGCTCAGTATTTTTTTCTTTGTTACCAAAGATATTCTCCTGTCTTGCAATATTCTTCCTAGCTTTTGGAATGTGTCCTTGGCCATCCCAATACGCCTACGGATCTCAGTGTCGCATTTACCGTCCTCTGTCAAGACGCTTCCCAGATATTTAAAGTTCTGCGTCTGCTTGATTCTAGTGTTCTCGACTTGCTGATCTCATTTCGGATCCTTTCTCTTACTGATGACGATGCATTCTGTCTTAAAACATAATTCCACTAATTATATACTCGGAAGTTTTCCTATTTTTTTTTTTACGTAAGATAAATCCAAGATTTATTTCACCTGTTAATTAGATTAATATTCGAATCATTTTCTTTTTTTATAGCAGTAAATTCTTGAGAATGTGTTAGTAGATGAATAGGATATTTAAGGTAGATACGATAGATTTCTACAGAAAGATGCGAGAATAATATGCTCGTAAGCAACGAGAAAGAAAATTGCAGAAAGACATAGTTGAGATTTTTGAAACAAATGTGTAAAAATGTTTAGAAAATTTTACCCTCACAAGACGAATGGTATAGAGGAAAGCAGAGAGTAACCTATCTAACGAACCTGTGTAAATGAATAACAGAACAAAGACGGGGAAGTAGTAAGTGCTAGAAAGGAGAAGTTGTGGAGAGTCATGATCGTCAATTTCCTGAATAGGAACGGCATATAAAGTAATAATAATAATAATAATAATAATAATAATAATAATAGTGTTTGATCACCTACTGTACATGGATGTTCTCAAACTCTTTGCCAAAGACGACAATGAGCTGAAGAACATGAAAGAAATAAGAACATTTATACAGCAATAAAGAAAGCCAACAAGTTCAAAGGGAATTTCAAGAGGGTGAAAAAGAGCAAATAAACCTATCCTTTATTTGTACCTACTACTGACAGGCAAAGAATAAGAAGCCAAAAGCAAATGCAATATGGCTAATTCAGAAGCCATTGAAAGATAAGCCTCTTCATGGTCAATACACTACCTGTGCCAAATAAGCTGATGTAGATAAACGCTGCACACATCAGTAGTTACTTAGTGCAAAGTTAAAAGATGAAATTGAAGATTTTATTCTTGCTGTGTGGAAGCAATGCTTTTGCTAGCTAGAAATTACCACGCACACATACTGAAAAATTGTTTTTACCCGAAATACAGATTCTGTGATAAATATCCTGAAACAATTGACCATCTTGTATCAGGTTGCACGGTAAGGAAACTACATGGAACTGGTATGAACTTCACCTAGATCCGGTTACAGAGATAGAACCAGTAACAATTTTCTGGGACTTTACAAGAGATAGGATCAGTAACAATTTTCTGGGACTTTTTCTTTTAGTTTACACAGACAGAACAATCAAAGCTAACTGCCCAGACATCGTGATCAAAGACCACAAAAATAGAATGACCTTTCTTATTTATATGACAGTTCCTGTATACGGTAAATTATCTTTGAAGATCTACAAAAATTATCAAAATAAAAAGATCATGAACTGGAAAAAAAAAAAAAAAAATCATATCATTAATTCCAGTTGTAGTTGCAGGCCCTCTGTTCTATTGAAAAAGATTCCGAAAGACTCAATGAAGAGATCCGTGATAGCCCATCCCCCTGAGGAAATATAAAAAATTGTACACATAAGTACAGCTCATACCTTACGAAGGGCTTTATCTATGTAAAATGTGTGCGATCGTAGATCGCCTCTTATTTTTTTATAAAAATACTCAGTGGAGAATATCCTGAAGCCATTTCTGACATTAGGTCTCTGGTTGGGAACTGGAAGGAAATGAATTTGCAACAGAAAAATAAAAATAATAAGTGACATTGGTTTGTTGAAATATTTTTAAAAAAATGGTTGGTTTTATGTAGGATTTTATTAATGAAAATAAATAAATCCTAGTTTTTATCAGTTCCTAATTTAAACGTTAGATACGAAGCCAATTACACAATAAGGGACGATTTATGCGAAGTTTTATTCAATATAAATGTGATATCTAATTAAATAGGTGGAAATTTCGGGGCTTATACAAAAACATAAAACATGGAGAAAAATTATTGATTTTGTTTTCCTCGCGTTAATTCGACTTATTCTATACTCGGAAGTGTTCCTATTTTTTACGCAAGCAATGTAGATTTTATTGAAGATATATTTCACGTATTAATGAGATTAATATTTGAGTCATACATAGTTTTTATGTCGTTTTAACCAAAAAAAAAAAAACAAAGAAGAGTCTGTAATATAATGGATCCTGACCAGGCATCTCGACTTTATTCACTTTCTTACCGAAGTGTAATGACTTTTCTCTGTTTTTCTACACCTATGTTTATGGCAACTGCTCTGATGCGTTTTTGTTCACTGGTACCCCGATAACATGAATTTAATTGTGCTACTAGATTGGCAGTTCGGTCCCACCCTTTTACTATTGAACTAGCTAGATGCAACCGCCACTTCTACTCGATCAGCTCTTTTCTCGCACTTACGACCTGTGGAACACCCTTCTGATTACTTGCTTCCCTGATAAATATAATCTTCAAAAAATGAAATGCAATGTCAATCGCTACGTTCTGTTTTCTTGAAGACTGTTTCCTTTTGTCTGTTTCTTAGTCCTCCTCATTCTCAGTTTTCTTATTCTCTTTCACTTTCAACACCTGCAACCCTCTGCATTTTAGTAGCATTATCGCCTTGTTTGGGGTGAATTGATTACATTAATAATTTAAAAAAATTTCGATTATTTTCAAACACTGAATCATACATTTTTTATTTGTTGGTCTAGAAATTTTTGTTCAGTATAATTTGATGAGTGTTGTCACGACGTCTTACAGTTTTACTTTAATTTAAATATGCTTTTCATTCGTTAAAGTCGTATTATTTCAGCTTTTAAGACCCTGTCCTCTTCTACCCCACCCCCGGCACATATCACTGGCTTAATTACCTTCAGTATTAAATATTTTACAAAGCTATTTTTCTTGTGTATTCGAAATCATTTCTGAAATGGCTTTAGAAAGCATTATTCTGTAAGTGGAACCAGAAAGACAAATGATCATTTACGTTGCTTAAATTAGGTGCGAATATTATCAGTATTTTAACACAATCTCCAATGCTAGGATCTGAAGTACTATTTTACATAATAAATGATTATTTAAAGAACATGAAGTAAAATAATTCTTTATTTGAAAAGGTAAGGAGATAGTCTCACTTATAACTTTTTCAACGTATTTTATCTTGAAAATTTCAAAGCTCCGGAAATTCAGCATTTTTAAAAAAAATTATAGCAGTTAAATATTTAAATTGGTTCGATTTCTAGTGTGAGAAAACACCTTGTAAAATCTTTTCAATGGCAAATAGACTGAAATACATAAAGGTCAGTGATGATCTTATATTTGGCACTTGTTACATTTTATTAAAAAAAGGTTGAAAAAAATATGGATGCCACAAGAAAATTTTCAAAATTTTAAAGCCAAGTTTTTTATTAAAATAAGTTTTTAAATCGAGTTCACTCCAAACAAGGTGTTAAAGCCACTAAGACACAATAGATTACATAAGCTCTTGACCGACTGTTGAATTTCACGGAATATGGTGTGGTACAGTTACATTCACTTACGTGCTAATACCCTTGGGAAAGATATGAATCCCCTTATTCTCCCTCCAGGTATTGGTAAATAGCAAGACAGACTGGGTTCTATAATCTTGGATGGTAACTGGTCTACCGCAGAAAGAAAATGCAACCTACTGCGGGAAAAAATCTGCCTAGTCAGATACGTATCGAAAGATACATGGTCTCCTAAGCGTGTGTCAGGCATGACACATAACTGACTGACCGTAGGCCCTAACGTTTTGAATTCAGTTTTGTCCGGTTACACCGGTTGCCACCCAAGGGTATAGGTCCCATTGCTGGTGTGAGAAGAGATGGATTCGTATATATCGCCCAATGGTATTATCAGTTAACTGAAAGTAATGAACTCGACTGAAATTCGAACTCAGCTCCCTTATTCTTTATTCCGAGCCGCTATCCATTAGTCCACCATAAAATCCATCGAGAAATACCATATCTTTTCCAAAATTTGTTCCTTTTTGATATATTGTACAGGGTCATTATTTTTCAACGGTAAGTGCAATATTTGATGCAACTTCGTTGAGTCTGTCAAAGTTTTATATAAATGATTAAGTGATCATCAATATATTTCTCCTGGGTTTGGTTTTATTCATTACAAGCAGCTCTGTAGTCGTATCGGAAATATGGAGTTTAATATCTAACCATGTTTGCCATGTCTAAATCTACAATTTTATTTAGTAAGTCACCACTAGCTTTTCATATATAAGGAACAAAATACAAGTGCAAAAGCTAAGATACCCTGAGAATATGACACAAATGACTGGGCATCACAAACGGATAGACTTCATCTTCACCTTCTTCTTCATCTTTTTCTTTGTACCGTGTCTCTTCAGGACATGGGCGATCAAAGCTCTCCACAATTTAATATTCTTTGTATCTCTCATAAATGTGTCTTTCTTATATATCTCCTAATCCATATTCTGCCAAATCATTTACACAATCTGCTTTTCATTCTTTACAAACGTATTATTTAAGCTTTTAAGAGACCGTCACATATCACTAGCTTAATTGCCTTCAGTATTAAATATTTTACTAAGTCACTTTTCCGGTGTATTCTATATATCCTGTGAGTGTTAAATTTTCTGAACCATCTTTCGTCATTTTGTACCCTACACATTTCAAATATCGCTTTCTGATTCTAACTAGTAGTGTGATTTTGATTCCATTTTCCTTAAAATTCGTTGTTCCCATCTTCAGTCTATGGTTTTCTCAGCATCCCCCTTTGTAGAACCACATTTCTATTGCTTCAAGTTTCTTCTACGTCTGTGAGGAGATTGTCTAGCATTCACTGCCCTATTGGAGGACTCCTATTACGTAACAGTTTAGTAATCTTTTCTTTATTTCTGTTGCTTCAAGTCACTTCTTCATTTGTGAGGAGATTGTTCAACATTCACTTCCATATAGGAGGACTGCTATTACGTAACAATTCAGTAATCTTTTCTTTGTTTCTGTTGCTTCAAGTTCCTTTTGGCCAGTATTCGCTGCTATATTACATGGCGATATTACATAATAATTTATTATTCTATTATTTGTTTCTAAGCAGGTTTTCCTGTTTCGTAAAAACACTTTCTAGATATCTAAATGTTTGCGCTTGTTTGAATTTATTGTCTTCAATTTGTAATTCGCATATAGGAATGGTACTTTTCTTAACAAGCATATATTATATCTTCTTATAATTGTTGCTTAGTCCTTTCTTCTCGCTTTCCACACACACAGAGAAACAAAAAAAAAAAGGATACTTTCTTTGATTTGGAATGAACTCAATACAAGTTGTATATGTATCATCATAATCACATCATACTAAGCAACGTGGAGCCTGAATTGGAGGGAAGATCGTTTGGGAATTCTAGCAGCACTATTTAGAGTTGCGGCTGGTGTAATAAATAATATCTCAGGACGGGAAATCGGAGAGCTGAGTTCTAATTCCAGTAAGGTTCTATATACTCATTTATTCGCAAAATCCATTGGGAAAGGTATGAATCCCACTCTTCTCCTCCAGCTATGGGTTATTTAGTAGGACTTGTATAAGTAAATCATTACTATTTCCAAAAAATGCTTATAATCTAAAATATATTTTCTGCCTTCGAATAGCCTGCAAAAGGTTGATAAGCCGTAAAACCAAATCAATCAATCAATCGAATTCTGATTGTCAGGAATAGAAAAAGAAATTACGATACAATATGTTAGAGTGTTTTCCGATAAGGCGGATGATCTTAGAACGAACAGTTCCTGAAGTTGGTCCAAAAGAAAATTCCCAAAAGAAAGTGTTTTACATTAATGTTTTCCAAAAGGAAATAAAAATAAATGCAGCGGTGGTACAGTGACATTCACATTTTAATAGAGTTTTCTTCTCTATCAAAGGCACACATGAGTTACACAACATCAATCGATTGACGCTGAATCAATAGATGATGATTAATGCTTACGACAACCTGAATACACGGCACATACATTAATCTCATAAAATATCGATAAACAGATACAATTTACATCACTAACAACAATATTTATTACAGATGTTTCCAAGTTTTCATAATACTCACTATAACATTAGGCTGAGCATATTTGAAGTTAGCTTCTGTCCGCTTCAAAATATTCCCTGGCATGAATATATATGAGGACCCAATGGAGGGATCAAAATTGGCGGCCTTGCTGGTTACACAGTAAAAGATTTGAGGAAGGATATCACTTACATTTTACTCTTCAGGTTTAAAATGTATTTTTTCATATATAATACGAGTAATGGTTAGTGGCTTGGACTGAGGAATCGAAGAGCCGAGTTCGAATCCAGTTGAATTCATTACATTCATTTACAACCTTGGGAAAAGTATGAATCCTTTGCTTCTCCCTCTGGCTATGGGTAAATAGCAGGATAGGCCGGAATCTACACACTTGGATGGCAACTCGTCTAAAATAAGGAGAACTCTGAATTTAACACATACGGAGGGTCGTTTGGGAATCTTGTGGCACGTAGTGCACCAGGTCTCTGTATTCGGCCCTTCAAAAAGTGTGGATGGTTCTGCGCAAAACCTTCACCACTGTAATCAAATCATATGTGCTTGTGTCCGGCTGTCGTTTCTTATAAAATTGAACTGAATAAGACGGGAGAGTTGCATATATATATATATATATATATATATATATATATATATATGTGTGTGTGTGTGTGTGTGTGTGTGTGTGAAATATAAGATGTAACTAAAAATATATCCATGAAAGGCCAATATGAAGTTAAATGTATATATATATATATATATATATATATATATATGTAATTGTTCACATGTACAGCCAGTAAGATCAGGGCTACAGGAATGTACGACGCCCAGGGCTAAGATACAAAGACAAGCTGAAAAAGCAACTTGTCAGCAGTCAATATACCACATAACACCCTTGAGCGCTTAGCCTTGGAGCGGGTAGAATGGAGATCAACGTGTTTTAGTGGACTCAGCAATTTTCAGTCTGCTTGTCTGAATCATCTTCAAGAAGCGAGAGAAAGATCTAAAAGGTCAGCCAATCTAACAGTGATTCCATCTCACAATCCTCACACTTGCTCCATACGTGGCCTCTTTTGTAAATCACTAGCGGGTCTTAAATGCCACTTAAGATTATCACACACTGTCATAAGTGAAGCAATAGGCTGTCAGATCCTCATACGTCGAAACCGAGGGGAGAGTCCATTATTATTATTATTATTATTATTATTATTATTATAATATATATATATATATATATATATATATATATATATATATATATATATATATAATTTTAGAAAATATAAAAAAAATATATATGTGTATATTGTTTATACGTTGTTTTTATAGATACAAATATTTAAGTAAATTCTCTATTTATATCAAACAGTAGTAACTATATTTACGCGCTCGAATGTCCGAGAAATGTGATAGAAAATATGTCTTCGACAGGAATCGAACCTCTATCCTGCACGGAAACGCCATATAGCCTGACATGCTATACTATTTAGCTAAAAAGGAAGCGTCTAGTTAGCAAAGTCAAATTACGCTTCCCCGTATGGTACAGGTTCGATTCCTGTCGGAGTATATATATTTTCTGTTTATTCTATTTATATGTATTTCTTAAAAAATAACGTTTAAAGTGATACAAATCTGTCTGATTAATAAACATTAATTCGATTAAAACAAACTACCATTTTTTATATCTGAAGAATCTATAATAAGTATTGGTGTATCCAAGAAACATACCATGACGTACTCTTTTCTGTCCTGCAAAATGTGACTAATCTGCTATAGACACTTAAAATTGCTTAGAACGTTTCACATTTCCTTTCTCAACATTCTTGACAATAGATTTGGTATCAATTCTTTGTTCTATGTCTAATTCCTTTGGATTTATACAAGCAAAATTGTTAGCGGTTCAATTGTACCAGGAAAAAAAATATTATATCAATAGGTATAGAGGTTAACACCCAGCAGCAACAGTCTGCTTCATGCGTAAACGCAATCTTCTGTCCATATGTGTTGTGTTTTGGCGAATCTATTTTTATATGCTGGGCAGTGGTGAATTATGGGTAGCAAGGTCTAATGTATTATTGTAGCGGTTATTTGGTGGCCGCTAACGGTTATGTTGTAAATCATTTTAGAGGCTGTTGAGTAGAAATAATTATCGATCTGTACGCAGTTATTTATGACTATTTCATAATGTTGATTATTATTATAATTATCCCCATGTTTATATGTTTTAATGGGCGTTCGGAGTTTGTCAATTTGTTCGTTATTTAATGCTTTGTTTATTTATTGATTTAGATTTTTTGTTTATTTTATTTTAGTTTTCTTATTTTTTTTCCTATTCGGTTTTAGTTTTCAATTTTAATAGAGGAGTAAAAATGTTTTTGCGTATACATTTTGATATGAGCTCTGGTCGTTTATTTAGTAATATTTATTTGTCTGAGAAGCTAATTATAGGTATTTTCACGTCAAGACAGATTTTACAGTTTCGGGATTTATTGCTGTAGCTGATATTCCATTAATTTTTGGATAAATCCTGGAAATTTCTTTTAAATCCGACATTTATTTGATTTTTGCAAGAATTTTCATAGTAATGTTTTTTATCGAAAAAAAAAAAAAAAAAAAACAAACAAAAAAAAAACCCCGCTAAATTTCCCATACTAATCTTTGGCCAACCTGCTGACACAAGAAAAACAAGATTTGAAACTAAATTTCCAACGAGCTAGAAAGGATTTAAAAATTTATAAAATAATCAAAAAGTATTTTTTCTTTCCTCTTAATAATAACATAAACATTTTGACGTTAAAACTTTGTTTTCATCAAGTTTGGGATCTTTTTTAATTATAGTTTTCTCTTTTTATCGAAAAAGTGGAGGCACAATTAAAAGCTTTTTTTTTTTTTAATTTTTTTTTTGAATATCTGTTTTGGGTATATTTAGATATTTTTGTTTGTATGTTATCATTTCAAGTAATAAAATATCCCACCTTTTGATAATAGAAGATCTACCAAAAAAAAGAGGAAATATTGCAAAAAAAAAATGGACGTACATTAACTGTGTATGATCTCGAGATTAAAGATTTGTGTCTGAGTAAATTGTTTTTTTCTTTTAATTAAAGCAGCATTTTTCAAATCCAAATTATGGTCAGACTTATTATGTTGTGTAACTAATGCATTAAATGTATTGTGTCGTAAAAGATCCCGTTTTTGTTTATATAACGATTTATTGAAATTTCTCGATGATTATTTTATGAATTCTTTGAAGTAATTATTACAGCTTTCAAGTTTTAGGTTATTACATTTATTTTGGCTTCATTAATTGATTGACTTTTATTGTTTTAGAAATTATTGTACACATTTTATGTTAAGCTTAGATACATATATTTTTCATTTGCAGTTATGATCTTGGGTAGGACAATATATTTGAATTGGTTGGATTTATCAGAAAAAGTTAAGTCTTCACTTTTGAACTATTTTACGCGACAGTTTTTTCACGTTGAATATAAAATAATTAGAATATTGGAGGAACTTAAAAATTATTTTCGATGTATTCGCTTCTTAGTGTAAATACTAAGGGTACTTAAATAGAATTAAATGATTATTCCTGAATTTATTTTGTTGTCATAGTAAGAATAGAAATTTCTGAGATCATTTAATTAGTTCAGTTGAAATAGAAATTTAGTTTTAGGCTATTGTCACTAGGTGTATGATGATATCCAAATAAGGTAATTTCAGGGAATTCTCTCTATATTCGACTTTGTTTTGCCAAGTACTTTTGCGCAGATATAGATAGAATTTCGTCAATATATCGAAAATATATTGCTTGTTTCGGTAAAATATTTTAGAACTGTCATATATTTAACTGACATTGTTCTAAAAATTTATATATCGATTTCTTATATATATATATATATATATATATATATATATATATATATATATATATATATATATATATATATGTGTGTGTGTGTGTGTGTGTGTATGTGTGTAACTTATTCGAATATTATAACATTAATATGGTATTAGGTTGGTGCAAAAATAATGTCGTTTTCTCACATATGTTACTATGTGAGAAAACGACATTATTTTTGCACCAACCTAATATAAAATCACTACAAAAATAGCCATTTTGTTACAACACTTCTGGGAAACGCTGTTAAGAAGCTGCAATGACCAATCAAAATACAAGTCTATGAGAATTCAAAAAAACTTGACAACGAACCTTATTTATAATAATTAATGCCTTAATGTTAGGATTAGACTAAAATAGAAATCATTCTAATTAATATTAAATTTTAATATAAAATTGAAAATTAAAAATTACCAATTTTATATTTTAAATTTAACCGGTTTAAAGTTTAAAGTATTATAAAATAATTTAAAGAAGAAACATATAGGAAAAATAGATATATTTTATTACTTTTTTAATTGAAAGGCCAAAAACTCAGAATAAAAGTTGATCTAATGGAAATGGAAATCTTCCTTACAACTTAGATACATTTGACGTTGTGATATGGGCAGGGGAGGATGAAATCTTCCAAAGGACAATGCATACACAATCAGATTATAATACACAAACATATAGACATATTTAGATATATAAACACGAACGAAGCAGGAAATAGATGTCAACGACTCCTAAAAAAACAAAACAAAAAACAGGCAACATATACATACAATGTAAAAGCATATATAAGCGATCATACGCATACACATTACACACCTACAGATATTCAAATCTGAAAGTGTTAGCAAACGAATTCAAACAGACTATGAAAATATTACTTACATAGGCAACGATATATAGATAAAAAGGGGGTTCAATAGATAAACTTTTAGGGGGGTAGACTAGAAAAAACAAATATTCGTCAATGAACAACGCAAATAAAAAAGACAATAAAATATATATAGAAAAAATAAATATATATTCATATACAGACATAAAAAAATCCATATTAAAATGTCCAAGCAAAAAATGATACCTAAAATAAAATAAAACCAACTTATTAAAAAAAAAAACATAAACACACACATATATATTTTAAGGCATTTTTATGTTTATACGTTCTTTTTATAGATACAAATATTTAAGTAAATTCTTTAATACACACACACACACACACATATATATATATCTCATATATACTTATATATGCATGAGTACAAATATATAACAATATATATAAAAAATACATACATACGTATGTGTACACACATTCTTCACTACAAATAGATACATACATAAATATACATACGCACATACATATATATAGATATACATATATAGATATATAAGCATATACACGCATATACATACATAAACACATACATACACATACATGCATATACGCATAAGCATACATACACACACATAGAAATAAATATAAATATATCAACCTACACAGTAACATAAAAAATAAAAATTAATATATATATATATATATATATATATATATATATATATATATATATATATGAAAATATATAGAAAATAGCAAAGAACTGGTTAGGTAAATAATCCAAAATTCTTTAGTATTTTTGTTATTATCTTTAAAAAATAGTGCTCGATACAAAAGTAGAGCATAAATATAATTATTTATTTAAAAATATGATTCCAACATGCTACATAAGAGTTCTCATGTTTCAAAACAAGAGGCGAAAACTTCTATATGATTATTTAGATAGTGATATCTGGTTAGAATACACAGCAGCAAAGTCCAGGGAAGTCGTAAATAGATCCTTCGAAATTGAGTAATCATGGATTACTACCCGTCAATTTCGAAGGATCTATTTACGGCTGCCCTGGACTTTTCTGCTGTGTATTCTAACCTGACAAAGGAAGAAATGGATATAATCCTCAGCGCAAAAAAAATCTGTCCTCATTCATAATGAGGACCAATGGATAAAAAACAATAATGACCTGTTTGACATCACTTTGGAATCTTTAGACTCTGCAGGGTCTTCTGACCTAGTTGGTCTTTTAATACTGTACAACTTGACCGCGCACCGTGAAATAGATATTAAGGACATCGCACTGTATAGAGATGACGGGCTCATGGTAGTGAGGAGTTCTACTAGTTTTAAAATAGAGAAAATTAGGAAAATTATATTTAGTGAATTTAAAAATCTAAACTTAAAGATAACAGTCTGTACTGAATTGAAAAGAGTAAACTTCCTCGACGTAACTCTAGATTTAACAAATAACACATACCAACCTAATAGAAAACCAAATACTAACCCCTTATATATACACCCGTAGTCAAACTCTCCATCCATGATTAAACATATACCCTCATCAATAGAAAATAGAATCAGCTAACAAAGAAATATTCCAACAACACAGTAGCTTTTATAACGCTGCCCTAAAAAATAGTGGATACAAGAATGCAAACATTAATTATAGAAACAATTGCACAAACCAGAAGAAAAAAAAAACAGGAAAAGAAAAATCATTTGGTATACCCCACCGTTTAACCAAATGGTTAGTATTAAACTAGGTCAGAAATTCCTAGCTTTAATTGATAAACACTTCCCTACCAATAGTAGGCTTAGTAATATATTTAATAAGAACACACTAAAATTGAGTTACAGCTGCACTGAAAATCTAGAAAGTATAATAAAAAAACACAATAATAAAATCCTGAACAAATCCCCATGCCTGAATAGTATTAATAAAAACCCTACACTTAAATTAGACAAAAACAGTGAAAAATTATGTGATTGTAGAAACTGAGAAGACTGCCCATTGGAAAATAAATGCTGCGTCAAATCTGTGGTATACCAATGTACTATCTCATCCATTGAGAGTCCTAATACTAATATGATATACATTGGGTCCACGAAGAATGAATTTAAGGCCAGATGGAGGCAGCATAAGTGCTCTTTCAACAATATAAATAAAAAAAAATCAGACATCTCTATCTAAATATTTTTGGCATTTGAAGGAAATGAATAAAACACCAAAAATAAAATGGAAAATTATAAACAAAACTAGAATTTGTAAAACTTAGGATGACCCATGCCCTTTATGCCTACATGAGAAACTACAGATTATTAAGTTTCTAAATAATAAAAATCTATTAAACAATAGACATGATTTAACGGTTTTCTACCGACATCATCAAATCTTTGCATTGAATAATTAGCATAAAATTTTTAAAAAATCCATAGTCCTAATAAATAGCTTAAATACCCTACAAAAAAGATAAAGATTTATGAAGTCGTCAAAAAACAAAGGTTACGGTAGTTTTTTTTATATACACAAAACCCTTTCAGAAAAAATAAAAAAATCTCCATAGACACGTAAACCAGACTAGACGAAAATCATCTTCCGTTTTAAATTTAGACACCCCAACCTTACCCTGACTTGACATCTATGAATGTAACTCTATACTGATACAAATTATTAACACCCTGCGCCCCTCTTTATATGAACAATCGCGTTGGCCGTTACCATGGAAATTTTGATTCCAATAATGAATCTGCTATTAAAACACGTAAATTTCAGAAATAAGTTATTCCAAAAAAAATGTCGCTTGAAGATGGAACGGAGCTTACTTTAATTCAAATAATTATATTGAAGTTTTCGGTTCTTGTTTTGAAACATGAGAACTCTTATGTAGCGTGTATTTTTAGCGTATATATATATATATATTTATATATATATATATATATTTATATATATATATATATATATATATATATATATATATATATATATATATATACTGACAATATTCTCCAAATGACTATAAAGGAATCAGATATTCGATATAAGATTAAAATGTAACAAAACATAACTGTTAAGTCCACAAGCAATTTTAAAATCACTATCTAAAAAAATAGATTAGAGCTAGCATAGATAATTCATTCAAAAACACTAAGATACATACACACACACGCATTTTGGCCGAGTCTACGGATACCCCACAATAAACTCGGCCTTGAGGCACATCCGACCGCGTGGGACTGTTAGTGAATATGTTCATATGATTCTCCTCTCTGTGCATGTCAAACTCTGCCTCCGGCCAAAGGAGAATCAAGACGAGGCTATATCTAAGGGCAGAGTCTCATCTGGGAATTGTCGACAGCTACCCGACCCGTGTAGACTGGGTCTACGCGGAATTTTTGCCTGAGCCTACGGATTCGGTTCACCCCACATTAAATTCGACCTTGTGACACATCTGACCACGTGGGGAGGTTACTGAATATATTCACTGTGGTCTTCCACTGTGTACTTGTTGGACTCACTGCCTGTTGGCAGAGAGGATTCCCAGACGAGGCTATGCCCAGTGGTAGAGTCTCGTCTCAGCGGACAGCTACCGACCCCGCTTTTTACGGGGTCTACGAGGAAATTTTGTTCAAACCTACGGGCTCGGATACACCGCAATAAACTTGGCGTTATGCCGCGTCTGAGCGCGTGGGGCGGGAAGTGAATATCTCCATGTGGTCTTCTACTGTGTGCTTGTCAAACTTTCTGCGTCCGTACATTCATAACTGCTCATGTGTATCGAATGCAAACAAGAATGTACGAGATTCATAGAAGATTGAAGTTTATAAGCAGTAAATTCGACCTTGTCTACCGAACGATCCTTGGTGGCCGATCGGTTAGGCACGTCAGAGTAAATGACGGTTCCGTATAGGATGCAGGTTCGAATCCTGTCAAAGGACGAATATTTTCTATGAAAATTTCTCGGACATTCAGGCCGGTAAATGTTATTTAATACTGTTTATTATAAACAGAGCATTTACTTAAATACTTGTATCTATAAAAAGCACGTTAAACATAAAAATGTCTTTAATATATATATTTATATATATATATATAATTATTACTATGTGTGCCAGATCGAGTAGTTGGTTCACTTTTGACCATGAGACTTGTTTTCGAATCATACCATGGATGATTTATCCGGCAATTGATGTTCTCGGCATATTAATTTCATCATGAGAAAAATCCGAAGATGTTAATTACAAATTGGATATATAAACAGGTGCAGATACGCTGTAAGTGTTTGAGGATACAAAATGCGACACCGAGATCCAAACACACATCAGAGTAGCAATTAGACTAGCATGAGAAGTATTTCAAAAGTTAAGCACAGTGCTGAGATACGGAAAATTTTCGTTAGAAAAAAAAAATAGTGTTGGATTGCTATGAGTTATCCATCCTCTTATATGGCAGTGAATACTGAAAAGCCTCATCACGGAGGAGAAAAAAAATTAGAGACGGCAGAAATGTGGTTCGACCGAAGGATAACTAAAAACTCCATGTAAGGAGCGAGTAAGCAATAAGGAAGTCTTAAAGAAAATGGCAACAGAAAGAACTCACTCATTCCCTGTACACATAATAAAGAAGGAAGTGTTGGAAAACTTAAACCTCACGGAATATATTGAAGACCAGAGAGACAGATGGAGACAGCTAGTCACGAATTTGATGAGTTTGTTTGAATGGATGGTTGAACAGGCCGGTCTTTAGCGAAGGGAAAAAAAACTGTTAAGAGCCACAAAAGATAGACGATCATGGCTCTCCACAACTTTCTTTGTTCTCAAGTTATATGGCATATAAAAAAAGTCTTCTCTTGATGTGAATGTTAAATAAATCTGATGAGAAAAACCGGACCTATTTGGCTTACAGATCTGGACATGAATAATGAAAGAAGCTTTCAAAAAGTTAAGCAAGGTGTTGAGAAATGGAAAAGTTTCATTAGAAACAAAGAAAATATTATTAGAATGCTATTGGATATCCATCCTCTGACGTGGCAGCGAATGTTAGACAATCACGGATGGGGTAAAAACATGAAGCAGCTAAAAGGTTCTTCAGAAGGATATTGAAAATATCATGGACGGAGCGAATATGCAACAAGGAAGTCTTCAAGAAAATGGTAACTGAATGAACATTTCCAACCAAATTCAGGAAAAGACAGTTGAAATTCCTTGGATGCATAATAGTAACAGAGGTCTTGGAAAACTAAAATCCTTACGGAGCATAGTGAAAGTAAGAGTAGATAGCGGACAGGCAGCGAGCCATTTACCAGACTAGCTGGTGTGATTTGATAGCAGAATGAAGGTATGGGAGCCTTAAAATAGGTAGAAAAATTGTTAAAATCAAACAAGATAGGAAGAATCATGATTATTTATGTCCTGAAGTGACCCGGCACAAAAAAGAAAATGTAGGGAGAAGTAAATGTTACTTTTATTTATAACTACTAATAATGCACTTGTACTTAATATTAATATTGAATTATATATTTACCAAATACCATTTACCTTAAAAGGTTGTCTTCAAGAGATAACTAAGACGGTGACTAAGAAATGTAAATAATCTGTCTACGCTTAATTTAATTGTTCAGCGTCAGTTAATGTCGACTATCGATAATGGGTCCTAGTGTCAAATGATTTTATTGAATTTTTCTTTCATCAACACTTCGACCGATTTATTTGGTAACGTTCTTTCGTTGTACAATTCCCTTAGAAAAATAGGGACCCGATTATGGTATCGTATTGTTGGCTTTATCTCGTATCCAAGTATTTAAATTCTTTTCTGATCGCTTCTTTTAATGATGATGGCGTTGATGACTAAATAGACCAGTTCCTGCAGGAAAGAGCCAATTGTATTAATTGCATAATAACGTTGAAAGATAGCGGCTCGGAATGAGAAATTGGAGAGCTGAGTTCAAATTCCAGTCAGATCCATTACATGCTAATACCCGGGGAAAGGTATGAATCCTCTTCTCCCCCCAGCTATGGGTAAATAGCAGGACAGACCAGGTTCTATATCCTTGGATGGCAACTGGTTTACTGCAGAAAGAAATGGGAACCTAATGCGGCAAAAAAAAAAAAAAATCTGCCTCGTCAGTCATGTATCGAAAGGTACATGATCGCCTAAGCGTGTATCATTCATGGCACATAACTGAGTGAATAATTTTTGCTGGAGGACGAAGTCGATTTTGTCGAGCATTTTTCCTTTTTTACTTCTGGTGACTTTCGAAGTTTTTGGTTCTGATGCTGAAGAAAAAAATACCAGTTGCTACATTCTTGTACATGTGTTTCAAACAATTTAGGCTCAAGTCCAGTGGCTTTCCATGTTGTTTTGAGTTGGTTCTTGTATCTTCAAAGAGGATAATGCCGTGGTCTTTTCCCTGAAGTGAATAAGACTTGACGTAGAAACTATGACTCGTCCATGCTTGCTCCATGTCCTGAAAATCGAAGAATGTTTTTAATGCTCAGCGACTTGATGCTCTTTCCATGACTTTGGTGTTGTTCACAAATGTAATTCCATTTGATGTTCAAGATTCCAAAAAGCTTTTAATGGTAAAAGCCTTCCATTTTTTTTTTTTGATATCGCAATGATATAGAGTCCAGGTTTCGGTGCCATATAGCAAAGTTGAAATGGCAACAATATTATTAACCATAATTTTTGTTGTTATGTTCAGATCTTTACTGTTGAAGACGCGTTGCATTAGGTTTCCAAATATTCAATTATTACAGAAAATTAAAGAAAAATTAAGCGAAAGGTTCGGCTCATTCTCAGCAACATGAGGCACAGTTCTCAGCATAATCTCTTTCGTTATGGATGGTGCAATCTGTAGAATTTTTCGGTAAAAAGAGCAAAAGCAACAAAAATTATTCTGTGTTCCTAAGAACATTTACAATCTTAGAATTTTAGACAGTGTTGTTCGAATCTTTATATAAAGTCAAGAATTAGGCGATCAATATGATCATAAAACGGATGTAAGCGTTAGATAAAGAGGAAACATTAGGTTCAGATGTCACACACTGGTCATTAATTATCAAAGCTCAATTAGAGTGAAGGATTTTAATAAAGTATCGACTACACAGAAAACAAAGACATTGGCGATGAGCTATAAAAGAATCGGTGTTGGACATATTTATCTTTCAGATCACTGACAAGCAGAGTTATTTTGATCCATAATGACGGGTTTCTGTCAAAGGAAGCTGATCTCATTTAATATCTACAAAGGCTAAACATTATTTCTGAATGAAACTGAAAGACAGAAGGAATCATCGTTAAAACGAGCAGTATCGGCAAAATGAACCAAACCTGCAAACCAATCGCATATTCCGTTAATTTCAAGATTGAACAACAATTGTATTTACATTATCTTCGATATTTCCAAATATTTCTGAAGGTAATTGCTCTACTTTTGTTAATTTTCGATCAGAATATCTTTTAACTTCATTTTAATTGAGTTTTTATCACAACTATAAAGACCATCATGGTGGGCCGTATGTAAACGCCGAGAAACTAAAATAGCAATAAGAGCGCTAAATGATGTTCTACGTCATTAAAATATGGCTGTAGGATGATGTCATTAAAATATGGCTGTAGAATGACGGTTCTAGTCTATATCGTTTTTTAACTGAATTGATTTAAATAATCCCCAAAATACTAGTTTTCAATGAATAATGATTAAAATTGGGAACAAAATGCATATTTTCAGAAAATGGAATTTTCAACAACATTTTATTGAATTGGAATATTAACAAATAACATCTTTAATTATATCCATCATTCGTGATGCAAAGGTTAGTGAGTTTCGCAAGATTTAGTGAACTCGACGCAATAACTCCACATTGCCGTTTATTTTATCATATTCATTCTTCATGCATTCAATCAAATGTGTTGCATCTCTGATTTTCATTGAATCCACCTTCTCTTTTAGTATGCCTTGGAAAAAAAAGTCTATTCTTTCTTCTTTCGACAAAATCACGTTTAATCTGTTGAGGTAAAAAAATTTGGGTTAATGAGATTTTCTATGTCTTTAGACTTTAGGGACACCCTGTAATGCTATCTAAATATTTTCTTTGCATAGATTATTAAAATGAAAAAAGAAAAGTAATCAATTTACTAACTTAAGTTGATTTACCTCCCTTCCCACTATATATGGGACAGGAAATATATAAATAAATACATATTGAAAAATATTATAAGGTTTGATTATTTTTTTATTATTATTATTAGTAGTAATTACATGAAACAATTACGATATGATCAACTCAAGGAAGACGTTGAAGATAATCTTCGTCATCCATGTTCCGCGTCCCTTCATGACATAGGTGGTCATAGCTCTCCACAACTTTTTAACTCTTGTGTTTCTTAGCAGTTTAAAATTGCTAAGGACCTCGGACACCATTCCAATATCCATGCGCAGAAGCTAATAAGGTAAGTGTCTCGCTGCGTTTTTCTATGTCTCAATATACCCCATGAGGGTTAGGTTTTCATAGTCTCCCTTCAATACGCGTCCCAGGAACTTAAGTTGATGTTTCTTGACATTGATTGAAAGTTTTTTTTTTTTATCTTTCTGTTGCCATTTTCTTTAAGACATCCTTTTTGCTTATTCGATCCATCCATGGGATTTGCACTCTTTAGAACCACGTTTCTGCTGCCGCTAGTTTCTTCATTCTTTGGTGAAATTCTCCAACATTCTCTGCCACATATGAGGATGCATACCACATAGAAATCCAGGACTCTTTTCTTTCACGCATTCTGTTGTGGTTTCCATGTCATTATATTCTCGATGGCGGTATTGCATTCGCTTTTTCACGTTGATTATCAGGACAACTAGTTTTTCCAAAACATGCGACGTTTCTACACGTAGTTGTTTTTATAATTCTAAGATGATATTATAATGCTTTTACACTAATTTTCACTCTATTCAAGGCATAAGAGCTACTCAAGCTAGAGAGTTACTGAAGACGGTTTCTTTGTGAGCGGTAAGAGTAAGGGAGTGTTGTTTATTCCGATATGTATGAAAGATAACGGTTATCCATAGATTTGAAGATCTTAATATTATAGTGGAAGGAAAAGCATCCTGCTGGGATTATTTTCAACAAAGCAGTATTTTGTGGGATAAAACTGAGTCGAACTTACTCCTTATTAATGAAATATGAAGGTGGTTCGGCTCAATGTACGCTGCGTGGCTGGTCAGAGCTGGGAGAATTAGATTTGATGAAACTAAGGTAGGTAACTCGTTTGAATATTTTCCACGTAAATGGCGACAGAGGGTTTGTAAATTTCGTCTGAGGCAACGAGGTTGCAAAGTAATAAACCTTCATCACTCACAAAGCCATGTAGACGCTTTTGGATTCTATCAAGTCTATGGAAATTAGACAGCTTCAGTCAGGATATGGCAGTCGTGCATTACCTTAGACCTGATTTGGTTCTTGTAGAACAAATCAGGGGATGTCAGGTACTTGATAGAGCGGTACAAATAACCGGCCATTTTTCAACATCTTTAACGATGGATAGTATTACAAGTTATGTTAAACAGGACACCATTGGAATACTGGAGTAAAGAAAAACTCCATTGACAGTAGCGAGTTAAAGAAAATGTCATTGACGGCATAAAGTTAAGAAATCAATTATTGTCAACATCTTGTAACCAAAAGCCCTATTGACAGCATCGACTTGTGTAAGGAAAAGATCAAGTAAACAAAAAGACCACTGACCTCACAGAGAAAACAAAACATTGTTGGCTGTAGATCTATAGAAGGCACTTTGGTGGAGATACTTCACATGGTTCACGTAAGGAAATGACGTTATTTTATAAATGTCAAAATCAGTTCGCGTACAGCAGCAAAACGAAAGGGTTAATTTCATTAGTCGGCATCATCCACGCAGAGGCTATATCTGCCTCCCCTAGCAGCTTACGAAGTCCATGGTGACGTTTCCCTTAACTTTCCTAGATATAGAAACAAACTCCAGCTCGCAGTCCTCAATTTCCTCTGCTTCCCGTTCGTGGAATATGTCTTCGCCTGAGCCATAGATGAATCCGGCCCGTTTGAATATAGAGTCCTAAACATGGCTTCTCCAGAAACAGAAGTATCTCCATATATATGTAAGCCTCTTTTTTTTTTGGTTTTTGTTAACTCTCAGCTTTGTTTTGGAGATATATGTGACATATTATTCTCCGTGTGGGACATGTATATATATATATGTTTATATAGTTTTCTGTTTGTCTTAACAGTATAAAGTCTCTCTGGGAACAAAGCATTACTCTTCTTTTAATCCATTCCATTCCGTCTATGAATTACGGTGTTATGATATCATGGATATAATAATGCCCATAAAGGACGAATAAATCTTTCATTCATAGCTCTCTCTGTAAAGCCGAGTGTTCCAGTAAGAAATAAATTTATATGATTAGCTTTACTACTTATATGACGTGATATTGAGTGGCTGAAGGTGTAAGAAATCAGTTTACTGTAAGGTTTATATTTGCAAAGAAAAAGTGAACACGAGTTCGTTTCTCGCTGTAACCTTATTTTTTTTCCCGACTCCATCTGTTAATGTGTAGGAAATGATTAAACATTTATTTCGGATTAGAAGAAACTGAATTATTATTACTTAATAAATATTAATTTCTCTTTAATTATCAAATATAGTGTTTCGCATCTGAGTAGCAATAATCTTGCTCAGAGGGGGATTTAATCCTCAGTAGAATTGAAATGTCTTCTTTATGCTGCTGACAATTTACGTGTAAGGCTATCTTTCAATATCTGTCTATATTTCTGAGATGAGGTATTATGTACATTATTTACATTATTCGGACTATTGTCCTCATCTTTGTCACCATATTTATTACAGCGTTTCAACCCTTCATTATCTGTCTATATTTCTGAGATGAGGTATTATGTACATTATTTACATTATTCGGCCTATTGTCCTCATCTTTGTCGCCATATTTATTACAACGTTTCGGCCCTTCAGTATCTGTCTATATTTCTGAGATGAAGTATTATGTACATTATTTACATTATTCGGACTATTGTCCTCATCTTTGTCACCATATTTATTACAACGTTTCAACCCTTCATTATCTATCTATATTTCTGAGATGAGGTATTATGTACATTATTTACATTATTCGGACTATTGTCCTCATCTTTGTCGCCATATTTATTACAACGTTTTGGCCGTTGTACGCTCCCTCCTTCTTCAGGTGGTTGGAATGTCGAGCTAAACCCTTTATTTCGGTCCCTGGGTAGTCTGTTCTAGTTCCACGTGCCATGTCTAATAGATGTCGGTTATCAGTTATTTTCTGTTAATTTTCCCTCTGAAAATTCTCCAGTGACAGGAGCCAAAGAGTGTGAGTTCCATACCCGGTTATGACCTCTTTTGTAATATGTGTTCAAAGCATTTGTATTTAATATCATTACGCTCCTTCTATAGCAGAGGTTCCCACACTTTTTTCTTTGGGCTGCATTTTCAGAATGAAGTCCCAGTGAAAAAGCGCAAGCATCCCTGCGGCAAAGAAGGTCCAGAGAAGGGAGATAACCGCGGATTTGAAGTCAGAACATTATCATTGATGACTCTTCTGCAATTTTCGGAGCCTAGTTACAATATCTTAATACTTGATATCATGCAAAAATATCACAATGATAAAATTGGTCAATAATTATTTATTTTTGGGGGGTTTATTTATAGTGGGACTCTTGCATGCAAATACATGTAATCGATAATAATATTTTAAATCTTGAAATAATATTTATTTTTGCATATGAATTTGGTGAAAGTGTTTCTAAATCTTTGATTGTCTTTCAATCATCAAAGCTACTATTAATTCCGCTGCATCTACAGAGCTTCCGCATCGTTTGTGTACTACTGGTTTAAACAGACGTATTCTTTTCGAATAGAAGGGTAAAGGCTTAATTTGTGTAAATTCGCTAGTATAGATGAAATTTTGATTATCCAATCGGTAAAATGTGTCAGATAGATTAACGATAAGTTAAAAATAAGATGAAAACGATAAGAGGCTTTATTTAAAATATATTGAAATTCGTCATAGCAGATGTACATCTGTTAAGAGCAGGAGAGCTCTTCTGCCGAATTCAGTGCCATATATGTGGATATATATTGCATTGTAGTTCATTGCTGTTTCTTTCTTTCTGACGAAATGTTTATATCTCTTAATAAAAGTTTAGCCTTTGAAAGGCAACTTTCGCTATACCAGTGAATTATTTGGAATATCATCTTTACTTTTCTAGCTACCATTATAACGTTTAAATTATGAATGATCAGATTGAGCAATCGGAGAATTGAGGTCAAATTCTACATCCGTTTGTTACATTCAAAAATCCTTTATCATTTTTTCCCTAAAATTTGTTATTGATATATAAAACATTATATATCGTTATCTCAAACATTTTATGAAAGTGTATGAGAGATCGCAATAAATTTATAATTATAAACATTATATTTATAATATACTATTATAAGTTATATTATATTTATAATATACTATTATAAATTATATTATATTATAATATACTATTATAAATTAGAACGTCGGGGTAAATACGCTCCATAAGGTAACTGCATCTCTAGATTTAATTATATACCTCTAAATTTAAATGAATAGATTAATCCAAATAATGCAATTTTTTTTAATCTTTTATTTAGAACTAGACGTGTATAAATCCTCACAGTAGGTATTTACTCTATCTCCCCACTAAGACGCGTTGTGACACAATGATCTTTTTTTTAAGTGGGGAGCCCGAGCGCATACACCCGGGCCAGGAACAAAAATTGCCCGCGGACCCCGCGACCGACGGTTGCGCTGGCCTCGGTTGTGATCCCGCTCTCTGGTGCAATGAGAGGGCGCGCACTCCGGCAACGGTTCCTCGGGGCTGGGCACCTGCCAGTAAAATTTTTCTCAGTTGCGACTCTATCCTTTGACAGAGTCGCCCCTGAGTGCACTCTGCACAAAGACAGAGACGCAACTGAGTGATTATAAATAGGTGTGTTACAAACTCCTCAGGTGAGGGTTTGCACACTAAAACATTTTTTAATTGTAGCTTAGACGTGGCACAAGGCCGAAAATGTAGGATACCCAGTCAGGATCGAACTCACTATTCAGTCGTAATAGATCTAGCGCGACAAGCTTGCCAACCATTATATCACCTCGAGGTGACCTAATAATTTTCTAAGCGCGCCTTAGATGTGGCACAAGGGTGGAAGCATGGGGCACCCAGTGAGCATCGAACTCACTATTCAGTCGTAATAGATCTAGCTAACCATTACATCGACTCGAGGTACCCTAATGATTTTCTAAGCGCGCCTTAGATGTGACACAAGGGCGGAAGTATGAGGCACCCAGTGAGGATCGAAATCACTACCTAGTTGAAACTGATCTAGCTAGACAAACTTTCTAACTATTACACTACGTTACAACGCTACTACCGTGCACTAGATTTTACCAGAATTAAATATATTAAAAAAAACTTGAAGACAAAGATATGCAAAAAACAATATTGCAATTTTATCAAATACGTATTTGTTGTTTTAATCGTTAAATTAATTTTATAAGGACGTTGAATAAGTTCACGCTGTTTCTTCACAAAAATCCGTAAGAAATATGTCACTGAAAGTATTGTCCATCGCTAGCTACAACTTGTTCCCATCTCTGTGGCAGTATTTGAATACCAGGTCGGAAAAACGATACATCTTTTGAGGCTAACCACGAGTCAACACATTTTTTGGCACCTTCAAAAGAATAAAAGTGCTGCTCAGTAGCGCTGTAATTATAAACGTAATGTAATGGTTAGAAAGTTTGTACCATCGATCGGAACAAGTAATAATCAGACGGGGCAATTGTCTGCAGAAATACGGTAGGTGGGGTAGGACTTTAAGCGTTTCTAAACAGGCTTTCACCCGTTTTGCAACATGTGCCCTAGCGTTGTCATGTTGCAAAAACACTTTGTCATGTCTCTGCTTGTATAGCGGCCGAGTTTTCTTTAGTGCACGGCACAAACGCATCAATTGTAGTCGATCGCGATCTCCCGTGATATTTTCGGTCGTTTTGAGCAGCTTATAATAAACTACAGCCAGATGATCCCACCAAATGCAGAGCAGAAGCTTTGAAACATAGCTTTGCCGCCGATATCGATGCATGGCCGGGTTTACGCCACGATCTTATACGCTAAGGGTTAACGTAGTGTATCCACTTTTCATCGTCGGTCATGATACGATACAAAATACGTTTCCTTTTCTGTTGTTGAAGCAGCTGTTTAAACGTGAGAAGATTTCATTCGACATCTTTCGGCTTCAACTACTACGGCACACAATGTCCTTGCTTTTGTATCATTCCTAATGCTTTCAAACGTTTCGAAACTGTTGTTCAACTCTTAATGATTCTGTAAGTTAGGACTGAGCCTGACATAAGTCTTCATGAAGTAATACCTCCAAATCTTCGTCTTCATAATTTTTCGGTGCGCCAGATCGTTCTCTATATTCAACATCAAAAACATTATTTTTGAAGCGTCTAAACCAATCTCGGCATGTTGTTTCCGACAGAGCATGGTCAACGTAAGTCTCAACAATAATTCTATCAGACACAAAGTAGTGCAGTAAGATTCCTCGGGAATAAACTTTCTTTGGCACGAAATCTGACATGAAAAACTAAGCGGCGAAAGGACATACAGTGAATTTCAAGTTTTCTTATAGTACTTCATTATACATCCATTACCTACTAAACCTACACGCATGCAGTTCTGGGTACGCCATCTGTTGAAAAACAACAAAAATAAACAAAAAAAAAAAAAAAAAAACTAATAAAATAGTGGAAATATTTTGTATGTTAAATAACAAAACTTTTATTTCTTTCAAAATAATTAATGACGATTTATTGTACTAAAATAAGCACCCGTGTAAAACCAAACTGTACTTTGTGCCCCCCCCCCTTACCTGTTTGCACTTCTCCCCAACATTGCTTACGATCAGTCAATGTATTACTTTTTTAGACGATGTGACGGACAGATATACTAACGGATATCACAGAATTTTATATATATAGATAGATTACATTTGCAATGTTCATAAAGAAAATGAACACAATTAATTCGATTTAATTGAAAATACAAGAGTTGACAGATTCGAACGTTTTCCTACCACAGGGCAAGGCTTATAGTGAGACAACTGTTTGAACAGATGTAGCGTATTTCCTTGTGTATAATAAGAAAGTGTGTTTCTGGAGCTAAAAACAGTGAAGAAATTACATCCTTGATTAGAATATAATATTATTATCTAATAATATCATTTCTCATTGTGTGTGTGTATGTGCATGTATAAACGTCCCTGCGAGTGTATTTAGTCAGTGTAGGAATTGTCGAAATAATTGTTCATTTCGTGCGCTTTCGACTAATCTATTAGCCATTTTCGAGGATTTGGTTTTAGCAATCGGAGAGCCGAGTTCGAATTCCAGTCGAATCCATTACATTCACTTACGTGCTAATACCCTTGGGAAAAGTATGAATCATCTACTTCTCTCCCAGCTGTAGGTAAATAGCAGGACAGACTGAGTTCTATAGACTTGGATGGCAACAGGTCTACCGCAAAAAGAATTGGCAACCTACTGCGGGAAAAAAATCTACATCGTCAGTCATGTATCGAAAGATACATGATCGCCTTACCATGTATCATGCATGGCGCATTACTGACTGAACAATTATAAATTGTATCAAAGTAATTTTTGTAAACCGTCAACATTATGCTGAAAGGAAGACATATTCTTAATTCTTAAATACGGCCATTACATTGTGCCCGTGTTCTGAGATGATGTTGTTAAGTTTTTTGTTTTTTTTTAATTTTTTTGCCGCGAAAGGGTACGATACTGTAGAAAGTGTGGTGATGGTACAGCTATTTACTCCTGTCTTAATAGTAAGTTTGAATAGGTTAAATTAGGAGCTGGTGACTTACAATCTCTTATTAAATAGGGTCAGGATTAGCTTGTTATTTGTTATGCCTCCAAATTGAAACTGCTCTCTTTTAATCGACTGATAGAACAACTTTTACCTGCCATCAACATGGCTGATGCTAACCCCCAAGTGAATGACTCATGGTGCCTTCTCGGGCTAACCTTATCCACTGATATGAAGTTGAAATAGGGTAACCTCGAGGTGGTGTAATGGTTAGCAAGCTTGTCTCGCTAGAACCATTATTACTGAGTAGTGAGTTTGATCCTCACTGGTTGCCCTATACTGTCGGCTTTGTGGCACATCTGAGCAACGCTTGGAAAATCACTATGAGATGGAAAGAAAAGTATACTGAATCAGTTGTTGAATCTGCAGCTAGGAAAGTTGCTTCACTGAGTAAAGCAAGGCCATTTTTCTCTCGGGATCTATCTGACATATTTATATTCAAATTTATATTCATCGTTGCTTTGAATATGACTGTCACATCTGGTCTGACGCTCCTGCTGTGTACAGGGTGCGATGGATAAATTGTCGTCTAAATGAAACAAAAAATCATAATAACACTAACTCATTTAACTATCTCATTTAAAAAAAAATACATTTACCAAGATAATACAAAAAATATGTTGGATTACTAAAGAATAGATTTATTCAATAAAATCGCCACTGACTTCAACCACAGCCTCCAGCCGACTTCAGAATCTCCTGCAACTTTTCTGAACAGTCTCCTTGTTTAAGTTGGTCAACGCTGTCATAACCCTTACCTTCAGTTCATCTTTAGTGTTACAACTGAGCCACACCCATAATTATCAATGGGCTTGCAGTCTGGGGTGTTAGATGTCCCGATGTCAGGAGTGATGTAGTCACAGAAATTGTCTGACAGTTATCACTGGGTTCTCCTGCTTGTGTGGCATGGTGCAGAGTCCTGTTACCTGACATACGGTCTTCCAGCAGTCATCCTTTTGACACAGGGCAAAACTATATCCTCAAAGCACTTAATGTAGGCCTTCCTGTTGAGTCTGACTGAGTCCATAAGCAACAAATGTGGCAGTTATTTTCTTATCAGAGTGATCAGAGTGAGTTTTCCGAGCAACCGTGATCACCTTCGTAATCACCATCAGACTCTTCCAACTCTTTCCGTATACTCTGCACAGTTTTAAGATTGAAACCCAAGCACCCTGAAATGTTTGTAATTTAACTTCTAGGTGAATTGTAAGCAGTACAGCATGCCTTTTCCAAATTTATGGCGGAGTGAATTGCGTCAAAGTGTTTTTTTTCTCACAGACGATTCCCAACTGCCTCTACAATACTGTGCAGTCGATGAAATCCAAAACAAACAAAGCATATGCACGAAAATTAAAAATATAAACTGGAGACAATTTACCCATCGCAGGGTGTATATAGAGATTGATGATAACATCGAAAGACGAATCTGCAATGTTATTGGTTCTGATATTGCATTTCGGCTTAAGTCACTTCCCCACCGACATAGTATAGCTTTCCTGTGCATTTTCTATAAATACTTTAGTTGCAATTGTTCTGATGAACGTTTCTCTAAGATACCTTTAATATATGAATTTCAACGCAGTACTAGATTGGCGGGAAGGTCTCATCATTTTACAGTTGAAATTTCTAAGCTAACAGTTTCTTCTATCGTTTGTGGAACTTTTTATCCTGCTTCTTCTTCCCCTTTTCACTTTGATCTTCAAACATTTAAATGCAATGTCAATCGTTATCTTCTGTTTTCTTAATTCTTGTTCTTTTATTGTTCGCTTGCCTTAATAGTGTATTTTTTCATGTTATCTAACACTCAGTAACATAGAATCTTAGGGGATTTATTGCGTTGTTTGCGGTGAAATGATTAAAAAAATAAAATCGACTATTACAGCCATCCTCATATATATTTTCTTTAAAGATATATGTCATATTATCCATTAAAACAGGTATTTCACTAAATGCTTAATTTTTCACGGTATGATTTTTAACCATTGCGTTTTTCTTCTCCTAATTTCTGTTTCAAAACTTATTCTGGAATTTTCAAGGAACGATGCATTGTTGTGACATTAATTTTTAAATCAATTTCGCTGAATTTCTTGTCAACGGGACTAATATTTCCGACATATCAAATACTTTTTGGAAACAACTGCTATCCACACCTGCCTACTTTTTTCTTCATTACCTATGGTCCTTAGAGTATTTGCAATCTTTTTTTTTCAAATAAGAGCGTTTTTAAGCTGACTAAAAATGTCTGAAAACATCTATTTGTGCATAATTTTGTTCAAATTCTTCGCAACATGCACAAGATATACGATAGTATATATCTCACTGTAGATCGTACTAGGGCAGACTTTGCATTCAGTGTCCTTCAGGGAAGCCAGATACAAAATTGAACTGCAGATCTGCTTGATCGGCCCAGCTGCGCCGCGATATGTGAGCGTGGGAAAAACCGTATGACATTTAAATATATAAACACCGGCTTGAAGGTCAGCAAGATATGCCTATGACATCGCATACGATAATGTAAGGCCCACGTTTAGGACAAGGACTCTGTGGCCACACACACGCACACACTTACACACACATTGACCGACGGTGATTAACGAAAACCGGAGTTGAATAAAATGTAAAAGTAAATATGAGAGCTTAAGTCCCTTATTTCCGTTACCAAAACGACAAATTATATTACACATGTACTTACTTGGACACACAATCCGTGTATATACCAGCCAATACGAAGCCATTCACACGGGAGCTCTGCCAAATGAAATGGTGATTAATTCGGAAAAGCTTGGCAATGTGATTTATCTGGCATCAGGTGCACGCAAGCTAGCATTTACCAACACACTGCGCAAAAGAGAAAACCGAAATTTAGCCGTGATACAAAACCAACATACAGCCGCAATTTCGAGCGAACAGACGTTTCGTAAATTAAACGCAACTTTCGAAGTGCAATGGTTTTCATCCAATAGAGAATTTTAACCGTCCACATTCGGATAAAAATCATTTGACGTTTAACACTAAATAGCAACTATTAGTTTGAGTAAAGTAATTTCCGTTTTGGGGATCGAATTGTAACGACAAATGCATCATTGTAGTTACTATTCCTAAGCGGTATAAATTCGGTGTACATTTACGTATATTTTTACATGACAGTGGCAGCGTATAGAGTGAATTAAAGAATAAACATTTTAACCCGATTAATGGAGGGATTGGAAGTCCTTTTACATCGCGTAATTGTAGGGGAGTTCAAGGTAGATAATAACACCATAAAGACATAAAAAAATATGCAATGTTTATGGTCAAGGAGTGATAAAGGGACCGGTAAGTAGGACATTTGTTTGAAAAGCCTCGTTTTCGAGAAACAACGTTAGAAGATGAATCCATTTTATCGAACGTTGATCATAAAACTGTGGGGTCATTAGTGAAATGCAAGCCACGGCAATGCACTCAGGAATTAGAATATATGCAGACAGCTAGAAAAGATAGGGGGACTTTAGCAGCCTGGGTGTTTTAGTCTCACATACTATTGTAATTTACGTAGCTTCGCCAGATCCAGACACTTACATATGGATGCCATGCATGACCACGAACCGGTTCAGAAATATCTAAACTGTCAGCTTTTTAAGACCAATGGTTCACATGTCTTTGAGCGAGTGAAGCTTAATTTTTTTGGAAAATACTACACTTCTTTGAACTTTATTGACTAGCGTCGCAGAATCACAAAGAACTATACCAGGTACCAGAAGCCATATTAATAGAAGACTTTCAACAGCAACAACAACTAAAATGGATATCCCATGTAAGTCGATGAGAAAATAATGACATAATCAAGATGTTGGCCTTCCATATTTCTTCAAATAAAACGATAGGACGGAAAATATCATTTAGCACTAGAAATAGTCATAACTGCTATAACCTCTTTTCCTGAAAAATTGTCTTTAAGATTTTATAAATTTCAATCGACAGTATTACTTGCTGATCGGTAAATGAATGTCGAACGTTTCCTCGTAAGGAAACGGCTATTATTAACAATCATCAACAACATAATCTCCATTATCCACTTGACTTGTAAACGTAGAGGGGATCCGAATGCTGAAGCCATATTGAATCTATTCCCCAAAGCTCTATCAACGGCAGCCATCAGCAATTCTGGTTGTTCATTGGTTGACATTGTCCAATCAGTTTTTACGTTGGCGTCTTCTCCTACATCCACCTTCAGCGGTGCCTTGAACGATGGTCTAGCACAGACTGTCGTGCCTTGTAATGTGTCCAAACCAAGCCATTTTTATTCGTTTGACAGTGGCGAATAGAGTTTCCTGGTAGCCCACAAAACTTTCAACCCTTTTCTGCAGAAATTCATTGTATTTTTTTGTTCCCAATAGAAATACCAAAGAGTTTTCTCATGCATTTGTTCTCAGACGCTTGGATCCTTCTCTGTGTTTCCGCCAAAAGTGTCCACGTTTCACATCCATATATGAGAATGGAGACCACCAGTGATTTGTACAGTCTGTACTTTGTTTGAAAGCTGATTCCGCTCCTCCATATTCTTGCCAATTTGACCAACTCTTCCATAGCTTAAAACTAACCCTAAAACTACGAAATCCATTAAAGTTGTGCGTGTGGTTGGATCACCGAAATATTATTCCTGTAGATTTCATGAAAAGCAATGAAAATCTAAATACACATTTATACGTCTAGCAGCTGAAATGTGTTCATAAAATTTTGATTAAAAACTCCCCAAGGTCGTTAACGGGAAAGTGTTCTGCATGATAAGGCCGCAAATATGACACCGGAAAAGATTATGAATTCTGTTCGTTGCTTCTACCATACTCTCCATAATGACCTGATCTTCTGTCAATTGGTTACATTTTTCCATTGCTGCAGAATATTTTGATAACATTTTGATTGATTGATTTTTAAAAATATTTTGTGGGTTAATTAAAACCGAAATACTGTTTGATTTATAAGAATAATTATAATGAATGAATATTGAATTCACAATTTTTCGAGAATGACAATAATTTATCCTAAAGCAAGCTCTATTATTTAACCTTTATGTGGAGTAACGTGATAGATTCATACCATTTCTAATGGTATTTGAGCGCGTGTGAATGTAATGAACACCGCTGGAATTAGAACTAGGCTCTCCGATTTCCCCTTCTGAAACATTATCCATTATATCTCCCGGATATACACCTATTCTGAGAGGAAAATCTTTCAGGAATTTGTCTAAATGTTTTTCGCATCAAAATCTACGGAATTTTACTCAAACGGTACTGAAAAGCTGTCTGATAATTGCCAGCAAACAACTGCAAATGATAAATAATTGAATCAAAGAGCGAGAGGTGACTTTTAGAATCTAAGAAAAATATTAAGACATAAGAAAATCTTCATATTGATTCGTTTTTTACGACTAATCAACATTTTGCAGGTTATTAAAAGCAAGGAAATATTTTTAGATAGTAAACATTTTCTTGAGATAATAGTCATTTACTAATACAAGTTTTACTAATTAAGCCATAGCTGGAGGAAGAACAGTGGACTGATGCCATTCCTAAGGGTATTTGCACCTAGGTGAATACAACACACCCGACTAGAATTCGAACTCTGTGATCCAATTTCGAAATCAATGACTGAATTGTCCGTAAATTTTGCTATAAAAGTGAATTGTCGGTCATTTAAATATAATTATAAATTGTCAAAAATTTTACTATGAATATGAATTGTCGGTAATTTGCTATGAAAGTCAATTATGGGTCATTTTACTATGAGTACATATTGTGGGTAATTTTAATATAAATATGAATTGTTGATAATGTTACAATAAACATTAATTGTTGCTCATTTGCCTATTAAAGTGAATTGTCGGTAATTTTTCACTGAATATGAATTTTTTCGGCAATGTTACTATAGATATTAATTGTTAGAAATTTAATATTTATAAGAACTGTCGGCAATTTTATTATAAATATGAATTGTCGACAATTTTAATTAAAATGTGAATCGTGGTAATTTCCTATAAAAGTGAATAGTTGCTAATTTTAGTATGAATATGAATTGTCGTTCATTTTACTATAAATATGGATTTTCGTTCATTTTCCTATGAAAGTGAATGATTGGAAATTTTACTATAAATATGAATTATCGGCCATTTTACAATAAATATTAAATTTGACTATAAAAGTTAATAGTCAGTAATTTTATTATGAATGTAAATTCACGGCAATTTTAATATAAATTGTCGGCAATTTTACTATGAATAGGTCTGTCGGTAATTTTCCTGTAAAAGTGAGTTGTCGGTGATTTGATATTGAATATGAATTGTCTCTAATTTTAGTATAAATATGTGATAGTCGGTCTTTTTGTAATAAAAGTCAGTTGTCGGTAATTTTAAATATGCATTGTCTTCCATTTTACGTTGAACGTGAATTGTTGTTTATCGTAATATGAACAAGATTTGGCGGTGATCTTCCTATAATTATGTAATGTCCTCATTTTGCTATAAAAGTGAACTGTCAGTAATTTTACGATGAATATGAATTGTCGGTAACTTTAATATCAATATAAATTATCCGTCATTTTTCTATAAAAACGAATATACAGTAATTACAATATATGAATTGTCTGTTATTTTATTATGAATAAGGATTGTTGGTAATTTTACTATAAATAAGAATTTCCGGTAATTTTACTATAAAAGTGAATTGTCAATAATTTTACTATGAATATAAATTGTCGGCAATTTTACCATGAATATGAATTGTTGGTTATTTTGCTATGAAAGTGTATTGTCGTTAATATGCAATAAATATGAATTCTTGGCAATTTTATTATGAATGTGAATTGTGGGTCATTTTTCTTTAAAATTAGATCGTCGGTAATTTTACTATCATTTTGTACTGTCGGTCCTTTTAATATGAAAATGTATTGTCGGCCATTTTGATATAAAATTTTATTATAGGTAATTTTACTATGAATATAAATTGTAGACAATTTCAATATAAATATGAATTATCAGTAATTTTAATATGAATATGAAATTTAGATAATTTTCTTATAAAAAAATTGTCTGACATTTTACTATAAAAATGAATTGTCGGTAGTTTTACTATAAAATATGAATTCTCGGACATTTTGCTATAAAAATGAATTGTCGGTAATTTTGCAATGGATATGAGTTACCGGTATTTTTACTATAAAATATGAATTGTCTGTCATTGTGGTATAAAAGTGAATCTTCAATAAGGTTTCTTTGAATATGAATTGCCGATAACTTTGCTATAAATATGAATTGTTAGTCATTTTGCCATAAATGATGATTGTCAGTAATTTTACTACAGATATGAATTTTCTCTCTTTTTGCTATAAATGTTGATTGTCGGTAATGTTACTATAAAAGATTTTGCTCGTCGAAAGCGGGGAAATAGTGCTGGCAATGGAAATTTAATGATGACTACGCGAATTTGAGCCAATCAACGCTGAGTAAGATTGAGCAAAGTAGCTAAAAAAGAAAATTAAAACTTGATTTTTGTTATTCCTTTTTCTCTCTATTTGTGAATTAAAATGTTTTTTCTTTTTTTACAGTGTAAAATTCCAGACTTTTTTTTCATATCGATTTTATATGATAGAAAACAGTTCTCTAGGTGAGAAAAAAAAAAGGACATTTCGCTCATTTTCGGTAAATGTTGGCGTTTCCTTTAAGAATTCATCTTGGAATTCTGCACTAATGACGTGATGTCATGCATGATTACAACGAGAAATATAATGTGATAATTACATTGAAGAATTTACGGCATATTCCCAGATGTTCTACAAGGGATTCTATACATTTATGTAAGAATTTCTTAGTTATCTTTCTTACTTTGCTTTCATCTTCACAACCGTCACTTATTTGCGCATATATATATATATATATATATATATATATATATATATATATATATATATATATATATTCTATTTCTTAAACGGTATTTTAGAATAGATATATATATATATATATATATATATATATATATATATATAAACAAAATGAAAACTTATCTTAGCCGACAAGTTTCCTCCTCTGATGAACTTTATCAAGGCAAATGAAAGGATTTTATTTTTTTTACAAGTATTTATAAACAAAAGTAAAAAATCCATTTAGTTTATCAATAATGTTACATTTAAGAAATGAAAGTCAAGCTAAATTATGAAAGATGCTAATTAATTTATTTTAAAGTGACTAAATGTAATTAACGTTTTTATATCACTTTAGTTTGAGATTAATTTCTATGTTAGATATTTTAAATAAAAAGGTCTTATGAATTTAAGCAGGTTCTTTAAAAAATGTTAACTTTCTTATATGTTTGTGAAAAGTGTAAATATTTCCTGAACGGAGACATTTAAAAAAAATCGGTGTTATAGATTTATATTTTGATAAGACTGGATACCTTCACTTTCGTGAATTTTTTGGTCTAAGTAAATTACTTTCTCTTTTAATAAGTGTTGAATTCTTCAGAACAAAATTGTTGAGATTATTTCTCTGTATGAGAAATGACATTTGATAACCTGTTGATCCTTTTGTGTTCATAGATAAGTTTTTTTAAAATTTCTTCAAGTTTTTCTAATGTATTGTGAAGAGCAGTTGCGACTTTTTTTTTACAGAAAGATTCGACTTGTACGAGGCACGAGGGCCACTCGAGCTAGAGGATTACAATAAAGTTAAGTTTATATGGATAAGAGGCGAAAATAACAGTTGACTCTAGACTTGAACAGGTTTGTAGTGATCGGGGAAACACCCTCTTGGGAGACTATTCCACAGGGCAGTGGTCCACGTGAAGAAGCTTACTTCGCCGAGGGAATGTTGGCTGTTTGCTACTATGTAAGTGACCGGTTAAACCGGGCGGATGGATGGAATGTAGTTCATACAAGCAATTTCCTTGGAATTAGCGATAGAATAGTGAGAGGCTCGTCACCCCCACTCCCGTAAAAGACCGGTTGGAGGGAGGAAAAAAGTTCTTAACCCACAGGGACTCGGAGACGCTTTTGAACTCTATCATGACTGCAAAGTGAGGTCTGGGCAGCTTCAGCCCAAATATATCCACAGTACACCATTTTCAACCTGATCTGGCTCTTATAAAGGTAGAGGATAGCATGAAGAGTCAGGTACTTAGCGGGGGCCGATGATTTTACCTGCATCTTTAGGAAAGGATCGTATATATGAATTCCATTTGAGGTCAGGTGTGAGATATTTAATGATATGGTCCTTATGGTGTGTCTTCAAGGGCCTCACTAATTCTGTGTATAGTGGTGGTTAGGACGTCAGCAGTGTATCGGGTTGATCGAAAGCCATAAGGCTCGTCGCACAAGAGGTTATTCCTGTCCAGGTGCTCCACAGCTTTCTTGCTGATTAAGGCCTCAAAAAACTTACTGATGATTCTGAGAAAACTAATGAGTCAATACTGGGAGAGGGTGATTGATTGTCCGCGTTCTTGAAGACTGGATATACGCTTGCCACCTTCCACGTGCGTGGGAAAGCTTTCTCATTCAATCAGTGGTTAAATAACTTGCTAGAATCGGGTATAATTCTGGGTTGATAGTCTGCAGGACGATCACTGGAATTTTGTCTGGGTTCATGGCTTTTGGTGTGTTTCATGTGTGTGTGTGTGGGGGGGGGTTCGAGGCTTTTCATAAGTCTAGTGACTTCTCTTACTAAAATAAGTATATTACTGAGATTGTGGCTAGTGAGATGTAAGACGTTGGGGAGCGGATGGTCTTTGTCATTTAGCGTTGTGTTTGAGGCAAAGATCGAGACGAAGAGCTTTACCTTGTCTCTCGAGGATGATATTACCTTGGGGCCATTTATGTTAGTCGGCTCAGCCGCTTTGCCTCTATTAATAATTTGGTTGGAGATCGTCTAGAATTCGCGTGACCCAATTTGTTTATTTTCAACATTGTCGTGGACTGATCGCGCTTAGTTGCACCTTGCATTTTCTAGGAATCTCTTATGGCAATTTCAGGCGGTACTGAAGGAAGTAATGACCAGACTACACCACTCCTTGTGATAGATTTTGAAGTAGTGGTTCCGGTAAGCTATGACTCCAGCGCATTCAGGAGTGAATCAGATTGGCTTTTGCAGACATTTTATGGTATACCCCTCCGTTCCAGAAAGGATCCATTCGAAGATTAGGACAGCACTTTTGAGGGCAGCTTGGCGTCAATTTAGACACTGACTAGGGAATGATATAACATACCAATTGGGGGTAAATCATTTGCTGAGCATTTGTTAGGGGAGAATGTCGGTTCGCCTACTGCCCCGTCACATACAGGGATAGGGTGGATTCTTCAATTATTTGGGTTAGTTCCTATGCAATGGAGAAGTCTCTGCAGTATCTGTCTTCTACATCGGTTTTGTTAGAGTGGACAAAATATTATTTTTGGTGAACATATTTGAAGGGCAATTCCCCCGCTGAGGGAAATTCAAGGAGGTGATTGTCAATCTTCTCTGATATACAATCGAAGATTACTGATCGTGAGGACGATAGAGGGCAAAGACGAATGTGGTACTATGGATAAGTGCCACGCGGAAAGACATACAGGAGATCAGGGTCCACGTTTTTTGTGTGTCTGCCACGGGGAAACCCGCCCTTGATGGAGGCACCGAGCCTGTAAGCGTGGCGATTTTGTTGTAATGGGTGAGTAGACCGGGATTGTGAGATCCTCAAAGGGATTGGGCATTGACAACTGTTTCAAACAGGAAAAGAAGGTCAGATTTAGACAGAAGAATGTGGAGTTCGAATTTGGAAAATTTGAAGCGTAAGTTCACTTACAGTGGCGCAAGTGATAGTATAAATGAGATATTTTTAGGTTGATTTTGCTAGTTTTGTTCTTTTTTAATTTTATATGCTTTTATATTTGTTTTGGTTAGTTTGGAGGATGACTATTTGGCAGCGAAACAGACACCCATTGAAGATGCACCCATAAATAACCTCGGGTGACTCGCCCAGAGTTACTTCCGTAACAGTACCCAGCCACGAAATGACAGTACAGTAGACCCGATATTATACACCGGTTGATAGGATAGCCTTCTTCGAAGTTACCTGAAGGTTCTGATCCCTGACTATCAGGCAGATAAATCCAAAACCCCAAATCCTTTACCTCCAGCATCCTTAATGATGGGGGTGCGGTACTCCGAATATATTGTGTCTCCTTCGCCTAAAGGTTAAAGCAAGTCAACTCTTCCTTGGTTCAGAAACATCGTACCGGTCAGAGACCCAGGATAGCATGGCAAGCTCGCTCATATACATGAGGACTAAAAGACCTGTCGAGAGAAGTGGGGTGACGAAGTTTGCTCGGGGGTGTATGTTTAGAATATACCTGCTTCAGAAATATTATTTTTATGGATATTTATGGTTTTGATTTATATCCATAATAGTTTGGGATGTGGTTTTAATTATTTAGATTTTGTTAAGATTGGATGATTTGTTTTCAATAGTCAAAGGAGTTAGTAGAATTTCATATTGTCACTTTACATATGTATTTTTAGTTATAGCTGATATTTGCAGGCATACACACGATAGCTTGGGGGTAAATTATCTGACTGATACCTAATCGGTTGGGTTTCGATCCCGACTTGAAACAATAGGATGTCTAGCCACATCGGATGTCTAGCTGTGATACAGCGAAACAGTCTATCTCTGGCTGATTAAATATATATATATATATATATATATATATATATATATATATATATATATATATATATATATATATAATGTTTGCGTAAGTATGAGTGGCGTTCCGAAGACAATTTTTCCTCCCACTACCATATAAACACCGATATACGCAACGATATATAAACCCCAAATTTCAAAATTAATCAGTTTGTCTGGTGATTGCAAATAGCGTGAAACCCAGCGTCACAAACTCACATCAATCCAACTATATATATATATATATATATATATATATATATATATATATATATATGCATACAGTGTGATTCGAAAGTAACTTTCTATTTTATGTATGATGGATTCCCCCGTCTTGTAAAAATTATAGTTAGACGGGAGAGTTCATCGCTCATAAAATAGGGAGTTGCTTTTCAATCACCCTATATACATATCGCCTTGCGACCATGTGATTCGAGTTCAAATCTCATGGTTGAATTGTCAGCAAGGTGTTATTAATCTGGGTAGGGGATCTCAGCGTGCGGCACATTTAAAAAGAGTCTGAAAACAATACTGCGTGTTGACCCAGGCCTTGTGAGTGAAATTGGGAGCCTTCAATGATTGTTCTCGCAGCCTTGTTCAGACAGTTGACAAACTGTAACTAAGTTCCGCCTAATATAGCTCTAGTATAAAAGATATAGGATAAAAGCGAAGACCGTGGGTCGGAAATAAATGCAAGTATGACTGAGCAGGCGTCTGCAACTGGCATTGGACAGCTGCCCTAGTTTCAGGAATACGCGTAGACGAGCAGATATATGTGTGTGCATGTGTTTGTGTGTGTTTGTGCGCGCGCGTGTATTATATTGCTTACACGTTATTTTATTGGATACCTATATTTGAGTAGACGCTCAGTTTATATATTAAACAGTATATTTATTTATTTTCGTCTACCGGTCTGAATATTCTGTACCCCACCCCTGTTGGGTTATTAAATAAAAATCCATCACTCATTAAAAACATAAGAAACAAGGTTTGTTCAAAGATTTGCAAGTTCTGGCTTATTTTAAGATTTTCCATTTAATCATCTGCTCTACTATCAGTATCAAGCCCTCTTTTGGATTAATTCTGTGAACTTTAGAATTTATATATTATTTTCGTTCTCATTGCATCAGATAAAATGAATATAAAAAAGTTTAAAACAATAAGAAAATGATATTGTACACGGAAATTTTATGAATATTTATTTAGAATAATTTGCCCGGTTTCACAGTTCTGTGATTTTCAAAAGTTAAATTGTGATGGAGAGTGGTGTGGCTATGCGTGGATATGACTCGCATTTAACTGCAATGTGAGAATTCTTTCCGTTTCTTGAACAAAGGCGTTCAAATTGTTATCTGTTTAAAAGACAATCTGATTGGATGATTTTTGAGCATTCACAAAGTTTAAATAAAGAAAAATGTGCTCTCTTACAGTGATTGAATCTTATATATTGAATTTATATATTTCTTTATAGGAGAAACCTTTTTATCCGACGTTATATATATATATATATATATATATATATATATATATATATATATATATATATATATATATATATAATTATTTTTTAAAAAAATTATAAAATAAATATGTTATACAATCACTACAAAAATAGCTTACGTAATTTCAATGAAAAAATAAATTGAATAACATATGTATTTCTTCTTTTCTCCTCAGTAATTTTATAATTTTAAACTTAATAGTGATTAAATATGGATTTTAAAATTGGTAATTTTTACTTTTAATTTTAATATCAAATTTTATCATATAATTTAATAATTATTGGTTAGAATAAATTCTTTTTTAATATTAACCCTATTTTAAAAATCTGAATAGCTATTATAACATGACTTCGTTATCAAGCTTTTTGAATTTTTCTATACTTGTATTTTGATTGGTCATTCTAGCATTTGTAACAACGTTTTCCTCTTGCGAAGGATCGTTAATTAATTTGAAACTTTTAAAACCATTTATTCTACATTCGATATCATCACTTGATAAGACACTGGAGGTGTTGAAACAAAATGGTTATTTTTGTAGTGATTTTGTAACATATTTATGTTATAATTTTTTAAAATAAATAATTAAATCTGCTTTACTCTGTATTGAGCACTCTTTTAAGAATAGTAATTGTTGGTTATTGGAATTCATTCCGTATACACCAATTATATACTTGGGTATATATATATATATATATATATATATATATATATATATATATATATATATATATATAGGATGCGATGGATAAATTGTCGTCACTTTATATTTTTAAAATCCACGCATGCGCGTATTTTTAATTTTGTTGAATTCACAGTATAGTCGTGTCAGTTGTGCAGCATCTGGGAGAAAAAATCAACGACGCAATTCGCAGCACCAGACATGCTGTACTGCTTGTCATTCGCGCCGGTCGCGACAATATGAACATTTAAGAGTCTTTCTGTGTCAATTTTATGTGTATTACGAATGTATGGTAGATCGAAATACTCATTCTGATCGTTCTGGTAAGAAAAGAAGTCCTGAATTTGTTGGTGAGGACCTCAGACTCAACATTGGGTCCTACATGAAGTTCAGTTAGGAGGCAGAGCTGGATCAAGAGGATGACTACTCGAAGACCGTATGTCTGGCAAGAGGACTCTGTAATATGCCACACAAGAAAGAGAACCCAGTTATGGCTGTCAGACAATTTCAGCTACGACATCAACCTTTTACATCCGGCAATCTAACCCTCCAGACTGCATATGCCCTTAATTATTATGTGTGGGGAACCGGTGAATGAGAGACCCCCATCAAAACACCTTGTAACACCACAGAGGAACGGATTATGGCAACATTTACCGACTTAAACAAGGAGATCGACCAGAAGAGTTGCTGGAGTTTCGAGGCTGTGGATGAAGCCAATGGAGATTTTATTGACTAAATTTATTTCAGCATATATTTGTGGAATTTTGGCAAATCTATTAAAATCAGATGTCAGTGTTATTTTCATTTCTGCTTCGTTTGCACAACAATTTATCCATTGTAACATGTATATATATATATATATATATATATATATATATATATATATATTACATAGATCTAGGATGGTAATATAGAAACAATATAGTACGCATGGGTTGGTAATGACAATGTTTAACACTGACATGATCATAAAATAGATCGTCCGCTTTTGCTCCAAATGGATTTTAAATGCCTTCCAGAAATGACTGTTATTACATTGCGGGCAACAATGGTGACGAATTTAGTATGACAGTCCTTATTTTATTGCGTGAATAAGAATGAAATTTGCTGCTAATGACATTACAGAAAAATCGGTCCAATGACTACTATTTGCTTAAACTCTTTAATTTTTTTTTTCTGTTTGGTCTTTGTAAAAATGATGATGATTATAATGAAGAAGACGAAGAAAAAGATTCATTTCATTTCTACGGCTTATCAGCCATTTCCAGGTTATTTAAAGCCAAAAAGTATTCATAGATTGTAAAACATTCGAAGATAATAATCATTTATTGATACAATTCTTACTAATTAACCCATAGCTGGAGGAGTAGAGGTGGATTTAAATCTTTCCCAAGGTTATATGAGCGGAAGTAAACATAACGAACCCGAATTTAACTCGATCCGGTCTCTCCGATTATGGGGAGTTATCCTTTACCTCACACGTACACAAAAGCATACCGCACTTGATATTTGCAAACGGTTACCCACCTAGATACGGATCAGGATCGAAGTTGCTTAACCTCTATGGTCGCATAAGAAACCGTAATCCAAGAAGAAGAAAAAGAAAGGGTAGTAAAAACTACCTTAATGTGAAATCAAACTAATACTTTTACTATTGCTATTTTATTAGAAAACTGTCCTCGACCCCCTGATCAAAGTCTCGCTGTTTCGGTCTCCTTCGAGTAGACTATTGCATTCGTTTATGTTGGAGAGTCTAGTAAGCTATTGTCCCATCTCTGACCATCAAAGTGTTCTGCAAGCTTGTGTTTTCTTTTCTGGGTAGGTTGGACCGCAAGTTTTACTATCGAATCTGGAATCAATCTTGCCAGATGTGGAAAAAACCATTAGTTCATTTTCACGGCAGTGAAGATTTGTTCAATTAATATAACTTCCAACTGTTCATGGCGAAGTCAAAAGCGTCTTTTGGAATACTTTTTTCAATTCAAAGTACTAAATTATCCAACCCCAGATTTAAACACCGATGAGGATTAAGCTATGAAACGTGTATGTATATATATATATATATATATATATATATATATATATATATATATATATATATATATATATACATACATACATATATATATATATATATATATATATATATATATATAACGTCATCCACAGACAGACTGTTTCGCAGCTCATCAGTGTGACTAGACATCCGGTTGCCTCTAGCTCGGATCGCAACCCGGCTGAATTGGTATCAGCCGGAGATTCTACCACTAAGCCGTCGGCGCACGGCAGGGATACGTATTTATTTTTTAGAAACACGCCCAGTGACTGACAGTGACTCAATTCGCTATACGAAGAGTCTCGCTATATAAGCTATAATAGTCACTGTTTACAAACCCAAACCTACTCCCTAGAGAGCTCAACTGAAATTAATATTTATTTCAGGAGCCAATATATATATATATATATATATAAATATATATATATATATATATATATATATATATATATATATATATATATATATATATATCCCTACAAAATTCCTGGTAGTACTCCGATTGGATGCTACGTTGATTAGCTGCTGGTTTTTCAATGTTATATACTGGAAAGCTAGGAAGAAGAAGAAGAAGCAGAAGAAGAAGAATAAAAAGAAGAAGAAGATGCAGAATAAGAAGAAGAAGAAGAAGAAGAAGAGGCAGAAGAAGAAGAAGAGGAAGAAGCAGAAGAAGAAGAAGTGACCGAAGAAGAAGAAGAGGAAGAAGCAGAAGAAGAAGAAGTGACCGAAGAAGAAGAAGAGGAAGAAGCAGAAGAGGCAGAAGAAGAAGAAGAAGAGGTAGAAGGAGCAGAAGAAGAGGCAGAGTAAGAAGAAGAGAAAGAAGCAGTAGAAGAGAAAGAAGAAGACGAAGAGGCAGAAAAAGCAGAAGAGGCAGAAGAAGAAGAAGAAGTAGAAGAAGCAGAAGAAGAGGCAAAAGAAGAAGAGAAAGAAGCAGAAGAAGATGCAGAAGAAGAGGTAGATGAAGCAGAACAAAGAAGAAGAAGCAGAAGAAGAGGCAGAAGAAGAAAAAGAGGAAAAAACAGAAGAGGCAGAAGAAGAAGAAGAAGAAGAAGAAGAAGAGGCAGAAGAAGAAAAAGAGGAAGAAACAGAAGAGGCAGAAGAAGAAGAAGAAGAAGAAAAAGAAGAAGAAGCAGAAGAAGAGGAAGAAGGAGAAGCAGAAGAAAAAGAAGCGGACGAAGGAGAAGAAGAATAAGCAGAAGAAGAGGTAGAAGTAGAAGAGGTAAAAGAAGCAGAAGAATAGTCAGAAGAAGAAGAAGAAGAAGAGGATGAGGCAGAAGAAGAAGAAGAGGAAGAGGAAGAAGAAGAGGCCGAAGAAGAAGAAGAAGAAGAAGAGGAAGAAGAAAGTGTGATAAAACTAAGTGAAATAAAAGGAATATTTTTACAGTGGCTACTACTACAATTAACTATTGGCATAAATGCGATGCGATAAAGTATTTTAAGCATCAGATTGATTAAGACATGTTCAGACTGTTTTGTCAAACCAGGACAAAGACCCGGATGGGAAGGAAAAGAAGAGAGAAAAAAGAAGGATGTTGCCAACTATTTTTTTTTTATAATTTTCCCTGGGGAATAAAATTTGGAAATACTGATGTCTGAGAAGATTGCGATATATCCGTATCATGTCGGATAGCCTTGATATTTATGCATCGGGCGCCTACAACCATTGCCAGAATAATATATTTCAGTTAAACTCGAAACGGTGGCTACCTTCAACAAATGCAACACGTAACTTGAAGAGAAAAGAATAAGATCGACATAACATCAAAATGTTAACAATTCACTTCAAATAAAAGGTTCTAAAGGAAACAATCATCAGTATTGCAAAGAATGATAACAGCAACTGGAGTTGAAGAAACTGTTTTCTTAAAAACGTTGCTTAAAGAGTTTTTTTTTTAATTTATCCGAAATCAGTTTTGTCTGCTCGGTCAATGAATACCAAATGTTTCCTTGGAGGGTAATGGCTATTACGATCATTGCCATTACTGTAATCATACCATGAATTATACTTTGTTTTTGGCATCTAAGACAAGAGCAGATCACAGTTATGACTGATAGTATGATAGACATTGACGCTGACACACACACACAGAGAGAGAGAGAGAGAGAGAGAATTTATGCTATATCTGGGAGCTGCAAATTTGAATCATATTTCGTCAGATGTATAAAAATAGATGAAACTAGATATGAACGGTGATCTAATAGCAATTGTGCAGGTGAATGAATTTTGACATGAGAGAGAATGAAATTAAATTCTAAATTAATTTGAAATGAAAGCGGAATTTTGAATGACGAGATTAATATTTCTGAAATTTTTGGTCTTGTTTACAATTTAGAGCTGAGAGTAAAATTGATGAGTGAAGTTGAATGAAAAAAACACACTTTGTCAGAACTTGAAAAAACCCCACCTCAAGCAAGGCAAGAAAGCCGCTAAGACGCAGTGGGGTTAGTGAGTGTGAAAGAATTTAAGAAAAAAAAACATTATTAAAGATCGAGAAAAATAAAAGAACTAGAATTAAGAAGACAGTAGACAATGATTGATAACTTGCAAGCAAAAAGACGGAAGTGCGATGTAAGAAAGTGTTAGTATAGAACTTCCGGTGGGAGAGTGGCTGAGACTGACATGCCAGGTCAGGACCAATAACATTGCAGATTCTTCTTTTATCAAGAATATCTAAATACATAGCCTGAACACAAACCATATGTGATAGCGATATTCAATACGGGCACGAAGGGTAGATTTATAAATGTGTAAGATAAAATCTAGCGATAAAACGTATTTATTGTTAATCATTTCACGCCAACAAGCAAGAGTTTGTTAAATGTAAACGAATATGAGAAAAAGAAAACATTATTAGGTAGAGAGAACAACAAAAGAACAAGAATTAAGAATCAAGGACGATAACGATTAACATTGCACTGTTTTTAAAGATCAAAATTTACTGAAAAGCAAGAAGCCAGATGAGAACGTGATAACTAATTTTTAATATAGTTTTTCATTATTTACACTGTTTATATTCAAACTATTGTCATATTTGTTATTTTCGCAACCCTTTTATCCACGAGGGCATTTTTCTGTAGTGGATAACATCCGTTGTTTTGTGAATTTAGTGATATAGTGGCTGTGAGTTCAATCCCTCTGTCAGGCATTGTGTATTTGCACTAAGTGGAAACGGGCGAGAAGTACAAAATAAAAAATAAGAATTAGACGAGATATGCCTAGAAAGGAATCGGAACAGTCTAAATGCGTAGATTAAATGAAGGTTTATGTTCAGAATGACAGTGGTCTACCTGGATCGATATACACCTGATGAAGGCACAACTGTCGAAACGTTGTGATAACAACAACAAAGATGAGGAAAATATTCCGAATATAATTAGTGTCAATAATAATAATACCTCCTCCCAGAAATTAATTCCCTGTATGTTACCAAGATTTTAAACACCTGAGGAAGGCATGAGAACACAACGCCCGAAACGCTGTGATAACATCAAAGGTGCAGACAAAAAATCCGAACATAACTAGTGTAAATAGATGATAACTCCTCATCCCAGATATTAATTCAATGCATGTTATCTAGATCGATATACACTTGTGGAAGGCCGGAGTGCACAACGACCAAAACTTTGCGTTAACAACAACAAAGATGCAGACAAAAAATCCGAGTATATATAGTGTAAATAATCATAACTCCTCATCCCAGAAATTAATTCCCTGTAGGTTACCCAGATCGATGTGCACCTGAAGAAGGCTGGAGAGCAGAACGAGCGGAATTTTGATAACACAACAAAGATGAGGACAATAGACCGAGTATAAATAGTGTAAATAATGGTAACTCCTCATCCCAGAAATTCAGATAAAATTTTAACCATATGTATGTTTGCATTTTCTTGTTTGATATAGCGTTATTTTTTTAAAAGATGTAAATAACAACACCCTTTCTCTATATTTCTGAGCTGATGTATTTAACTATTTACACTATTTACATTGTTCAGACTGTTGTCCTCATCCTCAAGGAGACATGGCCAGGTGGATGATAAAATCGTTGGTGGAAGTAATCCAGTGTTTTCACCCAAAGAATTGTGAGTTCAATATCTGGCCAAAAACGTGGAGACTAAAGGGAAATAACTGAAAATGTGTTATCCAGGAAAGGCATGGCACGTGGAACTAGACCAATCTACTCCAGTGGATTAGATAAAGGGTTCTGTTCGAAATTCCAACGTATATCACTTGAAGAAAACCGGAGCGTACAACGGCCGAAACGTCTTGAAAATTACAATAAAGATGGGACAACTGTCCGAAAATATAAGTAGTATAAATAAATAAACACCCATTTTGAAAAATAGCTAAGCGTGGAAAAGCGCTGTTATAGGGTCAATAAAATAAAAAAATACAGTGTAACCCGGATATAAGAGACCCATATATAAGAGAAACCCTGATATAAGAGAGATTTTCTCTGGTCTCAAATTAGAGCCATACTTAACTAAACAAAATAGACCAAACCAGGATATAAGAAAAACCCGGATATAAGAGACTTTTCCACCAGCCCTGACAACTCTCTTATATCCGGGTTACACTGTAATACTTTTATGCATATTAAAAATAAAAATAAATATAACAATAAATAAAAAAGAATTGAAAAGAATAATTGAGATCACTCCGAAAGTAAGAACATCTGTAAAACTACGCAGAGAATGTTGTCATTTGATCTCTAGGGAAAGACAATAGTTACTATACACATTACTAATTAGATCATACAATAAACAGTTTTATGATAAAATAAAAATTTAAAAAATTTTGGCTAATGAAAGTTAACAGACGGATTGTTATATTGACAGACAATATTTTACATATTTTCCCATTTCAAAATGGCCACCCTTTGTTTTTCTTCTTCTATGTGCCATGTTTTATCAGGGCATAGGCGATTATAGCTTTCCACAATTTTCTGTTTCTCCATTAACTATTGACCCCGACTCTCGTTTCGCCATTCAGAAGCTCGCCAGGTAAGTGACTAGCTCTCTTCTCTTCTCTTGCCTTCAATATTTAAGCTTTCCAAGGTCTCCTTCCTAATTATGCGTCCAAAGAATTTTAGCTGTCTCTTCCTGATTATGATTAGAAGTGTTATTTCTGTTGCCTTTTTTTTTTTTAAGACAGCCTTGTCGCTTACTCGATCCGCCCATGGAATTTTCAGTATCCTTCTGTAGAACAACATTTCTACTGCTTCTAGTATTTTTTACTCATCCTTTGGGAAATTGTTCAATATTCATTGACGGATATCCCATAGAAATCCAGCACTCTTTTCTTTATTTCTTACGAAATTTTTAGATTTTTTTTACGTTTCTCAGAACAATGCTTAACGTTTGGAATGCCTCTTTCGCTAATCCAGTGATATCTCGGTTTCGCATTTTCCATTCTCTGTTAAAATGGTTCTCTATTATTTGAACTTCTTCGCCATTTTGGTGTTTCCAATTAAGTAAATGGCATCTAATATTTTTCCTTTGCTGATTTCCATATTTTCTGTCTTCTTTCATTTTATGATTAATATTTTCTTCTCGCTATCTTATACCCCACCCTCTACAGAAGATCTTGCAGTTTCCTTTCTGAGTCAACCATCAACAACGTGTCATCTGGGTATTGTTAAGATTATGTCCACTAATAATAATCCTGTTAGGGTCTCCACACCACCCAGGATAGTGTCACTGTAAAGGTTGAATAAATCTGGCGAGAAGATACATCCTTCTCACATCTGTTTTTGCATTGCTACTCAATTAATTTTTTATCCGTATTTATTATAAATAAAATATTAACACTGTTGTACACACATAAAGTAAATTGAAAATTCTTTCAAAAAATATTGTGAACTTTGAATTGGAATGAAACTTTTTCATTTTGGATTGGGAAATAGAGTTTTAATTTAGTAAGAGTGTCATTTGATCGCTACAAATTAATAAAGAATTTTAAGATATTTAAAAGTTCATAAACTTTTCTAATTAAGATTTTGAAATTGAAAACAATTCGTCTTCGATTTTTTTTCTTTAGGCTATAATGTCCCTAATATATTTTAGACATAAAAACAATTAAAGGCTTTAATGGATTCAATATTTATTTATATTATTCATAAAATTAAATGATGGTGGGGTTAAAAGATACACACACACACACACACACACACACACACACAAACATATATATATATATATATATATATATATATAGATAGATAGATAGATAGATAGATAGATACACACATACATACATAGAGAGATAGAAAACGATTAACCTTGCATTTACATTTTTGAAGATCAAACTTGACTGGAAAGAAATAAAAAGACAAATATATATATATATATATATATATATATATATATATATATATATATATATAATGGAATCTCCCGTCGGTTTCGACTTATGAGGATCTGACAGCTTATTGATTCAGTCATGAAAGTTTGTGCGATAATCTTAAGTGGCATTTAAGACCCGCTAGTGATTTACAAAGGAGGCCACACATGGAGAAAGTGTGAGGATTGTGAGATGTTATCACTGTTAGATTGGCTGACCTTTTAGATCTTTCTCTCGCTTCTTGAAGATGATTCAGACAAGCAGACTGAAAATTGCTGAGTGCACTAAAACGCGTTGATCTCCATTCTACCCGCTCCAAGTCTAAGCGCTCAAGGGTGTTATGTGGTATATTGACTGCTGACAAGTTGCTTTTCAGCTTGTCTTTGTATATATATATATATATATATATATATATATATTTACAAAGATTTATTAAATAATATGCGTTTAAAAAATAATTTAATTGATTTCTGAAAAAAGCATTATTTAGGAACGAGAACAGTAAAAGAATAGAAATTAAGAAAAGAGTAGATAACGATTAACATTTTATTTATATTTTTGAAGATCAAACTTGACTTTCAACAGCGAAGGTGTTGAAAGTGCGAGAGAATAAACTGTTAGCATAGAACTTACGTTTACACCTAGTTATTTCAATTAGAAAATGATGAGACCTCGCCGCCAATCTAGTATTGCGCTTTAAATAAGTGTTTAGGCACTAGAGGAGGCGCGACGGAGTAATTGTTTGCTGCTCGGATTAAGAAATCAGAGAGCCGAGCTTGAATTCCAGTCGAGTTCATTACATTCAATTACAGCACTTACGTACTAATACCCTTGGGAAACATATAAATCCAAATCCTCACCCCATCTATGGGTAAGATAGACTTGGTTCTATAGCTGTGGATGGCATCCGGTCTAGGAGAAATATGAAGTTACATATTCTCATCCATTAGATCAAATGTTTATGTCTCTGAAATATAGTCGGCTTTATAATATTTTTCTCAGAATTTGAAAATTGAACCATTGACATTGTGTTTCTCTTCTCGATTGAAATGACAAAAGGCTGTCTCTTTAAATGTTTCGTTGTCGAGCAGCTTCAGTGGCCGATTGTGAATTACATCCATTCTTATTATTTTATTCGAGACGCGCCTTGATTCGATTCTGTAACATAAATGATATTCCCGATCGTAAAACAGCCTCGAATTTTCCGGCTTTTTATCATTCATCCCACAATGTTTAACTACGCGTAAATTCCCAAAGGATCCAGTTTATTTCAGCTAAAGTCGAGCATATTTTTCAATTTCATTTTCTATCGCTTTCATGGTTTTTTTTTTTTTTTTTAAATTAGAAAATATTACCGATTTGTTTTTTTTATGACGCAATTATTTCGTTTTCTTTTATGACAAAACTTATTATCATTATTGTCATTGTCATTACTATTATTATTATTATTATTATTATTATTATTATTTATGCCGATGTTATTATTAAATTTTAGTGTTAGTATTAGTAGTAGGTAGAGTAGTATTAATGTTTTGCCTATTCTTAAAATTCGGAACCCGTAGATAGGAAGTCAAGTGACAGCAAGTCTTCATAATCTTTTCAGGCTAATAATATCTTTTGCTTTCTCTTAAAAGCATTTCAGATTCAATCACATCAATAGTTCAACATTCTCCTTATGTTGCTTATATTATTGAGATGAAGTATTATTTTTGAATTATTTCCATCGCTCGGACTATTGCACTCATCGTTATTGTCATATTTAAGATCAAGATCAAGATATGATATATGATATATATGATATGCTATGATGTATATGATACATGATATATTTGATGATAGATGGTATTATATGACCATATTGGCGAACGTATTCATATGATATGATATATATGACATGATATGACCATATTCGAGAACGATGTTTAACGCATGGATATATGATAAGATATGTTATATGATATGATATATGTTATGGTATGATATGACAATATTGGCGAACGATATTAATGTATTTTATACTCAAATATATCAAACCTGAGAGAAGCTGTTATGACGTTGTGATACATTTATAGCAAAGAGCTTTTGCATAAATCATGCACTTCAGTTAGAAAGAGATTTGGAGAATTGGTGAAAGAAACATGATTATTAGTAAATACTAAACTTTGAAGTCGTCAAATAACAAATGTTTTTATATACACAAAACCCTTTCATAAAGTAATAAAAGAAACATGTAATAAAAAAAAAAAAATAAATAAATTAATCTTCATAGACAAGTTAACCTGACTGATTGAAAACATCTTCCGCTTTAAATTTAGACACCTCCACCTTACTCTGACTTAACATCTATGAAAGTAACTCTATGTTGATACATATCATTAGCAGACAACACACCTACCTATTTCAAATACCCACGATGGCTGTCACCATGGGAATTTTAGATTCAGATATAAAACACGTAAATTTCAGAAATAAGTTATTCCAAAAAATTTCGCTTGAAGATGAAACAGAGCTCACTTTAACTCAATTTAATTCTAATAATTATATTGAAGTTTTCGGCTCTTGTTTTTGAAACATGAGACTTCTTATGTAGCGTGTTGGAATCATATTTTTAAATAAATAATTATATTTATGCTGCTACTTTTGTATCGAGCACTATTTTTTTAAAATAATAGGTAAAATACTATAACTAAAATAATAGCTAAAATACTAATAACCTTGGATTACTAACCTAACCCGTTCTTTCCTATTTTCTATATATTTTCACTCACACACACACACACACACACACACACACACACACACACACACACACACACACACATACACACATATATATATATATATATATATATATATATATATATATATATATATATATATGTATGTATGTATGTATGCTTGTATCATTAAATAATTTAAAGGTTTGTCTACTTATTTTTAATAGGATCATCTCATAGTTTCTTAGTATTTTTATTAAAGGCAGAAAGAAAATTGCCATCTTCATGAATATTCATTTTATTCCGAGTACTTTCGACATTAGCACAGTATTGTCATCAGTTTCTTTTACGACAAAAAATACTATACTAAATTCAATATATTTCTACGTCTATCTATCTATCTATCTATCTATCTATCTATCTATCTATATATATATATATATATATATATATATATATATATATAATGTGAATATCTGAAATTAAATCGTTTTTTGTTGAACAATAAACGATTTATCAAAATTCTAACAAGATATGCAAATGGAGATTTTATAACCGATTTCACACAATTTCACAAATGTTTAATATGAACACTACCTATGACGCGACATACGTCAAGACGGTTTGCCCCAAAATCACACTTAGTAAAATTTGCGTAAGCGTTAACGCCCCTGTTTTAGAGTACTAAATACTTCTTGGGTCATCTTCAATGGATGTCAGCCTAATGGAAATCTCGGATTGTCTACCGAGATATTTTGATACCACTGTGATTTGAACTCACCAAAATATCCTTGGTACTGATCTTCGGATTGTTCTTCACGGTACTGAAGTCTTTTGTGTCCCAAAAGGCGATATCCTGTGCTTCCGTTCTTGTCTTTTGAGGTTTTCCCGGTATGAATATTCTTCGATTTGAGAATGCTTTGAACTTTTGGACATAGCACTTGTATCTGCTTGGATATGGTTTTGTCGATTTTCCCGCATTCCTATAATCATTAACCTGATCTGCTCAGAAAATGTCTCTAATATTTACCATGGAAACTTATTTCCTTCTGTCTAGGATGAATAAGATTAGAAATGCTAACGTGTCTTTCACTATAGTTCTCTAATTTCAGATATGTCGTTATTGACCCTCATTCACAGCGTTATATGAAGGACTAAAAGAGATTGGTGCGTCAATTTGATGGAACATAGAACTAAAGCTAATCTGAACTTTGACTTCTTCATCTCGTTGCATTGTGAGAGATTGAGATAAAAAAACACAAAGGCCAGCTTTTGTTTAGTTCTTATTTTCAGCAAAATAAGGGAGTGAAGTCTCCTTTAGTTCTTCATATATCGCTAGAGGTGGAAATTAATAGTGAGTCGCTGCATTATTATCTTGTGCAATTAACTTACAGACTAAATAAAAAAGTCATTTTATTCCTATTTGAACCATTGGCTTCTAAAATATGTACAGAAATCATATAGACCGAGTATAACAGCAATATTGTAACAACAAGAATAGTGTAACACCATTATTTATGTAAAATGTATAATATCTAAAAAAAAAAAAGACTCAACTAATTAAGTTTCTTCTTTCCAGGTTTTCAGATAAGTTGTTCAACCATCTTGATATCATTTGTTGTAAGAATCACTGAAAAACCCTTAGAGTTATTCAGGCGATAAAAAAAAACAGATTAAAATTGTTTTGTGTCAGACCCACTGTCCTCCCAGTTGAGCAATGGTGTAAGGAAAAAATCCCATTCAGACCTTCACTAATGGTACCAACATTTATACTTTGGCTTCCAAATTCAAAGTCCATTCAAGATTAATCAAGAGAACGGTAGATAAGTTTAAAAAAGAGGGAAGAGTAAAGAGGAAACCTTGATCAGGGGTTCACAAGAATCAATTCAAAAAAGAGCTAAAGAGATCTATTAGAAAAGATCCAACACAATTCATAGGAGGTTTGGCACGCAAGAGAAGAGTTTCAGCTATGACAATCCAAAGAGCAATGAAAAAAGACTTGAAAATGAAATCGTACGTGAAAACTGTGAGGCACCATGTTACTCGGGGACGGAACATTAGAAGGTTAGATAGGACGCTCATCACCTTGAATAAGTTGGAATATGGTCCAGGAATAATATATATATATATATATATATATATATATATATATATATATATATATATATATATATATATATATATGATGTTTACTTTGCGCAAGGCCCAAAAGCCACTCGCGATAGGTGGTTACAGAGAAAGCGGTATAGTTTATGGGCATATGTTGGGAAGATAACGGTTGGCCGTAAACATGAACAGGTTGATTGGAATGATCAAAGATGCCTCTTCTTGGGAGTTGGTTCTCCAAAGCTGCGGTCCGTGAGAAGAAGCTACTCGAGTGGAACTTGCATCTCATCCACGGAATATGAAGGGAATGAGAGTGGGCTAGAGCGACATGGTGTTCCTTGTCCAACTGCAAATTATCGACTGAACAACGTTTCGTGTTTACTGGAGCGACATTTGGTGTAGTTTGAACACCATGTGATCTGACACTCTATTATTTTCAGTGTTTCGATCATGTCTCTAATGCCTATTCCTTGCATTCATCCACCCCTCTTGCCTTTCTTGTGAGTGCCAAATTCTCTCAGCCCTTTTTCCTCATTAGGCACCCAAGAAATTGCTTCTTTCTGGGTTTTCATTTTAATTCAGTTTTTTTTTTTAAAACGTTGTCGTTGCTCACATGTTCAGTCATTGTTATTCTCAACATCCTTCTGTAGAACCACATTTCTGCTGTCTCAAGCCTCTTCTTCATCTGTGGAGAGATAGTCTAGCATTCACTGCCATACAGAAGAATAAATATTATGTAACATTACAGCAATCTTTTATTTGTTATTTCTAATAAAAATACCGTGATTCTTAATGGCTTAGATTTTAGAAGTCATTTTTCGCAATTCCAATGTAGCTTCAGATTTCGGTATCGTATACAATGTTCAGAATCTACATCAATTTACCGAAATTCCTAAAATATCCTCAAACAGATATTTTGACAGTTTTATTGACAATAACATACAATTACACTGTTCATTGAATCTCTATTTGAAATAAATGTTTATTCCGTTGCCACAAAAGTAATCCATTACTAACCTAAACTCCGTTGTTTTATACATTCGGAATCCTTAGTTTATTTCTTGTTTCATATATATATATATATATATATATATATATATATATATATATATAGAGAGAGAGAGAGAGAGAGAGAGAGAGGGAGAGAGAGAGAGACACTGATAACGCATTATCTATCTATCTACCCCTCTCTCTCAATCTTTTCATATATATATATATATATATATATATATATATATATATATATATATATATATATATATATGAAGAAATATAGTCTTATGTTGTGCTATATTTATGGGATAAAGTACTCAATATCAGAGATAGAGCGTGTGTAAATATAAAAGTGAACATAGAAGTCAACACTTAGAGGCGACAGTCTGTTTCATGCTATATGCAATCGTCAAGCCTGACGATTGCATATAGCATGAAACAGACTGTCGCCTCTAAGTGTTGACTTCTATGTTCACTTTTATATATATATATATATATATATATATATATATATATATGTGGCACAAGGTAGAATTTAATGTGTGGTATCCGAGCCCGTAGGCTCGGCCAAGACTTTCCCGTAGACCTCGTATAAAACGAGGTCGGGTAGCTGTTTCCCGATATGAGGCTCTTCCATTTGACATATTCTGGGGATCCGAAGGCAGAGAGTTTGACCAGCACAGCTGGAGACGAATCTTCAACTGCAGACCAACATACAGTATTTACTTCTGTATTTATGTGAATGGTGACATCATACTCATTATCGTCCGTAGGTATGCTACAACAGAAACTAAACAGATATGCCCTTCGAGAAAATCTGAACAACTGAAAGTCATTGAAAGACAAATGGACGTTGCTTGATTTCGAAGCTTATCATGGCCGAGCGGCGGGGACAAATATCATCTCATACTTATTGTTTTGCATTTTCTAAACTCAATAAATAAAAAAGAATATTAAATTAAAAAGAAAAAAATAACAATTTCCAACCGAACACGCTGATTGGTGATAAGATAAACGAGTCGGGGGATAGAATGAGAAATTCACAATGGTAAAACTAAACGAAGAACAGTGAGGACAATATATTTAATATAGAATGGTAAATATTCATGACTATTTTGAGTTTAATTTTGTCAAGTAACAGTAGAAAAGAAAAATAATTCGACACTATGCTGGGAAAATAATAAAGGCTACGGCCCGGAAAACGGAATGATTTATAAGGATTTATGGATTTAAACATACGAGGGAGAACGAAATCCTTGGTAATTGGATGCAGCGATGCGAAGATGATTACATATATCCACACACACACACACACACACACACACACACACACACACACACACATATATATATATATATATATATATATATATATATATATATATATGCGCGCGTGCGTGTGAGCATGTGATAGAATCGATAAATATGTTATAAAATGTGTGGAGACGCCTATTCATGGATGTGTGTGGGTTTCATTTTGAGTTTCGGCTTTTATTCATTAAGTTATCGCCACTATTAACCGGAATTACTATCGATTACGCATTATCTCTCTCTCTTTCTCTCTCTCTCTCTCTATATATATATATATATATATATATATATATATATGGTGCGATGAATACATTCTCATGTAAATTATTCAAAAATGAGAATAACATATCTTATTTTAACAAACATATTTACCAAAATTGCACAAAAATATTTTGAAATACTAAAGAATAAATTTATTCAATAAACTCGCCATTGGCTTCAACCATGGCCTACTGCATCTCTTCTGGACGGTCTTCTTCTTTAATTTGGTAATGGTTGCCTTTAATTCTTACCTTCAGTTTATCGTTGGTGTTACAAAGAATTTTTGTTGGTCACTCGCTCAGTTGAGCCCCACATATAATAATCAAGGGGGGTGCAGTCTGGGGAGATGGTCAGATGTAAGGGGGTGATGTGGTTGCAGAAATTATCTGCCGTCATAACCTGATTCTCCTGCTTTTGTGGCATGGTACAAACTCCACTTGGCAGACCTAGGGTCTTCCCACATACACCCTCTTGACCTATGGCAGCACTACATTCTCCTGGCACATGATGCATAATTCTGTGTTGAGTGTGAAGCCATCCCCAACAAATTCGGGAGTTCTTTTCTCATCAGAAAGAACAGAATGTGTTTTTCGAGCTGCCGTACCTTCGACTCATCCAACTCTTTCCGAATCCACTCAGATTGATACCCAAGCACTCTGAAATGTTCGTATTAGAACTTCCGGTGCGAATGCCAAGGAGTACAGTATGCAGTTTCCAGATCAAATGTTTAAGAATTTTGCTTCACTTCTTTTTCCAAACTAATTTAATAACTCATTTGGAGGCAAAGGGACATTTTCTTCTCGAATGGTTTTATTATATATTCAATAATAATAATAATAATAATAATAATAATAATAATAATAATAATAATAATAATAATTAATCCATTACTGAATAAAGTTTCCTTAAAATTATCGCTCACTTGCCCTATTCTACCTTACTAGATAATAGATAACTGACATCCTATTTTTAATCATTTTACAATAAAGACATTAAAATGCAAATGTTAGAGAATCTGACCAAAAATAAAAAGATAGCGAACAAGGAACAAATGCAAAGACAGAAGATAACGATTGACATTACATTTAAAATTTTGATTGCGAAACAAGAAACCGGAACATAGTACCAAGAAACGAAAAGTGCGATGGAAGAAATGGTTAGAATAGAACTTACGGTTACATCTTGTATATTCAATTCTCTTTTTTGCGCGTATTCTTTAGAATGGTCTTGAAATAACACAAAAAGAACCGATTATTTTTTGCTTTATTTTTTTCACTTTAACACGGTTTAGCTATTTGAGCCCTCCGTTCTTGAACAATTTTAACCTTTCTATCTGAGCTCCTGAGTCAAAATTCGCAAATAATTGCTATGCAATATTTCACGATAGATATAAAAATATTTACAATAGTTTACTCTCCGTTCAACCGGTAGCTGGGCATTAAGCTATTTTTCTTTACCACCGGTTAAAACGGTTGTCAGGGCTCAAAGGGTTAAGCATCTATCCTTGTGGGATCAGCTAATCTATTGCAAGTGGAAAGTAAACGAGTAAGTATCATTAGTCAATTATAATTTACAAAATGCCGAAACTCTATGTAACATGATTAAGTAACGATTTAGCGAAGTAAATAGAATTAATTTCTGTATAGTGATCCCAGACTCTCCGATGTGGGCTTAGACCTAGGCGGCCTCTGGCAGCGGTAACCGCTTCATCAGACGGCGCACGTTAGCAGCCGTTAGCATGTAGAAGGCCTCTAAATGGCCAATAAACTTGGAAATCATTTTCTTACAAATGATAAGAATAGTGAACGAGCTGTGCAGTTCGAACGTGATTTGAAAATGATTATGGCACGTTATGAAGAATCATATAAAGAAAAAATAAAAACAAAATCACAGCGTCTGATAATCGAATTCGTATTCAAAACGAATGAAACAAAAGAAAAACAAAATATTAATTTTATTCAAGATACACATGAAGATTAAATATTTCCAGGGACGAGAGTGATTTTGAGCCGCAGAAAAACATCAGAAACCAGGCACGTTAGCTCTTTAGTAATGACAATGAATGGCTGAATGATTGTGGCATATATATATATATAATATATATATATATATATATATATATATATATATATGAAGAAAAATATACGGAAAAAACAAACAAAAATCCTTATATGCAATTATGCTGTTTTAATGTTAATATAATGTCAACGTCGGACGTTTCGGTCTAATAAACCATCTTCAGGACATATTCATAAAATATAATTAACATTATCAATTCAACATGACAAAGACGATGGACATAAGAATAAGACTGGTATTTATTTAAACAAAAAGTACAAATTGTGGCACAAAGCTAATAAAGGGGAGGGGTAGAGGCTGGTCAACACTAACTATCTTATACTTAGCTAATCAGATTCGCGACCCATTCGTACATTACATTTTACACATTCACCAAAAGAACTCGTCCATCACCAAACAATCCTTCAACCACCATAATACCACGTGCTCTCAAGGGAGACCTACCAATAAGAACAAGACTCATCCAAACAGATAAATGAAAGTTTTATATGATCAGCGTTCCGTTTAAACATGGTCACGTTGTCGTCAAGTGGGCGACGCTGTGAAAATGTATTCCTAAAATTTGAGTATTTTGAATGAAAAATGAAAAATGAAAAGAATTCTATTTTAGGTCACCTATTTAATAAATTGGACGCCATGACCTAAGGGGTTAAATTGTTTGAGCATTCTAGCTTAGTAGGAGTTGATAGTTAAATAAAGCAAACAAGGCATAAAACAAGCTTAGTATTTAATTCATAATTTGGCGAAAGGTCTTGGCCTAAATAGTGATAGAATCTTGAAGAGATTTATTGTTGTCAAATGTTAAACCTTCATTATCTATCTATCTATCTATCTCTTCTCATATCTATTTATCTATCTATCTAGATCTATCTATCTGTTCATATCTATCTATCTATCTATCTATCTATCTATCTATAGACAGACTGTTTCTCTGTATCACAGCTCATCAGCTAGATTTGTATCAGTCGGAGATTCTAATGGCAAGTTCACAGAGAACTCAATCGCTAGGAGAGTTTTGTATTATCAGCAGTAATAGTGACTGTTTACAAATTCCTTGCTACTGTTTGCTTAACCGATTACATTATTTAATTTTAATTTTATTATAATTATTTAATTTTATTATTATTCTAGAGAGCTAATATCGTCATCCACAGACAGACTGTTTCGCAGCACATCAGTGTGGCTAGACATCCGATCGCTTCAGGCCGGGACCGAAACCCGACCGATTTGGTATCAGTCGGATATTCTAATACCTAGTCTGTCTGTCTGTCTATCTATCTATCTATCTTGTCGGGTGGGTTTCAACATGATCTCCCTATTTTCTAACCTTTATAACCGAATGATAAATGGCAAAAATGCTTCTTTGTAATAACATCAAAGAAAAACATAAGCTGTTACTATGTACGATAGATTATGAAAAATAAATCCTATTAGAGAAAACAATAAAATAATGGGAATGCTGAAGACAGAGGATTACGATTCATATTGCATTTAATTTTTTAAACGCCAAACGTCAAGTAAGTAAGAAACCGAAAAAGAGTAAGAAGTACGATAGAATAAACTCTTGGTATAGAATTTAAAGTAAATGGTAGCTGGTATTTCGAATGTAAACTGATGAGAACTTATTGCTAATCTAGTACTGCTCTTAAATTTATAAAGTCTAGGTACCGTAGAGAAAAGTTCATCAGAACAATTACCATGAAAGTATTTATCAAAAATGCATGGGGAATCTACATTACAGCGATAGAGATGTCGCTGACGATGCCTGATTAGGACCAATAACTTTGTTGTTTTTTTTTTTTTATCAAGAATCTTGAGAGAAATATCAGAAGCATCAAGTCCGCTGTAGCAACGATATTGAATGCAAAAACTAATTTCAAATGTGTTTGTTAGATTCGAGCGAAACAAATGCTGTTAAAAACTGGTAAATCAGACTTAATTTTTGTTTGTTTGTTGATTCTTTTTATTTAGCGCCATATCAACAGCTATGGAGTAATGGAGAAATTTAAATATTTTCTAGGCAATTTTATTTTATTTTTGGAAATAATAATGATTTAGTGATACGAATTAACCTATAGTTCGGGGAGACGAGGTGGATTAATACCTTTTTTAATGGTATTTGCTCTCTGATGAAAGATTCCAAGCCATTGGTATTCTAAAGCGATCAACCATCAAAGGAACTGATCTGACACGACGTTGCTTATCTTCAGTAATCATACGTGAACCGGTGTTTCAACGTGATATGGCCGTAATCCAAGCATCTGTTTTTTTCTACTGACAGAAACTAAAGAATTGCAATTAAACAGTCACATGAATGTTGTCATAACCTTCTTCATAAATATATCATTCAAATCTCTAGCACCTAATAGATTTAAATTATGTTAGATATACTGGCGATATAAAATGTCATTAAAAACTTTCAAATCAGACTCGAATCTTCTGTTTTCTACTGATATAAATTAAAGGGTTAGCTTTACTTCACTGAACGAAAGCATTCACATGAATATCTTCATAACTCCATAAGCCTATCATTCATATCCGTGAAAATGAATCGGTTAAATAAATTTGTTACATTTTGGTGAGAAAAAAATACTGTTAAAACGGACTTGAATCTTTTGTTTTCTTCTGGTAGAAATAAAAGGTTTCTCTTTACTTTATTGAACCAAAGCAGTCACATGAATATGTTTATAACTATCTTCATAAAACTATCATTCAAATCCGTGCCATCTACTCGGGTTAAAATGAGATACAATTGGGAAATGGTCCAAAAAACACTTCAATTTCCGAAGCGGCAAAAAAAGTGACGACCAACAACTTGCAACGTTTTTACTTACCACTTCAGCCAAACAACATCACATACATACATTTATTAGGATTGGTCTTTCTTAATAACTAAATCTTATACTTCTGTCTAGATTGAAAGCCAAAAAGTGCCAGCAACTTGGAATTGGACCAATTTCCAAACTACAATAGATTTATAAGTCTTTGACACTTTCTGTCTTCAGAGTTCATAACCTAAAATTTTCGTTAATATGAAAACAAAGTAATTGTTTGGTTTTCTATGATTTTGGGACGCTTTGTTATTCTTATCGACTACTTCCTTCTCATAAATTCTTACACTTGTTTTTAAATGTTTAAGTTTATTATTATTATTATTATTATTTTTTATTTTCTTTGATTTCTGGCGTCCCGACCAGGGACCTAAGGTTAGAAATGGCAGCATGACACTTTCCACTGACAAAAAAAAAAAAAAAAAAAATTACATAGATAAAGCCCTTCGTAAAGTGTTGGCTGTACTTGTCAGAACAATTTTTTGTATCTGCTTAAGGCATGGACTTCCAGGAATCCCTTCAATTAGTCTACTGCAATCTTTTCCAACCAGTCCTAGGGCTCCAACTACAACAGGGATTGTTGATGTTCCCATATGCCACATTTTCGAGATTTCTATTTCAAGGTCCTTGTATTTTGACAGCTTTTTGAATATCTTCAAAGAAACATTGCAGTCAGCAGGGACTGCCATATCAATATGGAGGCACTTTTTTTGTTTGTGGTCTTTAATAACAATATATGGTCGGTTGGCCTTGATTGTTCTGTCAGTGTGAATTGTGTAATCCCATAGAATTGTAACAGGTCCTATCTCCGTAACCGGGTCTGGGTGGTGTTTATACCAGTTTCTTTCAGTTTCCTTCCCGTAGAAGTTGCAGATTTTCCAGTGCAGATATTGGCCCACCCTGTCATGTCGGGTTTTATATTCAGTGGGTGCCAACATCGTGCAACCTGATACAAGATGATCAATCGTTTCTGGATATTTATCACAGAATCTGCATTTTGGGCTGACACAATATTTTAGTATATGTGCTTGATAATTCCTAGTTAGCAAGCATTGGTCCTGCACAGCAAGAATAAAACCTTCAGTTTCCGCTTTCAACCCTGCACTGCGTAGCCACTGATGGGTACGGGTTTTGTCTACATCAGCTTGTTTGGTACGGGCAGAGTATTGGCCATGATGTGGTTTATCTTGCCATCGCTTCTGTATCTGGTCGGTTGCATTCGTCTTTGCTCTCTTTTTTATGTATTTTGCAGATTCAGCCGGTGTATTGTGCTGTAGTTGCATCTCTACGCCCATTTGAAACTCATTATTATTATTATTATTTTTATTATTATTATAATCGATTTCTGATATGGTCAGTCAACCTACCAAGTCTGCGGGAAGACCTAAGGCAGGTAGATATGTATTGCTATGGCTACATTTCCTGATTTGTTTCTCTAACTCCCATAACATTATCAGCGTCACATGGACAAAGTTCTTAGTCTGTGGGCTGTACTTATCAAGACAATTTTTTTTTATTTCGCTTAAGCAGGAATTTCCATTGAAATGTTTACAATGTCTTCTTGTCTTTCTTTTTTTATCATTCCTAGTGCACCTACTATGACTGGTACTATTCTTGCTTTCAATTTGCACATTTTTGTCTATTTTGATTTACAAATCTTTATACTTCGGTTATTATTATTATTATTAATATTATTATTATTATTATTACTACTACTACTACTACTACTACTGCTACTACTACTTTTCTGTCGAAAGATTCTGGTAGTGATCGCGTTTCATAAAGTAATAAACAATCGGTATTAATGTCTCTACATTTTCTCCAATTTTAGAACGGCAATGTTTTCTTCATTTTAAACTTTTTTATCACCACTGTTCACCAACTATAAGGCTCCAGACTGATGCAAGGTAGAGTATTAGTGAATAGTGTTTTTCTACGCGTAGCTTAAATGCGGCATAAGGCCAAAATTATGGGGCACCCAGTGTGAATCGAATTCAGAAATCAGTCACAACTGATCTAGCTTGACTAGGTCGAGGTGTCCAAAAAGGATTGTCTAAGAGTAGCTTAGATGTGGTAGAAGGCCTAAAGTGTTGGGTAACTAGTGGGGATCGAACTCACTCGTAATTGATCTAGCGAGACAAGATTCCAAATCATTACACCAGATCGAAGTGCCTTAATGATTTTCTAAGAGGTAACTGAGATGTGTCACAAAACCGAAAGTAAGGGGCACCCAGTGAGGATCAATCTCACTACTCAGTCGTAATTAATCTAGCTAGACAAACCTAACCATTGCACCACGTCGAAGGTGATGGATTCATTTGTTTTCTATTGCTTATCAACCGCTGGCAGGTTATTTAAAGCCAGAAAATATTTTTTCAGCTTGTAAGAATTTTTTGGCGGAGGTTATAATAATGATTTAGTAATATAAGTTTTACTAATTAACCCATAGCTGAGGGAGAAGAGGTGAATTCATACCTTTCCCAAAGGTATTTGCTCGTAAGTGAATATAACCGACCCAACTGGAATTGGAACTCTGTTCAAATTAAAAATTCCGAAGGATTATCCACACATTCTAGCGTACAGTGCCTGGTATTCGAAAGCGGTCAATCATCTCGGTACTGACCAGATTCGACGTTGCTTAACTTTGGTGATCGTACAGGAACCGGTGTTTCAACGTGATATGTCCGTAAACATGAATGAGGTGAATGATTTGACTATAAGTATGGCAAGAAAATGAGTAAATCAAGAAGGTCACCTCAAGGCAGTGTAGTGGTAAACAAGCTTGTATAGTTACGACTGAGTCGCGAGTTCGATCCTCACTGGTTGCTCCTTACTTTCGGCCTATACTCAAAATCAGGAAGAGACCGCTAAGATTCCTTCGATACATAATGAGAAAGAAGGGCTTGGAAAACTTAAACCTCACAAGGCATACTGAGAGATTAGGGTAGACAGTTAGTCACCTACCTGACAAGCAGGTTTGAATAGTTGATGAAACGGACAGCGGGAGAACATTTCTAAATGCAACCAGGCACAGGATGTTTGAAGAGCCATGGTCAGCCATTTCCTGAAGTGAGGCGATACATAGCAGAAAAAGTAGAAATAGATTATGAGTAGAGGTCTGTTGAATTCTATGAAAAACGTAGTCATTTTATTTAGTGTTCCACTGATAATAGCCACAAAGTTTCTTTTCCAATTTACGCAGCTAACACGATGAGTTTAGTATTTATCTATTTTCTCATATTATTTGAGTTTCATATTTTGAATCATTGGCATGTCTACATCCAATATTTGCCAAAAGATGACTTTTGTCCAAGAGCCAGCTGATAACAGCTCGTATATATTTCAGTTTAACGCACTAAACATTTTCAAACGCCATTCCTGTTATTAACTGATATTATAGCGCATAGTCGAAGAGATGCCACTTTCACAATTTTCATTGAATAACCATTTCTACCTTTTGCCGATTTTGCTTAAAGTTGTTTATAATCTTTGGCACGATTTGCCCTCTCTCTGTACAAGCTCATTTTAATCAAGACTTAGGTAGAAATCATCTTTTGCCGAGTTCTCTCTCTCTCCATATATATATATATATATATATATATATATATATATATATATATATATATATATATATATATATATATATATATATATGTTTACCTAAGACACAAAGGATTACCGTGAGTGAAAGAATATAAGAAAAGGAAAACATTATTTAGAACACTAATTAAGAGGACACTCGACATTTATTTATCTTTTTCTGACTGTTCTATCTCTGTTCATATCTATCTAATACCTATCTATCTCTGTTCATATCTGTCTCTGAGTGTTCATATCTATCTATCTATCAGAGTCTGTCTATATTTCTGAGATGAGGTATTATGTACAGTATTTACATTATTCGGACTATAGTCCTCATTTTGTCGCAACGTTTCGGCCGTTAAACGCTCCGGCCTTCTTCAGGTGGTTGGAATTTCGAACTGAACCCTTTATTTCGATGTTTGATGGATGTCAATGATCTCCTGCTAAAGAAGTTCTCTACTGCCTTGACCGGGTATTGAACTCACACTCTTTGGGTCTGTTACTGGATCTAACCAACGCCTTTATCCACTGTGCCTTGTGTCCTTGAGGACATCTGGGTATGAATTTCTGGGTATTATAAACCTAATGTTTTCAGCAATCATTTTTTACCAGTGCTCATATTGCAATTTTGCTGTTATCATTACATGTTTTTACCAGAGCTCATATTGCAACTTTGTTATCATTGCTTTTCTCTGGCACTCCTTATTACTGGTTCCCATACTGCATTCATTTCTATGCTTGGTCGGCTCAGGAGATTTTTGTGGCTTAGCATATGTGCTGATTCCTTAAGTATACGAATTTTCCACTGGTGTTCCCTGTCTATGATCTCAACATGAACCCACAGGGGACGGTGATCTCCCTTCTCTCTCCATATGTTGTCAGCCACGCCTGATTTTTCTACTTCCGCTCGCGTTACAGCTTTCTGGTTTTCTTGAAGCCTTACCTTGAGGGAGCGGCCTGTCACTATTTTTCGCAGCTGCACGGGATGCTGCCGCAGCTGCTCTATCTATCTATCTATCTATCTATCTATCTATCTATCTATCTATCTATGTTCATATATGCCTGTTTTTCTATCTATCTCTGTTCACAACTCTCTGTTTTCCTATCTATCTATCTATCTATCTATCTATCTATCTATCTATCTATCTATCATAAGAACATTTACCGTGAAAGTATTTATAGAAAAGGCTCAGGGATTACATTACGGCGGGAGGAAAGTGGCTGATGGCGAGATGAAAGGTCAGGACCAATAACATTACAAATTATTCTTTGGCTTTCATCAATGATTTCTAAATATATAGTTTGAGCATCAGACCATATGTTGCAGCAATATTCTAAACGTGGAAGAATGGTAGACTTCTAGATATGAAAGCTCTATTCTGACAAGAATAATTGTGTAGCACACGACAGTGAATTCACATTCCTAGCATCAGACCTAACAATTGATTCGATATAATCTTTCCTTTTCATATCAGTGGAAAACGTTAGCCTTAAAAGCCGCCACGAGTCACTCTCCTGGAGGCTAGCATCAGCCATGCTGATGGAATGCAGAAAGGGGTCTATCAGACGTTTAATAGAGAGAAGTTTCGAGTTGGATATATTAAAAAAGCAATGTCATACCACAGTTAACAATAGGATGTAGGTCATTTTCAAGATCGGTTGCCAATTTGGCCTTATCGAATCTCCCTGACTTACTATGAATAAAATAATAAATGGCTCAGTCAGCACCATATATACTAAATTACGAACTGTTGCCACCAGGAAAGTCTTTGATTAAAAGTAGGAACAGTATATGTCCAAGAAGACAGCTGTTTAGCCCGCCGTCCTTACTGTAAACAGACCTCGAAGATTTGCTGTTTCATTTCGGGATTCGATAAGAAAGACTGAACCAGTTAAAATATTCTCCTTATTTGTTTTATACATATTAACGTTAAATTATTTTATTTAATCTCTTTGGAAAAATTATTTTATCTTAATTCAACCTCGGGGTTAATAGCTCTCCATGATTTCCTTTATTGTTTAATATTAGGTTGGTGCAAAAATAATGACGTAATAATGTCGTTTTTTGACGTTAAAAATACGTCAAAAAACGACATTATTACGTCATTATTTTTGCACCAACCTAATATTTGTATAATATGCATAATCATGGTCCTATTGGAAAAGACCGAGAATAGATTGTAGGTTAATCTGCATTTTAATCCGTATTAGGAATGGGTGAAAAAACGGATTCATAACGGTGTTAGTATTTTACTGTCTAAGCTGGAATTTGAACTCGGCTCGGTACTTCCTTTTCTGCGCTGTTTACAATTACTCCATCTCTTTTTCCGTTACTATTCTTCAGGATATGGAAACCCGCCATTTTTTTTTTTACGCTAAGTAAAAATTTCTTTTTCCTTGTAATCAAAACTGAAGTCAGTTATTCTATATTTCTCTGTTTCTCTTCCCCTTTCCAAACCCTCTTTTCTCATCATTTGCTTTTGATATTTCATCTCTCGCTTTTTGGTTGCAATTGTAAGTCTGCATGTAGTTCTTATTTTCTAAGATGTTATGTTAAATAAAATGGGCAAGTTCTATCTATGAAGTTTTATTAAATGCTTTCAATAATCCGAATATGTTTTATTTTACCGGTAAATTTGCCGAAATTCACATATTAACTTTTATTTTATATTATTTTCCCGAATGGATATTCAAAGTTAATATTCATTTTGGTAAATTTACCGATAACACAACTTTTTCGTAAATTTGAAAAAATTAATTAAAAAAAGTGGAGGCAGAATATGCCCTTATTATTTAACAAAACATGTTTAAGAGAATTCTTTCTGCTGAAATACACCTAATTTATATATATATATATATATATATATATATATATATATATATATATATATATATATATATATATATAGTCATCTACAGACAGACTATGTCTGACAGCTCATCAGTGTGGCCAGATGTGCGGTTTTCTCCAGCTAGGATGAAAAAAAATATTAAAATAGACGGACCTAAAGCTATATAATAAAAAAATAAAATGATTTTTATTTTAATTTGGGATTTATGTTTTATATTTAAAATAAACTGGTATTAAAAGTTTTGTTTTATATTATATTTATGATAAACGGTGTTTAATTGTATTTTTAAAAATTTTGCCTTAAAATAAACGAACCTAAGAAAATGTATATGCTCGACATACTTTAACTGTAGAAATATATATATATATATATATATATATATATATATATATATATATATATATATATATATATATATATATATATATTTCTACTGTTAAAGAAAATGTATATGCTTGACATACTTTAACAGTAGAAATATATATATATATATATAAATTTCTACTGTTAAAGAAAATGTATATGCTCGACATACTTTAACAGTAGAAATATATATATATATATATATATATATATATATATATTTCTACTGTTAAAGAAAATGTATATGCTCGACATACTTTAACAGTAGAAATATGTATATATATATATATATATATATATATATACATATATACTGTTAAAGAAAATGTATATGCTCGACATACTTTATCAGTAGAAATATATATATATATATATATATATATATATATATATATATATATATATATATATATATATATATATATATATATATATATATATATATATATATATATATATATATATATATAATCTGAGTTAGAAAAGAAATTAGATGTTATGATTATTAATTGAGTGGGGAGGGTGGAAAATCAAGCTATGAATGGACAATGTACGAATGGGCCAGTTTTAGCAAATGCTAGCATTTATATGTAAGAAACAAAAGAGCTTATGGCCGAACGGTGTCGCGTTGACATTATGATGAGAAACCTTATAGCTGGGGTATGTACATTTTCAGTGTGCCATTACGTCCGTCTGTCGTGGTGAGAATAAATGCCTTTGAGAGTAAGACTTGTCGGAAATTTGTTTTCAAATCGACACAGCAATCATTAAAGGAATTAAAAGGGAATGTTTTCGACACGTGACCAAATACATGTACATAATCGATTTTCTGGCACGTTTTATTCCAATTCTGTATTTTATATTTTTTTTTATCATGTTTTCAACGAAGCAAGGCAATAAAGACACTAAGACGGACGTTTTTTTGAGTATTAGAGAATATGAGAAAAATATATTATTAAAAAGAGAAGACAATAAAATTACAATAATTAAAGAAATAGAAGATAACGATTGATATTGCATTTAAATTTTTTAAACATCCAGTTTGACTGGGAAGCAAGAAACCCGAAGAGAGTTCCACAATCGAGAAGTGCGAGAGAAGAAGGTGTTAACATAGAACTTACGGTTACATGGAGCGATATCAAGTGTAAAATGATGAGACTTTTCTAGTGCTGCACTTAAATTTTTTAAAAAATCTAGTTACCATAGAAGAAAGTCCATCAGAACATTTAATATGGAAGTATTTATAGAAAAGACACAGGGAAACTACGTTATGGCGGTGAAGCTGAGATGCCAGTTTAAGAACTTTAATATTGCGGATTCTTCTTTGCATTTTCATCAAGATTTTTTAAGTAGATGACATGAGCACCAGAGCAGATGTGGCATCATATTCAAACCAAAGATGAATGGTAGAATTGAAAACATGTTAGATAGAGTTAGTCCGACACAGGGAACCAACTCTCTTAGTTGCAGACTTAGAAATTCATACAATACACTCTTTCCACTTCATCTCAGTGGAAAACATTAGTTTACTGGAGGTTAGCATCAGCCGTGCTGAGTTAATTGTTAGACATTCAGTACTCTTTTCTTTGTTTATAACGAAATATTCCAGTTTCATAAATTTTGTTTACGGAACCAAGAAGCCAATAGAGAGTCCCAGAAGCGAGTAGTGAGATTGAAGAAACGGTTAGCATAGAAATTACCGTTACATTGAGCCATTTTAACTGTAAAATGGGACCTTGCTTCCAGTCTAGTACTGCGCTTAATTTCATAAAGCATTATCCGTTTTACCCGACGAGCAGAAGTCACGTAATAAATAATAAAAAAAGTCAAGTCTGAACCAATCATTATGCGTCTCTCGTTTCCAGAACTGTCACCTGTACCCACAAGGCAAATTAATTTGGCAATCATGTGAAATTCAAATGTACTCCTAATTTTTTTGAAATTATAAACATTAAATTTAATTCATTTAATTCTTGGGTATATAAACTAGCCAACTTAATTTAGTTCTGTTCATTTTATTTCGTTTAAAAAAATTTAAATTTAAATGTTTTCGGTCGAAATGCGTTACCATTTTTTTTTCACAATTTGTCATTAATTTTCGTAGGTGATTTTCGCCCATAGATAATCATCCACAGACAGAAACTATCACAGCTCATAAGTTTGGCTAGACATCCGATTGCTTCAATCCGGAATCGAAACACGATATATTTATATATGGAGGAAACATGCATGACTAAATGATAAAAGTTTTCGTTTGACGCGTTTCATCCCTTCTTCTGATTCAGTTTGATTACGTTGATGCGACACACGCATGCGCACGAACACGAAATGCTAAAAATTTTAAATTTAGAACATCTTTGTTTTATTTTATGTGCTTTGGGTATATAATCTAGTCAATTACATTCTAATTCTTTTCTATTTTCGTTTCCATCATCTTTTTCTTTTTATTAAATAACCACGTTGTGATAACAAGTTCTTACAAGAATTGTGAAAAGTTGAAAGATCTTCAACGTAAACAAACCCTAGTCCGATAAGGTCTTGAAGGACGAAATACGTCACACGAAATCTTTTTACACGTTGTCACATATATTTCCCTGCAAAAATGTTTTGATATGTAAAATTTATATGTCGATTAGGAATTCAGACGAAAAGCGATGTTTGCGTTGATGAAACTTTCAGCTATTGGTAGCACTCCCCACAAAATGCCGGAATCTATTATGAAAATGTTAATACCTATCGTCGGAACATTCGACATATAACTTTCTAAAACGAGGACAACATGGCCAAAATATTAAGGGGGGGTGAATATGTCTGACAAATTCACGACTTGTTCAGATATTAAAGCACTTTCTGTCAATATACGTGTTAACAAATACTTACTTTTTTTTTTATAAAAGCATCTAACACAATAAAAAATAAACCTCTATCGATAGCTAAAGTAATAATAAAAATATGCAATATTCTCATCAATCAATGCTATTTTACCTTATCCAATAATTATAAGAAAAGAAAAGATTTTAGTAGGATCGCCTCTAAGTAGAGTGATGGCATATATTTTCTTAGAATTGCTCGAATCTAGTCCTTTCCCAAATATTTTGCCTGAACAATATTTCTGTTATATTTTGATGTCTCTCTTTTAATATATCCTTTTAAAAATCTAACCTTGTAGATAAACTAAATAAAGTCGAATAGACGATAGAATGTACTAATTAAATGTAAACAAACAATACTTTAACATTCCTACACATCATATCTTTTGCAAATCAACCAATAAAATGATTACATAAATTTCTATTCTCACCATAGTAGCAACATAAAATCTAGAATAATTATCGGATTCTACTTAATAGAAATTCAAAATTTGTAGTCGTCAAATCTTAGAAATCATGCGCTT
>OZ010613.1:11651787-11701787 GCA_963932145.1 Acanthosepion lycidas | reverse complement strand
ATGATTAACCTTATGAAAAAAGCTAAAATAATTGTTTTTGTAACAAGATTCCTAGATGACAAAAGTTTGCAACGCCATCTCTAAAAACTCAAACTTTAGACCTTTTTCGTAAGGTTGCCAAATAACGTAGACAGTTGAATTCAGAATTGACAATTTACTCGATCATACATTCATCTGTTATCTTTCACCCAAAGAAATTAAAAACAATCTTATTTGGTGCCAACTTAGTATACAGACCATCCAAAATGTTACACCCGGAGAAAGATTTTGTTTTAACATTTATAATGTATGGTACTGTGATATTTGAAGCAATTCAGAGTCCCTCCCCCAGGGGTCACTACAATAAGTATTTACCTAATATGCAAAATGTTTTTATAATATTTACCTAATATGCTAAAAGTTTTCAATATTAGTGGGTATTTTCAAGTTTTTTCCTAAATTTAAATTCTTATTGTTTGCGTATTGTTTTCAGTGGCAGAGAATCAGAATTGAAAGCTTTAGTACAAACGGCGCTTCCTTTTCAGCTCCATCTAAATGAAATAAAAAAATGTACTTCTTGTCTCAGTCAAATTGTAGGCTGTCAAAATTCATCTTTTAGTAAATTTGATTTAAAGGATGAAACGCGTCACACGAAAACATTTCCAATTTGTCATTGATTTCCTTTATATATATATATATATATATATATATATATATATATATATATATATATATATATATATGTATGTATATTAATAAAAAGAAAGAACAGTAAGATATATAATCCGGTGTTCTTATAGATATTTTTATTTTTACAAAATAGTGCTCAATGTAAATTTACAGAGCATTAATATTATAAGTTAATAGACTTAAAATATGGTTTTTCGCTACACAGTTCCAACCATGTTTCAAAAATGGAAGCTAAAAGTTCCGAATTTAATTTTGTACTTAAATTAAAGACATTAAAATATAGACATATTGAACACCCAGACAACCCTAGTCTAGCAAAATAGATTTATCTGTAACTTTGGAAACATGAATTTTGATTTAGCTGTGTATTTAAAACCCAGTAATTTTAAAAGTTACTCTAAAATTCGCTTGAGGATGAAATGGAACTAATGTCTTTAATTTAATTACAAAATTAAATTCGGGGTTTTTAGCTTCCATTTTTGAAACATGTTTGGAACTGTGTAGCGAAAAACCATATTTTAAGTCTATTAACTTACATATATATATATATATATATATATATATATATATATATATATATATATATAGGGTGTTCCAAAAATCTGGAAATACATGCAAAAATGCATATTTTTAAGAAATGAAATTTTTAACAACACATTAATGAAAATAACATATTCACTATGATTTCCACCATTTGTAATGCAAACGTTGATGCACTTTGCAACATTCATGTTAACCTGATGCAATAATGTCACATTGTGTCAATTGTAGCCCATTCCCACTTAATGTGTTTAATCAGGCGTGTTGCATCTATGATTTTCATTCAGTACACTTTCTTTAGCATACCCCAGAAAAAAAAACGAAAACAAAATACTCAAATCTTTCTTCTTTTAGGAAAACTATGATTAATCAGTGGAGGTAAAAGAAATATAATTAATGGGATTTCCTTTGTGTCCAGACTTTAAGTTTATCCAAAAAGAAAGAGAAAATTTCGAAAATTAAAAGAAAGAAAAAAAAAAACGAATTCTATGAGGCGGAAACACATTCAACACATTACTAGATGGGAGAATTTTAAAAGTTATTAAAATAAATTAACATTTTTTCACTCTTGTTTAAATGCTACTTTTTGATAATATTTTTTCAGATTTAGATAAATTAAAATTATTATAATTTGTAAAATGGCCACACTTGTGTACTGCAATTTTCGAAAGTGTTACCTTAAATAATGTGTTTCTGTCTCTTAGCATTTATTTTTTTATTAAATATCTAATATCCGCTCTTTCTTTTTGAATAGCCATATATATATATATATATATATGTTTGTCTATATTTATATATATGCATATATATGCATATATATATATATATATATATATATATATATATATATATATATATATATATATAAAGAAGAAGAGGATTCATACCTTTCCCAAGTAAGTGAATGTAATGGATTCGACTGGAATTCGAACTCGGCTCTCCGACTCCTCAATCCAAACCGATATCCATTACTCCACCGTGCCTCAAGTTATGGGTAAAATAGCAGGACAGACTGGGTTCTATAGCCTTTGATGGCAACTGGTCTAAGAGAAGGACAACTCTGAATTCAAAACCTGCAGAGGGTCGCTTGGGAACCTTGTGGAATTCGGTGCACCAGGTCTCTGTATTCGTCCCTCCAAAAAGTGTGGATGGTCCTGCACGAGGCCTTCACCACTATAATCAAAAATCATGTGCTGTTGTCGGACTGTCGGTTTCCTGGGGACTGATCTACTTGACCCTGATACGTCGTATTCGACGGAAGAATCGAGCGATATATATATATATATATATATATATATATATATATATATATATATATATATATATATATATATATATATATATATATATATATATATATATATATAGAGAGAGAGAGAGAGAGAGAGAGTGTATCTGTGTTTCTGTATATGTATTCGAAACGTCTATTGGGTAAGTCAATGATGATAAAATTTCAGTGATGATAAAATTCCACTTAGACACAAGTTATGTCTCAACAAAACTTCCGTCTGATAATGGTTGTATCATAGCACAACAATAATAAAACCCTTTACCCGGAGACTTTAAAGAATGTTCTTGTATATAGGTAAAGTATGTATGCATTTTTCTTTCCTGAAAACATACTGCCGATAAAATTACGGATGATAAAACTAATGAAGATAAAAACAAATTCGTTAAAAAATGGATTTCGTTATATTGAGATGAGGTTAAGATATAAAAACATCTACTTACTTAATAGTGTGGATATCAAAATAAAATTTTAAGCTGAGCATCCCTGTATTCTTAACGTTTCAATGTAACCGGAGTATGATCTATTTCTTCCCTTTCCACGAGTTATAAAAATCATTTTCGGTCTTCGAAAAGTTTATTCACTACGTTTTGAGGGCAATTTTTCACGTTAGAATCATTATCATGTACCTTTATAAGTCTGCCATTCGTTCGTCCATTAAATATTTACTGACATATCTGTCTTGTTGCTCTTGCTGTATACCTCAAGAAGGGTTTGTAATGTAATTGGTCCTGTCCTGGCATCTCGGATAGAGTCACTTTCCCACCGCCGTGACGTGGCTTCCCACCGTCTTTTTTTTATAAATATTTTTAGAATAATTGTTCATTAGTCACTTACTTGAATGTAAGAGAGAATTGGAGAGATGAGAGGGAAATAATATAAATACATTCAACAGTAAACCTGGATGAACTGAAGTGCGCACCGTCCATTTGGAATGGTTCTAAAAATACTTATCAACAGGGAAAATGAAACCAGACATGACGTTCTTGAAACTTAATTCTAAAAATTGTATTAGGTTGGTGTAAAAATAATGTCGTTTTCTCACATCGTAACATGTGTGAGAAAACGACATTATTTTTGCACCAACCTAACAGTATTTACATTTTCCCAACAAATGTGGAACCGACTCCCAACAGGATGCTTCCCAGATCACTACAATCTTAACCTGTTCAAGGATCGGATTAACCGTTATATTCCACTCCTGTACACACAAATGATCTTCTAACGTAACTCTCTACATCGAGTGGCTCCCGGTCCTTGTAAAGGGTGAACTTTATTGTAAAAAATAGAAAAAAAAAAATTAATTAGTTTACACCATTTATTGTCTTTGTTGTTGCTTTCCCGACATTTCGGTCGTTGTGCCTTCCAGCCTTCATCAGATGTCTGTTGATCCGCTAAGCTACGGAGAATTTCGAAGAGAACCGTTTATTTAATCTATGAGGGTAGAAATAAAATCAAATTTTAAACTTAACATTCCCAAAGTTGATCTTCGCGGACATCCACTCATCACGGTCCGAAAATTATAGGATTCTGTGTAAAATAATCTTTTTACGTTTTTTTCAAATTTAAACACTGATATTTTTTCTAACTGAATTCTAACAAAGGAGACATAAATTCTTGTTATATGGAAGATTTTAATATATTGAATTAAAATAAATAACATGGAAGAAATATATACTCTTATTTTTCTCTAATAAGGTCTCTCGAATATTCAGGCCAGTAGACGAAAATAAATAAATATAGTGTTTAATAAAGAAGCAGAACGTCTACTTAAATACGAGTATCCACTAAAATTAACACTTAAGTAATACAAATCTGTAGGATTAATAAATAAAAATCTATTTCTTTAGAAATTGTTTTACTTATGTTAGGATATGTGCCTATATTTTTATTTGGAGCGTCGCTTTGGTTTGGTTTGATTTGTTTTACAGCATATCAGTCTCAATGGTTTATTTAATGCCGACAAGATTTTTATTGCTGGTAATATTTTATTGCCCGAAATATATTGCTGGTAATATTGTATTGCTGGTACTAAAACCTATTTACACACTTTCATAGTGTTTTACCCCAGTTTGTGGGTTAACTATTTGACCATAGCTGGGACCCTAACAGGAGCTACCACCTCGGGTCAGGGTGCACCGGGGAACACCAGCAATTAAGAGGTGGTTCCACGCTCCTCAAAACCTCCAGGCTTTGCTGTCGGATGTAGTTTTTCGTCTTACTCCAGATGTGGATGTAGTTTATCGTCATACCCAGGACGGTGGAGAGTCAGAGAAAATATCTGTTTAAAGGCAATATTATGTATTGTTTGGCCATCGACTTTGCTTGACCAAACGACGTCAGATTTCTAATGAGTACTTCCGTTAGGGGAACACTGGTTCGAATCCTGCCGGAGAGCGCCTATTTCTTTCTATTAGGTTGGTGCAAAAATAATGACGTACTAATGTCGTTTTTTGACGTATTTTTCAACGTAAAAAAACGACATTATTACGTCATTATTTTTGCACCAACCTAATATAAGGTTGGTGTAAAAATAATGACGTAATAATGTCGTTTTTTGACGTATTTATTAACGTCAAAAAACGACATTATTAAGTCATTATTTTTGCACCAAACTAATAAAAATTTGACGAATTTTCAGGCCAATACATAAAAATAAATAAATATAGTTTTTAACAAATAAACGGAGCGTCTACTCAAATACGAGTATCCCGAAAAATAACGTTTAAGTAATAAAAATCTGTCGGATTAATAGATAAAATATCCATTTCTTTTTGAGAAACTACTTTGTTCACGTTAGGATAAGAAACTTTGCTCCAACGAAAGATAGTCGGTGTAATATCAAAACCAGGGAAACGTTGGTTACAGGGATTGGGTAATGTTTAACTTATCCTAGCTGCACGCACCGGGCTCTCCACGTAAAATCGACCATGTGTGACATTCCACCACTGCAGGTGTTGTAGTAAATACCAGAACTTTCCTTGTGGGACGAAGAGAGGACGGGGTCTATGCAATATCCAAGCCAACGTGACAGTGGTCGCGCGGATTGGCCATTTTCTACCTCGTCCTGCGTTTGGTCATCCCAAATGTAAAACTGAACTTGTATCGCATCCTTGTTTAGTTTAGAGGACATCTAAATGAACGATCAATCAGTTATGACTCATTATCGAGTTCGATCCATACTGGGGGTTCCTTAATCACCGGCTTTCATGCATCTACACTAACCTTAAATACAGATAGTAGATCATATATTAAATATGTGGATACTTCCATGTGGTATAATGGTGATTTTCCAAGCGTATTTTCGACGTGGTACAAGGACAAATGTATGGGGATCGAAATCACTATTTTCGTAGCTGATCTAGAGAGAGAAGCTTGCTAACCATTAGATCACGTAGCTTAGGTGTGACACAAGGCCGAAAGTATGGAGAACCCAGTGGGGATCGAAAACAATACTGAGTCGTAATTGTTCTAGTGAGACAAGCTTGCTTAAACATTACACCATCGATGTGGCGTAATTTTCAGCAAACTTGTGGCTCTAAACCAGCTACGTCTGAATAGTGAGGTCGATCCCTAAACACCCTAAACTTTCAGCTATGTGCCAATTTTAAGCTGAGCATAGTAAATCGCTATATATTAAAGATACGAGTTGTTTTATTCTATCGATTTAAGATGGGGACACACGGACACAATTTAGTCACATGTGAATTCCTAAAAGAGCAATATCGATACAATATGTCCGCTTGGGCATGAAGTGGGGGCGCTAACAGGTTTGGCAGCATGTTCATAAATTATATTAAGCTGAATATTTTGCCTCTTCGATTATCTTGGCTAGAATCCGTGCTTGTTATTTAAAATGTAAATTCCGACATATATGCAGAATGATGTGGCCGTACAATCAGAGAGAACAGAAATGTTAGAGAAGCAGAACAGAATCGAAGAGAAATAAGATAAAAAATGTCTAAAAACCAACCTTCATGTCAGTCAATGCACAAAACATTTTTATTACGAGCCTACCCCCCACCAAAAAAAAAAAAAAAAAAAGGGAAAGAAAAAATCAAACCTCATCACTGCATTATATGAACTGCACCGTAAAATAGCTTTTACTTCGATCAAGTCTGAGGCGCCTTTATCAAACCTTAGATAATATTTTCTGTTTTTCCCCTTAGTTGCCCGTACGTGATGACTAGGATTGGTGGAGTTTAGGTTTCTGCGACAGTTCTACGTGTTTATATTCAATGTCTCTCCTCGTATTTCTTTTGTGATTCATTTTATGGACATTCTATCTATCTATCTATCTATCTATCTATCTATCTATCTATCCTAGAATGTGCATTATCTATCTATCTATCTATCTATCTATCTATCTATCTATCTATCTATCCTAGAATGTGCATTATCTATCTATCTATCTATCTATCTATCTATCTATCCTAGAATGTGCATTATCTATCTATCTATCTATCTATCTATCTATCTATCTATCTATCTATCTATCTATCTATCTATCTATCTATCTATCCTAGAATGTGCATTATCTATCTATCTATCTATCTATCTATCTATCTATCTATCTATCTATCCCAGTCTTTTTTATCTATCTATCTATCTATCTATCTATCTATCTATCTATCTATCTATCTATCTATCTATCCTAGAATGTGCATTATCTATCTATCTATCTATCTATCTATCTATCTATCTATCTATCTATCTATCTATCTATCCTAGAATGTGCATTATCTATCTATCTATCTATCTATCTATCTATCTATCTATCTATCTATCTATCTATCTATCTATCCTAGAATGTGCATTATCTATCTATCTATCTATCTATCTATCTATCTATCTATCTATCTATCTATCTATCTATCCCAGTCTTTTTTATCTATCTATCTATCTATCTATCTATCTATCTATCTATCTATCTATCTATCTATCTATCTATCTATCTATCTATCCTAGAATGTGCATTATCTATCTATCTATCTATCTATCTATCTATCTATCTATCTATCTATCTATCTATCTATCTATCTATCCTAGAATGTGCATTATCTATCTATCTATCTATCTATCTATCTATCTATCTATCTATCTATCTATCTATCTATCCTAGAATGTGCATTATCTATCTATCTATCTATCTATCTATCTATCTATCTATCTATCTATCTATCTATCTATCTATCTATCTATCTATCCTAGAATGTGCATTATCTATCTATCTATCTATCTATCTATCTATCTATCTATCTATCTATCTATCTATCCTAGAATGTGCATTATCTATCTATCTATCTATCTATCTATCTATCTATCTATCTATCTATCTATCTATCCATCTATCTATCTATCTATCTATCCTAGAATGTGCATTATCTATCTATCTATCTATCTATCTATCTATCTATCTATCTATCTATCTATCTATCTATCTATCTATCCTAGAATGTGCATTATCTATCTATCTATCTATCTATCTATCTATCTATCTATCTATCTATCTATCTATCTATCTATCCTAGAATGTGCATTATCTATCTATCTATCTATCTATCTATCTATCTATCCTAGAATGTGCATTATCTATCTATCTATCTATCTATCTATCTATCTATCTATCTATCTATCTATCTATCCTAGAATGTGCATTATCTATCTATCTATCTATCTATCTATCTATCTATCTATCTATCTATCTATCTATCTATCCTAGAATGTGCATTATCTATCTATCTATCTATCTATCTATCTATCTATCTATCTATCTATCCTAGAATGTGCATTATCTATCTATCTATCTATCTATCTATCTATCTATCTATCCTAGAATGTGCATTATCTATCTATCTATCTATCTATCTATCTATCTATCTATCTATCTATCTATCCTAGAATGTGCATTATCTATCTATCTATCTATCTATCTATCTATCTATCTATCTATCCTAGAATGTGCATTATCTATCTATCTATCTATCTATCTATCTATCTATCTATCTATCTATCTATCTATCTATCTATCTATCTATCTTAATCTGTGCAATCTGCCCTGTCAGTGAAGTTTAGAATCCTCCAACTGCATCCCCTACTGAGGAGTAATAATGTGCTATATTATCGGGAACAGTTCTTCAATATCGGTGATTTATGAAGAGACACTGGGTCTAAACTCGGCTTGAGCGGAAAATTGTCACAAGATACAGTTGTGTCTACCGGCCGAATTCCTTCTTTGTTTCTTTGTTTGTTTCTTTGTTTCTTTGTTTGTTTCTTTGTTTCTTTCATTCTCGCTATATATATATATATATATATATATATATATATATATATATATATATGTATATATATATAAACAAAAAGAAAACATTTCTTTATTTACAGAGATATTTTATTTATATGTGAAATCTTACACACAAAGATATCGTTTTAACTGTAGTTTTTAACAAATACAATTTACATATTTTGAAACCTTGATGTTATAAACATTTTAGAACGTTTTTGCTAATAATTGATTTTATTTATTTTTGTTGTAATTTTTTTATATAAAAGGTTTTCAGAATTTTTATTTTTTTTATTTTCTTGGTGGTATTTTAAAACACTTATTTACAATTTTAATAAGAATTTACATAAATTATTTTACCTCCATTACATAGCGGTGAATTTTTAGAATTTTACGGCGTTCATGCTCACATATTCATAAATTACGTTAATATTTTGTCTAATCAATTCATCCCTGAAGTGTGGACACTGATGTCTGCACCAGGCGGCGACAATCTATTTCCTGTTTGACAATAAATCTGCCGGCCAATATCGTACTCATTTTCTCAGGAATTACCAGTGTTCATTGTAAATACTGGCCTGATTATTGCTTAAAATTTTGTCATGAACTGCATTTCCAAAATATACAGATTCAAGACAGAATTGAGAGCAGGATATTTAATGATCAGAATATTTTCTCTTAGTATCTGAAAACAATTTGAAAGTCTCGATAATAATTTGAAATTCATTATTTTTGTCACAAGCCATGAAATTGATTTTTGGGACATGAGATTCGGAAGTGACCGGTTATATTAGCCATAGCCAGCGTTGAGACAATTAAATCGGGTATGGCTGACCATGAATGGAAGAGAAAAGGAAAATGAATGAAGTGAAAAGACTGGACAAGGAAGAACACTGGAGACTTAGACGTCTGTCTGAAAGAGTCAGAGCATATACTAAGTTATCAGGACCTCATTAATAGGCCTAGGAGAGAAATAAACACAATATGAGAGCCGTTAGAAAGAGAACGGAGGACAAGTCCTCAAACACTGCAACAGAAATAAAATAAAAAAAATGGGCAGAAGCAGTCAACCTATTTAGAATACCCTAAAATACCCAAAATTTCAGTTCAAAAATACTTACTGAATAATGAATTTATTCAAATTCATAAATCACTTATATATTCTAAAAGGTTTTTCAAATGTATTGTCTCCATTTTTAAATAAACAAATAGTTTAAAGAATTGTTTTTACGAGTATTTTTATCACGTAGAAGGCCCAAGTGCTAGAGTAATGGGTACTGTTTATGGGGATATGTGGGTAAGATAGCAGTTAAGCCTTGACTTCAACAGGTTTTCATTGTAGGGATGCGGGAAGCATCCCCCCATCGGTAGTCGGTTCCACAAAGCAACGGTTAGTAGCTTTGAAGTAAATAAGATATTAAAAACTTACTGACATTATGTACAGCGCATTTCATAAGAACAGTTGCTCACAAAAGTCAATGACAAATAATAATGATAATAATAATAATGATGATGAATATTTATGACAAATAATAAATGATTAAATAAGTAAGAACTCCAGCTAAAGAGGTTTGGATTAGAAGTAAAGAGGGAACCATGTAAAATCGTCGCACAGGATCAAAGCATATTAACCAAGAATTAGTACGGGACAATCACATTTAAAGACTCTGTAGATCTAATAGTTTGTTGAGCTTGTTGACAAATTAATATCTGGTTGCCCCAATCTGACAGGGAGTATACAAATAAAAATAGTCAGATTCGACATTGTAAGATTATACTGCATCATATGCTGAACAATGTCATGACCATTACCCTGAACCAGTCATAAAAAGTCATGAAGCTCACTATACATTGAGATTTTACCATTTATACTGAAATATATATATCAAAGCAAATTGATCAGATATAGTGATTCAAGACTCTTCAGGGTGTGAGTGATCATAGCTCTCCACAACTTCTTGTCATTTGTATTCCGTAGTAAATATTTTCTTCTCGCTATATCGCGTAAGCCTTGTTCTGCCAAAACTTTATACAGACACGTTAGGTATATTTTTCGCTGTTTTCGTATCCCCCTCTTGACATCACTATTTTTCGTGAGTGTCCATTATCCAAGCCTTCGTTCCTCATTATGTGTTTTAGAAATTTCAGCTGTAATTGCATGAATTAATATCAACTCTTCTTATTAATAACTGCATTGTTTCTTTCCAGGTACGAGGGTGGGCTGAAAAGTTTATAGGCTGACTATGAAGGAGTGATGCTAGAACTGTGAAATCTTGAATGCATTCATTTCAACTCTTCTTATTAATAACTGCATTGTTTCTTTCCAGGTACGAGGGTGGGCTGAAAAGCTTATAGGCTGACTATGAAGGAGTGATGCTAGAACTGTGAAATCTTGCATGCATTCATTTCAACTCTTCTTATTAATAACTGCATTGTTTCTTTCCAGGTACGAGGGTGGGCTGAAAAGTTTATAGGCTGACTATGAAGGAGTGATGCTAGAACTGTGAAATTTTGAATGCATTCATTTCAACTCTTCTTATTAATAACTGCATTGTTTCTTTCCAGGTACGAGGGTGGGCTGAAAAGCTTATAGGCTGACTATGAAGGAGTGATGCTAGAACTGTGAAATCTTGCATGCATTCATTTCAACTCTTCTTATTAATAACTGCATTGTTTCTTTCCAGGTACGAGGGTGGGCTGAAAAGTTTATAGGCTGACTATGAAGGAGTGATGCTAGAACTGTGAAATTTTGAATGCATTCATTTCAACTCTTCTTATTAATAACTGCATTGTTTCTTTCCAGGTACGAGGGTGGGCTGAAAAGCTTATAGGCTGACTATGAAGGAGTGATGCTAGAACTGTGAAATCTTGAATGCATTCATTTCAACTCTTCTTATTAATAACTGCATTGTTTCTTTCCAGGTACGAGGGTGGGCTGAAAAGTTTATAGGCTGACTATGAAGGAGTGATGCTAGAACTGTGAAATCTTGAATGCATTCATTTCAACTCTTCTTATTAATAACTACATTGTTTCTTTCCAGGTACGAGGGTGGGCTGAAAAGTTTATAGGCTGACTATGAAGGAGTGATGCTAGAACTGTGAAATCTTGCATGCATTCATTTCAACTCTTCTTATTAATAACTGCATTGTTTCTTTCCAGGTACGAGGGTGGGCTGAAAAGTTTATAGGCTGACTATGAAGGAGTGATGCTAGAACTGTGAAATTTTGAATGCATTCATTTCAACTCTTCTTATTAATAACTGCATTGTTTCTTTCCCGGTACGAGGGTGGGCTGAAAAGTTTATAGGCTGACTATGAAGGAGTGATGCTAGAACTGTGAAATTTTGAATGCATTCATTTCAACTCTTCTTATTAATAACTGCATTGTTTCTTTCCAGGTACGAGGGTGGGCTGAAAAGCTTATAGGCTGACTATGAAGGAGTGATGCTAGAACTGTGAAATCTTGAATGCATTCATTTCAACTCTTCTTATTAATAACTGCATTGTTTCTTTCCAGGTACGAGAGTGCTGAAAAGTTTATAGGCTGACTATGAAGGAGTGATGCTAGAACTGTGAAATCTTGAATGCATTCATTTCAACTCTTCTTATTAATAACTGCATTGTTTCTTTCCAGGTTCATGAATATGAAGGAGTGGTGCTAGAACTGTGAAATCTTGCATGTATGAATTTCATCTCTTTTTTTAATAACTGGACTGTTTCTTTCCTTGGAAATTCATATCTGAGAGTCCTAAGAAGACTTTAAATGAAACTAATAGCTAATTCTCTTGAAAATAAAAAAGCAGAGAAAGAGTTTAATGTCAAGAAAATTTATGCCGATATTGCTGCAAAAAAAAAAAAAAAAAGTGATGCTTTAGATTTATCAGCTGTGCAGACGTGGGAAGCTGAATTTAATAGGTGAACCGAGATTCTTGAAAATGACCCATAGTCTGGACGTCCTGCAACTGCTGCCATGGCGAAAAACTTGTTTATGTTCAGAATATGGTGACAAATGACAGGTGATTGACAAATCTATTAGCCAATCCCTCATGAAATTTGAGAATATTCTTAAAAATGAACTAAGCATGACGGAGGTTTCTGCTCGGTGACTTCTACGTCTTCTGACATCTGATCAAAAGCTCACCGCAAGAGCTCAGGCATGGGAAAATCTGATATTTTCTGAGGCAGATCCAGTTGCTTTCTTTGAACGTTTCCTAACGAGTAATGAGAGTTGGGTTCATTACATTGAGCCAGAGATAAAGAGACAATCCATGTATTAAAAAACACCTTTCCTCACTTACTCCAAAGAAGACCAATTTTCGTTTCATCTACAAGGAAGGTGATGGACTCAGTGTTTTTGGAAAGGAAAAACAATTGTGTTTATTGATTATATTCAACAGGACCACAAAGGCAATTACAAAAGGCTAACAAATCGAAACGCCAATGTCAATTCTCCATCATAGAAGTCCTTGCTTTTAATGGATGTTTTGCGTGTGTGTGGCATTCAATTGGTTGATTTCCCTCCTAGATGTCCGGATTTCTCTATTATTTGTACCCCAACATGAAAAACTACTTGGCTGGGAACTTGTATCGCTGTGATGATGATCATATCTGCTATTGGCGACCTTTTTGACCAACATTATTAGTCAGATGTCAGTTTATATAGATGACAATCTTATTAATAAACCATGCAGTTATTAATGAGTAGTGTTGAAATTCATGCTATATTTCTCAGCTAAGCATCGCTCCTTCATAAACATTCTATGACCTTTTCAGCGCAGTCTCCTATATTTGAAGAATCACTTCAGTCGGTTCAGTACCATAAGTGATGCATGCTTGGACGAACGAGTTTCTTTTAATCCGTAACTCAGCAGAAGATTTTTCTTTCTGTGGAAAACTGGCTGCCGGCCTGTCTGTTCTGGTATTTCTTCCATAGCTAGGGACAGAAGCAATGGATTCATGCCTTTCCAAAAAATATTTACGCAAAAGTGAATGAAACGAACTTGATTGGAATTCGAACTCGGCTCTCCGAATTCAAATTACGATCGGTTATGCCACATCCTAGATTATCACTAAAAAAAAAAAAAAAATGTTCAAACAGGATTAATATATTTGCTACTTTGCTCCCCACTAGATCCCTGATAATTTGGTAAATTGTAATTATTGGGACAAATAAGAGGGTTCATAAATGATTCTTTATCATAAATAATGCAAAATTAAGGACAAAGCAATTAATAATTTATTAGAACCTTATTTACAGCCTGACTTCTTTAACAAGGCATCTGTGGGACTAGGCCATTGAGGGACCATAGTTGGTCATTACCCTAGGTAATTACACTAGACAGCGCATTCCACATAAACATTGTTGTTTTAGGGGAAAAAACAATTTGTATTTTTCTTTTTCCACACGATTCTTTGCTTTTCTTTGTTCTTCAAGCCTGAATTTACCAGTCTCCACCCCCCACGAGTCAAAACGTGGCACAAGGCCGATAATTATGTCGAATGATCCGAACACGTAATCCCGGACAAAAATGACACATAGCCCCCCTCATACAAGTGGTCGAGTTTGGCTACCTCCGTAGATGACACTCTGCCTGTGGACATACCCTCATCTGGGTTCCTCGCTGCATGAAATACAGAGTTCGACAAGTCAGTCGTGATATTTCATTATGCCGGTATTTACTCCGACCTTCGAACGAGGCAAGATGTGGCACAAGGACAGTTTTTATGTGGAGCATTCCGAGACCGTATGCTCAGGCAAAAATACCGCCCACACACACAGACGAAACTCTGCTCTTTGGCATAGGCTAGCCTGGGCTGCACTCTTGCTGAAGGCAGAGATTTTAACAAATGTCTTGATACATGTTTGAGCCGTTATTTACTCGACCTTCCCACGAGGCATGGTGTAGCACAAGGCCGATTTATATATATATATATATATATATATATATATATATATATATATATATATCCGTATAGGATGCAGGTTCGAATCCTGTCCAAGGACGAATATTTTCTATGAAAATTTCTCGGACATTCAGGCCGGTAAATGTTATTTAATACTGTTTATTATAAACAGAGCATTTACTTAAATACTTGTATCTATAAAAAGAACGTTAAACATAAAAAATGTCTTTAATAAATAAATTGTCGGACTTTGTCCATTTCGTAATATATGACGTCATTTGTTTGCATTCGATACGCAATGAGCAGTTATGAATGTACGAGATTCATGGAAGATTGAAGTTTATAAGCAGTAAACTCGACGTTGCCTACCGAACGATCCTCGGTGGCCGAGCGGTTAAGGCACGTCAGCGAAAATGACGGTTCCGTATAGGATGCAGGTTCGAATCCTGTCCAAGGACGAATATTTTCTATGAAAATTTCTCGGATATTCAGGCCGGTAAATGTTATTTAATACTGTTTATTATAAACAGAGCATTTACTTAAATATTGGATCTATAAAAAGAACGTTAAACATAAAAATGTCTTTAATAAATAAATTGTCGGACTTTGTCCATTTCGTTATATATATATATATATGTATGAGTGTGTTACACCTTTTTAGCTTTACTCATAGATATACCATTTTTGAATCAGGGTGACTCTGCGAACAAATTAAAAATATTCTGGTCCGTATCCGTACCAGCAATTTGCAATTGTTTTCGGCGAATTCTTACAGGATTTTTTTGTCGATAACAATTTTTACAACTTGGAAATAAATTTGGGAATAACCAAAATTAATTGCCAAATCGAACGAAAATCACCCATGAAATTAAAATAATTGTACAGAAAATAAGAACAGACTTGCATCAAAATGTCGTTAAATGAAGTGGCGACAGAAGAATTATCGTTGTACTTCTAAAAGGTAAGCTTAAATATTAATACATTACTTAAGTTTTTTCTGTAGTTTCTTGTTGCCTATCGCATACGGCAGCAGTATGCCTAGCAAATAGAAATGTCTTTCAAGAAGAAACCAGATTGCAATCAGATGAGCCTAGGTTGCAGCTAGGAAAAGAAAGTTGCATGCAAATGAAAACCCAGATCAAATGACAACCAGGAGAGATTCCAATGTTGAGAATATTCAAAGACTTAGGGACTCTCAAACTCATGAACAAGTCGAAGTCCCAATCAAGATTCCTCTCATGGAGCTAGCTTAAATACCGCCCGATAATGCGGCTTTTAAGAAAGTTAATTATTAAATTTTGAGTTTGAGTAATTTATTTTTTTATATGTCAGCATTGCAAAAAGAAATCTCAGCCAACAGAGGAGCAGATTGCAATCAAATAAACCAAGGGTGCAGTGAGGAAAAGAAAATCCCGTTAAAATGAAAACCCAGATCAAACGACAGCCATGAAATTTTTCAATGCTGAGAATATTAAAAGACTTAGGACTCTCAAATTTCTGAATAGGTCGAAGGCCAAATCAAGAGCCCTCAGCAGGAACTAGCTTAAATGTCACCCTATAGAGCGGCTTTTATGCTTATATATATATATATATATATATATATATATATATATATATATATATATATAAAGAAAGAACAGTAAGATATGCAATCTGGTGTTCTTATTGATATTTTTATTTTTTTTATTTTTTTTTATTTTTTACAAAATAGTGCTCAATGTAAATTTATAGAGCATTAATATTATAAATTAATTGATTTAAATTATGTTTTTTTCGCTAACCATGTTTCAAAAATGAAAGCTAAAAACTTTAAATTTAATTTTGTAATTAAATTAAAAACATTAGTTCCTTTTCATCCTCAAGCGAATTTCGGAGTAACTTATTTTTTAAAATTTATTGAGTTTTAACTGCAATGGAAAATTTATAATTTATGGTTATCAATGATACAGAGAAATCCAATCATCCAGACAAGGGGTAGTAGCCTGTTCATTTTTATTAACTTTTGTTGTATCAATTATTTGTTACGTTCAAAAAGGGGGTTAAGTTTAGGTACGGGTGCGGATGTATTTTTCAACTAATTCTGACATCCGTTAAATTAATGTCGTCTGTTTTTTTTTTATTTTATTGTTAACGGCAAAAATTTTTACGGCATTTTTTCTGTTTGTATACTTAAAGATTTTTGGGCGGGATGTTTAGGTTAGAATACGTTTTATTTAAGTACAATTTTAAAATATTTTTCCTTTTAATTTTTAATAGACTATGTTTCTTTTTAAAATAAATAGATGTAATAGAATTACTGCCAGTATATAAAATTAGTTTTCCATATCAAATATAAGTGTGTATATTACCAGGCCACATTTTTTTAAAGATTTTATTTTTCAAAATATTATTTAAGGAAAATTTTTTGACAATAACGGCAAAAAATAGCTATTTCATTTCTCTGATTCAGTAAATTTTTAATTTTTTTATATTTTGCATATAAACCTAGTAATATAAAGTTTCTCATGTATGCACAAAGGACATGTGTCATTTATTAAATTAAATATTTTAGCTTTTCTTATTAGTTTCTATTTTACTTTAGGGGTCTTTTTGGATTCATTTAGTATCAGAAGTACTTTGAGAGATAGGTTTAGGTTAGAATTCATTTTATTTTATTTAACTACAATTTTAAAGGATGTTTAGGTTAGTATACGTTTTATCGTACTACAATTTTAAAATATTTTCACTGTTAATTTTAATAGTGTATATTTCTTTTTAAAACAAGTATATGTAATAGAATTACTTATATTATATAAAATTAATCCTTAATATGAAATATAAGTATGTATATTACCAGTGCGGATTTTCTAATTTTATTTTTAAATATTATTTAAGACAAATTTTTGACAATGACGGTAAAAATAGCTATTTCATTTCTCTGAATCAGTAAATTTTTATTTTTTCTAAGTAATATATAATTTCTCATGTATGCACAAAGGACATGGGTCATTTAATGACCTACATATTCTAGCTTTTCTTATTAACTTCCATTTTACTGTAGGTGTTTTATTTGATTCTTTCAGGTGCCAGAAGTACTTCGAGAGAGATGTTTGATTTCTATATTTATTTATCCATATATATATATATATATATATATATATATATATATATGAGCAGAAGCTCTGTTCTTATTTATTTATTAAACAATATATATATTCATTTATATCTATCCTGTATATTTCGAGAATCGGGAAGACATTTTTTCAAAAGCACTATTCAGCCTTTGTTTGATCAAAAGCCCCAACGTGACTGAGTGGTCGAAGCCATGTCAAATGCAATGACGGTTTCCCCCGAGGGCGCATATTTCCTAACAATATTTCTCGAATATTCAGGCCGGTAGATGTAATAAATAAATAAATAATGACAACTCATCTACTTACATATGACTAACAATTTAATAAGTATCCAGTGATATGTTGCATTTAATGCTTGGACCAGCCCAATTCGAAGATACCATACGAAGATTCGATCTTGGCCACCTTGGGATCAAGCAAATCTCAACGTGGGATAAGGTCGGATCTGGATCGAAGTGATCATCCTATCGATCAGCCGCAGGTATCAGAGTTCTTGGACGACCTGGGAGTGTGTAGGGCAACAGCAGCGAGGAAAAGAAAGTCCTGTGCTAACGAAAACCCATTCAAACTGCAGCAAGGAAAGCTAGCAATGCAAAGACTTAGGAACTCTCAAACTCCTGAAGAAGACGCCAAATCAAGAGCCCTCCGCAGCAGCTAGCTTAATTGCCACCCGTTAGAGAAGCTTTTAAGCTCGTATATTTATATATATTCATGTGAAAAGAAAAATTAAACATCTTTATCTCAAACGATGAATTTTAAAAAGAGATAAATTATTAAAGAGAAAATGTAACAACAAATTTTATTTTCTCCTCATGTTTTCATTCAGAAAATATATTTGCATGTTTGATATCAGTTCTTCACGTTCAATTTTATTCGGCAGGAGATCCATTAAATTCAAATATTTAAATTCTTCACTTCAAGCATCATTATCGAAGAATTATGCATACCATCAAAATATTAGCCGGCGGCAGCTATACATTCCGACCAACTCGAAAACTAATTCTTAATTTTCTCTCCTAAATATTTCTTCATTCACAAGATTCATTGCTATTTCCATTTGATCGAACATGTATGTCGTGTAAATGCTTTTTAATTCTGTAGAAGTATTGGTGATTTTTCTAAGTGTGGCTTAGATGTGGCACAAGGAATAAAATGGAGCACCCAGTTGGGATCGAACTTACTCCGCAGTCATAATTATTCTGTTGTGGTGCTAGAGAGTCACGCTTTCTAACACCATGTCGAGGTACCCCATTTGGTTGAAGTAGTGGGTTGATAAGCAGTTCTTCCATGAGGGTGTCACCTCAGGACATGGCCGATATGGCTCTCCACAATTTCCTGATATTTTTAACACTTAGTTAATTTTGTCTTTTTTTATCTCCCTTGCAACATGTTCTACCATCTATTTACATAAACCCGTTAGGTAAGCAATGCGCTGTTTGACACTGTACTTTTTACTTTAGTATGCACGGTGGAGAAATGGATAGCCGCTCAGATTGAGAAATTGGAGAGCCGAGTTCGAATTCCAGTCAAATCCATTACATTTACTTACGTGCTAATACCCTTGGGAAAGGTAAGAATCCTCTTCTTCTCCCCACCCAGCAATGGGTAAATAGCTGTACAGATCGGGTTCTATAGCAGAAAGAAACGGCAACCAACTGCGGGAAAAAATCTGCCTCGTCAGTAATGTATCGAAAGATACATGATCGCTTACGTGAGAAATTACACATGGCATATAACCGACTGATGCCCTATGAGTGTCAAATTTTCCAAGCCCTTTTTCTTTATTATGTGCCTTAGAAATGTCAAGTGTCTTTTACTGATGTTAAATATTTTTGTTTTCATTTTCATGGCTGATAACCATTCATTATGTTTTCTTAGAATTGATGCTTGGCCCGATCTTCACGTTTTTCTCTATTACCGTCTGTCTAGTTTCCTATTTGTGTCTGCTATCAAAACGATGTCATCGGCATATCTAATCTTGTTAAGATTGTGATTTTCAATAATGAAAACTGGTAGGGCTTATAATTCTCTAAGAATTCTCAAAGTAAAGGTTGAGTAAGTCTGGTGAGAAGACTCATCCTTGTCTTATACAAATTTATATTTTGTGTATTTACTGTATTAAAGGTTCTGGATTGTTCTAATATTCTTCCCAAATGTACCAACGTTACCTACCAGTTGCAACAATTCTTTCTGTGGTTCTTTATCAAACGCTTTTGCAAAATCTATAAAAAGTAAATACATTTTATTCCAATTTAACGAAGTCTTTTGGCAACAAGGAGCCGAGGATAAATATTCTGGAAAAAATGGGTCGCTGTTTGAGCTTTAAAATTCGGAGACTTCATATTGTAAACCTTCTCACCAGGTCGGGCCCTGGTCAAGGCTTCCGCTGGCATTTGGAATTGGTCGTTCCGTCTGCGCTTCCGTCCGTCCCATGTAATGTTGATTGATCGCGGAGCTGGCAAAGATCAAATTGTCATCAGCAATTGTAGCGTAGGCCCGATCCTGGCGAAAGCTATGTCACAAAGGAAAAAAAATAGTGTTCTTGCAGACGAAATAAAGAAAAGACAGGAATTTCTTCAGGGCCTATTTCTATGTGGTTTATATCGTTCTTTGTACAGAAATTTGAATTTTATCGTACCACATTGCTCAGTTTAGTCAAGTCTGGAATAAAGCCTAAGTTGATAGTTTTCTTTGGTAGCAAATAACTTGGGATTCTGCAGAGTAGTCGTCACTCGTCGTCTGAACGCCGGAACTGGCGTCTTTGGACTACGCTTCAGTGTCCTGCTTACACTGATTTTCATGCAAAAACTAGTGTGGGGCCGACGTAGTTTGGGAACTCAGTGTTTCTCCTATCTTACAACAAGTGTCCCTTTTTTTGTCTGGTTCTGGAAAATTAATTATATCTCAAAATTTGGAGATATACCTTTTCCTATGGGTAGCGGTCACAGAGTATCGATCCTCCCCGATAACGGCTTCTTTTCTTTTTGTGCTTCGTAACAACACATCCTAATGGCAATTCCTCTGTGTCCCTCCCTTTGTTTTAGTATATTGTCTTCGTTTGTCCTTTTTACAAATCTAGTTCTCAAACCGCTTGGCCTGGCTAAGCTTCTGGTAATTAATAAGAATTATCATTTTAATTTCTCGACGGCAAATTTTCCCAGTCTTGTTTTGTTTATACAATTAGAAATTTACCGGTTGTTTCCTTCAGTCAGTTATCTCTTTATCTTGTTAGGGTCATCGTACTTTAAAAAACGTGAGTGGGATTTTTACATAAAGAAATTTAATTTTCTCGAATTGTTTACAATTTCCACTTTTTGATAGGCATAAATAAATCAGTTTTTCAATTCTGACCTGTCTTTAAAATTACCAAATTTTATCTCTCAGTTGGCGTTTACATAACTGGCAGCGTCATCAATCAACTGTCAGTCCGGCCTTGCCACATGGCCTCTGTAGTAATATCTTTCCAACAATGTCACTTTTCTTTCAGCCATCCCTGCTAAAATATATAGACTTTCCAAATTAAAAGTAATTTCACTTTTTTTCTCAGTCTGTCTATCTTTCTATTCTTTAACCCTTTTCGTCTTGTTCGCGGCGTATTATTTTTAACTTAGTCCCTTTCTTTCCGTTGTCAACATATTGGCACAATATTGCATGGATGTTTTAGCCATGACTATGACTTAAGGTTCCCTGTTGCCAGAAACGCCTTGCATGGCTTTTGAAAGATTACCACACAGTGTTTGGGTTTGCTGGGGTTTGGATTCTTATTCCGATCCAAACATCTCTGGTTAACATATTAAATCCGTTTTGAATCGGAGGGTTTTGGAAAAAAAAACAAAACAAAAAAACGAAAAATCAGCGTTTCTACATTTTTTACCTTTTTTTCTATATTTAGTTAAAATGGAAATTACTTTTTGCGAGTTTTAAATTATTTGAAATCGTTCCATTCGAACCAATAAATTTTCCTGCGCGTTCGATGATTTGGGATCAATATCCAGTACAGGCGTATTATTGTCTAACGGTTGTAATTGAATTCTTTTTGGGTTTACTTAACAGGGATTTTTGTTGGCAAATTCCTGAAAGCAGCATTTTATATTTACTTGACACCAACGTCATTGCTTCTGCGGAAATCGCCTGGACGCATAGAAATTCCAGCTGTTGTCAACTGAGATTCATAAGTAGCATAAGGATCATAGTTACATTAGGCAGCTACTTACAAAAATACTAGCAAAATCAAATAGTCAAAAACCAACGTATGATCCTCGAAGCAATACTAATACAACAAAAACAACCATCTTCGAAACAAATTAATTATAAATTAAGAACGAAAATCTTGAAATGACAAAGTGAAAACTTCACAGCTAGGACCCGCCCTGCTACTTACACAGAAGTAAACCATCCACATTTCTCCCGTATTCAATCTATGAGAATTAATTTCAACTCAAACTGCTTCTTCCCGCGAACCACTTTCCTAGGAACAGACTCCCAAGAGGATGTTTCCTGATCATTACAATCTTAATATTTTCAAGTTTAGAATCAACCGTTATCTTTCCCACCCATCCCTACATACTACTCGTTTAAAATGATCCTCTGCCTCGAGTGGCCTCTGGCTTCGTGCACAGGATGAACCTTTCTATAAAACACACACACACACACACACACACACACATACACACATATATATATATATATATATATATATATATATATATATATATATATATATATATTAAATAAGCATACACATCTCACACATCGTTTATGTCACAACATTCTTTACCGACGTCACTACACTAACCAGTCCGAGAAAATTTATCATTTGTCTCTGCCTACCCTGAAGATGACTTAAGAAAGTCGAAAGATTGGACCATATTTCTTTCAAAGTGACAATTTCTGACGGAATTTGCTTCTGATCTGAGAAAGATTATTTGTAATTTGGAAAAGTCGATCAATAAAATTAAACGACACAAAACGTCTGTTGTGTTTTATAACATGTACTTTATAGAACATTTACTTATTAATATTTGCCATATTGAATATGTACTGCTTAAATGCACACAGTTTAAGTTTCTCTAATATATATTTCAGTTTTTCTCGCCTTTTGTATGAATCTTCTTATTTTCCATCCTGACATCCCACCGCCATGTTGCTCGTCTGCTTTTTTTTTTTTTAGTAGTGTTGTATAAGAAATCTTTTTTTCATCTTTGTGTAGCGCTTCACAATTGACTATTTTTTGTAGCTATTAGTCAGGGCTTTTTTTTTTCACCACATTTCCCAGTCCATTTCTTGCCAGCTATTTGCACAATGTTAGATTCCTTCCTCTATCATTATGAGTCCCCGGCATTTCATCTGTAATTTTCTGATTTTAAGTGCAAGTGTCCATTTTGTTTACCTATCCCTTAAAATGTAATCGTTATATATTCTATCCATAGGATTCCCATCATCCTTCTGTTGAACCTCATTTTATTGCCTCAATTTTTTCCATCGCTGAGGAGATAGGCCAGCGTTTATTGTCATATAGAAGGACTACTGTGACATAAAACTTGAACTCTTTCGTTTTTAATGTAATTTTTCTTGTTTTTTTAATACTTTGCTTAACTTTTAGCTTTTTTAGCTATTCCAATGGACCTTTAAATATCAGTGTTATATTTCCCTCTGTTAAAACAATTAACGGATGATTAAATGTTCGTACTTTCTATTATTAAAATGTTCCCATATCTGACACTTTAAATGTATATTTCTTTGATTATTGAATTAGACATGATAATGATCAATACTTATCGATCTCGGCTCCAAGTTTCGTAATTTTCTCAATCACTCATCGGGATTATCTTATGGAAAGTCCCGGTGAGAAATTGAAAAAAATATTTTATTTTATTTCCGTTATTACATTAATATGTAGTTATTAATAAAGAATCAGTTTTTTAGTTAATTAACCTTCGAGCTGGCTTTAGGCTGTCTCATATTTAGGGGTTTGAGGCTTTCAGCCTTTTACCTTCAGCATCCTATGCACGTAAAAGTTATAAGAATTTAGATATAATAAAATTATTTTATCTTTATTCGACCCCTTATTTCGACTTAATCTTTCTTCGTATACGCAGTCGATCTCTGTAGTTTGTTGACATTTTTTAGTTTTACTTTTTTAAAAATCTCCATTCTTCACATAAAGTCACTCTCAAAAGACGTTAGGGAACCGGAACAATGTAATATTTAGAATACGACACATTTCGCGTGCTAGAAAAAGAAAAAAATCATGAGCAACGTACTGTGCCCTGCTTAAGTTTTAATTATGGTTTAATAAGACGATATCAAATGCGACAAAGAGGGAAATTAAAGTTAAACTTTTAATAAAGAATTGGCTTTTAAACTTTTCATTCAGTTAGATATTTAAATTTGACTTTAAATGAGTTTTTTATTTAATTTTTCATCGCGTGTAATTATGGTAGTTATTACCTGTTACTTCAGGTTGTTTATGATTCGCCAAGATTGAAAAACGGACGGACGGACGGACACACGTACACTGCGCTTTATTTATATAGAAAACAATATAAAAGCGATCCATCTCTGTATCTCAGTAGAAATTTAAATTAATACTGGTTTACCTGTGGGCGCATGGCATGACATATTTTTTTATTTAAGGCCATGCAATAGTGCATCTCTAACCCCGGATTAGAGGCCTATTGCAAATCTCACCCTTCCGCTGGGAGCGAAGTTTTTTTTTTTTGTTTTTTTTTTAGTTTTGGTTTGGGTTTCGGTTAATTCGTTTCTGTAGTTGGCTGAAGATATTTTACTTTTCATCTTTAGAATAACTTAAAGTAAGTATATCATTTATTTATTCAAATTCCTTCGAACGTCCTATATTATTTTACGTGTTAATTAAAAAAAAACACCAAAAAACCCCCCAAAAAACAAGGCTTACTGCCCTATTGTTGTGGTGGGATCCACCTAATTTGCATAGTGGAGTACCGACCATATAAATATGGTTAGTACCGGGAAGGAATGAGGAGATCCAACCAGAGAGAATCTGTCGAACTCTATGCATTAGCAGAGAGGAACCCGGACGAAGCTTTGCCGAAGGGTAAGGTCTCGTCCGGGGAGGTAGACTGGCCTTGAACCCGTCTAGGCGGGTTCAAAAAGGGTATATTTTTGGCCGAGCCTACGGGCTCGGAGATACCCACATTAAACCGGCCTTGTGCCACATTTTATCCTCGTGGGTGGATAGATAAATACAGAGATCCAACCAGAGACTCTGCCCGACTGCGACTCAGTCAACACATTCTCCAGGAACAGTACAAAAGACTATATGTAAATATTTTGTACACTTTCTTGTTTCAATCCATTTTGCTCTAAGTACATTTTGTGTTGCATTATTTTTCCATGCATTAGTCAAGTTTCAACACCTATCATGTTGGAAAAACATTTCCCGTAAGATCATCGAAGTTAAGCAAGGTTGAGTGTGGTCATTACCCATGTGGATGGCAGATTTCGCATGCCAAGTGCTGTAACTTTGTATGTGGGGGTGGGTTAATGGATAATGTCTCGGAATTGTTGTCGCGAGAGCCGAGTTCTAATTTCAGTTGAGTTAGTTATATTCACTCACGCGCAAATACTCTTTGGTAAAGAATAAATTCACCCTTTCTCCCCTAGATGTGGGTTAATTAGTAAAACTTGTATTGCTAAACCATTATTATCTAAAAATTGCTTTAAATAACCTACAAAGAGTTGATAAGCCGTAGAAAACGAATCAATCAATCAACTGGAAAAAATCCTTCACGTGCGAAATTCATTTAAAAATGTAATTTAACCAAATTGAAGATCTGACTATATTTACTGATAGGAGGTATTGTATCTATCTAGACAATTTACACCATTCTGACCGTTGTCCTCATGTTTATTGTCATGTTTACAACGTTTCAGCCGTTGCACGCTCAGGCCTTCTTCAGGATCTGTCTATATTTCTGTTAGGAGCTATTGCATCTATCTACACTATTTACATCATTCTGACTTGTCCTCATGTTTATTGCCATATTTACCACGTTTCAGCCGTTGCACGCTCAGGCCTTCTTCAGGATCTGTCTATATTTCTGATAGCAGGTATTACATCTATCTACACTATTTACATTATTTGAACTGTTGTCCTCATGTTTATTGCCACGATGTGAATATGAAAATAAAGATATCGACAACAGTCCGAACGATGTAAATAGTGTAGATAATCAAGAAACTTGATTTTGCTACTTTGAAGTAATTTACCATTTCTCACATAACATTAATATTATTTTCTTAAACATTTTATTCATAAAGGTCAATACACTAATGATGAACTTTATTTTATTTTCTTTAATCTGTGCGACCTGGGCAAAACGATAAACTCCATCTGTGTCCTGGGTGAGACGATAAACAGCAAGTCCTCTGATCAGGAGGTTTTTACGAGCGTGGGCCCACATCTTAATTGCTGGTGTTCCCAGTGGCAGCACCTGTTAAGGTTCCAACTATGGGCAAATATTTAACCCACAAACTAGGGTCAAAACACTTTGAACGTGTAAAAATAGGTTTTAATGCCAGTAATACATTTCTGTAAAAAGATTTTACCAGCAATAATTTTTTGAGAAAAAATATTACCAGCAATATATTTTTAGAAAAATAAAATATATTACCATCAATACATTTTTGGAAAAAAATATATTACGAACAATAATAGTCTTGTCGCTATTAAATAACCGATTGATGTCGATGTGCCGTAAAACAAACCAAACAAAACAAAACCATCTAATCTGTATTTCCGAAAAATATATGTTGATATTTTAGCACGCTTCTCATGCTGAAATATGAAATTTTAATTTTACTTGATTTAAAGTTTTAATATATAATTTAAGAATTTAAGAATTAATTATTTATTAATCCGCTTTTCAAGTCTTTCTCATTAGAAATGTTAAAGTCACTTCTAAGAAAGTTAATTTTCGTAACGTTTTTTTATGCTTAATTCTTAACAGAGTTTGTTTAAGTAGATTTCCTTCTTCGATATTGTTTTACACTGCAAAATTTATTTTAAAATTCTTAAAAATTAATGTAATATTTTTCTCTATTGATATTGTTATTCATTTTTATTATTATTGTTATTCAATATATTGATGATAAAATTGAATTTTTTGTGAGTAATTTGTATTTATTCTTTGTTAGAGGTGTTTGTAAAATGTTTGTTGGATTTTATTTTACTTAAAAACATATAATAGAAAACGTGATATTTTATATTCGACAATTAATGCAAAAGAATTAATTAAAAACGCTGTTATTTAAAGTCAATATCATAATTAAATTCAGTAAATTTAATCCGATATTTTTAGATATTGTAAAGGAAGTGAACAACAGCTTAAGCCTAATCCTGCTGCTAAAGCATGTTTTTTTTTTTTTTTTTTAAGTTAATCCTTTTTTGAGTTAATCCTTTCTGTTTCTATATTTATATTCATAAAGGAAATATATTCAATGAAAAAAAGGCAGCATGAAAATAGTTACTTTAATTATAAAGAATAAAAGAAAAAATACCTTCATGTTTATTGTATTTCATGTAGTATTATAATTTGTTTCAGAATGCATAATTCATATATGCTTGATCCAAATCATACAGCGCAGCAATGGATAACGGCTGGGATTGAGGAATCGGAGAACCGAGTTCGAATTCCAGTCGAATCCGTTATATTCACTTACGTGCAAATACTCTTGGGAAAGGTATGAATCCTCTTCTCCTTCAAGCTATGGGTAAATAGCAGGACTGACCGTACTCTATAGCCTTGAAAACTGGTCTACCGCAGAAAGAAATGGCAACCTACTGCGGGAAAAAAATTCTGCCTCGTCAGTCATGTATCGAAAGATACATGATCGCCTAAGCGTATATCACGTATGCCACATAACTGACTGATTCACTGTATGCAAGGCTGGAGGTACTCGAGGTACAGCGTTACAGAATAAGTGGCAAAGGTTTTGCAGATATGGATGGAAGATAACAGTTAAACAGGTTAAGATTATAACGATCTTGACAGTCGCTTCCAAAAGGCAGTGGTTTATGGGAAGAAGCTGCTGGAGTGGAACATACATCTCACTAATGGAATACGAAGGGAAACAGGTTGGTTCATTACAATGGGCGTAGCATGGTGGGCTCTAGCCGTGAATCTCAAGACTCTTGGGATTAAGTAATGTAGTTCGTCTGAAAGTTCTTCATGAAAATAACAATAAATTAGTGAGAGGCTTCCAACATTGCGAGAAAGGATTTGAAAGAAGTAGTCTATTTTCAGTCTCTTTTAAAGGTAGCAGATAGTAAGAGAATTTAGGTAATTACTAAAGTGATTCAGGGTACCGACCATTTTCCCTGCGTCTTTAGCGATGGTTATTATGCACTCCTATTTAAGATCTAGGCTGAATCTAAGTCACAATAAGCGATCAAGTCATGAATGGAGCCGCTAGAGGCTTGCGGCGTATCGTCTGTGAGATAGGGGTTTCAGAGTGGAAAGTAATCCCCAACAAGTTATATATTAATTGTAATAAGAGCTTAATAAAGAAAATATATACCGAATTAAAGAGGATTAACCTTTAGGGCCAAATTAATTCTACTTTTAATCTCGACTTTTTTTTTAGAATTTCTACGGCAATAAACTACAAGCCAAAACGGAAACTAAAAATCTTCGTCCCCATTGGAGAGATGAGATTTGAAAAAGGCCTCCTGTTCTCACCAGCAGATTCAACAATTTCACCATGGCGTATGACGAGAACTTTGGCGTTCCGATCCTGAAACCCTAGTTCGTGTCTCAGAATGGTCAATTAATGCAGGAATTGATTTTTTTGATAATATCGGCCCTTCGGTACAATTGGGAAGTGTCTGAAAACCATACTATGGGATGGTCAATGAGTGGATAAGCAAAACTATTTGCAAGCCGCCGATGGTTGTGTACAAAGTCATAAGTCATAGTGACCCGAGATTTCTAGCATAACTACGTTGTTCAAACTGGTAATCATGCCAGATTAAGTGGTATGTCCCAGAAATTTTAACTAAAATCCACCGACTCTGTAGGTGAAGAGGATTCACAAATGCGCTTGTTCAGGCGTCTGCAACAGGGATTATCTTTCATCCTAGCAGACAGACGAGCCATACCCATCCTGCCTAAAATTATGGAATATTTTCTCATGCCATTACTATTTTCAGAACCCTTTTCACATAATACTCTTCAAATATAGAAAGAAAATTCCAGTAGAAAGGGAGATAAATTTTAAATGAAAAAGTTACAGGCATTAAAGTAATAAGCCACTTGGCGTATTATATTATAATATTAAACTAAACTAAATCATTAAAATCGCTATGTCCATATTATAAAACTGTTACTTTTATAATTTATTACATTTCTAATAACGGGTACCGAATTGGCGTTACTACGCTGCAAGTGAGAGACTCAATTCTCGGCAAGTCTGAAGCATTCACTTTCGCTCAAGTGTCCTTTGTAAAAGGATGAAACCTCCATACTCGAGGCTATGGGTTAAATAGCATGGTAGACGCGCCTCTCTAGGTTACATGGCTTCTAATCTAACAGAACTAGTAATCTGAATTTAAACCGTGGAGAAGGTAAGAGGAAAACCGTCTTTTCCAATATGTCATGACAATTCTAATAATAGGAATTTGTAGAGACATATTGTCACCTATGTTCTGGAGTAACGTGGCATTTAGAAAATATCAGTACCTCAAGTCGAAGAATAACAATTGAATTATAAATATTGTCGTAACAAGGTGTATGAGAAAATAAGTTGATTTGAAAATGAGGACAACAGTTCAAGCAATGTAAATTAAATACAGTGTAACCCGGATATAAGATAGTTGTCGGGACCGGAGAAGAAGTATCTTATATCCGGGTTTCTCTTATATCCGGGTTTCTCTTATATCCGGGTTTGGTCTAATTAATATACATTAACACAGGCTATAATTAGGGACTAGAGAAAATCTCTCTTATATCCGGCTCTCTTATATCCGGGTTACACTGTAGTTACAATACCTCATTTATGAGAAATATAGATGGATCCTGAAGTAGGACGGAGAGTACAATGGGTGAAACGCCGTGAATATGACAATAAACATTGAAAAAAATGAAATCAAAGAATGTTTTGAAGAAGGTTATTGATGTCATAGCAATTGTAAATTGAATCAAACGTTTCTATCGGCGTATGACATTAATCCGAATGACAATCTTTTTGTCATGGAAAGGAATAAAATATATAGAAAAAGTATCATTTTCTATTACGTTCTAAAATCCTTTTTAGTTTCGTTCAATTTTTTAGTATTTAGTCATTTTTTTAAAAAAATCTTTGTATTCCTTTCTTTATTCTTTCCGTATATTCGGTTTCATATTCTTAGAATTTGTTTTTATTATTATTTTACCTGATTCTCTTCAGAAAAATAAAAATAAAAAACTATTGCCTTTAATTTCAATCTGAAATATTTCCTTTTTAATGTTTTTAATATTTTTGATCTCTTTTCTATATGAGTTATTTTTTCAGTTTTTTTTTTTTTCTGCGAAGAAGTCATTCGCTTATTTTTATGCGGGGATGGTTTTGATATTCATTTATTTATTCTCAATCCTTCCTGATATTTCAATTCTTGTTGAAAGGCATTTTCCTTTATCGTCCTTCTTTAAATCTATTTCCTAACCTCAACCTTTTCACTGACAGGCATTTTGGACAGGGTGCTGTGGGTAAATTGTCACCATTTTATATTTTAATTGCGCGTTGTTTGTTTTTCATTTTGACGACAGCACAGTATAGTAGGGTCAGTTGGACACCGTCTGTGAGAAAATGGGGACTCTGACGCAATTCACTTCGCAAGAAATTTGGGAAATCGGCATGCTGTAATGCTTGGCATTCGCGCCGTAAGTTCCAATACGAACATTTCAGAATGTTTGGGTGTCAATCTGAAGATAGTGCAGAGGATTCGGAAAGAGTTAGATGAGTTACGAAGGTATAGCAGCTCAGAAAACTCACTCTGATTGTTCTGATAAGAACATAACTCCCGAATATGTTTGTGTTGACTCAAAATGAAGGACTATTTCAAGTGTTCTGAGGAGATAATATGTCCTAGTGGCTTCTGGAAGACGATATGACACAAGCAGGAGAATCCAGTTATGGTAGTAAGACAATTTCTGTGACCACATCATCCCTTACATATAGACACTTAACACTCCAGCCGCGCCCATTGATTATTATGTGTCGGTCGCAGATGAGCGAGAGACCAACAAAACAGCTTGTAACGCCAAAGATGAACTAAAGGCAAGGGTTATGGCAGTATTCACCAAATTAAACAAAGAGACCGCCCAGAAGAGTTGCAGAGGATTCCAAAGTCGTTTGGAGGCCGTAGCCGATTAAATGTAATCTTTTTTATTTCAAGATATTTTTGTATAATTTCAAGATATTTTTGTATAATTTTGTTACTTATATCTGTTAAAATGAGATGTCGGTTTTCTTTTCATTTTTGCGTAATTTAGATAACAATGTATCCATCGCACCCTGAATATGCCATCTGTGACAGGTCAGTTTTCATAGTTCACCCAGAACAAAGCTAGAGAGCCACTCCAGGCAGAAGGTAAATGTGAAAGCGATATATACTTATTCTTTATAGTATACAAAATTTATTTTAACACAAGAAAGCATTAACTAGTATATACCATCTGTCTATATTTCTAAGATGTGGAATTGTAACAATTTACACTATTTACATTAATCAGACAGTTGTCCTCATCTTTACTGTCATATTCACGACGTTTCACCCGTTGTATACTCCAGCCTTCTTCAGGGGATATACGCTTGAATTTGGGAACCAATAATAGAGAGTGCTAGTAAAAAAACAAGAAGAGAAAAACAGGTTGTAATATGAGTTCTGTTAAAAAATGATGCTGAGACATTAGGTTGTGAAAGTTGGTCCCCGCAGAGGTAAACAAAACTTGGAGAGCTGAGTTACTACAAGAAAATAACTGAGATACACCAACTATTTGATTCAAACTTGTATCGTGTAAGGCATGGCACGTGGAACGAAAACAATCTGTCCCGGTGGACGGAATAAAGGATTCGGTTTGAAATTCTAAACTATATCCCCTGGAGAAGGCCATAAACAAGAACGGCCAAAATGTCGTGAATATGACTAATGATGTGGACAGAAATCCAAACAATATAAATAATTATGTATGAGTTTCGAATATTAAAACAAATACATCTGGAATTTTACGATCCTAACTGCCTTGTGTCGGCTTCCTTTGAGTTAAATACATAATTGAAATTCCAAATCTGAAGAGACCAGAGTACCCTACTATGTAACTCATGTTGGAGAATAGAGGGGTTTCTAACTTTCCGGTGTGAAAGTAAATGCAATGATACTCGATTGGATTCCGAGTCACTAACCATTTCATCTTTAAGTAGGTTTATATAAAAAATTCTATTCGTATTTGTAATTTTTTAAGGGTTATCAACCATTTGCAGGTTATTTAAAGCCAGAAAGTATGTTTAGATTGTAGGAAAATGATTTAAGTCCTACTAATTTAACCCATCGTATGATGGAGGAAGAAAAACAATTTAGTTGTATGTTAACTAAGGTTGTGATGTCAGTCTCAGAACCCCCAAAATATTCCTTTTGTAATTACTTACCCAAGACGAGTCGCCAGGTTAGCCCCCTTTTACAGCATACGCCATCTTTTCATCCAAATCCACCCAATATGTCCTTTCTGTCTCTCTTTCACTCCCTTCCACCTCTCTCTCTCTGTCTCTCTGTATATATATATATATATATATATATATATATATATATATTTCAATTTGTGACGTCGTCCCCTGGTCGCAGCGCCAACCGTGTCGTTGTATCCCAGTCTACCACGGCACCAACTGTGACGTCCTACTTTGATTCCCAGTCTGCCTACCCACGTTGTGATTTGATCTAGGCAGAGGAAATCAATCAGTCATCGGGGCCGTACTGCAAACCGAGTCCAACGGGGGTGATACCACAAAAATACGCATAAAAGGCAATAAAATGAAAACTCAAAAGTTCAAAGTATCAAAGAAAAAGGTAACAAACTTTATGTCTAGTTGTTCGATACATAGGACTGCATCTATCTCCCGACCCGTTCTATGGATTGTGACACGTCGTTTTCCGCTAGGCAAGTTTTAACACTTCAAGTCGTCTGCTCTCTAAGAAATTGGTGTTTCGGTGGGTCTTTGGACGAAAGTCAAAAGAAAAACTTATTTCGGTGATCTGGATCTAAGTCGCTCTTCAGAATAATTGTTCTTGGTTTGAAGAGATGGTCCGGAAAATGTGCGGGAATCTTGGTCAGCTATCTGCGAGGCGTGCCTGAACCGGAGACTGACTCTGGGAATTGCTGGGTCTCGACTCATTTCTGCTCGTTGTGGCTTCGTTTATACGGGCGCCGACCAAAACCGGGGTGGGTTTGTCGGCGCTGGGGGGTTCCTCGATAATTCTAAATACATATCCACCTCTCTGGTTAGGAATTTCCACCTTTTATCATTTTTGGGAACCTTTCCTCACTCCCACCTTCTCATCATACTCCAGAGGGGCGTGAACTGCCCTCCCCACATCTTCGTGGCAACCTCTCTTACTCATCCTCCAGATGGGCGGCAACAGCCTCCCTCGTGCATCACGTGATCACCACTCGACCAATGATGTCTTAGTCGGGCGTGGAAGAATCTGCGGCTTTGTTTCAGGAAAAAAAAATATCTTGCTTAAAAAAAAAAATTATCTCTTTTTTCTTTCCTTTTTCTTCCCCTTAATGGTTTATCATTTCTCCAGCCGCGAACGGGACAACATGACAATGGCGGTCATAACATACGTCAGGTGTTTTATCGCTAATTATCAGAATGTGTGGTCTTCTCGACACGGTCTCAAAAAGGAACATCTCCAAAGTTCCAGTCGGTCTGTCGCCTCGAAGAAAGAAAAAAAAAACACATTTATTTTCTTTCGGCACAATTCCTGATAACAAAATTTTATTATCGCAGGCCAAGGATGCTCGTGGGTGGTTTTTTTAAATTTTTCATATCTGTCTAAGTCTTTTTGTCTGTTTTTCGTCACTTAACGAAATAACATTTTCATCTGAATTTTTCCCTCTCTCTCTGGCCAGTCGGTCTGTAGTTGATAATAAGATGTCTTCCCGTACCAATAGTTTGTTTTCATACCCTTAGATAACACGGCCGATGCCAAAACATATCTGATTCTTTCCTTCCTTCCCTTTCTTTTTACTCAGAATTTCCCTGTCATTGTAATGACACCCTTTCGCCATTTGTTACTTATCAAAATATCCTTTTATCCATTGTCTCTTAGCTGTGTGTGTGTTCTTGCTTAACACTCACGTTTCGGTTCTTAGCCTCTCTTTTTCTTCTTTTCTTTCTTTTCCTTTTCTGCCTCATTAAATGGTGCCACAAATTAAAAGGTGCAATTATAATTAATAAATTCATGAATCATTCACCCAAAAGACAAATATAGATTCATGAATATATATTTTTTTTCCTTGCAATATATATATATATATATATATATATATATATATATATATATATATATATATATATATATATATATATATCGATTGATTGATCTGTTTTCTACGGATTATAAACCAACTGTAGGGTACTGAAAGCAAGAAATATTATTTGTATCTTATGAATTGGTGGTGGGAGATAATAATAATAATAATAATAATTCAGTGATACAACTCCTACCTTTTTTTAAATGCCAGGCGTGATGCACGCTCAGGCGATAATGTATCGTTCGATACATGATGTAAAAGGATGATTTTTCCCGAAGTAGCTTGTCATTACTTTCTGCGGTAAGCTAGTTGCCATCCAAGTCTATAGAAACCCGGTCTGTCCTGCTGTTTATTCATAGCTGGGCGGAAAAGAAGAAGATTCATGCCTTTTTGAAGGGTATTAGTACGTAAGCGAATGTAGTGGATTCGAGTGGAATTCGAACTCGGCTCTCCGATTCCTCAATCCGAGCCGCTATCATCTACTCCACCGTTTGCGGGGGTGGTGAAGAGATGGATTCTTACCTTTCCCAAAGGTATTTGCGGGAAAGTGAATATAATGATCTTAACGGGAATTGGAACTCGGTTCTACGATTAATAATCAATTTGGAGACTTTATACATTACATTGAACACCCAAGATTACAGTACTTGGTATACCCAAGGAATCACCGATCTTGTTACTGACCGACCTTGCTTAACTTCTTTGATCGTACGAGACCTGGTGTTTTAACGTGTTATGACTGTAATCCTGGTATTATATAATCAACGAAATATCCCTGATAGCAACGCATTTGATAAATTTAAATTATCTACCGGAAAAAAAAATCAGGTTTTATTCATTTCTAAATGTAACTGCAACCAATCCTCACTGTTCAAACATCAACAATTAGCAGTGAATATAACGGCGACATTTTTTCAAAAAATACTCCTTTCCCTAAACGATTTTGCAGTATTTCTTTTTCTATTTTTCAATATGTATTATTTACTTTGTCCGTTACTATACTTTTGTGTAAACTTCAATATTTCTGTTTCTTATTTTTCTTGCTTTTTTTAGCCAATTTTCTTCTCTAAGACGTAAAAAATGATCTCAGGGTTCTATGGTTCGACGTACAACGACCCTCAAATGAGGCTTGTCAAATGCGACTTTTTACAATAAAAGATTTAACTTTTGGCCGAAGAAAGAAAGAAAAAAACTGACCCGACAGCAGAAAAAGGAATATTTTAATATGCACCAGACAAGGGAAAGACGAGTGCAGTAATTTAGTATGTTCAACAAAGATGAACAGATGACATATTACTTTTCTGACTTCAGACAAAAACTAATGGAAGAAAACCGTCGTTAAATTTTATCACATGAGCATCGTGTTAACAGCTAAAATTCTCTTATATAACTAGATCTGTTTTCGACTTTTTCTTATTTTTACGAGTTACTATTATTTATCCATAGTTTAAATTGCTTAAAATATTGTCTTTTAAAAGTTCTTTTCTCTTGGTGGTTCTAAGAAAGAAAGATATTTCTTTATTTCGAAACTTGCTTTGCTAAATGGTAGGAAATAAGTCATTTTAGTTCGCAATCTACCTTGGGCGAAAATAGCGACTGATGATGACTTGTTACTATCTTCGTCTTTTTGGCAGCCTTTTGTCTGAAAAATTTCGTCCTTCAAATTAAAATGTCGGATTTAATAGCACGATAGAGGGTTCAGATGAGTCTTTGACACGCGTCTCTTATCAGAACAATTTAAAGAGAATGTACCAATTCCAGTCAATCTTCAGTACACAAGCTTCTAAACATTCAGACCAACTAAACCTAAAACCAGAATTACTGTCAGAACATCGATTCCTGTACGATCCGGTGTTAAACAACATGGACCCTAGTCAATAATTTGATGGGTGACCTCATGGGAATTCCAGGTGCAGCAAGTATGGATGTGCGTGGGGGTAATGTATAATGGCTCGGAATTGTTAACCGGAGAGCCGAGTTCTAATTCCCGTTGTATTTACTTACAGCACCTGGTATTCAAAAGCGGTCACCTAGGTAATAACCAGGCTTGTCGTTGCTTAACTTCGATTATCGTACGGGGACCGATGTTTCAAAAAGCATATGGCCGTAAGCCTGTAATGAAAAGTGATCTTGGAGACACTGACATGATATACAGAAGGCATCTACAGTGATAGTAAACGATCAAACATTGTCTAGTGCTACAAAGCCTGAGAAATTCTTGACAGACGGTAACACCCATTACAGGGACAGGACAGAATAATAATAATAATAATAATAATAATAATAATAATAATAATAATAATAATAATATTATTATTAATAATAATAGTGCTTGGATAAAAGCTGCAACGGAAAGTTTTATTCTTGCTGTACGGGTTTTAATCAATGCTAGAACTTACCAAGCACATAGAGTGAAAGGTTGTGTTAGTCCAAAATTCAGATTCTGTGATAAATAACTAGAAACAGTTGACCATCTTGTATCGGGTTGCGCGGTATTGGCACCCACTGAATATAAAACACGGCACGACAGAGTGGAGCGGACCAATATCGGCATTGGAAAATCTGCAACACTTACGGAAAGGAAAGTGCTAGAAATTGGTATTAACACCACCCATACCTGGTTACAGAGATAAGATCTGTTAAAATTTTATGGGACTTTACAATACAAACAATCAAAGCTAATCGCCGTGACATTGTGATTAGAAACCGCAAAGAAAATGTGCCTCCTTATTGACATATGACAGTCCTTGAAGACTGCAATGTATCTTTCAAGATCTCCAACAAACTATCAAAATACAAGGACCTTGAAACCGAAATCTGAAAAATGTGGAGCATGTGGACATTATCATAGTTGTAGTTGGAGCCCTCGGATCGATAGGAAAACTTTCCAATAGATTCATTGAAGGAATCCCTGGTATCACATGGCTTGGGAAGATACAAAAAATGTACTCACCAGTACAGTCCACACCATACGAAGGGCTTTTTCTATGTAAAATATGTGCGATTTGTTTTTCAAAACTACCCAGTGGAAAATGTCATGATGCCATTTCTGACCTTAGGTCGCGACCCAGAAAGAAATGAGCATATGTGACGTCGTCCCCTGGTCGTAGCGCCAACCGTGTCGTTGTATCCCAGTCTACCACGGCACCAACGGGGACGTCCTACTTTGATTCCCAGTCTGCCTACCCACGTTGTGATTTGATCTAGGCAGAGGAAATCAATCAGTCATCGGGGCCGTACTGCAAACCGAGTCCAACGGGGGTGATACCACAAAAATACGCATAAAAGGCAATAAAATGAAAACTCAAAAGTTCGAAGTATCAAAGAAAAAGGTAACAAACTTTATGTCTAGTTGTTCGATACATAGGACTGCATCTATCTCCCGACCCGTTCTATGGATTGTGGCACGTCGTTTTCCGCTAGGCAAGTTTTAATACTTCAAGTCGTCTGCTCTTTAAGAAATTGGTGTTTCGGTGGGTCTTTGGACGAAAGTCAAAAGAAAAACTTATTTCGGTGATCTGGATCTAAGTCGCTCTTCAAAATAATTGTTCTTGGTTTGAAGATGTGGGTCTGGAAAATGTGCGGGAATCTTGGTCAGCTATTTGCGAGGCTTGCCTTAACCGAAGACTGCTGGAACTCGACTCTCTCTGAAAATGCTCGTTGTGGCTTCGTTTATATGGGCGCCGACCAAAACCGGGGTGGGTTTGTCGGCGCTGGGGGGTTCCTCGATAATTCTAAATACATATCCACCTCTCTGGTTAGGAATTTCCACCTTTTTCCATTTTTGGGAACCTTTCCTCACTCCCACCTTCTCATCATACTTCAGAGGGGCGTGAACTGCCCTCCCCCCATCTTCGCGGCAACCTCTCTTACTCATCCTCCAGATGGGCGGCAACAGCCTCCCTCGTGCATCACGTTATCACCACTCGACCAATGATGTCTCAATCGGGCGTGGACGAATCTGCGGCTTGTTTCAGTAAAAAAAATATCTTGCTTAAAAAAAAAAATATCTCTTTTTTCTTTCCTTTTTCTTCCCCTTAATGGTTTATCATTTCTCCAGCCGCGAACGGGACAATATGACAATGGCGGTCATAACTCTTGTTCCACACGTGGTTTACTTCAAGTATTTTATCGCTAATTATCAGAATGTGTGGTCCTCCCGACACGGTCTCAAAAAAGGACATCTCCAAAGTTCCAGCCGGTCTGTCGCCTCGAAGAAAGAAAAAAAAAAACATTTATTTTCTTTCGGCACAATTCCTGATAACAAAATTTTATTATCGCAGGCCAAGGATGCTCGTGGGTGTTTTTTTTAATTTTTTATATCTGTTCGAGTCTTTTTAGTTGCTGTTTTTCGTCACTTAACGAAACAACATTTTCATTTGAATTTTTTCTTTCTCTCTCTGGCCAGTCGGTCAGTAGCCGATAATAAGATGTCTTCCGTACCAATAGTTTGTTTTCATATCTTTAGATAACACAGCCGATGCCAAAACATATCTGATTGCTTCCTTCCCTCCTTTTCTTTTTACTCAGAATTTCCCTGTCATTGTAATGACACTCTTTCGCCATTTGTTACTTATCAAAATATCCTTTTATCCATTGTCTCTTAGCTGTGTGTGTGTTCTTGCTTAACACTCACGATTCGGTTCTTAGCCTATCCTTTTCTTCCTCTCTTTCCTTTTCTCTTTCTGCCTCGTTAAATGGTGCCACACATACACCAGAAACTAAAAGAATAAAACAATAGTAGTAGTAGTAGTAGTAGTAGTCGTAGTAGTAGTAGTAGCAATAGTAAAAAGAAAAATCTAAGCTATTTTTCGATAGGGAGCAGCTTGGTCATTCTTATTTTTAACGTTATATTGAAATCTAAACTTTTTGACTTTCGATGTCTTTAGTTTCATTTTGTTTGATAGGGAACATCTCTCGGTATGAAATTTTAATTTAAGCTTCTTCCTCATCTCAAGTGAGTAATGAAGTTGAGATGAAGGCACGTTTGTCACGTGACGGTCGCTTAGTGACGTTATTCATAGAGTGACCGAAGCAGTCGTTCTGTCAGTCAACTGCCTGGAGTTTCCTTTGGAAATATTTTTTCACTTTCACCAGAGATAGAAGCTCACTCGGGCTCGAAGTACTCATGTTTGAGGAATTCGTCCTCGTTAGTGACATAGAAGCTAAATCCGACCCGTTCGAATCTACGTTGGTAATCCTAAGTCTGCTTTCTCCGGTAGCTTAAATTCCCGTGGAAAATTGCTAAAAGTAATGCTATCTCCTTTTGAGTTATTTTTACACTACTTGTTGATCTAGACATGTGTTATAGTTATTCAATAAGCATGTTTGTCATCCTTTTTCTTTCAGCTATTCCGTGCCTCCGTGTATTAAGGTGCTATTAAATCATGGATACAATAACGCCTAAATAGGGCTGAGGAAACGTAAACATGAGTATATCTCTTTCTCGCAGACCGTTACTATTATCCAGTGTATTAACCCCCATTACAATATAATAGACATTTTCATATCTAATGAATATCTCTTGTCTATTTCTGTGTGCCGCGGCCCTTTAAGACAGGGGCGTTCATGGCTGTCCAAAACTTCCTATTTTTAACAGCTCTTGTTTGTCTTTTTACTAATTCTTTCATTTCCTTTTCTGTCACCAATTTATGCTATTAGTCCATCGCTGATCTTTTCAAGTTTTTGCCTTCATAATTGTTGTGAGACCGTAACATACCAACAACATGGACTCTTCCAGGACTATATAAAGTATGCGATATCACTCTAGAGAGAGAGAGAGAGAAAGAGTGAGAGAGAGTGTGAGAGAGAGTGAGAGAGTGTGTGAGAGAGAGAGAGTGAGGGAGAGAGAGAGAGTGTGAGAGTGTGTGAGAGAGAGAGAGAGAGAGAGAGAGGTATCAGCCGCGTACGACTACCAATATTGGATACTAGCAACATAGTAAGCTCCGCTTACACTTACACTATCTTTGTAACCTTTTGTTTAAAATATCTTTCTTACCTCTAATCCGTGTTCGGTGTTTTCCCTCCGTGGTCCCGACTTTGGGCCCACATCAATAATGTCCTGTGGGTGTCAAATTTTGCTAGATCTTTTTTCATCAATATATTTCCGAGAAATTTCAACCTTTTTCTGATTTTAAGTATAGGTTACATCTTGTTTCTCATATGCTCTGTTCATAGTAATCTCAGTATCCTTCTGGAGAACAATATCTCTTGTTGCTTCATGTCGCCTCTTTATCTGGGAGGCAATTTTGTTTTAAAGACGTTCACTCCAAGCAAGAGAATAGAGCCACTATAACGCGCGGGGTTACTGAGTGTTAGAGAATATGAGAAAAATATAGCTATTAAGGAGAGAAGACAATAAAAGTACAAGATACAAGATGATGTTGTACTTAAATTTTTGAAGATCAAATTTGACTGGGAAGCAAGAAGGAGAAAGAGAGTTCCACAAGCGTGATGTGCTATAGGAGAATCTGTTAGCATAAAACTTACGGCTATATGGAGCGATTTAAGTGTAAAATGATGAGACTTTGCCGGCAATCTAGTAGGGCGTTTAAATTTAAAATAATCCACTTACCATAGAGGAAATTTAATCAGAACATTTAACATGGAAGTATTTATAGAAAAGACACAGGGAAGCTACGTTATGGAAGTGAGAATGTGACTGAAGCCGAGATGCCTGTTTAGGATCTGTAACATTGCGGACTCTTTTTTGGATTTTCATCAAAATTCTCTATTGCAGATGTGGCACCATATTCAAAGAAATGACGAATAGTAAGCTTATAAATATGTAACCAACTCTCTTAGCTGTACACTTCATGTAAGCGGAAAACGTTAGTTCGAGAAGGTGCAATAGGTCACTCTCCTGGAGGTTAGCATCAGCCATGCCGAGAAAATTGTTAGACATTCAGCGCCATATCAAGATCGATATTACACATTATTTCAGCACTCTTTTCTTTGTTTCTAACGAAATATTCTTGTATCTTAAATTTTTGTTTAGTTTTAGAGGACACCATATATCGGCTTGTGTTACAAAACACGATGACATTATGCAAGATAAAATGATTAATAGATAGCGAAAAGAATCGTTGTATTTCTGAGATTTAATGCTTCCATAAAAAATAGCCAAGAACCTCTAAGATTGCTTAATAGTTTCAGTTTCACAAAACGGCAAGGCTCTCGCCTAAAAATAAACGATAAAAAAAAAAATGATCAAATTTTGGAATTTCTCAAACTTACCCATGACAATGATTTGCCGGTGAATCTGATCAATTTAGTTAAAGATTTCATTAACTTAATTAATTCAGTTTGTCTTTTCCATTTTTCATTCTGGATTTTGACTCTTTTCCCCTATTAATTAATTTAATTTCCTTTTCAAAATTATGTTCCTATTCTTTTCTTTTGTTTTTTTCATCCTTTTTTTTTCTTTCTTTCCTCCTATGCTTTCATTCTACAAATCTTTTTGGCTTCATTTAATTGAAATTTTCCTTATTTTGATTTTGAAATTCTTTGACGAATCCTTAGATATCGAGAGTTAACACTTTTCTGTCGATCTTTCTTTCTTTCTTTCTTTCTTTCTTTCTTTCTTTCTTTCTCTCTTTCTTTCTTTCTTTCTTTCTTTCTTTCTTTCTTATCTATCTATCTATCTATCTATCTATCTATCTTTCTTTCTGTTCGTCTTTTCTATTTTTCTTTTTATCTTTCTTCTGTTCTTTCTTTGTCTTTCTCTCTTGCGTTCTTTCTTTCTTATTTCTGTATTTTCTTTCTTTTTTCTTTCGTTTATTATTTCGTTCTTTTTATCTTTCTTTTTTCTTTCTTTGTCCGCTGTTTCATTCTTTTAACTTTCTTTCCTTTTCTTTCTCTCTTACGATCTTTCTTTCTTTCTTCATTATTCTCATTCTTTTTATAATTTCTCTATCATTTTTTCAATAAACATAATTCCTTCTGTCTTTAGCCAATTTTTCAATTTCTTACACTTTTTCTTTACACCTTTTCTGCGTTTTTCTTCTTTTTCGTTCTTTCTTTTTCTCATTTTCATTTTTTCTGCATTTCTATCGTCATTTCTTCATCTTTTTTCTTTCCTTCTTTCTTTTATCGTATTTTATCCTTTCCGTCTATTAATTTATGCATTCTGAGTCTAATTCGCAGTGCTTTCTTTTCTATCTTTCTTTTTGTATTTTCCTCACCTTTTCACTTTCTTACACTCTTTCTTTTTCTATCTTTCTTTTTGCTTGTATTTTCTACTTGTACGTTTACAAAAAGTTTATAACAACTAAACTTATCCTAAAAAATAACAAAACAAAATCAAAACTACAAAGAATGAAAATGATTTACGAGTTCAAATGCCCCTTAAGGAACTGTGTCCCTGATAAAACCGAAGTCGTAAATAATGACATGGATCAATCTACTACATGCCTATCCCGACGACATACATTACATCTATCCGACCACAGCTCCATGCCATTGTCTATCCAGAAATGAAAACACTTGCTTGAACAAAAGAAAAATTAAATAAAATGTTTAATCGCAGTATGTTGTCGATCGTCTTTAAGGAAACATCTATAAATGACGGATTTCTGTCTAAATACATATCTATCTATCTATCTATCTATCTATCTATCTATCTATCTATCTATCTATCTATCTATCTATCTATCTCAGTCTGTTCATATCTATCTATCTATCTATCTATCTATCTCAGTCTGTTCATATCTATCTATCTATCTATCTATCTATCTATCTATCTATCTATCTCAGTCTGTTCATATCTATCTATCTATCTCAGTCTGTTCATATCTATCTATCTATCTATCTATCTATCTATCTATCTATCTATCTATCTATCTCAGTCTGTTCATATCTATCTATCTCAGTCTGTTCATATCTATCTATCTATCTATCTATCTATCTATCTATCTATCTATCTCTCTATCTATCTATATATCTATCTATCTCAGTCTGTTCATATCTATCTATCTATCTATCTATCTATCTATCTATCTATCTATCTCAGTCTGTTCATATCTATCTATCTATCTATCTATCTATCTATCTCAGTCTGTTCATATCTATCTATCTATCTATCTATCTCAGTCTGTTCATATCTATCTATCTATCTATCTATCTATCTATCTATCTATCTATCTATCTATCTCAGTCTGTTCATATCTATCTATCTATCTATCTATCTATCTATCTATCTCAGTCTGTTCATATCTATCTATCTATCTATCTCAGTCTGTTCATATCTATCTATCTATCTATCTATCTATCTATCTATCTATCTATCTATCTATCTATCTATCTCAGTCTGTTCATATCTATCTATCTATCTATCTATCTATCTATCTATCTATCTATCTATCTATCTTCTGCTTACATTTATCTATCTATCTATCTATCTATCTATCTATCTATCTATCTATCTATTATAAGTTGTTACGTACGAATACACATGTAATCACTACAAAGATGCATATTTGTTTCGATACCTAAATATAAGCATCTCATCACGTGGTAAACAAAGATGGTTATAAACTATTTTACTTAAAAATGCTACTTTTTTACATTTTTAAAAATTTAGGAAAGACATCAGAATTTCCATAAAAGGAAAAGAAAAAAAATAATAATGTATGCAGATAAAAGAAGAGGATAAAAAAAAATCAATAAAAGGAAAAAGAAAGAAGAAATAGAAACAGAAAGTAATAAGAAAAGACAAGCATAGAAATCATCCCTTCTCCGATGAAAAGGAAGAAAAAAGAAAAGAAAAAAACGAAGAGGAGTAATATAGCGAAATTAACTAATACAAAGAAAAGGAAAAGAAAAAATAATAGAAAGAAAAGGAGAAAGGAAGACAATAGAAGATGTTGATAACAATTCAGCCAATGAAAAAAAAGTTAACATTAAGATTAGAAGTCATAGCGAAAGATTCAAATTTCACCGGATATGATTGGAACAGAGTGGAAAATATTTTAGATACACTATATCAGTTAAGTTTGGAGTTTGAAAGAAACCGACATATTATTTAACAAAATAAATATAACATGTAAATAAATTGCATTTTAAGAAGTAAAAACAAATGAACTATACAAAACAGTACATGAAAAATTACAAATAAATAAAATATAATTTTATAATATTTATATGAATTTTATAAATTTAAAACTATTACCAAACTTTATAACTCGTAATATAAATATAAACTTATCTACGACAAATATTATTACCAGTGCTATAGGATTACGGACATATTTACAACCTTAATTTAAGATACATCAGTAAAAATAGCATTAAAATGTTGATATGAGGGTAATATAACATAAAAGCATTGATTATTAAGTCATAAAGTTTAGCAAGATTGTAATATATCTACAATTCACTGTAGTTTTGAATCTGATTTAACATTTGTCCGCTATTCAAAAGTTTAATTATACTTATTTTCTCCATAGAAAACAAAGTTCGTATAAAGATCTACAAGTTTTAGATTGTTTGAACATTGAATTTTAGGTGTCTTGTTTTCGTTTAATTTAAAACAAAATACTTAGAAATTAAGTCATTGCATTTTTTAGCATTAGTAAAAGAAGATAGATGGTTATAAAACCGTTTTTTAAAAGTATTCTTATTGTTACCAATATACATATATTTCTGTTATTTTCGATTGATGAAATAGTACACATATATACAATGGATAAACGCAATATGACTTCCCTTTCTAAATATTTTAGGAAATTCTGGATGTCATAGTTATGTCCCTTTAACTCAACTCTCCAAATGTTTGTTCAGCAATGTCTCACAACTCTTTGGGTCCCTCACTCACACATGTCCCAATGGATAAAAGCGTTGGTTGGATCCATAGCACGTAGAACTAGAAAAAACAAAAAAAACAAAAACAAACCTACTTCGGTAGACGAAATAATTGGTTTGGTTTGAAATTCCAATCAACTGAAGTAGACCAGAACAACAGCCGAAACATCGTGAATATGGTAACAAAGATGAGGACAACATTCTGGACAATGTAAATAAAGTAAATAATTACAATACCTCATCTCAGAAATATTCTCTATGGGGGGGACTTACAAAATAGCTATATAGCAATAAAAAGAAGTTATATAAATGACTAATAATTACTATTCAATCTTTCATTCTCCATTTCATTCTACCTTTCTTTCTTCATTTTCTTTTTTCTTAACTATATTTTCTTTATCTTTTCCCCTGTTATATCTCTTTTTCACCAGCATGTTTCTTTCTTTCTTTCTTTCTTTTTTCTTTCTTTCTTTTTTCTTTCTTTCTTTTTTTTCTTAACTATATTTTCTTTATCTTTTCCCCTATTATATCTCTTTTTCACCAGCATGTTTCTTTCTTTCTTTTTTCTTTCTTTCTTTTTTCTTTCTTTCTTTTTTTTCTTAACTATATTTTCTTTATCTTTTCCCCTATTATATCTCTTTTTCACCAGCATGTTTCTTTATTTATTTATTTCTTTCTTTCTTTCTTTCTTTCTTTCTTTCTTTCTTTCTTTCTTTCTTTCTTAACAATATTCGTCTTCTTTCGTTGTACAAACCTTAATCGCTCTCATGTCTTTTCTTTCTTATATATCTCTTTAAATTCGGCCATGTGTCTCTCTTCTCAAAGCCAGTCAATGACATATTGATAGTAACATTAATTAAACTCTCAATACTTTATGCAAGAAGACATGTTTAAAGAGTTATCTTTCCACATTGATTTTTATTCATTTGCCTCATTAACAGCGGCGAATGGATTTGAGAAAACAAGTTTTTCTTTCTTACTTTCATTTTCAAGAATTCAGATGTTCCCCGATGAATCGTACGTAATTTATGAGATTAGTCATTTATGTCAAACAAAGAAAACAAGTTTCACTAAATAAATTATTTGAGAAATGCAAAAATAAAAAAATAAATAAATAAGAATAAAAAATGAAAACACTTTTATTAAAAAAAAGGTTAATGCAGGCATTTGGTTGAGCATTAATGCAATGGTCTTTTTTCTTTTTACCGCATCTATCTATCTATCTATCTATCTATCTATCTATCTATCTATCTATCTATCTATCTATCTATCTGCATCTCTTGTTGTCTCTATCGATCTATGTATCTATTTGCATCTCTTGTCCTCTCTTTATCTATTTATCTATCTATCGGCATTTCGTGATTCTATCTATCTATCTATCTATCTATCTATCTATCTATCTATCTATCTATCTATCTCTGTCTGCTTCCTCTCTCTCTATATATATATATATCTCCGTCTCTTTCTATCTATCTATCTATCTATCTATCTATCTATCTATCTATCTATCTATCTGTTTTCTCTCTCTCTCACTATCTATCTATCTATCTATCTATCTGTTTTCTCACTCTCTCTCTCTCTCTCTATCTATCTATCTATCTATCTATCTTGTCGTTTGGGTCTAATATACTTTATGTCCTGTACAGCGGGAAACCTCCAAAAGAGGCAATATAGTAAGTAAAAACTCATGGATTCAAATATAAATCAGCAATATTTACTAATCCTGAAACAAGTAAATAATCCTTCACTCAAATAAAAACAGCCAATATTTGTCGATCTTTAATCAACAAAATGCTTATAGACTGGCGTATAGATGAGTAAGTATCCTCGAACCAGATAAATGGCATTAAACTCAAACAAAAATAACGAATATTTGTAATCCAAGGAATGCCTATAGACTCAAATGTAAACGACCGATACGGGAACACAAAATAATTATCGACTGAAATGTAAGTGGCTAAAATTTAGCTATTCCCCAATCCGCAGATACTTACAAACTTTTACTAGGTATAAATTGTACAGGGGTTTAGATAGTAAAGATTTACATACATACCGCCATCAGTTTTCACTTTTCTATCATCTCACAGTATTTTCAAGTTTATTTCTTATAAGTGTAATTATTGACGCTATAAAGAAAATCATTTTCTTCATTTGTAAGTAAATTGTAGTTATATTTATCTTGGTGTGTTTTACTACAAAGTATAGGATTAACACGAGCATCGAAAAAGAAAAATGTAAATTGCTTCCCTTTGTAGCCACAGGAGCGAATTTCCGTAGTTTCTTCTCCAGTGATTCTCTTACTGCGCATGCCTGAATCATGGATTATTGCAATCGAACTTTAATCGTACGCCTCTGCCTTCTCCCTTTATTGTTAATCCTCCACCTACTGTGTGGCGTCAGAACTCTCCACATAAGGGTAAGTATAGCGTATATATTTGCAATTATTTGTATTGTAAATTCTTTAATTTTTAGCTTCGTAAAAAATATTTTGAAATCTCGTTGCCGATATTCGGTTTTGATTTTAACCATCTTTATATGTAGATTTTCGCTTTGTGCTGACACTCAATTTGTTATGGTTGTATTAGGTTGGTGCAAAAATAATTTCTTTTTCTCACATAGTAACATATGTTAGAAAACGAAATTATTTTTGCACCAACCTAATAGTATGGACTCCCACTACCACACAAATGACCAGACAGAATTGAAAGATAGAGGACAACAGTTTGCATAAATCATGTCAATCATTGCTTAGACGTGGCACAAGGTCTAAAGTACGGAGCACTTAGTGGTTATCGACTTTTCTACTCGGCCGTAATTGCTCTAGCACGACAAGCTTTTTAACCATTACACCACATCCATGTTCAAAAATGTTTATAAAGTCATAAATATATAAAAATTATTCAGCTTTTTCTGAACCAATTAAATGATTAATGATTCAAATATAAACGTTTTATATTCACCTATTCCTGAAGTTTAGAATATTGCTGCCATGTATGACCCAATGGCCCAGCTATTTACGTTGATAAACTACATTCGACAGCAAGGCCGCTGATCGAGAGATTGGAGGTTTTGAGGAGTGTGGAATCACCTCTTAATTGCTTTTGTTTCCAGCTCCACTTTCACCCGGGTGGCAGCACCTGTTAGGGTCCCAGCTATAGGAAAATAATTAACCCCCATTCTGCCACTGTACACGATTCGAGAGAAAAAGAAGCACCAACAATGTGTATTGACAATTTTATGGCAAATAAACAGTTAATCTTTGTGTATACCTCCACAGACACCCAGACAAAATTTACATGAACTTTAATCCAGACAAATAAAAAATGCAAATTTTCTTGGCACCGAGAATCTTTTCTTCGAATTCTACAATTCCATTTCCCTGGCTCATAGATATTCTGACATGTCCATATTTAAAGGAATTTAAGCGCATATTTAAATGATTTCGCAGTGTGATGGTGGCGTAAACAAATTAAGGTGTAGTTCTACACTTCAAACCGCCGCGCCCCTCATCAGAGGACTTCATGCCGGATTTATTAGGTTGGTGCAAAAATAATGACGCAATAATGTCGTTTTTCGACGCATGCTTTAATGTCAAAAAACGACATTATTACGTCATTATTTTTTCACCAACCTAATAGTTTATCGTCATACACGAGACGAATTGCAAAATGACCAGCATTAGATTTTATCTGTAGATGAAGGCGTACAATTGCGATCAAAATATATTTAATTGAAGCCATACAATTGTGTTCAAAATATTTATATTTCGGCATTAAATAACCCATAGAGGTGTTGATATGACGTTAAACAAAATCAACCAGTTTAAAATAGAACTTAAACTTACACTTAGCAATTTGCACATTAAAACGATGAAAATTGGTAAGAATAAATTCATGGGCTCGATGTAATAAGAAGGAGATTCTATTAGAAGAATTACTATGAAAATAATTATGAAAAATACTGAAGTTGAGGTGTTAGAAAATGCTCGTCTATACCTCCACAGACACGCAAACAAAATTTATAAGAACTTTAACACAGGCAAATTAAAATTACAAAATATATTGGCACCGAAAATCTATTTTTCGATCTGTATGATTCCATTGCCATGACAAAAGATGATTTGCATAATAAAATCTGATATATATATATATATATATATATATATATATATATATATATATATATATATATATATATAAGCATTTCACCCCAAGCAAGGCAGGAAGCCACTAGGACGCAAGGGGTTACAGAAAATTTAGAGCAAGATCAGATAGGAGTGATAGAAGAAAGGATGAGGGTAGTGGATAGATCAAGGCAACTGGAGGTGTCGATTGACATTACACTTGAATAGCTGGAGATTATAGCTCACAGGGAAACAGTAATTGCGAAGGGAGTTCCACAGGCGAGAGGTGCGAGACATGAAGCTATTAGAGTAAAAGAGACGGCTACATTTAGGTGTTTTGACAGTGAAGGGGTGAGAGCGGGATGCCAGCCTCGTATGGCGCTTGAACTCATGACGACTGGGAACCAGCGAATACAGCTCCTCGCAGCAATTTCCATGGAAGTATTTGTAGAACAGACAGAGGGATGCGACGGCGCGTCTGTGAGAAAGTGACTGTAGACGAGATGCCAGGGCAGGGCCAATTACATTGCATATCCGCCTCTGGAGCCTATCAAGAACCCCGAGGCAAACATAAGGGGCACCAGACCATATATGGCAACAATACTCCATGCAAGGGCGAATTGTTGTTTTGTAGATCTGGAGGATCGACTCCGGGGTGAAAAACTTCCTGGCGCGACTCAGGGAGCCAACTTTCCTTATATATGTGTGCGTGTGTGTGTGTGTGTATAAA